>OX336389.2:872421709-873621709 GCA_946902985.2 Meconema thalassinum | reverse complement strand
GTAGTTCTGGAACTCTCTGCAGTTTTCCTCCCTCCATCTGAATCTATTTACTTTTCTCTCTATAGCTTTAACTTGTGGGTTCCCTTTTGATTTTGATTTTGTCACCGCTCCCTGCATGTTGACGACAATTGGTAGGTGGTGTGATTCCCCCCATTCCTCAACAGTGAACCTCTTAATTAGGGTTAGTGCTCCTCTGGAACATATTGCTAAATCTATTACACTTCCTCCAATCTCTGTTATATACGTCAGGTTACCTTCTTCATCCCCCACACAGACACCATTTAATATATATAGCTCTTCTGCACCACATAGTTCCAAAATCTTTTCTCCGTTCTTGTTACATTCCTTGTCTTTGCTGTGCCTATCCCCACATACGGCCTCGGCAACCCCCTTGCTGTACAGGGGCTTTCTGTCTGCAACCCTCGCATTGAAGTCCCCTAAAAGCACAATCTCTGCCGCTTCATATATATTTTGAATTCTGTTTATTTCAATAGCTAACTCATCGAAAAAGCTTTCTCTTGCATACGGGGAATTCTCCGGAGGGTGGTAGACAAAGCCGAAACATACCGTTCCTTTCCCCCTGCCCGTAATATCTGCTTTTACCCACACTACTTCTTCCAGTTCTGAACTAATAAATTCTGATAATTCCCTCACCTCTTCTTTAATTAAAACAACAATTCCCCCCGGGAACCTACCGGTACGAGCTTTCCTAATCTTAGGTTTTGTATATATATATATTGAAGCCATCTATTTTAACCTCGCAACCTGCAGGGAGCCAACTCTCAACAAATCCTACAATCTGCATATCTTCTATTAGGGTCAAAACTACATCGTTCCCTCTCTTATTTAAAAAAACCTTCTATATTTACGCTAGCAATATTCCAGTTTAGTTATTTTTTACCCCTACCCTCTTCGCTGGCGGTGGCTTTACTTCTAGTAATTCTAGCATTCTCTAGCTCTAGTATACTGCCACCTGGAGAAGAAATGACCTCCTTCTCCACATTAAACTGCTCTGTCAAGGTTTTCTTGCCCCAAAGTTCTTTTAGACTAGTAACTCGTTGTTTGCCAGTCTCACCTTTCTGCAAACCACGCACTTGCCCGGTGTTCCTGGCGCTGACGTTAGTCGTTCCTGCTCGCGCCACTTCCGTGTTGGACTTGGAGGTCGATGCTCTCTGTTGAATCATCACCGCACTTCCCTCTGAACCGACAGCTGCTTCCACCTGGTTGCTAGGTCTAACTGTCTCCAGTTGCTGTTGCTTCTCCATATCCTGGAGTTAGGTCCGTTGCTCGCTTGCCTCTTCTTTACTCATTTCTCTCCTTACCCATATCCTCTCCCCTTTCAGGTTCTTTGTGTTCGCCAGAATTCTGTGAGCCATCAGCGAAGAAACTAATGACACTTTCACGGGCCTCGTGCCCTTTCCCCGCCCTATCCTGGTCACATTGTCAATCTCTGAAACTCTAATGTTTATCCGCATGCCTTCACTAATCACTCGGAGCACCTTGGATGTTAGATCCTCGGTGCTTTCCTTGGCATCTTCCTTTATTCCGTAAATGAAAACGTTTTTCTTTCTCTCATCCAGCTTGGTCTTCCTTAATTTATTTACCTCCACCTCTAATATCTTCACCTTTTCTCTTAGGTCTTTTATCTCTCTACTGTTCTCGGTCAGCCTTTCTGTCACTATTCCCATCTCTTCTCTTATACATGTCTTCATCTCCTTGAATTCCTTACATTGCTCACGAAGAATGTCCCGGATCAGGTCATTTTGTGACACTTCCTTTACAATTTCCCTTATTTTTTCCATTTCTTTCCATCCCAGCTGACCAGGCCCTGGGTTTGACTCCACTCCTCCAATTAATAGTAGCGTCGCCACAACCAGCGCTACCATCCCCATCGCCAAAACCCCCATCTGTTCAGTGACGTTGCCCACTATCACCTTCCCGACACCGAAATCGCACTTCACTCTAGCCTGCCAGCGGCCGATGACCGCCCGGTACTGCTGAATAGCGATTCCCATTCTTCCTTACACTTCACTGCACGTCTATTCACCTTGCTTGCTTGGTTGAAACTGGTAATAGGGAATCATGGAGGCGACTAGTTCGCAAACAGAGGCTTGCAGACTGGGCTGGACACTGAAAGGCAAAACCGTCTCAATTGAAAATGTATGCATGTATTATTTATCGCATTTGAGAGGAAGGCGGAAAGTGTTTCTAAACCTTTAAAGAATATTCTAGTTTCAACAATCTGCCAGGAAAAGCTCTGAGGTTACATATTGAAGGTCTGAAACTGAGATTGTGGTCTGCCACCGTTTCGAGTCCAGCCTTGAGAATGGATGTAACTCCTTCCAGTACATGTCGTTCATGACAACTGTGTGATGATTTATCCAATGAGACAGATGGTACTGAGAAGTGTCAAATAAGTGTCACGTAATTCCATCCACACCCTATACGAAACAAGAAAGTTCAGCTCAATATTATCGATCTAGTTCTACTGGATATTCACAGAATGGCCAAATGCCACTGAATACGTTCATCTAGATCTTTCACTATTAAAGCTAAACATTCAGTCATAGAGAGTTCATGCTTCAATGCAGGACAAGCTTGTGTTGCAGTGGATGTCACTGGATTCTTTGATTAAAGGTTTGTTTCCATAATCTTCCATATATTATGCAGGATTTTCAAATCGATAAATTGTAGGTTCATTGAAGAGATCCTCGAGTCAATTCATTTCAAACACGGACCAGTGAAAATTTTGAATAATAGTTCTCTATCAGGACAATGTACATGTGATCTGTAAGAATATGCACTTCGCAAAACTATTAATGTGTGACCAAGGTTTACCATCACGAACACTCCCCATACAACTTGCATAAGCACCTCAGTAGTTTGTCCATTGTTATCACACTTAATGTACAGCCCGAAAATCAATCTTGAAGACTGAATGATGATTAGTTAATTAATCCATGCAAATAGTTTTTAATAAACTCACTGTATCCATAAGATGCATCAGCTTAAAATATACCGAAATTTAGAAATTCCATTTTGTGATTTCCTCGTGCCTTGGTTTTCGACTTTACCCGGTGTTGCCAGCAGACCTTTCAGTGACCCCAGGTTATAGATCCTTTCGTATTCCTGCGTGCTTCTCCCACCTTGCCGGCATCTACTGCCACTGCGAAATTCGATTTCTTTATGAACTGCTCCGTTCAGACTAAAATATTGTAGCTAAAGAAGATATTTTAAGGTCAGCCATTTGCAATCCAAAGGCAAAGTGTGGAATGTAAGTATACCGTTGAAATACGGCTGAAAAGGTCGCTTCCAATCCAAAGCCCTTACCATAACCAGTTGGTGTGTTCGTCAAACAATACATGCAACCGGTTGAAGAAATGTTATGACACTTGACTTTCCGTAGTTGGTTTACAGAACTGGAGTAACTGTTGCCAGTAGGTTTGAAGACATAGCGACAGACATGTGAATCTATACTTGATCCCTGCATCCTAGTCCGTATAAGGGCCGTTTTCACCAACACCAATTATCTCTTAATTAATCATTAATGGTTATTTAACTTTGCAGGAGCATTTCATCGAACAGAAACGCTTGTTAACTTACCACTAACAAGGAATTACGTTAAATGGCCAAATCTGTCCACTCAATTTTCTAAAGCATCGTTGAATTGGACGGAAACAGTTGAACTCTACCTCGTGTATACCTCAATGGCGGTTTGTTTCCGAGTTTTACACGAACTTTCATCTATATGAATATAAAATATGATTATGACAATGAAATTATAAAATATCATGCATGTTTAATACCTAGAACGAAGAATACGGAAATTAAAAAGAAGCACATCAAAAGTGGGGTTCGAACTACTTCCAGCTCTGCATAATAAAGTCAGAATTCACAACGCAACCACTTACGCTACGAAGAAACGGGAGAATGGGTGCTAGTTCTCCTAAATATTTTGTTCACAACATTTTAAACTTTTGCTACGAATATGGTATTCAGTATTTCCCTTTCTTTATAATTATGTTCCAGAAAACCTCAAGGAAGCATCGAAAACAAAGGCGAGTGCTAGACGCTTCTTGATCTTACCGCCATATTTCTCCAGGATGAAACCAAGTCTACGCATGCGCGAGAGCCGTAAAGCGCATTTAAATAATTAGGAACCCGAATCAATTCTGCAGAAAAAGAGAAATACTGGACATAATTCACACAGAAACTAGAAGAAGACGGCAGGAACAACAGGAAGCTATTATTTCAAGTGGTGAGGAGTAAGAAAAACAGATATGAACCAATAAAGGTTGTGGAGAAGGAAGATGGAAACATCACATGGAATGAGGAGATTCGAGATGAGATGGGACAGTATTTCGAAAAATTATATAATGATCAAAATTCAAATACCAAACAAGAGGAGACTAAAAGAGAAGAAAACATCCCAGATATGGAGTACCCTCTAATATGGATGGAAGTGGAAAATGCCCAAAAGAACATGAAAAAAGCTAGGGCAACAGGCATTGATGATGTAAGCGCTGACATGATCAAGGCAGCTGTAGTACAAGGATTGCAGTGGTTGTTTAGAGTCCTAAACACTGTTTGGAAAGAAGAAAAATACCAACAGACTGGACTAAAGGTGTTATCGTCCCTCTATTTAAGAAAGGAGACAGACGGAAACCTAGCAACTACAGGGTAATTACTCTTCTATCTCATGGCCTGAAGATAATGGAACGAATCATAGACCACAGATTAAGAATTATCATTGAACCACAGCTTGAAGAAGACCAGTACGGTTTCAGACGGAACAGGGCAACAACAGATCTGATATTTTCTGCCAGGATGATTATGGAGAAGCACTGGGAAAAGGGAAAAGACATCATCTTCATTTTTCTAGATATTGAGAAGGCTTACGACAGTGTACAAAGAAATACAATCTGGGAATGCCTTCAAAATAGATCAATACCATGCGCTTTAATAAATAAAGTCAAGATGTTATATGAACACTGCCAGAGTTGTGTCTAAATAGGTGGTGGCTATTCAGAGTGGTTCGACACTAAGCAGGGTGTACAGCAAGGCAGCGCTCTATCACTACTTATATTCATTACTATAATGGATGAAATAATGAAGAGAGTTAAGAGACTCAATAAGACCTCTGAATTAAAAGCTTTAGCGTTTGCAGATGATGTTGTAATATGGGGTGAAAATGAGGCTGAAGTACAACAGAAGCTGAATGATTGGAATGCTGTATTCAAGCAATTTGGTCTGAATATAAGCAAATCCAAAACGGTTGTGATGCCCGTTAGTCGACAAAACATCTCTACTAACATCACTCTCAATGGTACAAAATCAGAACAAGTACATCAGTTCTGTACCTTGGCAGTGTAGTGTCCACAGATAACCAACCATCTGCAGAAATCACTAGTAGAGTTCAACATGGAGCAAAATTTTATCATCTTGTGAGAGGGCTTCTTTGGGATAAGCAAGTTCCTTTAAGATCAAAACTAATACTCTACAAGAGCTTCTTTGTACCTGTTACTTCATATAGCTTAGAAACCTGTACCCAATCCAAGAGAAATGCCAGTAAACTACAGGCGGTGGAGATGAAGGTTTTAATAACTATAATTCAGAAGACAAGGAGGGACAATATAAAAATGATGAGATACGCCATCTTGTTCAAGTAGAACAATCTCTTAATGAGATCTGTGTTGAAGGCAGGCTGAAATGGTTCGGTCTCTCAAAAGAATGGACACACAAAGAACAGCTAGAGTGTGGTTTGAGAAAGAACTAAAAGACAAGAGACCAAGAGGTCGACCGAGGAAGAGATGGATCGACCATGTTAGAAATGACCTTGCAGGGAGAGGTCTGGATGTGTAGCGGATCATGGAGGAGGAAACATTCTTGGAAAGAACTAAATGGAGAGCGCTCATTCACTGCACCCGGAAACTGGAGCCGGTTCATGATGATGATGATGATGATGATGAATGGCCTCGTGAAATGCATCAACGAAAATCACACATTTACTCTCATATTTTAGTTAAATAGGAATTAACTAACTAATCGTTAGTAAAGAGTGGGTGAAAACGGCCCATAGTCTGTTGCAACTGATGGCAGCACTGACGCTACGGATATAGCGCAAACGTCCAGAAGAGTGGACAGTTAACTTCGTATAACGAAAGAACTTCCCTCTCACTTTAAAATTGAAAGTACTAATAAAGGTAGCGATTTGGACATCACTTTAAAGTTGATCTGACTTCGATGCAACCTTCATTTGATGAATCTTTACGGCATCGGAACGCACCGGCAATGATTGGAAAAAATGAAGGACACAAAGCACTAATTATGAAGTAAACAAGTAATTCCATGAAGAACTAAACTGCCTATATTCACATATCCCACTTACGTTAATTGCCCCTATCAACATACAAAAATTCAGTTTGATTGCTGTACTAGATTCGTAGATATTGAGAACCGTCTACATATTTAGAATGGTTGCCATATTGGATTTCTATATATGTAGGCCATAGAGTTATGTATTAGATGAAGATCATCGCTTAGGTTTATAATTCAGACTTCAATCGCATTATTAGGACAACAGAAATAAAAATGAGATTTTAAAATTTCGCACAGCCACCATCTAGGGGTTATGAAAACAATTGAAATAAATTAGATGCCGGTGGATTAAAATTTGTATAAGTATTTACCGTAACAAGTTTCACTTCGCTCGGATGGTTAAATCGCGAGAAACGAAATTTAAATATTTAAATTTCGCGTCGACGCCATGTTGCATTTGTGCTCTCCAGGTTAATGAAAGTCTCATAGGTGAACTTACGTTAATGGCCTTTATCAACATACAAAATTTCGCTTGAATTGCTGTCTTAAATTAGTAGATATTGATAACCGTCTAAATATTTCCGATGGTCGCCATGTTTGATTTGTATATATGTAGGCCATAGAGTTATGTACTATTAGATGACGATTATTGCGTAGGTTCATTATTCAAACGTTCACTCCGATCGTATGATTATGACACAAGAAAAAAAACTTAATTTTAAAATTTCACACAGCCACCATCTTGAAGTTATGTAAACAAATTGAACTAAATTAGATATCAGTGCATTGCAATGTGTATAAACAAATGCTCTACTATGATTCACAGCGCTCGGATGGTTAAATCGCCAGAAAAGTCTACTTAAATATTTCAACTTCGCTTGGCCGCCATGTGGGTTATGTAGTTATCAAGTTTTCGAAAGTCATATAGGTAAACTTCAAGTAGTTTTCTTTATCACCGTAGAAAATTTCAAAGTGATATCATTAACAGTATCCGAGATAGGCTACAGAATGCTGGTGAAATATTTCGCACTGCTGCCATGTTGGATTGGTGAGACGTAATAAAATTTGAAGGGCACGGTCGGGGTTGGACAAAGTAGTGCTATGTCCTCACCGAGTGTCATTGAAATCGCTCCAGCTGTTTAGATTTTTAGGGGGACACACACCCATGCGCACAGACACACACACATACATGGACAAAAGGTGATCTCATAAACCCATTTCTTCATAAATGAATAGGCTAAAAATGAAAAAGTCACAATTAATGCAGTTATTATAATTCGTTTTAGGGACTTGAGGCATCTTTGGTTATCAGTACCGTGTAAGCCTTCTTGGTTGTTTGTTGAATTTGTCTGATAACCTGCGTTTCTGTTATGACTAGGGTAGTGTGTGTAGCTGTAATTATAAGGGTCTAGAATGGGTACATGGTTCCAGGCCTTTAAATATTGCATTATTCCAGAATTTACTGGGCGGGAATGTGGAAACACCCAGGGTAAATCCATATTCAGGATAGCCGTTGGTAGCGCCGAGATTCGAACATTCAATGTTTGGACTTGCTGCAGCTCCCCGTGGTGGCCATGGTGAGCGATTTAACGTGCACAGCTACTCCGCTGATACAATCTATATAGTACCACTAGCAGTAGTACCCGGCTTCGCCCGGTGGAATGATGATAATGTTTTAAGGTCTCCTTAGAAATATAATGGACTTAAAATCTAAGTCATTTGCCCCCAAAGACAATGAGGGAGTAATATCTAGGTCATTTGCCCTTTTGATAAGGATGATAATAAAAACTACTATTGAATTGACACGTCAAACTTACAAACTACCGTAATAGAAATACATATTTCAAAATTCACAGGCGAGGAAGACTTATTGTGTGCGGTGATTAATGGTGTAATGGGCGTAACATCTACTGTAGGTCATTTGCTCTTATGATGAGGATGATAAGGGAAACTACTACCGGTATTGAATTGACACTTCAACGTATAATGTACACAATGTACTGTAATAAAAATAACTATATGGCGGCTTCGGTGGCGTATTTGGTAGCATGCTGAGCTTCTATGCCCAAGATAGCGGGTTCAAACCCGGCCGAAGCCGTCGGATATTTTAAGAGCGTTAAAAATCCGTCAGTATGCCTTTCTTCGGAGGGGAAGTAAAGCCGGCGGTCCCATGTCAGATTTATGGCATGTTATTGAACCTTCCACTAATTACACCTGTGTGAAGCTAAATTGGATAGGTAAACAACGCTCATCGATGTCTACGTCCGTTGCCAAGAGCCGACTGCAGTGGCATCTAGTAGCTAAGTTCCGAACTTGGCCTAGTAGTCGTTGACGGTGGCGCTTGGCGGCAAAAGTACGAACTATTTGAAGAATTCTAAGTTGCAGTTTGTACTTAAATTAAAAAACAGATAACACACACTAATACAGTCATCACAATTAACACCGGTTATCAGACAGATTCTACACACACCCAAAGTACACGGGGCTACATGACCGCGTTGTCGCAGCCCCTAAACTTAAGAACCAACCAACCAAAAATAAATATTTTAAAAATCACAGTCGAGAAAGACTTTATGCGGCGGTGATTATTGGTATGATGCGCGTAACATCTAGGTCATTTGCACTTATGATGATAATAGTAAGGTAATGAAAAAATGACTACTAAACGAACATGGTGTTATTTTAAAACTGATATAGGTAATTCAGGTGTCTAGCTTCGATGTCTTCCAAAGTCTCAACCTTATTTTCTGGCTTAGGCCTGTACTGGATGCGTCTAGTGAAAGAGCGTACTGCTCGGCAAAGACAAAGAATATAGGTCCAAGCTGTACGAACCTGAGATGATCGCAGATGATGACGAAATATGATGACACACGTTCGGGGTTCCCCGTCCTATACAGATTGACCGGGAATCACTCACTGTTTCGCAACGGCCCTGTGCTGGCATCAGCATAGACAGCAGGAGATAACACGGCGGGCTCTGGAAAGTACTCTCAAGTCACCTCACGATGAATCAGCAAGCTATTCTCACAACTGACCCCCCCCCAGGGTCTCACAACTTGTGGGACGTGGGTTGGCGACCACGGAACCCCATCTGAGTCTGGCATCGCTTCTACTTCCTGGTGCCGGGCTCATTTCAGTTCTCTTTCCTGTCGGCCTCCCTTGGTCAACTCTTGTTCTCTTCCGACCCAGACTCAATTAGGGTATCCGAGGGCTAGGGAGTCTTTCAATTTCCCGCCTTAATTGGCTTTGTCTCATCTTTCCTGATACCCTCATTCTTCGAGGGGTCTGCCTTCTTTTCCTTTTCATAATATCTCCTGTCTTCTGCTCAAGGCCCTCAAAGAGGCAGGGTGTGTGTAGACCCACCACTTCTGGTACACCCTCAAGGGCTCATGACTGGTGAGTTAGGAAGCTGGCAACTCCGAGGAATTCCTGAGCTACATGCAGGGAATGGAGTGGTATGTCAGAAATTTCAAGTGAACAGTGTTACGCATCGGGTTCCAAAGGGTAAGTATACACACTTTGTTTTCGATCGGTGAACGATGTAGATTTGTACCAAAGGGCCTTAATGCGGGAAATGGAGTGGTCTGTCAGAAATTTCGAGTGGACAGTGTTACTCGTCGAGTTCCAATCGGTAATTATGTAAAATCTGGTTGAGATCGGTGAAACGGTGTAGTTTTGTGCCATGGGTCAAAATGCAGGGAATGGAGTGGCCTGTCCAAATTTTAAAGTGGACAGTGTTACTCATCGGGTTCCAAAGGGTAAGTATACACATTTTGTTTTCGATCGGTGAACGATGTAGATTTGTGCCAAAGGGCCTAAATGCGTGGAATGGAGTGGTCTGTCCGAAATTTCGAGTGGACAGTGTTACTCGTCGAGTTCCAAAGGGTAATTATGTAAAATCTGGTTGAGATCGGTGAAACGGTGTAGTTTTCTGCCAAAGGGCCAAAAAGCAGGGAATAGTGTGGTCTGTCCGAAATTTAAAGTGAACAGTGTTACTTGTCGGGTTCTACGGGTAAGTATATAAAATTGGGGTCAGATCGGTGAAACGGTGTAGATTTGTGCCAAACAGCCTAAATGCAAGGGATGGAGTGGCCTCGCCGCAATTTCAAGAAGACAGTGTTAGTCGCAGTGTTCCAAAGGGTAAATATACAAATTTTGGTTGAGATCGGTGAAACGGTGTAGATTTGGGACAAAGGGCCTAAATGCAGGGAATGGAGTGGTCTGTCCGCAATTTCAAGCAGACAGTGTTACTCGCTGGGTACCAAAGGGTAAGTTTACGAATATTGGTTCTGATCGGTGAAACGGTGTAGATTTGTGCCCAAGTGCCTAAATGCAGGGAATGGGGTGGTCTGTCCGAAATTTTAAGTGGACAGTGTTACTCACAGGGTTCCAAAGGGTAAGTATACAAAGTTTGGTTCAGATCGGTGAAACGGTGTAGATTTGTGCAAAAAGGGCCTAAATGCAGGGAATGGCGTGGTCTGTCCGAAATTTCAAGAAGACAGTGTTAGTCGCAGTGTTCCAAAGGGTAAATATACAAATTTTGGTTGAGATCGGTGGAACGGTGTAGATTTGGGCCAAAGGGCCTAAATGCAGGGAATGGAGTGGTCTGTCCGCAATTTTAAGCTGACAGTGTTACTCGCAGGGTTCCAAAGGGTAAGTATACACATTTTGGTTCAGATCGGTGAAACGGTGTAGATTTGTGCAAAAAGGGCCTAAATGCAGGGAATGGCGTGGTCTGTCCGAAATTTCAAGCAGACAGTGTTAGTCGCAGTGTTCCATAGGGTAAATATACAAATTTTGGTTGATATCGGTGAAACGGTATAGATTTGGGCCAAAGGGCCTAAATGCAGGGAATGGAGTGGTCTGTCCGCAATTTCAAGCAGACAGTGTTACTCGCAGGGCACCAAAGGGTAAGAATACGAATTTTGGTTCTGATCGGTGAAACGGTGTAGATTTGGACCAAAGGGCCTAAATGCAGGGAATGGGGTGGTCTGTCCGAAATTTTAAGTGGTCAGTGGTACTCGCAGGGTTCCAAAGGGTAAATATACAAATTTTGGTTGAGATCGGTGAAACGGTGTGGATTTGGACCAAAGGGCCTAAATGCAGGGAATGGGGTGGTCTGTCCGAAATTTCAAGTGGACAGTGTTACTCGCAGGGTTCCAAAGGTTAAATATACAACTTTTGGTTCAGATCGGTGAAACGGTGTAGATTTGTGCAAAAGGGCCTAAATGCAGGGCATGGGGTGGTCTGTCCGAAATTTAATGTTGACGGGGTTACCCGCAGGGTTCCAAAGGGTAAGTATACAAATTTTGGTTCAGATCGGTGAAACGGTGTAGATTTGTATACATAACAGACAGACAGACAGACAGACAGACAGACAGACAGACAAACTTTGTGCTTTATATATATAGATTACATTATACAGCAACAAACCTTTGGGCATATTTTGACAGTTTACAGAATTTGATGTCGATGTTTTCACGATTGTGAACTTATATCACAACTTGTTAGACCACATTAAGTCTTTTGAAAAGAAACTTACCCTATGGGAAATTCTATTACAACGTGACGCACTTTGGAAAATTGCCATTATGTGTGTCTCCTGGCATTGATGGATACGCTTCTGCAGACGCTGAATTACGAATTGAATTAAGTAACAAGTTTAAAAATTTCCGATCAAGTGAAAAATCAATTTATATCCTTTCTAATTCACCTGAGTGTATCTTTTAATGGGAGGGCTGCGTAGCGCAGTCGGTAGAGGCGATGAGCTTCTAGCTGAAAGGGAGTGGCTTCGATCCCCACCCGGCTAGTGGATTTTAGAAGAAAACCTACCACTTTCGAAAAAAAATAGCCCTGGAGTTCACTCTGCCTACACCAGGGTAATTCCTGGGAGCAAAGACGGCCGGTCTCCATCCCATCTCGTGCTGTTGTCACAAAGAGTGGAAGACTCTACCTTCCACAACTCCCAGGGCCTCCATGGCCTCTACGGAGTAGGCTTGGCTTTTGGCTTTGGCTTCGGCTTTGTATCTATTAATGACGTTCCTGGTGACAGACAGATAAAAATTGTTGACCTGCAGAGTAACAGTGATTTAATTGACACAAGTCGGGTTGCTTGTATGGCAACGATAACGTTCCAGTACCCCAAACCAGCATTTAACTTCTTGGCACAGCCTAGAATCGACACGTGGCCTCCGGGTGGTAGCCACTACACCACAAAGCGTACATAGAAGGGAGTAGTTTCCCAGAATATTATGCATATATATTTTTGGTCTTTGTATACTGTATATCTCCGTATATAAGCACCTCTCTTCAAAGATAAAGAATATTTTAAAAAATGAAGATCTCGAATATCCAACCATCTATTACGAACTACTACATCCCAAATGAACCCAAACTCTGACAGATTAGTCAAACATAGAGTGAGTAAAGTTTCTTATTAAATACTTATTGCTGGTAAACTAAGGAAGAGGAAAGAAGAAAGCCACACCAGGATTTCCTTCATTCCTTTTTCGAATTTTGTTTCTTAGACTAGCGTCTAAGGCGTCAGTATTAGATGAGATATTTTAAGGAAATTTGATTTTTTTTTCTTGCAATTATGTCGTAGATAACAATAGCTTAATATATATGCGCGTTTTCAATTTATGCAGTTCTCTTTGCCCTGTCCATTACACAGTTTTTAAGGCTGTAGAGAGTTTGTGGACAAATGTGTAGCCTGTTTATCACAGTTGCAATTTTGCTTGTATTGTATACTGGTGCTACATTGGACATTATGAACCCGATTACCGTTGTCAAGGAACGATACTGGACTGCAAGGTGACTTCTGCTCATTGCTGAGCTTGCACTAAGAACAAATATCATACTTACTGTATAGTAACATAAATCGGAAAATAACTAGAGGTTACTGTTTCTTTTGCGAAGTGTTTTATTTGTATTTTCAATTAAATGATAAGAATGAATTACAAATTAACTAAATAAATTAGAATATTATCATGAGTTTACTTAAAAGCTATATACATATATGAGAAGGTTAAGCTTTTCGACCGCGCATTTTGATTGTTTGACTAAAACCTTCATCTAACCCGGACGAGGTGTATTATGAAAGAATAGAGTTTCGTCTGTTCGTCTTTCTGACTTCCATTTGTCTTACAGTTATGGGTGGGTGGCAATCCTACTGGAGTGAATGGCATGAACATTTGTATTCAAGTAGATACTATCCCTGTGAAAACGAGTAATTTCATAAAGAATTAACATAGCCTATTCTTATATAGTATGCAGATACTTCAAATCAAAAGAACCCCTGTCAATTCAACAGATTATCTAAGCAATGGACTTAACCCTCAGGATGCATGCGCCGGTGTATTGCGTGGCGCAAGGTGTAAAAGATGACTTCGCTATGTTGACCACGGTGCAAACCCCTACTCGTTACGCTTGTCTCGCACGCTCCGCCTGTCCCCCCCCCCCCCCCCCCCTCCTCAACTTGCCCGCTGTTTCTTCCGCACTGCGAAATATTTACGTTAGGTGGTATTCTACTGCATGCTTGAGCTTATGTAGGATTTATTGTCTCTATTATGTCCAACACAATGCTCTTTATTAACGGTCCTTCCATAAACGGCTTCCCAGCTCTTGCTAAACGTAGAGCAACATTATAACTAGGTAGGCTATCTCTAAGAGTACTTTCACAACACCCTTAATATTTTCCGCTCTAAATTAGAGCTATTGGGAATAACGAAAGCAAAAATAGGGACAAATACACATTTGAGAGGTATGTAAAGAATAAAGTTCTTTTTGAAGGACCCTTAACCAACATCAAAATACCTAACTACTGGTAGACACATCAGAGTTGTGAATACAGAATGAACTTCAAGATCTTTCAACTTTTCCTCTCTGGCGTCCCATATGTTTCCACCATATTTTTCTGAATGTACTCTGTATTGATGTCTTTCAGTACGCGAGTTTCTTACGCACATAGTTATTGTACCGGAGATTGGGCATTCGGCTTTCTCGTCGCAACTGACAAAAAAAAAAACAAAGAAGGTTCTCAGTTCGGTTTAAATGGATTTTCGGGAGTATTTGCTCTCTTCGGAGCAGATTGCTCCATTATTATTATATACTGCAGTTGTCTTACGCCTTCTTATTTCACTGGTAAACAAGCATCTAACAACGCACGCTTCATCTCTCTGTAGCGCGCTACACCCTCCAAACCGAGTTGAGCCGAGCTTAGCTGAGTCGCCCCGAGCCAAAACGCTGGTCCGATGCACGATGCACAGAACCTCTGCGACTCGGTTTGTTCGTGTGGTATTTTACGCGTTTTAGAGGCATTGTGATAAATATAGGATAACGATTACAAATTCATAAATCGATGATTTTACATTGAATTCATACAATAAGCAAAATAAAACTAATATTTTAAGAGGACAAACTGGTGTTGTTAGCCTGCTAGAGCTTGCTCCGATTTGAAATAAAGCTGCCACCGTTTCCCACTATACCTTCCATCAACACATTTCCAGCACAAGAAAATATGTATTGGAAGTCACATGGTGAAGAACTATGAACTGTAACATAAATGAATACAAATCTAAAAACAATACGTACCATAATATTTAGCCTACTTTTCACATTTTGCAAAAATGAGGAAAAAGTAGACTTATGAGATCGATCCGGGAAAATGTGTGTCTGTCTGTCTGTCTGGCTGTGTGTGTGTCCCCCCCCCCTATCAACTCCTAAACGGCTGCAGCAATCAAAACCAAATTTAGTATGAGTAAAGATGTGCACCGGAATATCTCACGTCCATATTTGAAAATGATGTCAGTGCTACCAACTGCTGAAAAAACGCACTAGAAATTTGAGCTCCATGTTGGATATCTCGCAAAGTATGCATGTGAGCTATTCGACAATTGGTACACATGCAGATAATACTATTTCAGTTTAATTTCCAGGAGGCCAACAATGACAGTGTTGCCAAAATAATTTTAAGCCTTCTGATAGGTCCAATGTTTAAATGCATATAACATCTACACAATCAATTGGATTTCAACCAAATTTTTCTGTAATATCTGTACATAAACAAATATGATTGAGCGTATTCTTAGGAGCCACCAGGGCTGCCAAATGTTAATAATTGCTCTCTCTTTTTTTTATCCAAATGCCAATATATCAGAAAGTATACAAGCCAACAGCTTTAAACTATGCACACGAATATTCTGACATTTTAGATTAATTTGGAGTAACTTATTGAACCCTTCAGAATAGCAGTGTTTATATGCAAGAATCTTGATCAAGGGGTCGCGCTCAGTTCCTAGTGTGATGTTTACGTTCGCCAAACAACATGCTCTACTGAGGTAAGGGTCATAGGATTTAAACTATAATTAAGAAAGAAAGGTGACAAGATGTAAAATAATAACATGATTTAATGACTAATAGTGCATAAAAAGAATATAAACAACAATAATAAAAAAATCCTCCCTGAATTTTTCCCATGACAAGAATATCTATCAATGCTGAGGAGTCAGACGGATCTCCCCCTTGTTAAAATGTGGATCCTAGTTCCACTAACTTGCATTTTGGATTTTATGTACGCGTAATGACTAACTACGAGGAATGAGTACTTTGGATGACTGTTCGTTTACAGCGGGTTAACAGCCACGATGCTTACGAACAATCATCTCGTAAATCAACGTTTACGGATATGGAACATGACACTAATAAAAACCCTTAAAACTTTAATGCTGACACACACACTAAAATCTACTATTTACAGGAATCTCTCTCGAGACCCTCATTTAGCGCGATGACGCACTGGACAAAATGAGCTGCCAACACCGGCCAATTGCTCAATCCACAAACAAGGAAATACAGCATCGCACTTGACTTCACGGGTCACTGATATGGAATATAAACATGGACTAAACCAACAACAACAAAAGCCTGACCGGCTAAGATTACTTCATATGAACAAAACTGCATGTTAAGGTAACGCTTCGGAGGTTATCGTGATTCGTAGGCAACTCCCATTTATTTAAACAATTTTACCATTGATCAGTTCTTAATTCAGGATTTCAAGTAATTACGGAGCCAAACACGCACTTCTCACTAATGACCATGCTTGCAACCTTCAGTCCGTCTTGTGAAACAGCTCCCCTCCTTCTTCAATACCTGCCATTGTCCCAACTCCAGTGTGTAAAAATAACTGACCAGCTGTGCCGTTATCTCAAGGAACCAACAGCAACAAAACTCAACCACCTCAACATATGGTCAGACATTAATCAAAATATCCACAATTGCCCTCGCAAGGTAACAATATGGACCTGGCACCAAGCTGACAGAAATCAGTCTACGCTGAAATTCCCGCTTGTAATGACCACAAAATACACACACAAATACACTTCTGGGAATGACATGACGTTTTTCACTCAGATCGGCTGAATAGATGCTCACAAACAATTTAAAAAAATATTAAAACCTACGATAGAGCTGACTGCTCTTCGTCACAAATCACATTGCTCCAAAGGCAATTATCTCACTGAATCTGATCAATAATAAACTTTAAAAATTTTAATTACCCTCCATTCTACTGTATAATTATATTATTTCAGTCCTACTTCTGAATCACAACATATCTCAGAGAGACGTTTTTAACCGCATTGCATAACATATGCAAACACGGTCGTCCACATAGCTACGTTAGTTAAAACAACAAACAAAAGAACCTTCCACTAATAACATATATGCGAGCTGCTTCCATGCAAAAGGTGTGTCAGACCAAAACTAAATATACTACGTTAATCACACAAGCAAATTATTTACAAAACAAAATATGTCCCATATACCATAAGTTAATCTATCAGATAATAAGGATATTATTCAGTACTCATCCTCGGCAAGTCACCCGTCAAAGGACATCCGACGCCACCTCCCAACTGAATGCTTCTTAGCTCATCTCAGCCATCTGGACGTAGTGTTGATAGTTCCAAGCTTCCTCCAGGATCAGCGATGTCATCTCTCGTGCTGATTCAAAAAGTTAGATTATTATACACTTGATATCTGACTACTAAATTCGCCGTTTCAGGTACTACTTTCCCCGGAACTGTCTGTTGGCGAATTATCGAAGATACTGCCCCTACAAAATATAGTACTGTGACTATCTATCAATGAATTTAACACATTTCTTAATGATTCCTGTGTCCACTGACACACAAAAGTATAACTTACGTCCTCCGACGAACAAACGTAATAGGTTCCGTCCTCAGACGAACAAATGTAATAAGCACTGTCTTGGCTCTTCACGCTACTTATAAATGAACCGGCCCTAGGTATTGATAGTGGGGGAAATTATACAAAAATTTCTCAAAATAATAGTGGTACAGGAATGAAATAAATATCACTGAACTCGAAAAATAGCGCAGGTCAAGAATAAGCCCATTAATCCTAGAATCGATCGTAGAGATGTTGTCTAGGCGATCTCCCGCGTTAATGCTAGTCATCGCGTGCCCAAGCTAGACTTGCCGCGCTGGTAAGCATTCTTCTCTCATTGGTTCCATATTTTCTGTAACTTGGCGGTTTTTTATCAGACCTTGGCTTCGTAGGAGTGTCTAGTATTTTCATCAGCCACTCACGTTACTGCATCATATTTTTTCTAGGCGCGAATATTACAATGAACATACCAGAAGCGTGTCTCACTGCGCGTCGCTTCTATTTTGAGGTGGCCACCACCTGTCCTTCTGAATCATTGCTAGGTCTTTCTTTTCACAATCCTAAGTATTTAGCCTTTTGTCAAACTGCTGCAGGTATGTCCCCATTGTCTCCAACCAATGCTTGAAATTTCCTCATCTCCGTCTGGCTATTTTCATGATGCTGGTGGAAATATTTATTAATTGAAGAAATAAAACATCGAATCATTTATCCATCAGAGGGTAAAGGGTTCACAACTCCCCCACTCACAAAGTTTCCAACTTCGAAGAAAGTCGATAATTTTAAAAAGATTTCCGTAGGCCAATTTGTTTTATTTCAGAATCACCCCTTTTCTATTACTTGGTCTAGCCGCTCCTGTCTTGAATGGCATTTACTCGTTTTATTTTCCTGCTTGGACCTCGCCCCTCCAACTGCTTGCATGACGCGCTGGTGCCTTAGGCAACACTCTGCTCGTCTCGTTAATGTTTGTCAACACCAATTCCACTTCCTTCTTCACGTGCCGTACTCAACTGCTCCCCGTTCACTTGGTTGATATTGGACGTCCATATATTTAAACTGCATCATTATTTCGGCGCTCTCATGGTTCACTTCTTCGATACTTTTTTAGGTTGGCAGCGTTGTAGACCGACATTGTTCCTGTGCTTAACTCTTTCACTCTGTATGCATTATTTCCAAGGTTTCTTACGATAGAATAGGGTCCTATGAACTTTTCGCAGAATTTGCTGAAGATCTTCTTCTCTGGATCCGATGTAGCGGGTCGTTTCACCAAAACGAGCTGGGTGATTTCAAGATCACTGTGAAACCTCTTATTTCTCACTCGCCGTAATCTGCGGTCTGCTTGTTTTCTCATGTAGGCTCTCGTTCTCTCAATTCGCAGGTCAGGTGCTATCATGGGATCTTGTGGGCAGTTAATGATGCTTTTCCACGTTCTCACTGGATACTCGTTTTTGTGTAGGACCATAGGGATCAGTCCTGTTGACTCGTGCCTGGTAGAATTCATGCATGTCTCTACATCCTTAATTTTATCCACCCATTTGTGATGTTCATTTGGAATGAAGATTCTCAAGTATGATGTTACACATTTTATTGCTCTCTCACTTGGATTAGCTTGGGCATGTCGGATACTGCTTAAAACGTGTTTTATACCCATGTCCTCCATACCTTTCTTGAATTCGGCGCTTGTAAAATAACTGCCATGATCTGACAATATAAATTCTGGTTTTCCAAGGATTGGAATAACTCTATTTCGAATACGACTGAGTACTTGTTTCGATGTAGTTTTCTGAATAGGGCATAATACGACAAACTTAGAAAATACATCAATGCACACTAGCAAGTGCCGGCAACCTCGCCTTCCTTTCGGAATTGGACCGAAACAATCCAGGGCCAGTAGCTCGCATGGTTTCTGAGGTAGCAATGGTCTAGGATTCTGCCTCATTAAATAATTATTGGGCTTTGTCCTCTGACACGGATCACAAGTCGTAATGACGTCACATATAGTTGTTCTCATACGTGGCCAAGTAAATGTCTCTCCTATTGTCGCTTCGCATTTATCTACACCGACGTGACCGTAACTTTCGTGAGTATGCCATGTCAGTCCTCGCTGTAAGGACGCAGGTACTAATATGCGTAACTTGGTGTGATCATTATCTACCCATTTGTGCAGCAAATTGTTGACATAAACATATCTTCCTTCTTTTGCTTTCGCTTCTCGAAATGCAGGTGTTCCTGTAGGTAGCTGCTTTCTGAAATATTGAATTAATAGCATCATCCATGGTTCCGCTTCCTGTTCTCGCTGTATCTCACGTAACTCCTCCAAGAATTCCCGGTCCTTCGGTGTTAACTCCAAGTGTTGTACCATCGCTGTTTCTTCATTATCAGGCTCTGGGTTCCTGCTGAGTGCATCCGGAATCACGTTCATCTTCCCTGGGCAATGTTCAATCTCAATGCTAAACTGCTGAATATATATAGACCAACGTGTCATACGTTCGCTTGCCATCGTCGTCTTAAACAAGAATGTTAATGCCTTGTGATCAGTCCTGACAACAATGGGGTAGCCATAAATTATTCTTTCCCATTGTTGAAGCGCATGAAGTATGGCCAACAATTCTAGTTCCGTTACAGTATAATTGCGCTCGTGCTTACGCAATTTTCGGCTGACAAATGCCAAATATGTTTTATGTTGCAGGTTAGCTGGATCTTCTTGATAGAGCATATCACCTATACCAATTAGTGAAGCATCCGCTTGGATTATAAATTTGTGCTTGAAATCTGGATATCCTAATTTAATGCAGTTTTCCAATAGCTGTTTTGTTGCTTGGAACGCCTTCTCACACTCCGCATTCCATAACCATTTATTATTCTTCTTTAGCATTTCCTGCATTGGAGCTACAGTCTCCGTGTAACCTGGACAGTTTTCCTTAAAGAATCCCGTTACGCCTAAGAAAGCCCGAATGTGCTTGACTCTCGTTGGTGTAGGGAAATTCTTTATCGCTTCGATCTTAGCTGGATTTGGCTTCACTCCCTCCTTGTCAATGATGTGACCCAAATATAAGATCTCGCTCTTGAAGAAATGCGATTTCTTCAGGTTTACTTTGAAATTTGATGCATTCAGGTTGCCTAATACTTTATCTAAATTCTCCATGTGAGTTTCAATGTTGTCGGATGCCAGCAGAATGTCATCAATGTAGCGTACCGTCATCTCCTTAACTTCCTCGGTTAGATTCCGGTCCAGGGCTCGGATTAATGCACAGCCCGCTGTTTTGACTCCAAAGGGCATTCGGACGAACCAAAACGTTTGGTTAGCGAATAAGAAGCCAGTTAGAAGCTGTGACTTCTCATCCAATTCAATATGGTGAAACGAGCTCGTCAGGTCAACTGATGAATAAATGCTTTTGTTTTTAAAGCCTTTTAATACGTCTCTGATAATTGGCGCTCTGTCATACTCAGGAAAAATGAGTCTCGTGTTGAGATTTCTGGAATCTAAACAAAGTCTAATAGATCCATTTGGTTTTGTGACTGCCAAAATCGCATTTAGATAAGGTGTAGGTGTCTTCCTTATCACTCCAGCTTGTAACATCTCATCTATAAAGACCTTAACTTGACCGCGATATTTTTCAGGAATTGGGTACAACCTACTTTTGAACGGTGACCAATTCTCGACTTGCATTGAATATTTGAAATTTAATATTTTCCCAGGTACTGTATCAAATACTGCTTTGTGCTTCCTTAAAATCTCTTCCAATTGTTTTCTGTGTTCACCCCCAAGTTGAATGTCATTGAGCCGCTCCTGTAGTAACTCTTCAAATTGTGCATCACTGTCGTCTCCTTCCGTTAATAAAGACCATATCTCCTGGGATTCACTCTCCTCATCTAGTTCCACAACAGCTCCTTCTATGATGTTATCTTCTGCCTTTCGTATCTCCTCTTCCGTCTCTTCCGATATTGCTTCCAATGCCCAAGAATTTACATCTCTTCCGGTGGTGATTTCATCCATATGCAATCCCACGTTCTTCAGCTGATCGTACTCTCTAAAACTGACTGTATTCTTGTGCAAATCTATCACTGCTTGATAGTCACAAATGAAATTTGCACTAAGAATTATATTGAAATTCATCTTTGCCATGATAATGAATGTTTGCCCAAAAGTATGTTCCAATATGTTCAGCTCTAAGTATGCCTGACGTTTACAAGTGACGGTGCGTTCCGGAATAACACCCCTCACTTTGAGCTGTGGTACGGGAATTACAGGAATATGCTGACTCCGTCCCAACTCTCGAACCAAGGCCTCCGATACCAGACTGATCTGTGACCCCGTATCCAATAAACATCTTATTTTAATTCCACCAATCCTCGCGTAAATAATAGGTAACTGCCTAATTTCATCGTTCCGTGGTTTCACCGTCTCCTCCAGGCAGTCTTCTGGCAAAGCAATCCATTCTTGTATGTTCGCTACTATCCATCCCTCTTCAACTTCCGACTGTTGCGTTTGTAGACTGTCTTCTTTATCCAAATTTAGCATTTTTTTAGCTCCGGTGCGACTCCCATCATCCTTTTGTCGCCCATGACCTTGATATTCCTCATTACTCAGTAGACTTCCGGCTTCCTCAGTATGTGTGTCTGGATTCTTCATGTTCCCAATGGCTTTTTCCCATCTTCCGAGCTCTCCACCTTGACTAGCGTGTAATTCCTCTAGGTAATTTTGTGATTGAGCGTGCCTATCATCCCAGTCATTTCGATAATTACGTGGCTCTCCTTGATTTTGATCTCTCCTTCCTTTCCATCTTTGATTAGCATTGTAATCACCGTATCTTCCATAAGGCCTGTCATTTCCTCGATTTTCACGCCATTGCTGATATCCTCTATGTTGATATCTATTGTTGCCTTGGTATGACCTATTGTTGTAGTTATTGTCGTTACGCTGGTATGGTCTGTTTTCTCCTTCTTCCTGGTTTCGCCTAGGTGTGGACGTGCTTGTATTAGTACCCTGCGTTTTAGTGTTTGCCTGTTTAGGTTTTATGACCTCTGTCGTATTGACTAACTCCAGCTGTCTTACTCTTCTATAATGATTCTGAGATGTAGTCTCATCTATCTGGCGTAATATCTGCTCTGCATGTAAGGCCGTACTAACGTTCGCTGCGACTAGTACTTGCTGCACGTTGACTGGTAATTGCCGCGCTATTGTCATCACCAGATCCGCTTCATTTAAAGGGTAATCAAGGTCGCGAAATTTTAGCATTTGCATGTTAAAGAAATCTGAGTATTTCGTTTGCTGGGTGGTTTGGTATTTTCTAGAGTAAAGTTCCATCCTTAGACTCTGTTGTATTGCTGGCGACCAGTACTTGCGCAGAAACGCTAATTTGAAATCTGACATAGTTCCAAATGTATATTTGAAGCTTAAAAACCATGTAAGGACATTACCTGATAAAAATCTCTCCATCATCCTCAATCTACGTGCTTCAGGTACCCCAGTGTCATTGTAATGGTCTTCAATTTCTTTAATAAATGCTTTAGGTGTCACCCCTGAATTCTCCGTGTATTTCTGCGGTTTATAATCATTCGAGCGAATTACTTGGATAAGTTGTGTGGGCCGATGACCGTCTTGTGGCGTGGAACTCCTTTCGATATTCTTGTGAAACCCTTCCGTGTTTGCTGTTAATGGGCTCTCTGTCTGAGCTTGACTCCCTGCTGTGCTTTCCTCCCCTGGGCTATTTGAGTCGTCCTTCCTATCTCTCATTGTTCCTGTTTTAAATATCGAGGATTTTTCTAATGACCTCAGTTCGGCTTTGATGATCCTGTCTGTTTGCTCTTTAAGTTTACTCTTAATTTCTTGCTCTAATGCTTGAATACGAGTGTGATTTTCGCCTACTGTCTTAAGGATGGTTGATCTTTCCTCTTTAGAATCGATAATCATTTTTCGCCAATCTTTCCTTATCTGCTCCTTAATTGTGCTTACTTTTTCCTCAATCTGGCTTTTAGTGTCATCCTGATTGCTTTCTATCTGGCTCAACCTTTCTTCCAATCTCGCGCTATTTTCGTCGATGGTACTCTTTAATTGACTCTGATCCGCTTCTAGGCTTTTCCATTGCTCCGCTGATTTTATCTCGAGACGATCCATATCTTTAATTATGCCGGATATATTTTCATCTACCGCTGATAATTGCTGTTGAATGACCTTGCCGCTCTTTTCCATTTCCATAAATCGTCCTTCTAACTTATCCTGAGCTATCTTGACCTCGCTTGTATTCATAGTGCACGCTAGTTCAATTTGCTCTAATTTAGCTAACACCGTTTCATCCAGAATGCTAAGTTTTTGATCAAAAATACTTTCCATTTTCTTAATCTGATCTAATTGCTTTTCATTATTTTTACTAACATCTAGGGCCAGTAATACCATCTGTTGATTAGTGTGATCTTTCATCTCTGCGGTTAACGAAGCTAATTGGTTCGTGTTTTTAACATTCTGCGCCTCTAACTGCAAATTGATAGTGTCATTAATTCCACTTTTTAATAATCTAGCTTGTTCCGCCTGATATTCATTTTGTTCAATCCTACTGTTATTTAATTGTGTCCGCAATGATTCATTTTGTTCAGATAATTTGTTTATAGCCTCACTTTGTTCTAACATAGTATTGTTTAGTGATTCACTTTGTTCTGATAGTTTAGTGTTTATTTGTTTAGATAATTTTGTGTTTAGTGATTCACTTTGTTCTGCCAATTTAGCGTTTAATGATTCACTTTGTTTCGCCAATTTAGTGTCCAACAATTCCTGCGTTCTCCTAGCCGCGTTCTCAATGATTTATTGAATCTGTTCCACCGTTGCCATCTTATATACTTTATATGAGACATTAGGGAAATGGCATAAAGCAATGCCCTTTGACACACACATACAATCCAATGCACATTTAATTTCTTTATCCAACTCAGTTCATTTATTTTTACATTTAATCCCACTAGTCGATTGCATCTCTGAGTGGTTCTAATTTTACTCAATTTAATTTAAACCCAAACACATATTTAGTCATTAAATTGTTATCCTGATCTGATATTAACACTGACTAATTAACAAAGTATTAATTGTCATTTAAGGCTACCAGCCTCCTAACATTTTCATGAGTTTGACTTTCTAAACAAATCTAGTTTTAACTTTAATCATTGGGCGCCCGGTATCACGTATATTAATTTATTTTAATTCAATAGACAAAAACGTGAACCGTATTTTACATTGCAAACTCCTGATTTTAATTTATCTTTCACACATTTGGCGGTATCACCTTCGCCTCAATTACTTTTAATAAAATATCACTTCCCGGTGATTAAAATACTGTCATATCTGCCTGCACTTGCGGCATGTCAGTTTTACTCAAATACGCCACTTAAATATGTTCCAGCAGCGAACGAGCAACAAAATTACACCTTCATTGTTGCGTCAGTTTGAAAACCCAACTACGCTTACATTGATATGTGCAAAACTTTTGCCGTTACACCACAGTGAACCGCCCCACGCTTGGCCGCGCCAGTTTATCTCCTATGAATCCTTCAGAATAGCAGTGTTTATATGCAAGAATCTTGATCAAGGGGTCGCGCTCAGTTCCTAGTGTGATGTTTACGTTCGCCAAACAACATGCTCTACTGAGGTAAGGGTCATAGGATTTAAACTATAATTAAGAAAGAAAGGTGACAAGATGTAAAATAATAACATGATTTAATGACTAATAGTGCATAAAAAGAATATAAACAACAATAATAAAAAAATCCTCCCTGAATTTTTCCCATGACAAGAATATCTATCAATGCTGAGGAGTCAGACGGATCTCCCCCTTATTAAAATGTGGATCCTAGTTCCACTAACTTGCATTTTGGATTTTATGTACGCGTAATGACTAACTACGAGGAATGAGTACTTTGGATGACTGTTCGTTTACAGCGGGTTAACAGCCACGATGCTTACGAACAATCATCTCGTAAATCAACGTTTACGGATATGGAACATGACACTAATAAAAACCCTTAAAACTTTAATGCTGACACACACACTAAAATCTACTATTTACAGGAATCTCTCTCGAGACCCTCATTTAGCGCGATGACGCACTGGACAAAATGAGCTGCCAACACCGGCCAATTGCTCAATCCACAAACAAGGAAATACAGCATCGCACTTGACTTCACGGGTCACTGATATGGAATATAAACATGGACTAAACCAACAACAACAAAAGCCTGACCGGCTAAGATTACTTTATATGAACAAAACTGCATGTTAAGGTAACGCTTCGGAGATTATCGTGATTCGTAGGCAACTCCCATTTATTTACACAATTTTTCCATTGATCAGTTCTTAATTCAGGATTTCAAGTAATTACGGAGCCAAACACGCACTTCTCACTAATGACCTTGCTTGCAACCTTCAGTCCGTCTTGTGAAACAGCTCCCCTCCTTCCTCAATACCTGTCATTGTCCCAACTCCAGTGTGTAAAAATAACTGACCAGCTGTGCCGTTATCTCAAGGAACCAACAGCAACAAAACTCAACCACCTCAACATATGGTCAGACATTAATCAAAATATCCACAATTGCCCTCGCAAGGTAACAATATGGACCTGGCACCAAGCTGACAGAAATCAGTCTACGCTGAAATTCCCGCTTGTAATGACCACAAAATACACACACACACTTCTGGGAATGACATGACGTTTTTCACTCAGATCGGCTGAATAGATGCTCACAAACAATTTAAAAAAATATTAAAACCTACGATAGAGCTGACTGCTCTTCGTCACAAATCACATTGCTCCAAAGGCAATAATCTCACTGAATCTGATCAATAATAAACTTTAAAAATTTTAATTACCCTCCATTCTACTGTATAATTATATTATTTCAGTCCTACTTCTGAAACACAACATATCTCCGAGAGACGTTTTTAACCGCATTGCGTAACATATGCAAACACGGTCGTCCACATAGCTACGTTAGTTAAAACAACAAACAAAAGAACCTTCCACTAATAACATATATGCGAGCTGCTTCCATGCGAAAGGTGTGTCAGACCAAAACTAAATATACTACGTTAATCACACAAGCAAATTATTTACAAAACAAAATATGTCCCATATACCATAAGTTAATCTATCAGATAATAAGGATATTATTCAGTACTCATCCTCGGCAAGTCACCCGTCAAAGGACATCCGACGCCATCTCCCAACTGAATGCTTATTAGCTCATCTCAGCCATCTGGACGTAGTGTTGATAGTTCCAAGCTTCCTCCAGGATCAGCGATGTCATCTCTCGTGCTGATTCAAAAAGTTAGATTATTATACACTTGATATCTGACTACTAAATTCGCCGTTTCAGGTACTACTTTCCCCGGAACTGTCTGTTGGCGAATTATCGGAGATACTGCCCCTACAAAATATAGTACTGTGACTATCTATCCCTGAATTTAACACATTTTTTAATGATTCCTGTGTCCACTGACACACAAAAGTATAACTTACGTCCTCAGACGAACAAAAGTAATAGGTTCCGTCCTCAGACGAACAAATGTAATAAGCACTGTCTTGGCTCTTCACGCCACTTATAAATGAACCGGCCCTAGGTATTGATAGTGGGGGAAATTATACAAAAATTTCTCAAAATAATAGTGGTACAGGAATGAAATAAATATCACTGAACTCGAAAAATAGCGCAGATCAAGAATATGCCCATTAATCCTAGAATCGATCGTAGAGATGTTGTCTAGGCGATCTCCCGCGTTAATGCTAGTCATCGCGTGCCCAAGCTAGACTTGCCGCGCTGGTAAGCATTCTTCTCTCATTGGTTCCATATTTTCTGTAACTTGGCGGTTTTTATCAGACCTTGGCTTCGTAGGAGTGTCTAGTATTTTCATCAGCCACTCACGTTACTGCATCATATTTTTTCTAGGCGCGAATATTACAATGAACATACCAGAAGCGTGTCTCACTGCGCGTCGCTTCTATTTTGAGGTGGCCACCACCTGTCCTTCTGAATCATTGCTAGGTCTTTCTTTTCACAATCCTAAGTATTTAGCCTTTTGTCAAACTGCTGCAGGTATGTCCCCATTGTCTCCAACCAATGCTTGAAATTTCCTCATCTCCGTCTGGCTATTTTCATGATGCTGGTGGAAATATTTATTAATTGAAGAAATAAAACATCGAATCATTTATCCATCAGAGGGTAAAGAGTTCATTATATACGTCAGTTCTACCAACATGATTATAAGCCTGCTGATAGTACCAATTTTTAAATACATGTAACTTCGATACTATCAGTTGGATTTCAACCACATTTCGTATGTGCTATGTGTACCATAACAGATATGACTGTAAGTATTGTTAAGAGCAATCAGGGCTGCCAACTGTTAATAAATTATGTCTATATATTTTTTACCCTAATATCAATATATCAGAAAGTATGCAAGCCAACAGCTCTATTCTTTGCACACGTATAGCACCTGACATTGTACATTAATTTGGAGTAATTAATACAAGGCAGTGCTGCCAACATGATTATATGCCTGCTGATATGTCCAATTTTAAAATACATGTAACTTCTATACTAACAAATGGATTTCATCCAAAATTGGTACAACAAGATATCATAATATTTCAGATTATTTCTAACCAACACACGCATGGTATTGTTGGCAACATGCTTTTACGCGTGCTGATAGATCCAGTGTCTAACTGCATGTAACGTCCATTGGACTTCAACCTAATTTTGTATTTTGTACTTTAAGAGATGGAACTAAGAATATATTCAGTCACCAGGGCTGCCAACTGTAGTGCTCTATTAGGCTACATTATACCAGGTATATTTTGAACTAATTTGATATTTCGATATTACCAACTTAATTTTGTAATTATTCTAGATATGTTCATATACTGTAGAATAATCATTGGCATGAAAAGTAGGCTGTATAGTTCTTCACGGAACTTCTTGTTAGCCTACTTTTCACATTTTGCAAAAATGAGGAAAAAGTAGACTTATGAGATCGGTCAAATGTGTGTCTGTCTGTCTGTCTGTCTGTCCTTCTGTCTGTCTGTCTGGCTGTGTGTGTGTCCCCCGCTATCAACTCCTAAGCGGCTTGAGCAATCGAAACAAAACTTGGTAGGAGTAAAGACCTATATCTGAATATCTCACGGCCATATTTGAAACTGATGTCAGTGCTACCAACTGCTAAAAAATCGCAATTGAAATTTGAGCTCCATGTTGGATATCTTGGAAGGTATAAATGGGAGCTATTTCAAAATTGGCACACGTATAGATAATAATATTGCAGTTTAATTTCCAGGAGGCCATACATGGCAGTGTTGCCAAAATGATTATAAGCCTGCTTATAAGTCCAATTTTAAATGCATATAACTTCTACACTATCAAGTGGAATTCAACCAAATTTCGTATGTTGTATGTATACATAACCAGAAATGACTGAGCGTATTCTTAAGACCCACCAGGGCTGCCAACTGTTAATAAATGCTCTTAATTTCTTTTATCCAAATACCAATATATCGGAAAGTATGCAAGCCGACAGCTTTAAACTATGCACACGTATAGTACCTGACATTCTATATTAATTTGGAGTAACTTATATTCGTCAGTGCTACCAACATGATTCTAAGCCTGCTGAGAGGCCCAAATTTAAATACATGTAACTTCCATACTATCTTTTGGATTTCAACCAAATTTCGTATGTGCTATGTGTACCATAACAGATATGACTATGCGTATTCTTAATAGCAACCAGGGCTGCCAACTGTTATTATGTGCTGTCTCTATTTTTGTTACCCTAATATCAATATATCAGAAAGTATGCAAGCCATTACCTCTAAACTATGCACACGTATTGTACCTGGCATTCTAGATGAATTTGGAGTAACTAATATACGTCAGTGCTGCCAACATGATTCTAATCCTGCTGATAGGTCCAATTTTAAAATGTATGTAACTTCTATACTAACTAATGGATTTCATTCAAAATTGGAACAACAATAGATCAGATTATTTCAGATTATTTCTGAACAATACATGCATGACATTGTTGCCAACATGATTTTATGCGCGCTGTTAGATCCAATGTTTAACTGCATGTAACGTCCATGCTATTCATTGGACTTCAATCAAATTTTGTATTCTGTACCTTAAGAGATGGAACTACAGTCACCAGGGCTGCCAACGATAGTGCTCTATTAGGCCACATTATGCAAGGTATAAAGTATTTCGAACTAATTAGAAATTTCGATATTAGCAACTTAATTTCGTCATTATTCTAGATAGATCCATATAGACTAATCATTGGCATGAATCTTAAATTTTAAGAAAAGTAGGCTCTTTAGTTCGTCACGGAACTTCTTGTTATTTTGTCATTTTATCAACATTCCGAGTGGCCAGTTCAATATAGCATGGATACGAACTAATTTTTTATTTGGACATTAACATTCGGGCCGCCCATAGTTTAAGATAACTCTACTAGAAATTTGAGCAGATGTCCTCGATGATTTTCTCCTTTGAGCAACAATCACAACCGCCACATTTGAAAAATTTCGCACAAGAATATAATTATAACTCAATATATTACAGGTTAATTACGAGCAGTCCTGTGAAGATAACATCTTTCAGTGATGAATCATAAGAGTTCGTTTTAAGGAAAATTATAAGCAGCGCATGTCATGTATAAATTATTGAAAAGCAGGCTAACGATTTCAGTGCCAGATGATTATTATATAAGTATTTATTGCATAATGTTTTATGACTATCTGTTTATTAACGCACGAAGCATAAACATTATAATTCTAAAAATACGCACACAAGCCGTCTACGCTGACGTCGAATTATTCCATGATGAGTTACAGGGATTTAGGAGCTGCGAGGAAAGAGGGTGAATGGTGTATGTAATCTTATTGCAGATTGGCCCTTTCTCCCCCCAGCTGAAAGGGCGAATAGTGTATGTAATCTTATTGCAGATTGGCCCTTTCTCCTCCCAGCTGAAAGGGCGAATAGTGTATGTAATCTCATTGCAGATTGGCCCTTTCTCCTCCCAGCTGAAAGGGCGAATATTGTATGTAATCTCATTGCAGATTGACCCTTTCTCCTCCCAGCTGAAAGGGCGTATATTGTATGTAATCTTATTGCAGATTGGCCCTTTCTCCTCCCAGATGAAAGGGCGACTGTTGTATGTAATCTTATTGCAGATTGGCCCTTTCTCCTTTCAGCTGAAAGGGCGACTGTTGTAATCTTATTGCAGATTGGCCCTTTCTCTTCCCAGATGAAAGGGCGACTGATGTATGTAATCTTATTGCAGATTGGCCCTTTCTCCTCCCAGATGAAAGGGCGACTGTTGTAGGTAACTTTATTGCAGATTGGCGCTTTCTCCTCCCAGCTGAAAGGGCGAATATTGTATGTAATCTCATTGCAGATTGGCCCTTTCTCCTCCCAGATGAAAGGGCGACTGTTGTTTGTAATTTCATTGCAGATTGGCCCTTTCTCCTCCCAGCTGAAAGGGCGAATATTGTATGTAATCTCATTGCAGAATGGCCCTTTCTCCTCCCAGCTGAAAGGGCGATATTGTATGTAATCTCATTGCAGATTGGCCCTTTCTCCTCCCAGCTGAAAGGGCGAATATTGTATGTAATCTTATTGCAGATTGGCCCTTTCTCCTCCGAGCTAAAAGGGAGACTGTTGTATATAATCTTATTGCAGATTGGCCCTTTCTCCTCCCAGATAAAGGGCGACTGTTGTATGTAATCTTATTGCAGATTGGCCCTTTCTCCTTTCAGTTGAAAGGGCGACTGTTGTATGTAATCTTATTGCAGATTGGCCCTTTCTCCTCCCAGATGAAAGGGCGACTGTTGTATGTAATCTTATTGCAGATTGGCCCTTTCTCCTCCCAGCTGAAAGGGCGAATATTGTATGTAATCTCATTGCAGATTGCCCTTTCACCTCCCAGATGAAAGGGCGACTGTTGTATGTAATCTTATTGCAGATTGGCCCTTTCTCCTCCCAGATGAAAGGGCGACTGTTGTATGTAATCTTATTGCAGATTGGCCCTTTCACCTCCCAGCTGAAAGGGCGAATATTGTATGTAATCTCATTGCAGATTGGCCCTTTCTCCTTCCAGATGAAAGGGCGACTGTTGTATGTAATCTTATTGCATATTGGCCCTTTCTCCTCCCAGCTGAAAGGGCGAATATTGTATGTAATCTTATTGCAGATTGGCCCTTTCTCCTCCCAGATGAAAGGGCGACTGTTGTATGTAATCTTATTGCAGATTGGCCCTTTCTCCTCCCAGATGAAAGGGCGACTGTTGTATGTATCTTATTGCAGATTGGCCCTTTCTCCTTTCAGCTGAAAGGGCGACTGTTGTATATAATCTTATTGCAGATTGGCCCTTTTTCCTCCCAGATGAAAGGGCGACTGTTTTATGTAATCTTATTGCAGATTGGCCCTTTCTCCACCCAGATGAAAGGGCGAATGTTGTATGTAATCTTATTGCAGATTGGCCCTTTCTCCTCCCAGATGAAAGGGCGACTGTTGTATGTAATCTTATTGCAGATTGGCCCTTTCTCCTCCCAGATGAAAGGGCGAATATTGTATGTAATCTTATTGCAGATTGGCCCTTTCTCCTCCCAGCTGAAAGGGCGAATATTGTATGTAATCTTATTGCAGATTGGCCCTTTCTCCTCCCAGATGAAAGGGCGACTGTTGTATGTAATCTTATTGCAGATTGGCCCTTTCTCCTCCCAGCTGAAAGGGCGAATATTGTATGTAATCTCATAGCAGATTGGGCCTTTCTCCTCCCAGATGAAAGGGCGACTGTTGTATGTAATCTTATTGCAGATTGGCCCTTTCACCTCCCAGCTGAAAGGGCGAATATTGTATGTAATCTCATTTCAGATTGGCCCTTTCTCCTTCCAGCTGAAAGGGCGACTGTTGTATGTAATCTTATTGCATATTGGCCCTTTCTCCTCCCAGGTGAAAGGGCGAATATTGTATGTAAACTTATTGCAGATTGGCCCTTTCTCCTCCCAGATGAAAGGGCGACTGTTGTATGTAATCTTATTGCAGATTGGCCCTTTGTCCTCCCAGATGAAAGGGCGACTGTTGTATGTAATCTTATTGCAGATTGGCCCTTTCTCCTTTCAGCTGAAAGGGCGACTGTTGTATGTAATCTTATTGCAGATTGGCCCTTTCACCTCCCAGCTGAAAGGGCGAATATTGTATGTAATCTCATTTCAGATTGGCCCTTTCTCCTTCCAGCTGAAAGGGCGACTGTTGTATGTAATCTTATTGCATATTGGCCCTTTCTCCTCCCAGGTGAAAGGGCGAATATTGTATGTAAACTTATTGCAGATTGGCCCTTTCTCCTCCCAGATGAAAGGGCGACTGTTGTATGTAATCTTATTGCAGATTGGCCCTTTGTCCTCCCAGATGAAAGGGCGACTGTTGTATGTAATCTTATTGCAGATTGGCCCTTTCTCCTTTCAGCTGAAAGGGCGACTGTTGTATGTAATCTTATTGCAGATTGACCCTTTCTCCTCCCAGATGAAAGGGCGACTGTTTTATGTAATCTTACTGCAGATTGGCCCTTTCTCCACCCAGATGAAAGGGCGACTGTTGTATGTAATCTTATTGCAGATTGACCCTTTCTCCTCCCAGATGAAAGGGCGACTGTTGTATGTAATCTTATTGCAGATTGGCCCTTTCTCCTCCCAGCTGAAAGGGCGAATATTGTATGTAATCTCATTGCAGATTGGCCCTTTCTCCTCCCAAATGAAAGGGCGACTGTTGTATGTAATCTTATTGCAGATTGGCCCTTTCTCCTCCCAGATGAAAGGGCGACTGTTGTATGTAATCTTATTGCAGATTGGCCCTTTCTCCTCCCAGATGAAAGGGCGACTGTTGTATGTAATCTTATTGCAGATTGGCCCTTTCTCCTCCCAGCGGGGGCGTGGTGGCTCAGCGGTCTAGCTATATGCCTCTCACCAAGGCGGTCCGGGTTCGATTCCCGGTCAATGCATGTGAGATTTTCGAAGTGAAATGCCATGTCCTGTGGTTCGGATTCCACGTTAAAAGGAGGTCCCGTGGCTCATAATCACAAGATTCACGGTCACGTAAAACTACAATCTTCCTTCCTTCCTTTTTCTCCTCCCAGCTGAAAGGGCGAATATTGTATGTAATCTCTTTGCAGATTGGTCCTTTCTCCTCCCAGATGAAAGGGCGACTGTTGTATGTAATCTTATTGCAGATTGTCCCTTTCTCCTCCCAGATGAAAGGGCGAATATTGTATGTAATCTTATTGCAGATTGGCCCTTTCTCCTCCCAGCTGAAAGGGCGAATATTGTATGTAATCTTATTGCAGATTGGCCCTTTCTCCTCCCAGATGAAAGGGCGACTGTTGTATGTAATCTTATTGCAGATTGGGCCTTTCTCCTCCCAGCTGAAAGGGCGAATATTGTATGTAATCTCATTGCAGATTGGCCCTTTGTCCTCCCAGATGAAAGGGCGACTGTTGTATGTAATCTTATTGCAGATTGGCCCTTTCTCCTCCCAGCTGAAATTGCGAATATTGTATGTAATCTCATTGCAGATTGGCCCTTTCTCCTCCCAGATGAAAGGGCGACTGTTGTATGTAATCTTATTGCAGATTGGCCCTTTCTCCTCCCAGATAAAAGGGCGACTGTTGTATGTAATCTTATTGCAGATTGGCCCTTTCACCTCCCAGCTGTAAGGGTGAATATTGTATGTAATCTCATCTCAGATTGGCCCTTTCTCCTTCCAGCTGAAAGGGCGACTGTTGTATGTAATCTTATTGCATATTGGCCCTTTCTCCTCCCAGCTGAAAGGGCGAATATTGTATGTAAACTTATTGCAGATTGGCCCTTTCTCCTCCCAGATGAAAGGGCGAATGTTGTATGTAATCTTATTGCAGATTGGCCCTTTGCCCTCCCAGATGAAAGGCCGACTGTTGTATGTAATCTTATTGCAGATTGGCCCTTTCTCCTTTCAGCTGAAAGGGCGACTGTTGTATGTAATCTTATTGCAGATTGGCCCTTTCTCCACCCAGATGAAAGGGCGACTGTTGTATGTAATCTTATTGCAGATTGGCCCTTTCTCCTCCCAGATGAAAGGGCGACTGTTGTATGTAATCTTATTGCAGATTGGCCCTTTCTCCTCCCAGCTGAAAGGGCGAATATTGTATGTAATCTCATTGCAGATTGGCCCTTTCTCCTCCCAGATGAAAGGGCGACTGTTGTATGTAATCTTATTGCAGAATGGCCCTTTCTCCTCCCAGATAAAAGGGCGACTGTTGTATGTAATCTTATTGCAGATTGGCCCTTTCAACTCCCAGCTGAAAGGGCGAATATTGTATGTAATCTCATTTTAGATTGGCCCTTTCCCCTTCCAGCTGAAAGGGCGACTGTTGTATGTAATCTTATTGCATATTGGCCCTTTCTCCTCCCAGCTGAAAGGGCGAATATTGTATGTAAACTTATTGCAGATTGGCCCTTACTCCTCCCAGATGAAAGGGCGACTGTTGTATGTAATCTTATTGCAGATTGGCCCTTTGTCCTCCCAGATGAAAGGGCGACTGTTGTATGTAATCTTATTGCAGATTGGCCCTTTCTCCTTTCAGCTGAAAGGGCGACTGTTGTATGTAATCTTATTGCAGATTGGCCCTTTCTCCTCCCAGATGAAAGGGCGACTGTTTTATGTAATCTTACTGCAGATTGGCCCTTTCTCCACCCAGATGAAAGGGCGACTGTTGTATGTAATCTTATTGCAGATTGGCCCTTTCTCCTCCCAGATGAATGGGCGACTGTTGTATGTAATCTTATTACAGATTGGCCCTTTCTCCTCCCAGCTGAAAGGGAGAATATTGTATGTAATCTCATTGCAGATTGGCCCTTTCTCCTCCCAGATGAAAGGGCGACTGTTGTATGTAATCTTATTGCAGATTGGCCCTTTCTCCTCCCAGATGAAAGGGCGAATATTGTATATAATCTTATTGCAGATTGGCCCTTTCTCCTCCCAGCTGAAAGGGCGAATATTGTATGTAATCTTATTGAAGATTGGCCCTTTCTCCTCCCAGATGAAAGGGCGACTGTTGTATGTAATCTTATTGCAGATTGGCCCTTTCTCCTCCCAGATGAAAGGGCGACTGTTGTATGTAATCTCAATGCAGATTGGCCCTTTCTCCTCCCAGTTGAAAGGGCGAATATTGTATATAATCTTATTGCAGATTGGCCCTTTCTCCTCCCAGCTGAAAGGGCGAATATTGTATGTAATCTCATTGCAGATTGGCCCTTTCTCCTCCCAGATGAATGGGCGACTGTTGTATGTAATCTTATTGCAGATTGGCCCTTTCTCCTCCCAGATGAAAGGGCGACTGTTGTATGTAATCTCAATGCAGATTGGCCCTTTCTCCTCCCAGTTGAAAGGGCGAATATTGTATATAATCTTATTGCAGATTGGCCCTTTCTCCTCCCAGCTAAAAGGGCGACTGTTGTATGTAATCTCAATGCAGATTGGCCCTTTCTCCTCCCAGTTGAAAGGGCGACTGTTGTATGTAATCTTATTGCTGATTGGCTCTTTCTCCTCCCAGTTGAAGGGGTGACTGTTGTATGTAATGTTATTGCAGATTGGCCCTTTCTCCTCCCAGATGAATGGGCGAATATTGTATGTAATCTCAATGCAGATTGGCCCTTTCTCCTCCCAGCTGAAAGGGCGAATATTGTATATAATGTTATTGCAGATTGGCCCTTTCTCCTCCCAGCTGAAAGGGCGAATATTGTATGTAATCTCATTGCAGATTGGCCCTTTCTCCTCCCAGATGAAAGGGCGACTGTTGTATGTAATCTTATTGCATATTGGCCCTTTCTCCTCCCAGCTGAAAGGGCGAATATTGTATGTAATCTTATTGCAGATTGGCCCTTTCTCCCCCCAGATGAAAGGGCGAATGTTGTATATGATCTTATTGCAGATTGGCCCTTTCTCCTCAAAGATGAAAGGGCGACTGTTGTATGTAATCTTATTGCAGATTGGCCCTTTCTCCTTTCAGCTGAAAGGGCGACTGTTGTATGTAATCTTATTGCAGATTGGCCCTTTCTCCTCCCAGCTGAAAGGGCGACTGTTGTATGTAATCTTATTGCAGATTGGCCCTTTCTCCTCCCAGATGAAAGGGCGACAGTTGTATGTAATCTTATTGCAGATTGGCGCTTTCTCCTCCCAGCTGAAAGGGCGAATATTGTATGTAATCTCATTGCAGATTGGCCCTTTCTCCTCCCAGATGAAAGGGTGACTGTAGTATGTAATCTTATTGCAGATTGGCCCTTTCGCCTCCCAGCTGAAAGGGCGACTGTTGTATGTAATCTTATTGCAGATTGGCCCTTTCTCCTCCCAGATGAATGGGCGACTGTTGTATGTAATCTTATTGCAGATTGGCCCTTTCTCCTCCCAGATGAAAGGGCGACTGTTGTATGTAATCTCAATGCAGATTGGCCCTTTCTCCTCCCAGTTGAAAGGGCGAATATTGTATATAATCTTATTGCAGATTGGCCCTTTCTCCTCCCAGCTAAAAGGGCGACTGTTGTATGTAATCTCAATGCAGATTGGCCCTTTCTCCTCCCAGTTGAAAGGGCGACTGTTGTATGTAATCTTATTGCTGATTGGCTCTTTCTCCTCCCAGTTGAAAGGGTGACTGTTGTATGTAATGTTATTGCAGATTGGCCCTTTCTCCTCCCAGCTGAATGGGCGAATATTGTATGTAATCTCAATGCAGATTGGCCCTTTCTCCTCCCAGCTGAAAGGGCGAATATTGTATATAATGTTATTGCAGATTGGCCCTTTCTCCTCCCAGCTGAAAGGGCGAATATTGTATGTAATCTCATTGCAGATTGGCCCTTTCTCGTCCCAGATGAAAGGGCGACTGTTGTATGTAATCTTATTGCATATTGGCCCTTTCTCCTCCCAGCTGAAAGGGCGAATATTGTATGTAATCTTATTGCAGATTGGCCCTTTCTCCCCCCAGATGAAAGGGCGAATGTTGTATATGATCTTATTGCAGATTGGCCCTTTCTCCTCAAAGATGAAAGGGCGACTGTTGTATGTAATCTTATTGCAGATTGGCCCTTTCTCCTTTCAGCTGAAAGGGCGACTGTTGTATGTAATCTTATTGCAGATTGGCCCTTTCTCCTCCCAGCTGAAAGGGCGACTGTTGTATGTAATCTTATTGCAGATTGGCCCTTTCTCCTCCCAGATGAAAGGGCGACAGTTGTATGTAATCTTATTGCAGATTGGCGCTTTCTCCTCCCAGCTGAAAGGGCGAATATTGTATGTAATCTCATTGCAGATTGGCCCTTTCTCCTCCCAGATGAAAGGGTGACTGTAGTATGTAATCTTATTGCAGATTGGCCCTTTCTCCTCCCAGCTGAAAGGGCGACTGTTGTATGTAATCTTATTGCAGATATGCCTTTTCTCCTCCCAGCTCCTGAATTGTTCTCTGAGGGACTGACATGTGCACCACCAACAATTTACAAAAACGAAGTACTAAATTTGTATATATGTACATGTAGGCTTACATTATGCCATTGGTTCTCTTTATTAGGTTTCACACAGATGGGATAATTCCTTTACGATTTAGAGGAACTCAACCGTAAAGAATTGACAGGGTTTGTAACAGGGTAATGATTTGCACTAATTATACAGAGATGTGTGTACCTATACAATTATATTATACTAATGGTTCATTCTGCCAGATTTCATAGTGATTTTATCATTCAATGACGAGTTGTATAAAATTATCTATTAGGAATTTTCATACGTACCATACCTGATTTATGAACAGTAAGAGTTAGATGTATATATTTGTAGGCGTAGACTACAGTAATGGTCCACTATACCATGTTTTACAGATATCGGATCACTGCTTAACGAGTTAGGGAAGTTAATACCCCAGGAATCCACATGCGGGTCATCTATAATAGATTACGTGCAAGCGATTAATGTATAGGCCAGTAGATAAATAATATTGTAGTGGTTTGTTATACGATGTTTCACTTCGATCTCTCGAGTAGGATAGAAGAAATACAAATATGATTCTAAATATTCACACAATCGGAATCTTGAATTTTAAAAAGTAATTGAGCTGCACAAGATGCCAACATATTCAACTCTATGTATAGGTTCATTATGCCACGTTTCACTGCATTGGGATGATTTGGTCACCAGGATAGCTCATTTACGTATTTTAACGTAACACGGAAACAGTGTTGGTTTTTTACTCATGTTTTAAAAAGCGCATATGTTAACTTACTTTGTAGTGTTTTAACGCCATATCTTCAGTTTGATTGTTGCAATAGTTTCGGTTTTATGTACCGGTGAAATGTTTCACGTCGCCGCCATGTTGGATTGCTGACACTTATTGATATTGTAAAGGCACGGTTGGAGTTGGATGGGAAAGTATTAAGCTTTACAGAAATATCATTGAAATCTCTCCAACAAATCAAAATGTAATACGAGAGAAACACACAAATGCACGCGCACACACACACGAAATGTGATCTCAAAGTCTATATTTCATATGATGGAAATAGGCTGAAGAACTACTAATGATTTGTATAATATGTAAATATTGTATTGCTTCTTTCTTTAAAATGGTTGGTTTAATTTAGGAAAAGAATATAAAAATATCATTGGATAATTAATTATGAATATGTTCAACCAATTATATTTAGGATGGAAAGGACTCTTACTGAAATATAAGAAAGGTGTCCGGGGAAGGAAGGCAATTGGGAAATCTGCTTTCAGTTCCATTGCTGTCAGATGCAAACTCGCTTTGATGTGCTGACTTACACCTTCTGCAGCTCACGGGGATATCATGTAAAGGTGCGAAAGATGTTACCCATATGTGTCCCAGTAATACTCATACTTCTTGAGGATTAGCGCGCTGGTAATTTCTTCTCTTGACAAGTGTTAAATGTTTATTTCTCTCATCCTATCCCCACTCCTTAGTCAGCATTCTGAACCTTATTCAAAGAAGAACAATGAACAAGGTATAAATTACAAAATCACATGCGTGCTGACTGAAGAAGGTTCGCGAAGTCCGCAACCAACCCCCACTCATCAGTCTCACGAGCAATAAAATAATATGAGTAAACTATTGTGTGTTATCCCCACAATATGAAACCGTCAACTTCAGTTACGAGAGGCTAGTTTCAAGAACAAATATTTTGTTTTTCTGATGCTTACCCGACTTGTACTTTCCAATTAGTCTGATTTTAGGGATGATCGAAAATCTATGTCTGAAGCCTGACTCGAACAGGCACCCCATGTGCCTAACAGTTCCATAGACTCTAACCCTGAAAGTCCAAAATAATTCTGGCAGTCCGGAAAAGAGTGGTGGACACACACATGTCAAGATATCATACAGCTACTGCATATTTATCGCTGTTTGTCGACGAGGTCAATACCCCTCTGTCACTGTCTGTTGTGGACAGAGCTACTTGATACATTGCTGTACACATACAGTTTTGTGTCAAAGCTATTGGTAGGCTTGTGGGTTTGTATGTGGAGCACTCCACATATTTCACTAAACTGTGGCATACATTTTCCAGGTAGGGTACATCAAAACACTGCTATGTCACTACGACGTCTTCAGTATGGTTATATTGGCCGATGTTTCATACTAACACGGTACTTACATTCATTCTTATCAATACACTAGCGTTCAAATGTTCAGCGTAGTCAAGTTACGGACACATTTATCCTTCACAGGACGTCGGAATGGCAATAGAACGAAGTACATGTGAACCGGAAGACATTTGGCATATGATAGCTTCCAAAACATCAAATTCCAGAACACACACCAAACGCACATTGCCAAATCAGAATATCTCGTCAACAGCAACAATCGGAATCTTGAACTATCGTATAGGAAAGCTGAAAAGCACGTGCGGTAGTTAAAGGTAACCATATGTCGAAATTTAATGTTTTTCAGTCTGTCAAAATGATTGTAGCCAATTGTAGCCTAATCGCTGTTTCCTTAATTCTAAAATAAAACCATGGAATTAATAAATTCACTAGGATAACCAGTTTCGATCGCCTTTTTTTTAGCGTATGGCTTTTAGTGGCGGGAGTGTCCGAGGACATGTTCGGCTCGCCAGTTTTTGTAGCTGCTTCGAGACGCACACCCAATGGGTGAGCTACAAGTACCGTTGGGGAGGAAGTTGGAAGGGAGGGTCGAGGAGTTGGAAGGTAGCGGCTGTGGCCTATAGTTAAGGACCAACCCCGGCATTTGCCTGGAAGGAAGATGGGAAACCACAGAAGACCATCTTCAAGGTTGCCGGCGGGGGGATTCGAACCTCCTCGCCTCCCGGATGTGAGCGACTGCCAACAGTCATGCCGCAACGACCTCGGCTAACTCACCCGGTTTTCGATCGTCAAGCAATCATCATCAGATCCTTTACACTTAGGCTATTAAATATATATCTACAAGTTATGGGTGATGATAATTAAATACATATGCACTTATTTAGTTGCAGCAGTTATTATAAACTTGCGCAACTTGTCCAGATTTGTTAGTTATATGTGATTTATTTTGTTAAGATATTGTAAGTGGTGTATAGCTCTGATTGCAGCACACGGGGGCTTCACACCATAAGTTATTGAATCTTCAAGGTCATATAACTGAAAATGTACAGTTTTGTAACACAAGTTAATAATATTTTAGCCTACTTTCCACATTACGAAAACATTATGACAAAGGAGACTCGGAAGATCAATCTGGGCCAGTGTGTGTGTGTATGTCCCTCTGTCTGTGTGTCCCCTCCTATCAACACCTAAACGGCTGCATGTATCAGAACCAAAATTTGTGTGAGCGAATATGTATACCAGGACATGTCAAGGACATATTTGAAAATGGCATCATTAGTTCCAACTGCTGAAAAATCACAATTGAAATTTGAAGTCAAAGTTAGATATCTCAGAAGGCATGCATGGGAACTGTTTGAAAAGTAACACACACGACGCATGCTCATAGATTCAATGTTTAACTGCATGTAACTGCCATAGTCTCATGGATTTCAACGAAATTTTGTATGTGCAGTGTGTACCTTAAGAGGTGTAACATTGAGGTGTAACTATTCATTATTCCAGGGTCAACAGAGCTGCCAACCGTTGATAAATGCTATCTATAATTTCGAACCCTAATCTCAAAACATTTTTTCAATTCACGTATCCTATTCAAGCGATCGAATTGAATGTTCGTATAGTGAACCGCCATAATAATATTCACAGTATCTACTGGCACTAAATGCTCGAGCACACTTTTCATATACTGTAGGCTATCATAGAGGCCGGGCATATGCTTTTGCTTCAAATGAACCCTTGTGACTCGTTATGGAAAGATGGCATCTCTACAGGAATCATTAATTACCCCGTGGCATAGCCTTGCGCGTTAAATCGCACCACGATCGCAACGGGGAGATGCAGCAAGTCCGGAGATCGGAGGTTCGAATCCCGGCTCTGATAGTGGCTATGCTGAGTGTAGTATTCCCCTGACACTGAATGTTATATTGTATTCTAGTACGTAATTTTTAATGTAGTGGTGTGGAACATTGAGGTAATCTGCCCCAATATCCTGTAAATTATAGATTATTTGCATGCCAGTTTATGAAAAGGATCATCTCTCACTGATGTTCTATTGAACAGGTCTTCTAGAAAATAGATAAACTAGTTATATGAATAAATAGTGTGGTACCCAATTCTTTAGTTTTATATTAATGTATCGTCAGCTTCAAAATGAAACACAACAAGTCAGAGAACAAGTTCATGAGGAAATGAGCTGTATGGAAGGATGCTCAAGACTCATCTTAAGAACGTGTTCTCTGACTTAGTGTGTTTCACTAGTAAGGAGACAATACAGTATATGGTAGATAACGCCTCTTAATGTACGTGTGGATTCCTGTTTTCCAGTACCGGAAGTATGTTGATATGAGTTATCTTGATCAAATATGAAAGCTTTGGTTTAATGGCATACAGACCCATCTATCTTACCAATGTTAAATTTGTTAAATTTCATGTTCCTTTTCTACAGGATCTAATAAAGTTATGATAATGAAATGTATGTCACTCTTCACTCAAACCCTACTTGACATATTAATGAAGCGACTTGTTATTGGACTTCAGGGGAGTCAGAAATATGTTTTCTTTAAACTGTCAAAAATATAATTACTTTTCCTTAGAAATACAGCCAAATACCAAGCAGTTTTCCTTTAAATAAGAAAGCTCCTGCTTTAAAATATTACACAATATGAAACCAATTAATGCTGAAAATAACAGGGCTCTGTGATAAATAGTCGCCTAGAAAAAGGAACATTTATTAAAAACAATTAGGAACTGAGGAAACTGCAGTTAATACTTTCCACATATGTGTTCATATTTCAGTGCATCCATGTCTCATATGAAGGGGAGTAGGGATCTTTCTGTGATTTATACAGGTCTTCTAACTACTGTTTAGCCTCGTCACTGGATTCCCTAGCTTTGTATTTACTTCCTGAACAATTCTTTCTGCTTTCCGTAGCTTTCCATGGTCGAACTCATTCATGGCATTCACACAATTCCTTCCTATTTTCAGTCCTAACTCCAGAAATACCAGACACTTAGGAATATTTTATTAAAATTGCTCATTGCATCAGGAACTCCAAATCATAGTGTTTTATGACCACATAAGTGCCTTTAGGGGTGCGAGACCACATAACATTGTTTATGTTCGACCCTGACTGTTATATGTCTGAAAACTGTATCATAATGATGGTCATTATAACACTATTTTTCATTATGAAACAGTTTCTCCCACCAATCACAGCTCAAGAAACAGTTGTTTGACCAATTAGATAAGGATACCTTCGCGCATGCGTTCAAAATCCAACATGTCTGTATAAATTACAGAAAGTGCACCGTCCATATGTTCGCGTAAATAAACTGGTGAATATGAGACAAGAAATAGCACTGTACCTTAATATCTCCAAATCCAATTTCTACACAGCGCGTTGTTTTCAAACGCACTCGGTGATATTTTTACTGAATACTGGCGCTCAATCTGCACATACGGCATTGAAGCACACAGAGCGCATGCGTCGGTCGATCAGAGAACTTGGAAATCAGAGATATCCTACTCCCAGCGCAGCACCCGATCACACAATTCTAGTGACAATCTCAACAGATATTTATGAATATTTATGTTAAAACATATAATAAAGTTATAATTATCGTCGAACATAAACAGTCGTATGCAACTCGCCTATAATGGTAATTAAGACACTCGTATGGAAATTATAAAAATCGCATACGCTCGTTTTATAAAGATACTCGTGTCTTAATTATAGCCATTAGCTCGTTGCATAATGTACTATTACCGATTAATTGGGATTTTGACTTTTACCACGAAGACGCTTCTCCAACAGCCCCCAGCTGGACAGATCTCTAAAAATGGGCTCCATTTCCTCCATACAGGCAAGAGGAAGTTGTGTGTGTTTGGAATGATCGCAGGAAACTCGTTCGTTTGCCTTTGGATATTTGCATCACGCACCAGTCCAATGAATAAAGTATATGCTGAGTTTTTTTTAATAGCAGATGAAAATAAATGGCCCATATCGCTCGTAGATAACTTATATCACTCACTTACAATAATTTTGCTCTTTGTAAGTCAATATACCTTCTTTTCTTAAAATCAAAATTACTTCTCGGCATTTTGAACTTCAGTTATTGAATATTCACAACTAATTAGCTCAAATCAGATCAAAATAAACAATTCTAGGTAGTAACTATGGAAATCCATGTCATGGAATTCACGACGAATTAATAAAATAAAATAAAAAATAGCACAGTCTATCCACCACAGAATTAAAAGGCAAGGATAGTTCTCTTTATTGGAATAGGTCCCTACATCTCATCGCTAGTGCAAGTGTAAATTAAATTTATGGCAATTTATAATGGTTAAACTATATTGTTTTACACACCATTTTAAAGGGAAGACTTCGGAGGAGAATAAAATATGAAAAAAAAAATAGAATTGACAAAATCATACTTTTTGACAGTTTTAACCGTTCCGTATCCCCTTAGGACAGGACGAGCACTGGTGCAATTGTAAGATTCTTTTGTTTTCGTGTGCTGTCTTAAATCACCACACCATTTGTGCATTAAGGTTTGAAATTTAAAATTGTTAACCTATACGTTACCACATTGTAAGTCATGGACCAAGAGCCATTTGGTTTAGCACATTGAAAATCCACTTAACTAAAGGGAGAGTTTTGAGATAGAAAGGCCCAATAAAATACATGAAAATAGGCTATATTATCTCTTCACGGGACTACTTTTTAATGTCTTCATAACATACAGAGACTGTGTTCAAATCCTCCATAAGGAAACTTATGTGTAGCGCCTTCAATCGAACTCGGATCTCAGGAGTGGCACGCAAGAGTTAATATAGGGTTAGTGTTGTAAACATATTAACGAGTGTGTATACAACACTTCCTTGCCCTCGGAGTCTTGGATTAAACTGTTATAATCCGCAAGATACCTAATCTGAATAACGTATACTTTGATTAAAATTTTAACTAGAGAGAGATGCATAAAACAGAGCTGGATTAAATGGATTTCTGGGCTCTGTCATGATGAAGTGGGGCAATAACGACGGTGTCGTAATATCCGCCATCGTCACAGGCGAGCTGGCTTTAAATAAATAAAATGTTCTCGAATGAGGGATGAGCAAAGGGCCATTTCTACTTTCAGTAAAGTTCTGAACAGGAAGCCATCATTGAGCTGTGGAGGCTGATCATACATAACTCAGCAGAACCCAATCTCATGTTCAAGGAAGGGAGCTTTTATTATACGTGACAGTTTTTCTCACAATGATAAACTACAGGAACTCCCAATTATGTGGAATCCGAACCACTGGACGTGATATTTATCCTCAAAAATCTCATGCTTCAAACCGGGAATCGAATCTGGGGCGCCCTGGTGAGAGGCAAAAAGCTTTACCGCTGTGCCTCACGCCCCTAATATATCATCTTTCTCACCTTTCATGGTTAATTTTTAATATTGTGCATTACTGAAGAATTACTAAATGACAACATCACGTATGTATGCCCTATTACAGTATATCATACGAGAATAATGAGGCAACCTGAAAAAAGCATGTGATTTTTATTATGAACAGATTATGGACGATAAAATTACGTGGTGACAACGACAAAGAAGGATCATACAGGCCTAAGAAACGGCAATAAGGTGCAAACTCACAACCTCTAGGCATCTATGGAAATGTTAAGCCAGTTGCGCCACACAGTTCGGCTCGGCAGTTAAGGTCCTACAACAGTGAAGGGGACTATAATTCACACAACAGCAACAACAACAAAAAACAACTTATTCATTAGTGAACAACATACCGTGGTACAGAGACTTTATCCATCCAGCTTGTTGACATGCGAGTTCAAGCAAGTCACGTGATGTTGTCTGGCCAACTATAGGGCAGTTCGTAGCCCAATAAACCTATCCCAGCTACTGTAGTGTTCTGCAGAGCTCTGTGGACGCTATACAATGGTATACCAAGTTCATGAGCAACATATCCGACGTTGAATGGACCACATTTATCAGAAGCGCATATTGTAAATGTTTGGTTCCTTTTCACATAAAATGCGCAGCCTGATATATACTGTGAATCAGTCGTGGACGTTAAAATTTTATGAGGAACATTCTGTATTTAAGAAATGTTGTTGTTGAACGTCAAGATAACATACGGCTTCGTTTCCAATTCTGATAATAATTACAATAAAAATTGTAGTTATTTTCAAGCATTTCCTTTTCTAGCAGTGAGTGTATTGTAGATGAGTCAAGGAGCTTGAATTCTCTCTCCAAGTGAAGCAGAGCACAGTGGGCCTCATCACAAAGGCCTTTGGCTATTTGTGCGAGACCCAGTAACCGGGAGAAGAGGCTTCTCAATTATTGGAACATGTGATGCGGATGCTTATTGGGTCAAGCGTGTTGAAACTGCACACTCATGTGAAAACTGTGGTAATCATTAGGATATCTTTGTGTAAAATGAGATATATTTTTAGAAAACAAACACCGGAGAAAGTTTATTTAACATTGGTTACCAAGACAAAGTGGAGAAATAAACTATGTCCGTAAGAAAGGTTGTGGGTTTGATCCCGTAGCTCTTCGCCTCTATTACCTCTCAATAATCCAGCCCATTGCAAACTACTGCTCTCCCATTTGGACCAATTCTTGCCCGTCAAACATAGCAAACTTTAACAGAATTCAATCCTTCTTTGCTGCCATTGTAAGGAACAGAATGCCAAGGTTTAGACAATTCACCACTCAGCAGGTACTTTCGGCCATAAACATCCCTCCCCTCAGCACGACTCGCCAGGTAAGTGACCTGTCGTTCCTACATTCAATTCTAAATGGCCATTACCTTTCGGACCACCTGCTGTCACTCTTCAAACTAAGCGCCCCCTCCCGTTTTACCATGCTCAAAGATATTATGCACATTCCACACACTAAACATTCCATAATCCAAAGATCCTTCCAAAACCGCAAATCACCCCTGTACAATAAAATAGCAAGTAAACGCGACTTGGACATATCCACAAACAAGAGTACGTTCCTGAAGCAGGCGAAGGAGAACATAAACTGTATTTAGAACTGTCATCTTGGCCATTGACGACACAGCTACGAGCAAGGACATTCTACCGGCTCTTGATATGGACTTGTTTTGTTTGGTGATTTGTTAAATTTATTTTATATTTTATTTTAAATTGTTATTTTGTTGTTATTTGTACAAGCGTGAAGGGCTAGCATAGCTGTAGTTTGTGCTTTGATTAATAAATAAATAAATAAATAAATAAAAAAGTATCCATTCACTGAAAGGTGTAGCTTGCAACACTATTTCTTGGAAACGTGGTTTGTGGTATTTGTATCAGCGCATGAAACAGGCTGCACCTAGTTCATCCTACTCATAATGGTGGTAAATGGAAAATACTTCTATTCAGCTTCATGGACAGTGATATTTTGAAACATCCGATATAGATTGTTTTTCAGTTGAACACGACTGTGTCCAATTATATTAGGCAGCTGGTACACTATTTAAATACGCTAATCTGAAAGGAATATTACAAGAATTAATGCATCATTTAATTAGCTCACAAACAAGGAGGGAGAGTGATTAATTGGACGACATGTTTCGATCGCCAAGTGATCATCATTAGATCCTGTTCCCCTAGGCTTAGATAAAGTACTGTGGTTACGTATTACTCTCATGTACAAATATATTTACAATCTATAAATTACAAAATTTTATTATAGCTTGTTTAACATGTCAGTCTTACTTACAGATACAGTATTATTGCTGAGTTGGTTTGAAACACTTCTATATTTGCTGCGAAAGTAATCTGTGATTTATTGATTTAATATTGTGACGAAATTCAGGCATGAAGTCTGTCAACACTATGATAGTTAAGTAGTTAATACACAAACGATGAACTGCACTATGCTTGAATAAGGCTGTTGTATGTGACAACGGATGATGTACATGAATCTAAATACCAAGGACGTTTAATAACCTTATTCAAGCATAGTGAAGTTTATCATTTACTTATTAACTACTTATCTAACTAACCAAATTATAATAGACCACCAGTTAAATAGGAAAGTAATATAGAGACAGATACAGCATTCATACCTGAAGTTAGTCACAACATTAAATCACAGGTTAACATACTGTACTTAAACTACCTTAATAATAGCGCAACAAGTAGGCCTATAGAAGTGTTTCGGACCAACTGAGCAATAATATTAACAACAACAACAACCCTCAGTTCAGAATTACCTACCACGAGACCAAAGATGGAAGCAAATGTAAATAATTACAAATTTGTTTTTGAGATTATGACATCTGAAATGCTCATTCCGTATCCACTGTATCCTCAGTGGTTTAGTTACAAAGCAATGTAGACTACTGTATGACTCAACAATAATGAGCAGTCCATTGCGAACACTGCAGTCTCCGCTCAGTATTCCATTACACGGGATACAAAACATCAAACGTATAATCCAGCCAACAGGAACATGAAATACAAGAACCAGCACAAGAAAAAATAAAAACATCTGCTCTACCCAACATGAAAGTAACCAATGGAATAATAACGAGAGTTCTGTGGGAACATTATTCAAACCTGATGCTCGCAACTCAAACGGTATTGTGAGCATCCGGCAGAGAGAGGACTCTGCTCATTTCTCCTGAAAGTGGTGTCTGTGATTGTTGCTTTAAGAGGACAGGTCAGTCAGGCATTAAGTCTGGTGTTCAAACAGCCCTCTGTACGATCAGGCACTCGAGGACACGTTACTCTACGTCAGTCGTTTCAAACACAGGCCGCATGTGGCCCTCATAAAATCAAATTGTGGACCCTGAATATTTAGGTTATGTATAGGTTATGCAGTAAATATACACACCAAAAAATATTGAATAGGCTATATCATATGATAATCTTCTTTCAGCCCAGAATACAAAAGTGTCATAAGATACTTGTTTATAGGCTATATTAGTCAATTATTTTGAATGTTACCCAAAATAACTCTGCCTTAATGATTAGCTATGTTCACATATTTGAATGTTAATGCACTGAATAAAAGTGTCTCCATGATACCCCTCTTACAAGGGAACATCACCAATTCATCCTCATAGTTCGAGGAGAAAAATAGCTCACATGCATTGTATGAGGTTCAGTAATCAGTTCGACGTGAAACTTTGGGCCATAATTCAGTTGCAATGCAGTTTGCACTCTCTGAAAGTACAGATTCTGAACGTCCATGCACGCTGCATGTATGCCACTCGCTCAGCTTGTTTCACAACGCTTTCATGTGAACGTATACACGCACCTGGTTAACGTGCAACTTATTTACATCATTTACCATCTCCTTTGCCCATTTTCATTCATCATAATTTATTTCCATTTCTCATTAACTCCCCTCATATGGTTGGCGTTAAGAAAAGCTGCCGGCCGTAAAAATCACCTGCCACATAGACTTATCGCATCTCATCACCGACCCCATTGAAAAACGGAAATGGTAATGGGTAGAAATAAATAAATACATTTCTTTTCACGTAAAATAACATGTATTCGCAAATGAGACTTGAAAATACGCTGGGCAGACATGACACATACGCCCTTCCCTCTCACCCCTCCCTCCCAATCCCTCGTTTGTTTCCTGGTTGTCAAACTACTGTTCTGTTGTTTACTGCGGGGACGTTCAGAATTCTGAGGGTCCTAACTGAGTTGCAACTGAATTATTGCCCAAATTTTGACGCTGGACCCATTACTGAACCTGATATAATGCAAGTGAGCAATTTTAACCTACTGTATGTTATTCTTATGAATGAATAGCCTAGGCTTATGAGATCAACTTTTGTCCGCGTGTGTATGTGTATGCGTGTCCCCATATGAAATCTAAACGGCATGAGTGATTTCAATGAAGCTCGGTAAGAACAAACTACTATCTCGTCTGACCTTGACCATGCCTTCCAAATTATAATACGTTTCCTCAATCAAACATGGCGGCTGCGCGAAACTTTTTACAGGCATTCCATATCACTCAAACTATTAGAGATATCACTTTGAAATGTAGCCTATAGAGAGAGAGATAAGTTGAAATATGTGACGCTTAAGTATCTGTTATGTACAAAACCGACATGGCGACCAAGCAAAATTATAATATTTAAATAGAAATTTATCGAGATTTAATCAACCGACTGCATTGAAATCTAACATGCTACATGTATATAGAAGATTTAATCTACTGAAATCTAATTTAATTCAATTATTCTCGTAAACTTAAGATGGCAGCTGTGAAGAATTTGGAAATTAAATTTAAATTTCTTGTGTTCAAATCATGGGATCAAATTGAATAATGAACCTACGCAATCATTTTCATCTCATGGTATGTAAAGTTCCTCTATGGCCTATGTATAGAAAAATCTAACACGGCAATCATCCGAAATATATATACGGTTCTCAATATCTACGAATCTATTATAGCAATGAAACTGAAATTTTGTACGTTGATAGAGGCTATTATTACAAGTTTACCTATGGGACTTTCAATAACCTGATGGACACAAAACAAACATGGCGGAGACGCTAAATTTAAATACTTGATGGACTTTTCTCGCTACTTAATTAACCGAGTGCAGCTATATATAAGGCTTAATATGTTGGCGTATAATTTAATTCATTTTTTATGAGAACCAAAAAATGTGCTGTCGTTGATGTTTCCACTTTTCTAAAAGCAGGCGTTGCCTCGAACAAAAGTAATGAATTCTTAGTTATTTAGTTTGGAAGATCATAGTTGCTCAAGGAATAACTTGACTCTCTCCCTCTCGTCTGCTTCAAAGTCACAATACGCTATCAAATCGCCACCATTGAACTATCTTATTAACATTCATTTTGGCCATGGTAGTTAATTTATGTTTGTTGTTGTTAATTCAATTTAGCGGCTTTAGGCATCTTGGTCATCTGCCCCGTGTAGTTGAGTGTGTGTTGAACTTGTCTGATAACCTGTATTTCTGTGATGACTGTAGTAGTGTTTGTAGTTGTAGTAGGGACAGGGATGGGGTAGGGGCCCCGAGACTTGAAATAAGGTATTATGACAGCATTTGCATGGAGGGAGTGTGGAAAACCCTAGGGAAGAATCACTCAGGATAGCCGCTGTCAGCGCCGGGATTACAATCTACGATCTCTGAACTTGCTTCATCAGCCTTCACGGTCGTGGTGCACGATTTAAAGAGCATGGTTACGGCATGGGGCAGTTAATTTATGAAAGTAATTGATAATCAGGTACCAATACAATTATATTGCTACTTTTGGGTAGGTAAGTACCAAAGGACGTCGAAGAACAGGTACATCTGCTAGTTTACTATTAGTATATGAATTTTCATTGTATATAAGTAAACGTCTTGTGTGCTGCTTGCACTAACTACATACAAGATGAGTGTGGAAATTGAAGGTAGCAAATGCAGTACTACACGAGATTCGGAAGATCTACATCTCATTTGACCGCACATCATCGAGGATTACCCTCGTATTAAATCTGCCAAAACAAGTTAACAGTGGCATGCATAGATGTACTAGCTCTGTTGGAGCACTTGATTTGTTACAGTAGCCTACATACTGTATGTGAATATTCAGGAGGAGCTGCGGTCTGGGATAATGTGTCTAATAAAATCACGGGAAACCTTCCTACAATTTAAATAATTTTTTCAGTGTTGTGACGTACAGTCTGTTGTGCTGTTTTTAATAATGAATTTTAAGAGATAGGTACATTTGTGTCATTAATCCCGTGTACTTGGGTGTGTATTGGATTGTTTCAATAACCTTTGTTTACTGTAGCAGTGTGTGCAACTGTAATTAGTAGGGAAGGTGCCCTGGAACTAAAGACAAGGCACGATTTCGGCATTTACCTGAAGGAGTGTGGAAAAACCAAGGGGAAAACACACTCAGGATAACCGCTGTAAGAGGAGGGATTCGAACCAATGATGTCCAACCTCCTGTAGCTCCGAACTGCAGTAGTTGTGCGATGTTACAGGGCGACCTGAATTGCTCTTCCCTGCTCCGGAAATCCATTGCACAATCTCTCAAATCAGAGTAAGATATGCTGCTCATTATATGCTGAGAGTAAGGCAAATGCAGAAAAATTAAGACAATCTTGTCCGGTCGTCACATAATTCATGACTGTTCAACGATGAAACACGATATGACTGAGATATTTCCGAATGACTTGGGTCTGAAACTGTATTTCATTTCAGTAATAACGAGTGATACATGTGATCAAAGGTGTTAGACTCAGACTGAAGATATTTATTTCGTATTATCATCCAATACTGAGAGCTATTGTTCCTTAGGCGCTCAAATGACAGCACACATTTTCACGATTAGAGGTTATATGAAGCGCAATGTAGTGTGTCTAATGCCCGACGTGTATTTGTGGACAGAAGATAAACGGCGTGTGGTAAGCGCCATAAACCTCCTCTTCTTCTATGGCATCGTCTGGTAACATACTAAAGTCTTCCACCGATGATTTCCGAATAAATATTTAGCTAATATTAGCCTTACTGTTGGATCATTAATTTTAACACACCCAAGTACACGGGATTAATGGCACAAATGTACCTATCTCTTAAAATTCATTAATAAGAACAGCACAACAGACTGTACGTTACAACACTGAAGAAATGACTGAAATTCAAACTATTATTTCCTTAGTTACGCCCAACCATGTATGCTCAAATCAAATGAAATCAAAGGTATCATGTTTAGTGACAAATAGGGCTCACAAAATCTCCTCAACAGTTGGAGCCTGAGAGACTGAATCGTGGGAGCGATTTTCGGGACAATGTCTATTCGTTGTAGACAAGTACAATTTTTTTTTGATGTGTAACATCTTTCCGCTCGGTTGCTCGGTAGTTTTGTGGGAGTGATTTTTAAAATTGGGGACGGAAGTGGATCGGAACGATCGAGCTGGCAGTGGTGGATCGAACGGAAGTATGCACTGCCCGCTCGATCGATCGAACGGAAGTGTACTAGCTGGCAGTGGTGGAAAACGGAAGTATGCACTGCCCGCTCGATCAATCGAACGGAAGTGTACTAGCTGGCAGTGGTGGAAAACGGAAGTATGCACTGCCCGCTCGATCGATCGAACGGAAGTGTACTAGCTGGCAGTGGTGGAACGAACGGAAGTATAAGATGCACTGCCAACTCGATCGATCGATCTAGTGGGCAGTGGTAAGACCCAGCTGGCAGTGGTACGAGAAACAATAAGCGCGCGGTGTCAGAAATTGATACCATGACGTACTCTCGGTCATGTGGAATGTATATGACATACTGAACGGAAAACGCTCATGCGAACTCTGGTGTCAAATGATTGAAACAAATGACATGGTACATGTTCGTAGTCTTCGTATCAGTATTCAAATGGTAAAATGCCTTAATATCAAACATTGTAAGTAGTCGGCATTGCCGGTATTATGATTCTGCACAATGGCTATTCAAGTATTAACCCACATAACGGTAATGCAGTCATCAATATAATATAATCGATGTGGTTATACGAGAATTGAGCAAGCCTTCATGAACTGTTACTGAAAACATTCTCTTTACTCACAAGAGGGCCTATTCATAAGGCATTTTAATCTCAATTTCACGCAGGAACATTATCGAAACAAGCAAAATACACATGAAACTTAATTCCGTAATGCAGTATTATTGGAACGTGGAAATAAGTCACCATCTTGTGCACAAAATTTGCGTAGTTGAAATAGCCGTGGGGTTAGTGCTTATGACCGTGAATCTAGGGATCTTGGGTTCGAATCCCGGACGGGGTAGATATTTCTGCTACCAGATTATCATTTTAAACGATATTTATCATATCAATATGACTCATTTTAACAGAATCCATATGAAATTACGTGTTGGTCTGTGACTGAAGAGGACCTGTTTCTAAGGAATGTAAGGTTATGAGCGGTGTCGCGTCTATTAATCTAGTTGATCCATATCGTATTCTTTATTTAGGCTAGTGCTGGTGGAAGCTACAAATCATCTAATAAAATGAGTTCCGTATTATAAACTACAATATCTGTAGAACACTCCCTTTTACAATAGATTAATATTTGTGCCAATAATAGTATAAAATACCGGTGTATCAACAATTTCACGTGAGGTTTCTTCTATGTCAGATGTTACACATCAGATGCGACTACTGTAAGGCTCTTTTTTTAATATGACTTTTAGTGCCGGGAGTGTGAGGACATGTTCGGCTCGCCAATTTGTAGCTGCTTCTAAACGGACACCCATTGGGTGAGCTACAAGTACCGTCGCGTGTGGAGTGTTGTCTGGGGAGGAAAGTTTGAATGTAAGGACGAAGAGTTGGTAGAGACCAACCCCAGCATTTGCCTGGAAGGAAGATGGGAAACCACAGAAGACCATCTTCAAGGTTGCCGGCGGGGGGATTTGAACCTCCTCGCCTCCCGGATGTAAACGACTGCCTGCAGCCATGCCTAACGACCACGGCTAACTCACCCGGTACACGTACAATGAACACTTAGGATTAAACAGTTACTGCAGTATAGTATATCTATAAAAATATGCAAATATGACCCGACCTGTAATGTAAAAGCCTATACAGTGTGATCGATTTCGGGGATTATTATTCTGCTCAGCTAACGTAAGTAAAAGGCCGTACTCAATGGACATATTAGTAAGCTTTGTTTAACGACATCAATGTAATTTTTTATACATCCCATTGCAGTCAAAATGTTGAGCCGTTCTTCTGCACCAATTGGACAGAGTGTGTTAGTTCCACAATTTAGAAGACCGATAAATAGGAGGAATAAGAAAACAGTAGTTTTGCCAAGAACGAAATAACCTATTTCCATATAATCTTCTGATCTTTTCCATTTATAGAATGCTTCTCTTAGATCTCTTGAATACGATACGAGAAATAACAGCCGCCATCTTGAGTTCTTAAAAACATCTGAAAAAAGGTGCTTATATAGTTTGTTTCAAATGAAGAATTGCTGTGCCACGTTTCACTGTGCTCGGTTCATTAGATCGCCAGAAAAGTCATTTCAAATATTTGAAATGCTCGTAACCGCCATTTTGTTTCTGTGGATATCAGATTATTGAAAGTCTTAATAGTCTGTATCATCATACAAACATTCTGTTTGATTGTTGAAATGTTTTCGGATGTTTGGGTACTGGTAAAATATTTCACGTGGTCGCGAATTTGGACTGGTCAAAATATAAGCCAAGAAGTTACGTAGTCTACCTGTAAAGAAAGATTAAACTGATCAATTGAATAAGATGCGATAAATTAAGAAAACACCTTCTTAATATTTCGAGCATTAAGAGGATATAAAAGTTGTTTGGCTCAGGCAAGGAAAGCATTTCTGCAGAAAAGGTATCTGTTTACATGGAATAAATATTTAGGTGTTAGGAAGTCACTTTTGAAAACCTTTGTATGGAGCGTGGCACTCTATGGAAGTGAAGCATAGACTGTTGGCGCAGATCAAAAGAGGAGCTTAGAAGCGATTGAAATGTAGTGTTAGAGGAGGATGATGAAGATCAGGTGGGTAGTAAGAGTGACAAATGAGTAACTCTTGAAGAGGTATTAAGATGAGCTGGAGAGGAGGGATGTTTCTGGTGACTGCTTATGAAGAGCAGAGATAGGATAGTAGGACACATAAGTACTAAGACACCCAGGAATGGCAAAGTTAGTTATGGAAGGAAGTGTCGAGGACAAGAACTGTAGGGGTAGACCAAGTTAAAAATATGTTAAACAGATTGTGTCGGATGTAAAGTGCGCTAGCTCTGCAGAGATGAAACGATTAGCTCAGGACAGGGAGCCATGGAGCGCTGCATCAAATCATTCAAAAGACTGAAGGCTCAATCACGCAATCATCTTGAATTTCGAAACAATTTTTCAATATTGGGTAGCAAATACTGAGCTCTTCATAAAGATTCCCTGTGCCGAGTTTTACTGCGCTCTGATTAGACCACCAGAAAAGCAGTTTTAAATATTCGAAAACTGCGTTGCTCGCCATGTTGTTATTGTGTTCATCATGTTATTGAAATTCACATACAGTATATGTTAGTATATGTTGCGTCTCTAAAAGGCGCAGTAGTTCAAATGGAAGTAGTAATAACATTATTATAGTATCAGTCAGTTTATGTTTATGTTATCCAGCCCCGTGGTGTTGGGGTAGAGCGCCTGTCTTTCACCCGTAAGCCCCGGGTTCGATTCCCGGCTCCATCAGGGATTTTAGAAACAGACCTGAGGGCTGAAATGGATTGCAATCAGCCTAGTGAAGACAATTGAGTAGCTGTCTGACAGTGAGGCAGCGCCCCAGTCACGAAAACCAAGATTAACGGCCATGGGGACCCGATGCGCATACCACGCGTCACCCCAATATCTGCAGGACAAATGGCTGGGCAGCGGTCGCTTGGTAGGCCAAGGTTCTTCATGGGTCGTGGTGCCACAGAAGTTGGTACAATCGTGTTGACCAACAGAACAACTTCAAATTTCGATCTTGGGACTACTAATGGATAGCACACTATATAGGACAGAACACTTACAGTACTTTGAACTGTTAATAATGATGGGCAGATTATTCACGAACTATGGCGCAATATGTCCTACATGCATTTTCATATGAATAATAATAGTAATAATGATAGTCATAATCAGAATAATGTTATGGTTTTTACGCCCCTTTTAACTTCTGCGGGTTTTAGAGACGCCCACGTGCCGGTATTTCACTCCGGAGGAGATCATTAACGTGCCATTTAATCTACTGACACAGCTTTCTCACATTTGTGCTCCCTCAAATGCCAACTGACGCGAGATTCGATCCCGAAAACTTGGGCACAGTAGGCAAGAACGTTACAGCTTCGCCACTCAACCAGCCTTAAATAAACGAAGATGGATTGCTTGCACTATAATTATTGACAGCAAATGTTCTTAAACAGATGTATCCTCCATATCTTAACACCAGGTTTTACCATAGGAAGAAAGTTAACAGTGAAAGCAATAAATACACTGAACTCTCAACAAAGATACTTCTCCGTTGTATTCAGAAATATAGTTTATTTGTAGTGCATCACACACATAGTGATCTGAATGCGTACGGGAATTCAGATAGGACCTTAAGGGCGTAGGACCTATCACTGGTTGGGTATAAGTGATATTTATAGATGTTTATAGGGTCTTTGCAAGCACATCATGAGATTTAAGATTTAGGTGTTTTGTTATTTCATTATGTTGAGAGTACTGTAGTTTTGCAAATTATTGTAATAATGTTATCATTTGTACGAGAACTGATCGTGTGCAAAAATGGGTCATCTGAGCCTAAATCTGTAATGCTTAAAATAATCAATCCTTCCATCCCTCTCGCTTGTGAACAGTAAGTGTGTGTGTGAAACCATTTGGAATGCAAGTGCTTCTGTAATGTGTAGATATGTATGAAACGAACAGTTAGTTCGTTTAAGGTCATTCTTTATCTCGAGGGGGCAGATAACCTCGCTGTTCCGCTCCTTAAAGCGATTATTTAACTAAATTTATCACCAAAGGTTTTGATTCTTAATCTTCAATTGGTCTGCCAAGTTTTGTAAAATCCCTATCCTTAAACTGCAGTTTTACTTTAACGTGCATACATTATCAAGTATTTCGCACACGTGACCCGTGGACCGACTGTTGAGAAAGTTGGTTAAGAGAACTCCGGAGCCCAGACGCAGTCAAAATTGACATCCGTCACTTGATACGATTGGATCCGCAGAAGGTACGAAGCGGCGTATGTGCTACCTCAAGCCGGTGAACTGACGGCCAATTTCCTAGCCTCCTGGCAGGTACATGCTCTGCCTTTAGGTGATCGGTGGAGAAAATCCTGCGAGAATAAATATCATATCTTCTGGAGAAAATCTTCAAACACCAATGTGAAGTTGAATATGCAATGATCACAATACACAAACGATTTTGCAGTTGTTTCATTTGGGGGTTTGGACATCGTAGTCATCGAGATAAATAATCATTTGATAACCTGTGTCTGTAGTAATGTGTGCTTTTGTTGGTGAGATTATGTATACCGTACTTTAAATTGTGAAGTTTTATCATTTCAAATGATCTTGTCGACTTCGTCGTTATGGTTGGGGTCCATTGTTATGCATTACGAACACGGACACGGACACGGTGACGGACGTGACGTCATGCAGCCGCGCGGGAAGTGACGTCATGCAGCTGCGCGGGAACGTGACGTCATGCTCACGCGGGGAGCGAGAACCAGACGCTAATGATTATTGGAGTCTGTTGAAAGAGGCCTGGCGTCGAGCGACCTTTTAAAAATCTGAAACTCACTCCACATATCTGTAAATCAGTATTCTTCCCTTATTTCAGATGCACTATTCATTAAACAAACATATATGGCATAGTCATGACCCCTTCATGGAGTAGGCTATTGTCTAAATCTGGACACTCATACTACATCCTTACACTAATTCAAATTTACGGCCAAATGATCCTTCTGACAGGGAGGCAAAGGTTTCCGCCGGCTTGCCTGGGATGATGGGCCACAAAACCGCTATCAAAAAGTACACAATTTACGCTTTATTCAACCAAACACATCTCTAATACAAGTACAAGAAACACATTTCTTCCCGTGACCCTTAAAGAGGAACCCGCGCGGGAAGCCTAAGTTAATGGGTAATGGAGTCTGTTGAAAGAGTCCTGGGGCTTCGAGCAAAGCGAGAAGCCCTCCTGAGCCTTTCTAACATGTGTAGCATTTGTAGCATGCGTCATTTGAAATGATACAACGTCTAGTCTTTCAGACTGACTGTGATTTTTTTTGTTTAAGCAAGGATCGGAAGAAGATATACAGAATCTTGAAACGCCATTAACGAGAATGGACTAAGAATTGAATTAACCCTCTAACATTTGTGATGTTCATTCTTACCTACTTCCATCGCTGTGAATACTGCGCCACCCTTTTATATTCCATATACAGCAGCCGTTATTATATTCAGCTCAACCACATCTCTAATCAGGTAAATGATAAAGAGAAATATAACTTAATTAAAATGGCCATGGCAAGCGGAATTGATGTTTTGACAGCTCATAATTGTTGGCCACGTAATGGAATACATGTGGTCCTTAATGGCTGCCATTGGCTGGTATGCACGTGGTTGTGGTTGAAGGATGTGTTTGATGGAACTATTTCCCTCACGAGAACTCTCAATAAAGGGCGTTATCTCAGAAGTTCAACCCGTGCATACATGCCCCATTACCCAGTAAATATACAGTGCACGCTAGTGCTAATGATCCCATCTTGATTCGACATGAGTTGTGGTGTAGTCATTGGAGTCGGCATTTTGTATTCACCCTGTGGCTTTAAAGCAGATATGATGATATAGTTGTATTCTCTGTACTAATATGAGATAGATCTACAAGAATCAGGCTTGCTGACGACTAATCATGACCTTATGCAGTTCAAATATAAACAATACGTAGGGCTATGTGAGATTTGGAGGGGAAGTAAGGAACGCAGAGACAGTAGACTAGAGCCTGTAGTATGGAGTCCGCGAGTTGGAACAGACCCAATATCAATCAAACTGGGTGGTCTACGGGGCTATCAAGTGCAGCTGGCTTCCCCTTCTCCCTTCGCCCTTCTAGGATACACCTTCCTTCCAAGCCAATGGACTCTCTCGATCATAAACGGAATTCAATCAATTTTCCTTGCTCAACGTTGAAGCCTCTGTAAAACCTAATATCAATTAAAATTCATCATCAAAATGGAAGAGTAGTCTACATTTGCAGAACAAGTGTCCATACGTCCTTGTTACACAAAAGCAATTACACTTTAGGAAATAATTTAATAATTTAATTTCGTCACATACAATATTTGATAAATACATTGCCAACTCTATTCAAAACATCACATAAAAACGTGCTGATTGCAAAAGTACCCAATGAAACAAGTATTCCATGAACTACCATAGCCTATTTTCTTATATTATACTGTTCCCTCATATCTCAAAATTCCCCCTTAACAAAACAGAAGGTCCATGCGTGGGACTAAATACCTTCTGGTTAATGACTTACAATGTGATAAAATATAGGGTGACAATTCGAAACTCGTAACTCAACATCCACATTTTGTACCCATTCCACACAATATATTTATGCCTGCCCCAATTCAACGGCGTTGGGGATGAAATGCGATGATATAGTGTTTTATGGCTGGATTTCCTTCAAGGCGCCAGCCTCATTTTTGATTAAATGAATACATGAGAATTGATGAGTAAAACTCTTCGTAAATTATTATAGTAACCGTGTGTTTGACTTTTCTTAAAATGAACTCCTGCGATTCCTCTATGAGAGGAATCATACCGATACTGAAAGTTATATTTATTAGAACGCAATTTGTTTGAAGTGAAACTAGTGATGATTGTTTAACGGGTGCAGCATCAAGGTAATGTGCCCCAATTTTCTAGTGTAGCTATCGTGAATTATAGATTACATGTACAGTATATTCATTTCTGAACAGAATCGTCTCATACTGAAGCTCTATTGAACCAGTCTTTGGGAAAGTTGATAAATCAATATCAGTAAAAATATTTGCTCTTCATTCGGTCAACACAACTAATCTAATCACACCCACTAACCTGGGAAAGTTACATGTATTAATTATACACCTTTATACATATCTCACGGACAGCGGTAGCCACGCTTGCTAAAGCGCAGCGCTAGGCCATGGGGCCAAGCTACCTGCGAACTCGGTATATGTGGGTTCGAGCCCCACCGCCGGCCGTCCTTGAAATGGTTTTCCGTAGTTTCCCCATTTTGAAATCCAGAAAAAGGCTAGGAGGGTACCATCTGACAGGCCACGGCCGCATTCTTCCACATCCTAGACCAGTTTCATTCATCTTCATGCATTTCATCCCTCATTACCTCCTCTAATGAGGTTGGCGTCAGGAAGGGCATATAAAATGTCATCGCATATCATCCCCGACCCCGTTGGAACCGGAAATAATATGTAGATAACGGTTGTGATGATGGTTGTTCGATAAGTTGAATAGTATACGAGAAATCAAACAACGAATTTCAAATTTGAACTACCGCCATTTTCAATTTAAAAAAAAATAATGACACAATATTTGAAGCCAATGTTAAACTCTAACGGGAGATTCGCTGTGCCAAGTTTCACACCGCTCGGATGATTAGCTCGTCAAAAACGTCATTCTATGTGTACTTGTTTAGTAGCCCTTTATCCCCAAACAAAATTTCAATTTGACTAGTGTACAAATTTCGGAGATGCTGAGAACCAGTGGAATACTTCATGTGACCAGCATGTTAGAGTGTTTCAAATAAAGGCAATAGAGTTATGTATCACCTGCAAATATTATATTAATTGTTCATTTCAAAAAGTTTCACTTTGATGGACAGAATAGGATATAAGAAATAAATCCACTTCTTCTAAAGTTCGCACAGCCGCCATCTTGAATTTCGTAAACATTTGTTATGCCTTGTACGCAAGTATATCAAGGTCTAAGTAACGATATACTTTCCCAAATGTCACTGCTCTCGGATGATTAAGTCTCCAGAGAAGCCCATTTTGCAAGGCCGCCATGTTGGTTTTAAGCTTGTTGTTTGCTCTCAGGGAGAATTATATAGTGTTTTATTTCCACAGTTGGTAACAGATACATTTATTATGTTTAGGTTGGCAGCAGTGACCTGGACAGAGGGTGAAGTAACCATCATGGCTGAATGTGTTTGTGTTTCGGAGCAGCAGCTCCTTCGCATATCAAGTGTTGTGTCTTTTGTAACATGTACATTTTTGTAAATACAGTCCACTAGAGTTAATTCGACATTTTCATTTATCCCCTGATGTTTCATCTGGGGCACGTATGTCGCAGAAAGACATATGTTTTGGTCCTCCGGGCCGGATTCCCGCTATATCAACTGACGCCATGTGGTCTCGACAACCGCTAAAACTGCTGTATTTAAGTGAACCAGTGCGAAATACGTATGTAGAGACAATACTAGTACATTATTGTGAACAATGCAGGCGCAATTGCAATTTATTTATCAATGTTTGTGAGTTCGATCTAACTTATTTTGAAAAGTGAGCATTGTGGCTGCGAAACAAAGCCACCAGTGTGCTTTGGCTTCGTGTCGCCTCGGCTAGTGTCGTTTAGCTTCGGTGCATACATGTGCGTGTTCGCAGCGCTCGCCAGTCTGCTTGATTCATTTTTACAACGCGGCTGTTGTAATACAAGTTGAAAGCATCAATGGACGCAGTTCCATTCAGTAGTGCAGCCTTCGATTCCTGACGGACACAGTTCCATTTAGCAGTGCAGCCTTCGATTCCTGACGGACGCAGTTCCATTCAGCAGTGCAGCCTTCGATTCCTGACGGACGCAGTTCCATTCAGCAGTGCAGCCTTCGATTCCTGACGGACGCAGTTCCATTCAGCAGTGCAGCCTTCGATTCCTGACGGACGCAGTTCCATTCAGCAGTGCAGCCTTCGATTCCTGACAGACGCAGTTCCATTCAGACGTCCTGACTTCGATATCCAACCGTTTGGTGACGACGCAGACTGAAAGAACCTCTACACCAGATAAGTTAACAAAGGCATTTCATAGCAATTCCTTCCCATACCAAGCAATCCTTCCTGTGCATGAACCATTTTAAGCATGTCTACTGAACGTGAGATAAAGTCACTGACCAAGCGCAGAGGTGTTCTCCGAGCATCCCTCACGAGACTCCATACCCAAATTAATGAATTTAATAATGAGACTCCTGCTGAAGTATTAAATGTGAAGAATGAACGTTTATTAGCTCTATTACCAGAATTTAATGAAATTCAAAGCAAATTGGAGGATTTGGATGATAAAAATCCTCATGAGCAGGTCCGGTGTGAATTCGAAGATGATTATGATGAACTTAGGGCTAAGCTACAACAGTTACTAAATACCCATTGTACACATGCCTCATCTGTCTCTAGCAACGGTAGAGAATCTACAAGTAGTAATACAGGTTCGTACAGTTTGCCCAAGATACGGTTACCAGAATTTTCAGGTGATGTTACACAATTCATGCATTTCCATGACCTGTTTGATTCATTAATACTGAAGAATCAGTCTTTGGGTAATGTTGAAAGGTTCCATTACTTAATGTCAGCACTGCGTGGCAATGCTCATCAACTCATTCAAAACATTCCTCTTACTGCAGATAACTTTGAGCTAGCTTGGGAAACGGTCTGCAAGCGATACCGCAATTCAAAGGTAATAGTAAATGCACATATCAAATTACTGTTATCGCCAGATATCGTCCAAAGGGAGTCATCTTCTAGTCTACGCACACTTTTGAATCAAGTTCAGTCCAATTTAAAGGCTGTTGAGTCTTTGAATTTGAATATTCCCCTACATGAAATCATAATAGGTCAAATCATACTTGACAAGTTACCTGAAGCCACACGTAAGCAATGGGAAATGAGCAACAAATCCAAGGAACTATCTACACTTACGGAGTTGTTAGAATATCTTGAAAGGCGGGCTCAAACCCTTGAATTAATTGATTTTTCACCTACTAAGGGTCACAGTGATAAGATCAGCAGATTGTCTCAAGATAAAACTTCTAAGCATGGTTTCAAGCATGAGAAACAACCATTTACAAGTAGTTCATACATTGCAATTAACAATAATTGTGAAGCCTGTAAGGGGCAACATCCAATCTTCAGATGTGATAAATTTTTAGGTTATGATGTTAATCGTAGATACAACCTAGTTAAGCAGCATAAGCTTTGCTACAACTGTTTGCATGAATCACACGCTATAAGTTCTTGTCCTTCGAAGTCAACATGCAAAACTTGCAACGGTCGTCACAACTCACTGTTGCATTTTGATTCAGGGAATCAGCAATTCAATGCCAACTCGTCTAAACAGTCTCAGCAAGGAGCTATCAGCAGATGCTCAAACCCCGAGTCCAACCAGGCTCACAATGCTCAAGTTCGTGGTAACTCCTCCAGTTATTGCACCATGAAACTCAAACCACAAACTCAAGTTCTACTTTCTACAGCAATAGTAAAGGTAAAGGATAGTGCTGGTAGGCTACACTTAGCTCGTTGCTTATTGGACAGTGGCAGTCAAAGCAATTTTGTAACCGAGAGTTTGGTTCAAAATTTGGGCTTAAGAAAGGCCAAGAATCTCACACCCATCGAAGGTATTTCTCAGTCCATGTCTGAAGCCAAGTATAGTGTGAGCGTTGAAGTGCATTCTTCCATAAGCAACACACGTCACAATGTTGAATGTCTGATCCTATCCAAAATTACAAGCGACATGCCTAGTCAGCAGGTACCCTATGAAGAGTGGGAGCTCCCTGATGATATTCAGTTAGCAGATCCAATGTTTTATGCCCCAGCCAAGATAGACATGCTTCTCGGTGCTGATGTATTCTTTAGAATTCTACAGAGGGGACACAGGACGAGACCAGGGAAGTTTCCAGTCCTACAAAACACAGATTTTGGATGGATTGTGTCAGGTTCATATGAATCCACCTCGAGAAATAGAAACAGTGCAGCAGGAACGTTTTTCCTTCGTAATGATGTTCACCTTCATAACCAAGTACAACGATTTTGGGAGATCGAAGAACTTCACGAGCCAGTCAAGTCGCAAGAAGAGATTGAATGTGAACAGCATTTTTCTGATCATGTGACACGAGATGCATCTGGGAAATACATAGTCAGACTACCATTTAAGCAGGATCCAAGTATATTAGGCAATTCTTTACAAACAGCTACAAGCAGATTTCAATACCTTGAGCGTAGGCTTAACAATGATACGCAACTGAAGGTAGATTATGACCAGTTTCTCACTGAATACCAGGAACTAGGTCACATGGATATTGTTAATTCTAGTATGGCAACATCGGTAGCATACTACATGCCGCACCATCCGGTATTCAAGAAATCCAGCACTACTACAAAAACTAGAGTTGTCTTCGACGCTTCTTGTAAATCGAGGTCAGGAAAGTCACTTAATGATATTTTAATGACGGGTCCTACTATTCAACAAGACTTATGTTCGATTGTCGCTAGATTTAGAACTCACGCCATAGGCTTTACAGCTGACATCGAGAAGATGTACAGACAAGTTAAGGTTGATTCCAGAGACAGCAGCCTTCAACGCATCCTTTGGAGAGCTTCTCCTAATGAGCCTATCAAGCAGTACCAACTTCAGACGGTCACATATGGCACATCATCAGCTCCATTTCTAGCAATAAGATGTTTAAGGCAATTGGCATATGATGAGGGACAACAGTATCCGCAGGCAGCATCTGTCCTTCTTCGTGATTTTTATGTAGACGACTGCATTTCAGGAACAAGTAAGGTTGACAATGCATTACTCCTACAACGTGAACTGATCCAATTGTTATCCAAGGGAGGCTTCAAGCTCCGCAAGTGGTGCTCTAACCATCCAGCATTGTTAGAGGCGGTTCCAAAGGACTGCAGAGAGACGCAGCTTCCCCTTCAGATTGATTCTGGAGAAAATATAAAGACTTTAGGTCTACTTTGGCATCCAGCGACAGACAAACTACAGATATCCAGTGGTGTGCAGAAAGAACAAGGAAGTGGATCTCCAGTGACCAAACGCAAGGTGTTATCGATTGTGTCGTCAATTTATGACCCTATTGGGCTAATCAGTCCTATTGTCATCGCATTCAAGATGTTTCTGCAGCAACTATGGCAAGAGAAGATAGGATGGGATGATGAACTTCCAACGGAACTTCTTACAAGATGGCGTACTCTGCATTCTCAAATACCCTTGATTGACAATATATATATTAACAGATTTGTGCTTCAAGAAAATTGTACTCAGGTGCAGTTGCATGGCTTCGCTGATGCATCCTTGAAGGGCTACGGTGCATGTTTATTCCTACGCTCGTCAACAGATCAAGGTCACGTAATAACACATTTCCTGTGCTCCAAGTCCAGAGTGGCTCCACTGAAACAGATCACGCTACCCAGACTAGAGTTGTGTGCAGCAGTACTATTGTCACAAGTGGTTAAAAAGATGTGTCATGTTCTCAATATTGAATTCCATAGTATTCATCTGTGGACAGACTCAAAGATTGTTCTCGCATGGTTAGCAGGTGAACCGTCAAAATGGAAAACTTTTGTTGCGCACCGTGTGGCTGAAGTGCAAGGCAATACTTCAGTCAAGGATTGGAAGCACGTAGCATCAGCGGACAATCCTGCAGATCTAATTTCTCGAGGAACTGTTCCTACAAACCTTTTAAATAATCATCTTTGGTGGCATGGCCCTGAATGGCTACAGTGTTCGGAACGGAACTGGCCCACTTCCAGTGAACAACCTGAATCAGAGATTCCTGAGCAACGCAAGATAGTGCTTAGTTGTTCAGTCCACTCTAATCCTGCAGACGTGCTCACAAGATTTTCTTCCCATCTCAAGCTACAAAGAGTGTTAGCATACTGTTTAAGATTCGTGCACAACACTAAACACAAACCTTCAGAACGGAAACATGGTCCATTAACAATAGAAGAGTTGCAGCAAACTAACATGACATGTGTTAGACTAGTCCAGTCAATAGCATTCCGCGACGAAATAGCTGATCTTTTGAAACACAATGCAGTGTCAAGACGTAGCAAACTTCAAAGTTTAGTACCATTTTTAGACAAGGATCAAATCTTGAGAGTTGGAGGAAGACTAGAGAACTCCAATCAAGACTACGATTTCAAACATCAGATGATTTTGCCCGCTAAACATCAGTTTACTGATTTAATAATCAAGAGGGAACATGAAAGACTCCTACATTCAGGAAACCAGTTGACTTTAGCATCCATCAGACAGTGCTACTGGATCATCAATGGAAAGTCGGTGGTTCGAAGAGTTATTAACACTTGTACAAAATGCTTCAGGTTCAAAGCCAAAACTACACAGCAAGTAATGGGACAGTTGCCCTCAGTTCGTGTGTCTCAAGCAAGACCATTCCGCAACACCAGCACAGACTTCACGGGCCCTTTCTACTTGAAGATCGGCAATCCACGTAGCAAGACCATTGTCAAGGGTTACATATGCATTTTCATATGTATGTGCACCAAGGCCATTCATTTAGAAATAGTTTCCGACCTAACCACTCAAGCTTTCCTCGCAGCACTCAGGAGATTCATCGCAAGAAGAGGATTATGCAGCAACATGTACTCCGACAATGGTACAAATTTCCAAGGTGCTAGTAAAGAGCTCAAGGAGCTCAAGAAATTGTTCACTCAGGAACGGACTAGAGAGGAGATCAGTAACTTCGCCAGTAGTTGTGGAGTTAAGTGGCATTTCATACCTCCTCATGCCCCTAATTTTGGAGGGCTTTGGGAGGCCGGAGTAAAATCCCTCAAACATCATCTAAGAAGAGTTCTCGGAACACTTCATTTCACATATGAAGAATTGGCTACATTAACTGCGCAAATTGAGGCTTGCTTAAACTCACGTCCCCTTCTAACCCTGTCAAGTGATCCTTCAGATGCATCTACCTTGACACCAGGTCACTTCCTTATAGGCGAACCCCTCACGACTCTTCCCGAACCTGATTTAACATTATGTAAACGGCCTTTGTTAACTAGATATAAGGTTCTGCAACAAAGACTCCAATCCTTTTGGAAGAGATGGTCATTAGATTACCTCACCCATCTGCAACAGCGCAGCAAATGGACGACCTCCTCCAGCAACGTATCACCAGGTACTGTGGTGCTGATACGGGAAGACAATGTTCCCCCACTCCAGTGGTCCCTTGGTGTTATCACAGAAGTGCATGGTGGTAAAGACAATGTGGTAAGAGTGGTTTCAGTGAAGTGCAACAGTGGTATTTTTAAACGACCAGTTTCCAAGGTAGCTCCGCTACCAATTGAGCAGACACATAATTTTGACTGTTAATATGTCAGTGTTTTAAGTTAGTAAATATTTTAGTGTTTCCATTTCAGATTATTGAAATCCATGTATTTCAAGGTGGGGAGTATGTTTGCTCTCAGGGAGAATTATATAGTGTTTTATTTCCACAGTTGGTAACAGATACATTTATTATGTTTAGGTTGGCAGCAGTGACCTGGACAGAGGGTGAAGTAACCATCATGGCTGAATGTGTTTGTGTTTCGGAGCAGCAGCTCCTTCGCATATCAAGTGTTGTGTCTTTTGTAACATGTACATTTTTGTAAATACAGTCCACTAGAGTTAATTCGACATTTTCATTTATCCCCTGATGTTTCATCTGGGGCACGTATGTCGCAGAAAGACACTTGTCATATTTTTCATGGTCTGGCATGTGCACTTAGGTACTTTGTCTTCTATCATCATACACACTTTCAGGTTATTGCTGCAATTGTTTCGGACATATTGAAAACCGGTTAAATATTTCGCGCGACCGCATTGTTGGATTGGTGACACTTATTGAAATCTAAAGGGTCGTGGTTGGACGTGGTCGTTATATCGCTCCAGACAATCATAATTTATTAGCAGGTATCACACACATAATTATACGATTTATTTTATTTAGCGTATGGCTTTTAGTGCCGGGAGTGTCCGAGGTCATGTTCGGCTCGCCAGAGGCTGCTTCAATGCGGACACCCACGGGGTGAGCTACAAATTCCGTTCAATTTCAAGTAGTTCCAAATTTCGCTACCAGATGTCACTGACACCTAGTGATGAACGTTGGGACTTTGATAGAGCGTTTCAACGAAATCTAACCCACAATTTAGCTTCACAAAAGTTTAATTAGTGGAAGGTTCCTTTGCATGCCATAAATCTATGACATGGGATCGCCGGCTTTACTTCCCCTCCGAAGGAAGGCATACTGTAGGATTTTAACGCTCTTAAAAAATCCAACGACTTCAGCCAGGTTTGAACCCTCGATCTTGGGCATAGAAGCTCAGCATGCTACCGACTACGCCACCGAAACCGCTTACGATTACACACATAGACAAACGGTAATCTCATAGCTCTATATTTCATATAGAAATAAAAAATAAACTAAATCATCTCCTGTTTTGGAAGAAATATAGGAGCACTGAAATGTAGTACATTCTCAAGTCAGTTCTGCCTTGTCTATTCGATCAACTGGTAGTAAAAAAATACGAAGTTGACACATGTGTTTTCTTCAGTAAAGTGTTTTAAGCTAATCATTATAGCAAGTTCTTGCGCTACACTTAATATTAAATATGCGGGCTTCGAAAGGACTGAAAGGAGACACAAAGGCCTTGATTTAAAAATGACTTCTCAGATAACTAGAATTAAACAAAAAAAAGTAGTTTGGCTGAAGCTTGCAACAGATATACGTACAGAGCTATATTTTATATCATACGTATATCCATGAATGCATTGCTATTGAATATCAAAGAGTGAGTCTACCAAGGAAGCAACTGAGATCAAAGACGTAAGAAGCAAGTTTGCAATGGAAGGAATGGACTAAATTCTTTTTTCATTTTTACGTCATTTTGTGCATGAATATAATTTTCTGGCCAAGTTCTATTCCAACTGCTATATATTTAATACATAACTATATTTTTTATGTTTGTATTTCATGATAGACAAGAGTCTTTAATTACTAAAATACGATTAGTTCACATAATACAGCTAAGAAAATTGAAATTGCAACACTATGAAGACATCGGTCGTATATGTTGATTTTCATGATGAGGAACTACGCCATGTAGGTATAAACGATACTATTTTAAGATAAATTTTATTATTATACAGCTCTCCCTACGTAATTTATAGTGGTGGAACTACCTCTAGTACATATATACATACCATAGCATGGCATAAATGATTTGCAGTCTTTGTAGTGAACTTCCACAGTCAAAAATGCCTTGACGACAGAGGAGAGCACGGTACCAGCAATTGTCGCTGAGAAAGCACGCAATATTGGTCTGTGTGAAAGTGGGTCATCACAATGATTGGTAGTAGAATTTGTTGGTTAACAGGCATCTATGGTACAACGGTTATGGCGGCAATGGTCAAATGAAGGTACGCACACTCGCAGATCCATCACAGACCCAACTCGATGGATAACTAAGACAGGAGATCACCACATCATTCGGATGACCCGGATGGACCTTCACACAACAGCAGCGTAAATTTGAGCAACGGCGGTACCCTCTGTACCAAACAAACAAGTGCGTTCAGCAGGAGATTTACGAGACCGTTTTCTGCAGTAGATGTTCCATTGATTCCACATCGACGAGGAAGGGTGGCGTGGTGTCTACAAAGATCGGCGTGGACTGGAAAATGGCATAATACCGCCTTTGGTGCAATAGATCTGAATATTCCACAATGCTAAGCCGTAGGGGATGCTTCAAATATGTAACAGATAGTACAGAAGTATGGTAGAATGTTAGTTCTAACTCCAGATACTTCACTCGCACCTTTATACTTCCACCATCATCACCAATCCAACATGGCGGCAGTGCAAATACACACATCAAAAAAAGTTTTGCATCACCTCGGTTCCCAGATCTCCGGCATATAGACGTTGACTGTGTATATTGTATCAAAGATACAGTCCCTTTGACTGTTCATAGATGTCACTAAAACTGCTCAAAGATGTAAACAACCATGCATGAGCAGGGCCTATTAGACGGAGGGGGTACGACAGCCGATCAGTTCCAGTCATTCCACCAGGACGAAGGTACGCTGCTCATGTTGTCTGTAGTTCTACCATGCCTAGAAGGTCAATACCGCAGTTCGATCGCGTCCGCATTGTTACTTTGTGTCAAGAAGGGCTCTCAACAAGGGAAGTTTCCAGGCGTCTCAGAGTGAACCAAAGCGATGTTGTTCGGACATGGAGGAGGTACAGAGATACAGGAACTGTCGATGACAGGCCTCGCTCAGGCCGCCCAAGGGCTACTACTGTAGTGGATGACCGCTACTTACGGATTGCCGCTCGGAGGAACCCTGACAGCAATGCCACCATGTTGAATAATGCGTTTCGTTCAGCCACAGGACGTCGTGTTTCAACTCAAACTGTGCGCAATAGGCTGCATGATGCGCAACTTCACTCCCGACGTCCATGGCGAGGTCCAGCTTTGCAACCCCGACACCATGCAGCGCGGTACAGATGGGCCCAACAACATGCTGAATGGACCCCACAGAATTGGCATCACGTTCTCTTCACCGATGAGTGTCGCATATGCCTTCAACCAGACAATCGTCGGAGACGTGTTTGGAGGCACCCTGGTCAGGCTGAACGTCTTAGACACACTGTCCAGCGAGTGCAGCAAGGTGGTGGTTCCCTGATGTTTTGGGGTGGCATTATGTGGGGCCGACGTACGCCACTGGTGGTCATGGAAGGCTCCGAAACGGCTTTACGATACCTGAATGACATCCTCCGACCCATAGTGCACCCATATCGGCAGAATATTGGAGAGGCATTTGTCTTCATGGACGACAATTCTCGACCTCATCGTGCACATCTTGTGAATGCGTTCCTTCAAGATAACGACATCGCTCGACTACAGTGGCCAGCATGTTCGCCAGACATGAACCCTATCGAACATGCCTGGGATATGTTGAAAAGGGCTGTTTATGGACGTCTTGACCCACCAACCACTCTGAGAGATTTACGCCGAATTGTCGTTGAGGAGTGGGACAATTTGGACCAGCAGTGTCTTGATGAACTTGTGGATAGTATGCCACGACGAATACAGGCATGCATCAATGCAAGAGGACGTGCTACTGGGTATTAGAGGTAGTGGTGTGTACTGCAATCTGGACCACAAATGCTGAAAGTCTAGCTGTATGATGGTACAACATGCAATGTGTGGGTCTCATGAGCAATAAAACGAGCTGAAATGTTGTTTGTGTTGATCTCTATTCCCTTTGTATTTAAAGGTTCCGGAACTCTTGGAACCGAGGTGATGCAAAACTTTTTTTGATGTGTGTAGTTAACCATTCTTCAATATTTTAGAGATACAATATTTCACCGTGATAAAACACTGTAAGCCAAGTTCACAAAGCCAATTTTCGAAACCCTAACTACCAAGAAACCAATGTTGCCGTCACGTGATTATTTCAAAATTTCATTGATATTTCAAAGAATCTATTCATTGCCATAACAGAGGAATTTCGATGTCGTGACAAACAAGAAGCCAAAATTGTGGTTCCGCAAAAATTAAGAAATGAATTACCTCCTTTCTTATTACATATTGCAGCAATGAGTTTGAATCATGATACCAAACAAGTTCACCGATATAGCTTTCAAAACTGTGATAAGAATCAAACTAACATGGTGGTGACGTGAATTATAATAATGTTATTGCATTTTCTAAGAACCTATTACAGCTATTTGTTACTAATATCGTGTTGGAAGTCATTTGTCAGTGTTTCCTTGGTAAACGAAATTTATGCTTTTCAGTCGGTCAACACGATTGTATCCAATTGTAATGGGTGTTATGCCCTAAACCTGACAGAAAGTTACATCAGTTTAATAAATTCACTTGGTCATATTTATTAAACTTTGTTAATCTAAAGTAACACACATTACAATTGGGTACAAACATGTTGACCGACTGAAAAGCACAAATTTAGCTATTTGTTACCATGTTTATAATAGGCCTTCGCGTCGAATCTTGTATTGAATTATTTATGAGCTACAACGCAATAATACAGTATAATGCACGAAATTAGTTCTTCCCGGAATTACAATTTGAGACTATAATTTCAGGTGTCCAATTACAGAAGCACTAACTGAATACTTTCAAACGGCATCGAGAATGTTAGATTATGATCAGATTATGGCCATGACTGAGTAACTATGGAAAAATCAACCTAGGAACCTAATGAGAGGGGAGTTAAATTATGCAGCATTACGTTCCGAGAGCCATGTAATGAAATTGACCTCTCCTTTGGCTCACAGAAACTGATATTGATCACTGTCCAGCAATGAGAGGAGGAAGGATAGTGTCGAGTGAAAATGATTCTTCAAAGATGTTACAGTACTTTGATTATAATGATACCGGTACGTGTTTTATACTGAAGGTTTGATTTTCTTTGAGAGTTTAGCTTAAGTCAAGTCATAATATCTATGTCCAGGAGGCGAGTCAAATTACTGAACATGTTTATTACGCCATGTTTATTAGATCACTGAAGATGACACGAGAATTACACACAGATTTCTGTATATTAGAGAAGGAATTGATAGAAGAATGCGCGAGTTATCTCCAAGAAAGCTAGATTTCAATTCACAAAGAATACCGTAATCTTATTTCCTCGCGTCAAATGGTTCTCTAATTAAAATTACATTCTTCATGCAATCCAGCCTGTGAGATACATTTATTTTTCTACTATGTCTCACATTCCTCGACAACATCCACTTTAAGGAAAGGAATTACCACTAATGAGAACAACTTCTCTCGGTGTTGTTCACATTCACAGAGCTGTGTCCCAGTTAAGCTACGTTACGGTCCTGTAAGGAATCACTCCACAATGTGAAAAATATGGCATTTTATGAAGAGTAGCTCGTTAAATTCTTTGGGCTATTCTGATTAAAATGCTATTTAGTTTATTAAGAGAATCGATCTAGAAATCTTTTATTATAACAAATGAAGCGTTTGGCTACGTATTAGATCATGCAGTAGGCCTATATAAATAGTGCAAACAATTTAGATTGAAGGTGGGAAATTAAAATGTTACTTGAATTCAGGGCTGAAACCTGAAACCTCATTTAATATTATCTTTAGAAATACATCTGTATTTTTAAAATTTTGTTTTTGACATTCCACGTTTCAAAGTGAATAATTTTGAAATGGGTGGATTTAGAAGGCTGTGGTTTGTAGCTTTCGCAAGAATTTTAACAAAATACTCTTGAGGAATGGAATTAAGGTGAGAAGGATCCTGAGTTTGCTGCTAGTGCCTTGTAAAATAAAATGTAAGTATCGTTAATAATAATTAAATATTAATTACAACAAATTCTAACTGATATGTGGTATCTAGTAAATATACATTCTTGGAAATATATTATCCCTTATTCCTGGAACCACACAACCCAAGCTTCTCAACCATTTTAAGTGGATTAATTTTACTCCAGTGTAAAAAATGAATCTGTAAACTTAGGAAAACATGGAATATTAAGAAAATGCCTATGCTAATTAGTTCTTCCCTCATTAAAAAATAAACCGGTAGTTCCTTGAGTAACTTGTATTATGGCAGTCCTTTCTATCTCAGCAAGCGCTTATGAAATGACGTATTCAATACGTGTGTTTATTTCTTAGTATATATTGTATAAAAGTAACGTGCTGAGCATGAATATGCCATTAGTGTTTATGGATGTCATTACTTTTCTATATTGTAACGATTTTTGAATAATTTAAAATTTAACGCTTTTTCCGGCAATCGTAACAGTTCGATGTGATTACCAAGAGCTGGCTGTAATGTGAAGTTCTCACTTTGTTATTTGTACATAATGTACTGTATGATATGAAGCCAACTATTTTTATGGCTGAATAACCATTCTGACGTCAACATCGGAGGAGGGGATAATGAGTGATGAATGGGCAAGGATTTGGAAGGATGAGGTAGAAGCCCAAAATACAAGTTCATCGGTTATAGTCTATTATTTTAAAATGGCTACCATGCGAAACATTCAAACATAACGCATAGATCGTGCTCCAGTGAAGCAATGCTCACATCACAGGGTGTTTATTATAACTGTCAATTTATACTTTTCAGTCGGTGAACACGCTCTTTGCACAACATAATTGGACGGAGTTACACTATGCATATGACACTGGTCCTGAAATATCAATTATATGTATTAATATTCTTCAAGATAAATAAGGGGAAATTTTAGGATTACGCTTTTCGGCCGTCACGCGCTCATCCTCAGATCCTGATCACCAGGTATGAAGTTTAAAATTATGAACTGTACACATATTTATAATTATGATTTCTTATTATACATCTGTATAATTCGTTTTCTTAGTGTTAGGATTTTTGATTCCCAGCAAATCTCGTTATAAGAAAAGTTTATCCTATAATGTTGTGATATAGGTTTGCGTCTACGTATGAATATTATGCACGTGTAAATAGTTAACACAAAACAATATAATACATAGATTAGAGCATGCACACTGATTCCTACGAAGATAATACGGATATTCATCCGTTAGAATAATCCTCTTTCCACGCACAGGCTTTGCTCAGGTGTTCACTGGTCGCTATCTTACACTAGCCTACACTTCACACTCACGTCAGATGTGCAAAGACCATGATGTTAGAATTGTATAAGACGCTTTCGCTGTGCCAGGAACAAAATCAGTGAATGTACATCTTCAAGATATCACTATATAAGTGTGTGTTATGTGATACGGCAAACTTACAATCCTTACTCTTTTAGAAATATGGACCATAAGGGTGTTCGCTGTGTGTACATGACGTTAATATTTGACCACCTTAGCAACACGAAATCATACTATATCATAATGAAAATAGAATGAACTATACCTTAAATTACGAGTAGTTCGGTTGCACAGATTGCATTTGTTCTCTTCTGAACATATTGTTATCAAAACGGATTTCAGAAAGTTTCCCATGAAATAGGCAGATTTGTGAACAATGTTTTCTTCTGAAATACAAAAATTGTTTTTTAATACATAACAAGATTATGTTAAGCGGTTTCACAACAGAATACTCTATTCAAATACCGTATACAATGATATATTTCTGCATCGGAAGTGAAATTGTTAAGCAAATAATCAAGTTGCTAAAGAAGCGTATTTTAATATTTTCTGGACATGTTGTAAATTGAAACTGGCTTGTCCCCAAGAAACTGTTATAGGCCTGTATTATAAGTTTCTACCAATAACAAATTATACTAATATTACTCTTATTGAATTGGCTGACAGCCAATACATCCACAAGAGAATAAGTTGAAAAATATAATTACACAAAGAGTTTAACAGTCAAAATGCATCATTAATATTATGAAAGCTACCGCGCCAATATCGTGGTTTAGTAATTCATGTTTGAACTGTCTGGGAATTGAGCATATGCAAAAACGCTGTTTATTTTCCAATTATCACTCGGTGCTTTTAGCGATAATTACAAAGTAGTATTCGCAATATAAACACAGCGGTGAGCTATCTGTGTGCCTGACCCCAACTGATAATAGTATAAATCACAGGTAACCACGTATTGGTAATGGGAATGCCATACGCCACCTGCTGATACAAGATTGAATCCATTCAATTTTTTTTTTTTACCAAAAGTTTCAATAGTCTGAACAAATCAATATAGTTCTACCACAAGTTTATAGAATATGATATATGAAGGCTTCTCTAACTCCAACATTTGCAATAACTTACGGGACCACATTCAGAAGCCTACTGTTTTAATCTCCGATATAATGAGGTTACACAATCTATCTTAAAGTTAGATTAATGAAACATCCCGCTTGGTAACAATCGCTAGGATAGAGCTGTGATTGACTCTTAGCGGTCTCGTGGTACCAGGAAATAGGTGATTAAAAGAATTGTGCTATTGAGTAACTAGGAAGTTCCTCCTACTGACTTTGAAGGAAATCGAGTAAACAATTTTTGTAGCAGCCCAGAATAATTGCTATTTTAGTGTAATTGATTCCCTGGCATTCACTATCATATGAATGAATGGATGCATGAATGAATGAATACATTGTACGAGGAATTCGGAAATAATCTAATTGCCGAATCACGAATAATTATGAAATATGCAAAAACGCAACGACATAAGTTACATGCCCTGATTATTCCTGATTTGTTCTTCTCAAGTGTGCATAGCACCCCACTGCCCGAGTTATTATTGTTATATTAAAGACTTTTTTATTAATTTTATTAGTAAGAAGGAAATTAAGAAATTAAGAGTAAAATCAGCACAGGACGTTACAATGTGAATCAAATGAAAAATAAAGGCCCATAGTGATCTCAAAAGTTAGAGCCAGCAAGATAAAAGGCGATCAAACCCCTTGGGAGATATTAACCATTCAGGACGATCAGCTAGGCATCCACTCTTACAGAACGCATAGGTAACATTATCAACAAAACGTGGTAAGGATAACTGATGAAAAGTGATGGCCTGCAACCAAATGCAAAACAGTCTGTCGTGCAGTTTATTATGGAACTGGTTATCCTGTGTTTTATCCCTTGGTTGGGGGTGGGAAAAACACGGTAGTGTAGATGTGCCAATTTAGAGAACTGCTTCCGAAATGAGAGTAGTGTCCCGTGATTGGGAGAGACTACCAGTGTAGTGTGTTGATGTGAATGCTTAAGCTATTGGGGGCGTCCCTGCAAGGTGCAATTACCTGCCAGGGGATGAATGTCTAAGTGCCGGCTGCTAAACTAGCTTGCCAGCTGAGTAGGATGAGTAATTCAATGAATGTGCAGAGTCAGGGACTCGACGCTCTGCAGTCGAGTCGTGTGCTCGAGTACAATGGAATCTGACGATGCAGTTATTGGCTTCTACGGTCACGGGCAATTATGACTAAGGTCAGGTTGGGTAGAAGGATGTAAAGTGGAGTGTGATTAGTAATAAGCGTGTAGTTTACTGACCATGTATTTATTGGCCGGTAGATGTAATGTGATGTCCCTCTTGGGGAGTTTAGACAAATGTGAAATACAACTTGTGAAGTGTACAAATGTTTGGGGTAGGTGTTTACAAGAATAAGGATTCTGAGCACCTGCTTGATCTCACCTGGTGAAGAGCTGGAACGGAACCTCGTCGGGCAGGGCCGCTGGCGAAGAACAGAACAGAACAGATAATCCCTCCTGTCCGGGTTCCATTCTTATATGTTTCGGCGCTGCTTGGTCAGCATTGCATCAGTGTAGCTGCCCCAGATAGTTGTTAGTGTAAATGTTTATGTGAGTTTTGCAAGCCGTTGCCTAACCTCCTAGGCTTAGGTGGTCGCCGCTTGCTGTGTAGAGATATGTTCTGGAATTATAATGTTTCCTGTTGGGGTGATTTTGGTAGAAGATGGCGGGGTGGTTCTCAGGGGGTACTGCCCCCCCGGGCTGTACAAGACTCCTCCGTCGTTAGTTCGCGTCCTCGCGAACGGGAAGTAGAGTGGGCGTGTCGTTGTGATGATGTTTCGTCGTTTTCTGCCTCTCCCTCTTCTTCTTTTTCTTCAGTGTCGGTGTCGTGTTGTCCTGGTGGTGTTGTGAGTTTAGCGTGTGCTCAGAGGGGGTGGGTTGTGGGTATACATAGTTAATTGTTTATCTAAAATTAATCACTGTAAAATTTGACATTGGAAATAATAAAAATATAAAATACAAAAAAAAAACATGTTCTTGAAGTTATATGCATGTTGGTATTATGCAGGAAGGAAAAAATACCATGGTTGGACGGGTGGTTGTGCCGTCCGACGCTGTGTGGAGAAAGAAAATTGCTCCCTGCAAGGTATTGTATAAAAGATCGAAGAAAATAGAAAAACAGGTGCCCCAGGGTATAAGTTAAAGGTATATCAGTATGATTTATTGTTGGGATGAAACGGGACACCTTCACAAATTTGGCGTTAGTAGAATAGAAAGGAAAGAGACAAACGTGTGTAGAAACGTGTTTGGTGTTAGAATGTTGCAGTGCTTTATGTGAATTCTTCATATTTCTTGTGCTTTGACGGTTTTACAATTTCTTACAATTTTCGATTACAATTCTTTCATGCTACGCTTAATTACAGTACTATTACTACTAAATCTTTTCTACTCATGAGTACCTTTCTCCTTTCTCCTATGCATATGGCCATAGCGCTTTTCTTTCTTGGCCACCTTTGCCTTGTGCCATTCATCTGTGGCTTTTGACCTGCCACTGTGGTTTAGTGGTTAAACCGCTTAACTGCTCTCGTGAATTCCCCCCCCCCCCCCCGTGGGTGGAAGAATTCACCTTGATGGCTAGGATAGACGTTCATAAAGCCACGTCTTTCCTGGCTATCGCGTCCGCTCCTTATTCGAGCGTCTGTCGTGTGTTGCGTCAGCTCCGCTCGGTGCCCCACGGTCACCTCGCGTAACCGCCGCCTGTCGTCATCACCTTATTAGTGTGACGGGAAATCGGTGAATATTTTGTGTGTGTGTGTATAGTAGAGAGTGTGTACAAGTTGGTGTTGGAAATATATTTACAAAAGACACGTGTATGGTGCTGATGATCTGAAAAATAATAATTTATTAGTTGGTTCCCCTTTTCGGTAGAACGTGCGGAGAGAGCGCCTCCTGGTGTGCCTGAACTAGAGTGTGATATAATATCCATATACATTTTGGCTATATCTCATGTACATACTTATGTCTACTGTGCACCTTTTAAGTCTAGCTTAACCTAAACTGACTACAGCCTTATTGTTATACTTATGAATGTACTCCTGTCTTCCTGTGTATTTGTCATGTCTCCTCCGTGTATACAAGTGTATGAGTGTATTTGTGTGTCGTGACGTCACCTTTACCTGATAATGATCAAGTTGTCAGCGTTCCCATGATGCTGTAGTGGTGGAGCTCTTTGCTGGAAGGAAATGCATGTACATTTAGTACATGTGGCCAATACATTATGTGCACATATCGCGCAGCGCTGTTTTAAGGGTCGGCTTGGATAATGCCACCGCCCTTGAGACCTCTTCGGACGTCTCGTGTATATATGTCGCGTTCGCGTTGCATACGCGTGTTTTCGCTATATATATTGTCGGTCTTACCCTGGTAACGTCTAGTTGCCAGGTGCCGAACGCTCTATGTCACGTTCGCATTACATGTTCCTATTTACCTTAATGTATTGTCGGTCTTACCCTGGTAACGTCTGGTTGCCAGGTGCCGAACGCTCGATGTCGCGTTCGCATCGCATATTTCTATTTATCTTAATGTATTGTCGGTCTTACCCTGGTAACGTCTAGTTGCCAGGTGCCGAACGCTCTATGTCGCGTTCGCATTACATGTTCGTATTTACCTTAATGTATTGTCGGTCTTACCCTGGTAACGTCTGGTTGCCAGGTGCCGAAAGCTCGATGACGCGTTTGCATCGCATATTTCTATTTATCTTAGTGTATTGTCGGTCTTACCCTGGTAACGTCTAGTTGCCAGGTGCCGAACGCTCTATCTTAATTAAAAGGTGCTTAACTTAAATTATGATAGTTAACATTAAAAAAAATATATATTCTGTATTTACAAGCCGAAATGGTCCTTAGTCTAGTGCCGAAATGTGCTGTAGTAACTGTTTTACAACAGTGCTTATTAAATTTGCTTAATTCTAAGTTGCGTTCCAAATGCAACTGCCTTACATACTAGAATTTTGATCGGAGCGATCGCCTGAGGCAGTTTCACCTCCTCAGGGCACCACCCGTGTGTATTTTAGAAACACCGGTTGTCTCTAAAACCACCAGGCCCGAAAGCCCTTCTAGATTCCCCTCCCTTAATACTAATTGTCGACATCCCCCTCTTAGTAATTAATATAGGCCTGCGCGAGGGCGTTGCGAAGGAGCAGACGCCTCGCGTGGATATCCTTTCCGCTGATCTTATAACTGCCTGTGATGGCATTATTCGCCATTTGTCATTCATTTGTATATTTATGCTGGGTTGCCCACAGAACCCCTTTTGGCAGCCCGTTGCATACCTATTTAATATCTCTGGCCGCCCCGTGCGTTACCATTTAAGCTCTGGAGACTCGGTGTCATCCATTTATGTGGGCACGGGATCCGAATGATCGCATTCATTCCATATGCATTATGTATTATTCATCTGTTATTATTTATTAAATCGTCTTCACCTTATCTTCCGGGACAAGGACTTGGCGGATCTAGGATTGGTCCCGCTGAATCCTGAGACCCTGCTTCACTTCCGCGAGTGGAAGACTAACTCCCCGCCATAGGAGCTCTACCTAGGATACAACTAGCTAAAGGTCTAGTCCTAATGTGGTCGTCTCTAGGTTCGTCTCCTGAGTCTAGTGTGGAGCTGGCTAATTCTCCTACTAGCCGTCAAAAGTCTCCCCTGAAGGTCTGGCTTCGATGACCGTAGCGCATATTGGGTGTAACTTTCTCCGACAAGGGGGTAGGCTAGACACACCCTAGATCTTGACGTTTGCCCGCGCCAAGTCATCGATGCTTCGACCTTACGTTATTCCGTCTTTAGTCTGGGTCAGGATCTGTTGGTGTCTGGCCCCGTCCCTGTCCTTTCGTGGAGGTTCCGCTCATCACCATCTAGTGTGGTGTCAGATTCCCTTTTTTTTAATAAGTGTGATGTGCAAATAAGTTTGTGTGTACCATGTAATTATGTAAAAAAAATTTAGTGTATTGGGGTTGTAGGATCTTATAAATGCATAGTCTACTTTAGGCTTGTCACTGCCATGTCGGATTTCCAGCGGTAATGCCTTGGTAATTTCCTAGAGGTGTTAGTAAGTTTTTAGGGCGTTGGGTCCCTTGTTATTAGGATCCGGGGGTGTTATTTGCTGAATGGGGTTAAAGCGTGGTAGGAGGGGTCGTACATCATTGGACTCCATGTTTATGGTGGCCGGGAGCCGATGATGCTGTTAGGAGGTATTTACTGTGAGTGGATGGGGTGGGTTTTTCCCAGGTGTTCAACATTTTAAAAATGTCGTGCAGGTGTAATAATAATAAGATCCCTGGTATGTGGATAGGATATTCCATGCATTGGGATGGATATGAGGCGTGTCCGCTCTCACTTCAGGATAAGGCATGTGTCAAGGTATAATAAGTCTATGTCCCTTGCATGCGGGATTATTTAATAAAAATACTTGTTAATATAAATGTGCCCTCATCTCTCTACATAGAGATGTGCATTGCGCTTAATATTGTTTCCGACTCACCCCTAATATTCAGGTGTAGGAGTTTGGGGCCAAGGTGTAGCATACCTTGATTTGTTAGGAGCATGAAGTCTATCAACCCCGATGTATATTTTGGAATGTAGTGTAGCTGTTTTTGTGTGTCTGTATGTCTGTGTTGGATGATGTTGTAGGTGACAGGATATGTAGGAAGAAGGGTACTGGGGTATTAGTCCGTAGTTGGTACCATGGCCATCCTGATGGCACTATCCATTTCTATTCCTGTCGAGGTGTGTCATCCTCTCTTAGTCACTATATGTTCTCTATTCGCTCCTTGGGATGTACGCTGGCTATGTTGAGATGTCATAAAGCATCTACTCTGTCCTAAAATACCAGTCTGTGGAGTGCCTGTGGATCTGTGAAACCTATGTTGTGTGAGAATGTATGTGTCTGTGGGCACCGCCCTCGGGCTGCCCTTAGGATGTTTAAGTGCAGTGACGCTGTGACGTCACGGCCTAATCTGGTTTCCTGTTCATAACGTTAGAGTAGCAAGTGACTGTAGGTATGAATTGTCATGGCCTGATCGCCTATAATGGTTTTTAAAGATTAAAAAAACAAGAAAAGAAGTTATTAGGGGGGGTTGTTCCCTCATGGAATCTCTTTGCATCCGCCCCTTATTGTTGGGCGCGTGTGGGAAGGGAGTGTCCGTGGCTGTGATTAGCGCGGCTGCGTGTGTGAGGTTGCTTACCGCTGCCGCATGCTGGCGCGTGGGATGTTATCGGATAAGTCTTATCTCGTGTCCCGTGGCTAATTGTCAGGTGCCGCGTGTTGCTTGTTATCGCCCTTGTAGACATGTTCCTAGTGTCAGTAATGGTAGGGCTATGGGATCCTGTATTCCCGAGATTAATCCGGTCCATAGTATATCTACACTATTGGAAGCGGAGCCTGTTATAATGACGCTCTCATTTCCTATATCAACATCCGTGTCACTTTATGTCGTTATTGTTATTGATTTTGTGCCAGTGTCATCATGTCTGCAAGTCATTGTCACGTCTTGTTATGAAAAAAAATGTCTGCCGGGAACAGTGTGTTGCAACGCGCTGGAATTCGCTTATTCGCAACGCAGTGTTTTTGTGTATTTTTTTTGTATCCCTGTTTACAGGAAGATTCTAATGTTACGTATGAAGGCTGACGGAACGTGACTTTCGCCACTCTCCGTATGTGGACATGTGTTTTGCATTCTAGGAGGGCCAATGTGTTAACCTTTCATATTTTCGCTCCCAAGCTTGTTTGGACTTTGCTTCCGCAATACCTCTGCTTTATGTAATTATCTATGATTTGTGTCTAGCAAGTCTATTGCCCATGTTCGGGGTAATCCAAATTTGCCATGATTTTTGGCCTAATATGCGGTGTTACCTGTTTTGTGTAGGCGTTTGTTTGTGAGAGTGACGTCCCCCGTATTCAGGTGTCAGGCACTATGGTTCCAAGAAAAGTGTCTCGTGGTCTCTGTAGAGGTCTGGCGTTGCCGGTACGTCCCCTATTGGTAGTCCCGGGGTCGCTAATGCCCTAAGTAGGCTGTTGTAGCGAGTACCTTAGAACGAACCTACGCCCCTGTATCTATGTTAAAGAACCTTCCTGTGTTCATGATTGTGTGGCTCTATCGTTTATGTGCTTGTATATGGCATTAGTGCAGTGCATCTGCCACCTCTAGGGTATGTGTAAAGCGTATACACAGTAATAATATGTCATTCATATACGTATAATTTAAACATTCTTATGCCTATTTTCACTCTCAGCTATACTCTATGGGGCACAGTGTCTGTATGGGACCCTATGGTGTTTTCCTGTATGGGATTGTGTATGCATGCTGTTTTTGCGATGCTGCCCGTGTAATTGTCTGTCCCCGCGTCCATATTCCTGGTTTAATTTGGACGTACTTGCGGATTGCCTTAATTTTGGCCAGTTTCCGTTTGGGTGGAAGTGAATTTTTCGCCTGTGCATGGGTCTATCTGGTGTCTAGTTGCGCTGGCTGAGTTTTCTGACTTGTCATGTTGAAAAACCCGTGTGTTGTATGAAACTGATCATTCGTCGGTCGACAATTCTTGTTTGTCACGGCGTCCGGTTTTACTGGGTATTCGGACCCGTGATCCCGTGTAGCGCTCCGTGTTTTGTCTGCGTTGTCTGTTGGGATTTTGTGCGTCCCTAGTGTGGCCTCTGATTGTGTTGTCGCGCCAAAAATGCCGTTGGCTAGCTTCCTTTTTGGCACGTTTGTATCGTGTTTCTGTGCGTGCACATATGCCTTAGCCTAATACTTAGGCTAATGCCTCGGGACCCACATTTTCTGTGTTTTATGTACCATGACGTGTATTGTATATTTGATACACGCGTGCGAAAATGTACGTTGGTGTGAGTGTTTTGTGTTATTCGGAACGTCCCTCGTACCTTAATTTCGGGAGTTATCCGGCTTTGAAAATGGTGTGAATGACTGTGTATATTACTGCCGGAGCGAAAGCGCTCCTAGCCTGTTTGGTACACGCGAAAGTCGCATGTTCATGTATGTCTTATCGCTGACTGGCGATAGTGTCAAGTTTCAATTGTGTAGGAAGTAGTTGCTCGCTTAGTCTAGCGGTCCGCTTATCACATGTGTTGAGACAATGTGCGTGGGTTTGCTGACACGCCTTTCTATTGTCTGCATATAACGTGTGCTTTGGGTTCCTCGTTATGTAAAAAACCCTGCCTCTCTTCATATATATTGTGTCCCCAAATTTTGTGTTATTGTAGGCCTGGGGCAAATATGTTCGTCGGTGGTAGTTAGATGTCTGTGAGAGTAGGTGATGTGTTTATGCACGTGTGTCTCCGGGCTTCTAGTCGCGTGTTTGGTGACTAGGTGTCGGAGGCGGTTTTATTATTTTACGCATATTAATCCCTGTTAACGTGACTGTCCCTTATTGCTGTATCCTCCAATTGGATAGCTACCCGACCTTGCATTCCTGGTATTCAGAAGGTCGCGGGTTCGAGACCGTCTTTGTTCAGGATAATCATTCCTGTTGCCTTTTGGGCCTGTGTCTCTGGGACAGTTTTGTTAGTGTTATTGACTGTTTGTATGGTATTTACGTTTAGTGTGTGACCTCAAAAATATATTACAGTATTTTCCCGTGAACTGTAAGTGTTATTATGGGGAACAAGAAAAATTCCTGCTATGGGCAGTGTAAGAAATAGCGTATACTTATGGACCATATATATATATATATATATGCATGTAGATTGTATAGTTTTGTGCATGAGTTTTTGTGTGTATACCCGCTACAGGGGTAGAACCTGTCTTTAGTGTTAATTGTGTGTACGCGCCCCCGTGAAGGTCTTGGGAACGTTTCGGCACTTTAAGTGGAAAATTCTGTGTGTGGGAATATTTATCCATGGGCTTGCGCGGTCAGTGAATTTCACTACAGTGCGCGCTTCCTCGCCCGTCGGGGTGAATTACTGCGCCCTGTTATGAGGGCATAGGCCTCAGGTTGCCATTGAGGCGTTTCTTTACTATTTTTCAGGGGTGTTTTAAGTAAAGCAGGCCTAAGCCTACGTTCCCCGTACTGCCTGTTAATTGGCGTAGGTATGCTGGTGTCTGAAGGGCTGTGTTGGCTTCGCGCTACCCTATTAGTGTCTGTGCGCGTGTATGCCCTCCTGTCTGTCTGGCCTCGTGTGGTGGGCGGTAAAACTTCCCTTAAACACCGTGTATTCTGTTGTGGAGGCATGATAGTGTGTGCAGGCGTGTGTGTTCCATCCTGGTGGGCTGTACGGAATCCCCGTATATTTCTTTGCACTGGGGGTGCATATGTTGGTGTCCGCCTCCATTCTGCCAAAATCGCCCTCTGAACTGGCGGTAAGGGTCGTGTAGTTGTCTGTGAGTGCTCTTGAAATGGGTTGGAGGGTAGTCTGCCCGGTTTCTGGCCTATGGCCACGGTAGACTCCTTCCCTCGTGTGGCGGTACGTGTCGAGAGGGATATCCTCGCGAATTGCTGAATTAGCGTATCTACGCCTATGTCCTCTCCTAGCTGGGCTGGTGGCCCTGCCGCGAACTCAAAAATGGCCTTGTTGGCTTGGAGTTCCCGGTACTTTTCCCAAATTTGGGCGTACTGCTTATTGAGGCATATAGCCTGTTGGCGAATTGCTGTGTTGACGTGTTTGCGTCCTATACAGTTCTGTGGCCGCAAACTGGAGAAACGCCTGTTCGCGAATAAGCTCCCTGCATTGGGCATATAAAATTGTGTAGTGCACCCTCATCCTCTCTAGGGTTGTGTTATCTATTGTAGGGCCATGTGTAGTGATTAAACGGTCGTATATCCTGTTCCTTTGGACATGGCTCCTATTGAGGTGTTCATGTATGTTACTTAAGTGTTTGTGTGCGCATCTCAATTGCGCTGTCCTACCCTCTGACGGGGTGCATGGCTGTTTGCCCTATATTGCTCCAACCTTTGTCTAGACTGCCCGTATTTGTGCCTGTCGCCTTTGTATATGCCTCTGGCACCTTCGTAATAATGTGAGTAATATTGGTGTACCTCTATTGCCTCTATGGCTTACAATCCCTGTTGCTTCTACATGTGGTGCCATCCTGAGCTAAGTGTTTGTATAAAAAGAAATGTGTGCGACTTCTAATGTATGAGATTTCTGATCCTTTCTAGCGGGGGTGGGTGGGTTGACAAAAATTTCCCTTGTGTTGCTAGAGTGAAGGGAAAGATAATGCTTTCTCTAAAAAAAACTTTTGCTTGGCTGCTTGCGGTACGGATCGCTCTACCACGGGGGCTCGTTGTGTGAGTCCCTTCACCCTTATTTTGCGTGGTAGCCGCGCCTCCACCAAATATCTTTTATCTCTTGGTTGGGGGTGGGAAAACACGGTAGTGTAGATGTTTCAATTTAGAGAACTGCTTCCGAAATGAGAGTAGTGTCTCGTGATTGGGAGAGACTACCAGTGTAGTGTGTTGATGTGAATGCTTAAGCTATTGGGGGCGTCCCTGCAAGATGCAATTACCTGCCTGGGGATGAATGTCTAAGTGCCGGCTGCTAAACTAGCTTGCCAGCTGAGTAGGATGAGCAATTCAATGAATGTGCAGAGTCAGGGACTCGACGCTCTGCAGTCGAGTCGTGTGCACGAGTACAATGGAATCTGATGATGCAGTTATTGGCTTCTACGGTCACGGGCAATTATGACTAAGGTCAGGTTGGGTAGAAGGTTGTAAAGTGGAGTGTGATTAGTAATAAGCGTGTAGTTTACTGACCATGTATTTATTGGCCAGTAGATGTAATGTGATGTCCCTCTTGGGGAGTTTAGACAAATGTGAAATACAACTTGTGAAGTGTACAAATGTTTGGGGTAGGTGTTTACAAGAATAAGGATTCTGAGCACCTGCTAGATCTCACCTGGTGAAGAGCTGGAACGGAACCTCGTCGGGCAAGGCCGCTGGCGAAGAACAGAACAGAACAGATAATCCCTCCTGTCCGGGTTCCATTCTTATATGTTTCGGCGCTGCTTGGTCAGCATTGCATCAGTGTAGCTGCCCCAGATAGTTGTTAGTGTAAATGTTTATGTGAGTTTTGCAAGCCGTTGGCTAACCTCCTAGGCTTAGGTGGTCGCCACTTGCTGTGTAGAGATATGTTCTGGAATTATAATGTTTCCAGTTGGGGTGGTTTTGGTAGAAGATGGCGTGGTGGTTTTCAGGGGGTACTGCCCCCCCCCCCCCCCGGGCTGTACACCTGTATGGCTGCAGATTATGAAATAATATGTTTTGTAGGCACGGAGAAAAGCAGACATCCAAATATTGAATTTGTCCTGTGGTTCTAGTTTGTATGAATTTCAATAACATATTTTCTTAGAGGGATAGTGTTTTCTAACACAGTATTATTTTATAAGAAAATCAGGACACAAGCAACATCAGGTTATTATCACCAGCTACGGGCCAAAAGTAGGGTTCATACCATAGCAGTATTTCGGGTGAGTCCAGTTTCTTGATTCTGTCTTTCTATGACGTAATCATTCCCCACTGCCCCTGCTCCGTTTGAAGTTGTGAAAACCAGTCATAACACCCCCTTAAAAATCACTGTAACCTATGCCCTGGACAATGCTGCGGACTAATATGTCAGTTCGTAATTGTTCATTTTTACTATGTTGTGGACAATCATTCAAGTACGCAATTATGTCTTCTACCCCACTCACTGGTCGATTGTTCTTTACTGCGCTTCACTGGAGACAGGGGTTGGGGCTCCAACATCGGCGATGAACCACATGGCTCGAAATCAATTTCTATACCACTGCCACTTAATTTAAGACATATTTCGTCATCTGTGCACTGCAATGTTCACATAGTTGAGGAAATGAGACGCTACACACTCCACTGACTCATTTTGAAAGAAAAAAAATGCTAATAAGTCATCTACCAATTCTTTCTTGCTCAGCGAAAATTCTTGCGTTCCTATCTGACAGAATATAAACGTCTGTGACTGTTGCTGTGGATATAAAGCAATGTTTGTTTCGTTTATGGTTGTCATTGCACTGTTTTATATCAAGACTATTAGCAGCATAGCGCTATTGTGATGTACGTGTCGATCATACTGTTCAACTACGTCTGATAGCTCACTCTCAGTTCACGTTTGGATAACAACAAATACTCCCCTCTTGCCATTTGCAGCCAATTTCTTAGCATAACATGCATGTTTACATGTGAATTGGCTGTTTTTGTTGTTGTTGTTGTTGTTGTTGTTGTTTCACATAGGGGATTGGACATAGTGGTCATCAGGTCCATGAACATGGGTACATGTAGGATTTTCTTGTAACCTGTGTAATAATGGTGACTTTAGAATGTGTGTATTTGCGATTCTGGCTTGGATTGAAAAGGACTTGGCCGTGTCTTCAAATAAGAAATCGTCCAGATATTGCCTGGAGTGGAAATGGAAAACTACTTTAAAGATGGCTGAGGTGGGAATCGAAACCACCTCTACTTAGTTTTGCCTACGAGGCTAAGTACCCCGTTCCAGCCTCCGGAACAGAATTTAATATCTTGGCAGAGCCAGGAATCGAATCCGGACCTCAGGGGTGACAACCAATAATACCTTTGGGACTGGAGACTCAATTCCGTACCTCTGGAACACAGAAAGCGGCACATCCCTTACTACACATCCCGTTTTTCGTTGGGCTTCGTCTCGTTCATATGAATTACTGCTATCTGAGTACTATCAATTTATAATTTTTAGTCGGTCAACGCGCTATTTGTCCTAGTTTATAATAGTTTATAATTTATATAGTTTATGTATATTGTATGTCTACCCCTTATTATTCCCGTTTTCCAACGGGGTCGGGGATGAGATGCGATGGAAGTATTTGTGGCGATGGTTTTTACGGCCGGATGCCCTTCCTGACGCCAACCTCATGAGAGGAGTTAATGAGAGATGAAATTAATGATGGTGAATGAAACTGGGCAAGGATGTGGAAGGAAGCGGCCGTGGCCTGTCAGAAGGTACCGTCCCAGCATTTGCCTGGTGTTGAAAATGGGGAAACCACGGAAAACCATTTCAAGGTCGGCCAACGGTGGGGCTCGAACCCACGCGTCTACCGAGTCAGCAGGGAGCTTGGCCCCATGACCTAATGCTGCGCTTTAGCCAGCGTAGCCACTACTGTCGGCAATTTATATAGTTTATAATAGTTTATAATTTATATAGTTTATAATTTGTAGGGTGTAGTACCACTGGTTTGACATTCCATAATGCCTTACTTCCAAAATGACAGCCAATGCAACGCAATGGAAATGGCCAGTTAATCATGATAACATTTGGTACACACACAACAAAATATAAAAACATAGCCCACCAGATCTTGTTTAATGCAATTTTCAGTTCAGTTAGTTTTAAATGATATAATTGTTTTCTTTCCTTGTGTCGCACAAGCTTGATAATTTCCAAAAACTGGAAAAATAAATAGATTTTATCTAGCAGGGTTTTGTCCGATAGAAGTGTTATATTTTCTAATCTTTTACTTGCATAATACATTCATACTCTTAGTGAGTGGCAAGTAGCGTAAGTCAGATTTATTTTATGTAACTCCGAGTCATGCTATTTTTCAAATGTATTATATGGAATTAATTTAAACATTTTCTGCAATGGAATTATTTGAATGTATATTATCGATTATAAAAACCAGATACATACTGTTAAAGCAGTTTTAATATATCTTTTGTTTTATGATTATCAGGTCTTTTTTAATATTTTGGCTTCCACCTCAAAATTTAAATATAATTAAAAATTTGTATGATTTAATCTGCGTTAACAGGGGCAGATGACTTCGTAGTTGTGCCCCTTAAAACAACAATAACTAACTAGCATAACGTTGAAGGAGAATTACAATAATGTAACAATACCATATGCATGTTCCTAATTTGTAGACTAACATGAGTTACTATCTTATATTAGAGGCTACTGCCGTTATTTAATGTAAATGCCAATATCCGAATTAAAAACTTTTGATGGAAAGAAGTAATTAATCATGACAATTCCGCACAATAAAATATTTAATCTCAAGATGTAACATGAGTCACCAAGGAATGACCCTCCGGTAAGGCATCATTTAAGTTGCATACCACATGCCTAATGCTACATGCCAAGCATGATAGTTAACATTATTTAAGTGGGACCATTTTATTACCTGCGCGTGTCTCGCGGTTCCTTTCTCCCGCTAGGCACGTGAGGTGGGTCGGGACGAGCAAGGGGAGGCCACCACGCCTGGCAAGTCATCGTCACGCGGGCGCGGGTGGGACCAAAGCCTTTCCATATTTGACCGTGTTTCTCCAGCCATTGTTCAATTGATATTGATACGGTCTAATAACGAAGTACACGCACCATCTAACGGCTGTATGACTAAGCTTTGGCCCCGATGGAACATCTGAACACGACATCTGTGATGTTACAATATGTTATGAAGCTATAAGTCCCTCGGAACAAATTGGCCCGTGAGTGAGAAACTGAAGCTGGCCACCAGCCCTACCTCAAGTTAAATGACATCTTGCACTGCAGAAGAGGGTTGGGAAGGGGCGAGAGGGGGCGAAGGAAGAAAGGCTGCCTGCGTCTTGTGACAGATTTATAACAGAGAGGTACAGTCAGCCAGGTGTTCCCAACGTGCTACTTATTTACCAGTCACATAAAAGAAGTGAGGACTACCACAAAGATATGAACTGTGAATATTATATTCGTTGGTTAAAAGAAAACTTGATCCCTAATTTGAAACGCAACACAGTGCTTGTTATTGACAACGCATCGTAGCACAATACGCAGAAAGAATGGTTGATTATTAACAGTACAGTTCTGAACTATATAGTCATAATATTTTCGTTACAATATTATTCTATTACACGTAGTAGTGTCATTTAATTATTCTAATCACCAAATACAGTTTGAAACGAGTGAAATAAATAATGGTTGTTATAGTGTGTGTGAGTGAGTGACAATTGCTGCGGGAACAGAGTGTACTCCTGACGACTGACGGGTGACGCAGCGGACACCACACAGCAGGCTGTGAAAAGCAGACTCTCTCTTCAGCTTCCTACAAGATTTTCACAAGGGTCAGTTAGTTCTGAGGCAGTTATACCTAGTACATTGCTGACTCTCAAAACATAGGTTATTATTATTATGATGAAGATGATGATGAATGTGATAGTGGTGGTTGTTTTAAGGGGCATGGCATCTAGGTTATTGGCTCCTAATCGTATGGGTGATAGTGAAATATAATTATGAAATTAAAAATGCAACTAAAACTATCGACATGGAACCAACGTACGCACTAGAAGAAGGAAAGACAAAAAGAAGGAATGAGAGAAATGAAAGGGAGGGAGAAGGAATGCCCTCAACCTTCGAAGAGTGAGGACTGAGGGACTCGGAAGCAAGTAGAGGCATGGCAGGCAGATAGGAAAAGAAAAGAGGAGAGGTTTAGTCCCAAAGGCAATGGAAATAGAGAAATAAGGACCCAGCTCAGTAATCTGGGTGGACGCCAACTTCCGACTCCGAGGCTAGCAGCCGCGAGCCCGTGAAGGTCCAGAGTGCACCTCATACGCCTCCTTTAGGGCTGTATGCAGAAGGCAGTAAATACCACGAAAAGAGGAGATCTGACCCCTCAAAGAAGGAGTGCAACCAGAAAGAAAAGAAGGGCCAATTAAGGCAGGAATATTATTGAATTTCTAGTCCCCGGATACCCTAATACCTTTGAGGTTGAACGACAACAAGAGCTGACCAAGTGAGGTCGACAAGAGGGATGGCAGAGGGGAGTCTGGCACAAGTATGAGGAAGCAATGCTGGACTCAGCTGGATCCCAGTTGTGGCCTACCCACGACCTACTAGTTGTGAGCACCTGGGGATGTTGATTTATCCAGATATGGCCGCATAAAGCACGTCATTTTAGAATGGTAGTCAAAGGAATAGGTTTGATACTTCCGAGAAACCTCAATTTATAAAACAAACATTGATGTGTTAGTCTATCTATTTAACTCTCCTCTGCTGGAGGTAATAGAACACAGACGTGTAGCTTTACGGAGAGAGCATTATTATTTTATACCTGACATATCAGAGTGGGTTGAGAACACACAGTTTAAATGTCACCCAACATCCGCTTTAAAACTCTTTCAGGCAAATACAGTTTCCTATATATGTGCACGAGCACACACTTAAAACTCTCTAACTCTCCAAATATTTCCGCAGATACTACGTGTTGCAATCACGGGGTGCAGGAAGCCTGATTCTGGTTGTAGAGCCATCCCGCAGGGAAATACGTAATTGAGTTTTGTCGAGTGCAGTAGTTACCCGAGTGGAGGTTACACGCGTCCAACTCTTCACTGCAGCAATTGAGTTCCAATCAGCAGATGGAACTTGCTACATTTGTCGTTATGAGAGATATCAATATAAAAATCGTGTTATATCAAATGCATCCCCTTCCCCCTTTAATCTGCAGCAACTAGTAGTATTGTAAAATATTTATTTTGTGTAAATTGTGCTTCAGCAACCAGTACAATCGTACATGGCAAATTTGTGTGTTGCATAATGTTGGCAATTCAGCTCATAACATAACATATGAAATTCGTGGAATATATTTAACTTTTAACAGCATAACTAAAATTAGTATTATAACCACTATAGTTAAACGAGTGTTTTTCTGGTGTGTCACGGAAACTGACAACTGGGATTTCCCATAATTAGATACTCTAAGTGGGTCACTTTAGCATTTGTATACAAGTATCAAGGTGGGAACGCAACTCGAGTTCATAAAGCAAATGAAATATTTACAGGCGTGCTATAACGCTGACAAAACACAAGCAAGAATTTTGACTTGTTAGCAAAAATAAATAATTATTTATTAGTTGTACGTAAGTGTTCTATATCCGCACAAGCTATAAACACCCCAAATGAAATAGACGTGATGATGTTCGCGTGACAAACGAAACATCATCCAATTAACCCTCTTTCGAGAGGTGTATACAATTGAATCGGTTGGAGCTCAAAGGCATTAAGTAAAAAATGGTCATTTTTAAAACTTTCTGCATTCTGAAGTTATTATTATTATTATTATTATTATTATTATCATCCGGTCCCGTGGTGTTAGGGTAGCACACCTGCCTCTCATCCGGAGGCCCCGGGTTCGATTCCCGGCTCCATCAGGGATTTTAGAAACTGTCGTGAGGGCTGGAACGGGGTGCACTCAGCCTCGTGAGGACAATTGATCAACTGCCTGAAAGAGGCAGCGCCCCGATCACGAAAACCAAGAGTAACGGCCGAGGGGACCCGATGCGCTGATCACGCGTCACCCCAATAACTGCAGCCAAATAACTGAGCAGCGGTTGCTTGGTAGGCCTAGGCCCTTAATGGGCTGTAGTGCCAGGGGTTTTTATTATTATTCCGAAGTATTAACTCAAGTGTCTTCGAACGGCTTGAGAAAGAATTAAGTTAGCCTTCTCTTTAAGCCAGAAACCACTGCTATAAATCTGGTGCGATCGGAGGAGAAAAGCATTAAGTCAAATGAGCGCCGTATTCCGTACCTAAGGTTGGCTGTACTGCAAGATTTCTGCATGTTACAACGGTATTGTAAATTTCATTTGTACACCATTTAGGTGGGTTTTACAATAAAATATCATGTAAAATATTCATATTGGGTGGCTTTATGCCGTACTGAACTGACGACGGAGCTGAAAGGCATTACGTCCTATCTCCAAAATTGATTTGAAAAATTGTTTATTAAATTAAAATTGATATTCCGCTAACATATATATAAACTGAATAGTTGCTTCATAATATAGATTACTAATATAGTGTGTATGTTAAGTTCTGTTCTACCAATGACGTATTTTCTCTCTCCTGGAAAGTAGTGAAAACTGACGTAGGCTAATGCTTTTCAGCTCCAGCTGATTCAATTGTAACTTTTTCTAGGTTAGCAAGAGTGAGTTTTAATTGGGCACATTAACGTGTTGACCGACTGAAAAGCAATAATTTTACCACATCAAGAGTGTTTATTTGTGTAAATTGGAGTTCCCAGCCAAGAGCTTTTTCTGTATTGTGAGGTAATATATGATATGCAGTTAATTTCATTGGAATATAGAGGATGTATGTGCGTTCCTAAACGAAGCACAACATCGTGTTGAAAGCATGAGCTTTCACATTGTGATACTCCATGGGGTTTCCTTTAAAACCACGACAGATGAAGAGAAACAGTGGACCTGATTTCAAGATATACCGGTACTGCATTTCTGTAATTGTCCGGGCAAAGACAGATTATCCTTTAAGTGCCTATCTCCCCAGCTGATTGTGAGATATATTGAGAACAACGAATTTAATTTAAATTCAGTTTATTGTTATACATTGTGTGATCATGACTATTATACTGCAGCCAATTTTGGAATAATTTCTTACATGCATGAAATTAAACATTATCTATAACGTTAAATTGTTAGAGAGATTAAAGGCCGAAGGGATCCGATGCGCTGACCACACGTCACCCCAACATCTGCAGGCCAAATGGCTGGGCAGCGGCGGTCGCTTGGTAGGCCTAGGCCCTTAATGGGCTGTAGTGCCAGGGGTTTTTATTATTATTCCGAAGTATTAACTCAAGTGTCTTCGAACGGCATGAGAAAGAATTAAGTTAGCCTTCTCTTTAAGCCAGAAACCACTGCTATAAATCTGGTGCGATCGGAGGAGAAAAGCCTATATAGTGACATACTGTATATACGTACGGCAATTCATAAGACATGACAACGGTTTCTTATTTCCCGACAAAGTGGCACTATGGAAAATTAACTGTAATCAGAGGAAAGTATGTTACATGCCCTTCATAATGTTGCCACCAGGTGGAGCTGAGTGCTCTGGTCTGAACCAAGGAGTAATAACAAGGAGACACTAACAGCCAGCGTGTAGCCCACTGAGATGTTCAAACCATTGCTGGCAAGTGTTAGGAATAGGACTGCTATCCAACCAAAACGTGCCTAATTTTGACGTACAAAGTATTGTTTAAAGTAGATGCCTAAAACTCATAATTCATAAATGTACTGTTTCTATTTACTTTTTAAGTCCTTTTGGCCTAATGGAGCTGAAACTGTTGGAAATGCATAAACATAGTGAACTTGCTGTGGGTATTGCACCCGGTTCTCTTATTTGCTACGGTTCATTATCTCTCAGTAGGCTAATTAAGTATACAACTATAATATAACGGAGTATACAAAACAAAACTTTGGTGCTTTTCAGTCGGTCAACACGAATGTACCCAAACGAGTTGGGTTATACCCTAATCCTGAAAAAAATTACTTAAGATTAATAAATACATGACCGAGTATCATATGACAAGCGAAAATTCACCCTCAACCTCTTGTATGTAAATGATTGCTCATATTACTTGATTAGTCTATCCTCTAAGGGAATGCATTATTTCAGTGGTCATATCTGTAAACTAAGCACACCGTATTATTTGCTATTGGAGACAGAGGTACGAGCAGCTAGAGCCCTTACGGGGGCGTGGTCAATGCTTCAACTCACAGCGTGCTAGAGAGCTGACAGGGTAACTTCTTATTTCTCCTCGGTCTGGACATGAGCATGATCCCGCACAGATGTGCTAAATTGAGGTAACCAACGTGAACAGTGTCCATACATCAAGATAACATTTCTCCGCGGCGGCAAGGAACGATAGTATCATGCAGAGCAACGGCAAGCATTGGGTAATCGTGCTATAGGCTACTCTATCGTACAATGGCAAGCTTGTTCGGGGCCTTCAAACAGGGATGCGACGCAGTAGACGTCCTGTGGCAGCTAACACAGATGTTTTGGTAGCTGTGCGTCCTAGAAGACAGGCGTTGGTCTCTAATCGAATTGGCCCAGCATACTGGTATTCCTGCTTCGTCAGCGCGTCGAACTCTGCGGCAGGAAGATATTTTCCAAGTGGGTGCCACATCATTTAACGGAGGCAGAGTGCGGAAGCGATGTGAGACGCGTCGTATCAATCTGGAATGATTCCACCATGAAGGGTACTGCATGCTGACCGCATCATTGCCATTGATGAAGCATGGACAAGGCCATATGAGCCCGAATTAAAGTGACGCACAATGAAAGGCGTCATCCTGCATTGAATACAAGCAACAAAATGTCAGCACTCGCAGCCAGCGACTGAGCAATGAGTTGGGGAGGGGCCCCATATTTAAACCAATGGAATAGTACATTATGCAACGAGCCTTTAATGGCAATAATTAAGACACGAGTATGTTTACAAAACGAGCGAAGCGATAATTTCCGTACGAGTGTCTTAATTACCATTATAGGCGAGTTGCATACGACTGTTTATGTTCGACAATAATTATAACTACTTTATGTTCGAACATAAATCATCATAAATATCTGTCGAGATTTCGCCAGTTTTATGTACTGAACAGTGCGCATGGGACGCAGAGAATACCATGTATTTGACCATGGCCTCCTCAAATACCCCACTATGACACTAGCCACGCAGTGAAATTTAAAATAGGAGGCCGTGGAAGTCAGCGCAGATGCGATGCTATCCTTACCTAATTGGTCACACAACTGTTTCTTGAGCTCTGATTGGTGGGAGAAACTGTTTCATAATGAAAAATAGTGTTATAATGACCCTCATTATGATACAGTTTTCTGACATATAATATTTAAATTTCTACATCGTCGAACATAAACATAGTAATGACATCGACAGACAGTGGATTGCGTGTAACCTAACCAAATACTTCGGGAGACGACATGCATATTTCTGCTGTATGCAAACCAGCTACAATGCATTTCATGTTTGTTGTCAATTCTTTAATTGGGACGCCACTTTTACTGTGATAAATTGTTAGAATTAACAGGATGACTACGTGGCAAAAGAACGACACTGAATCCTTTAAGACAACAAGCATTTACGTTAAAATGACCAAAACACCAATATGCATCTGCAATCTGCCCTTTAAACAAAGCTGGCGAAGAGTTAAAGCCCCAAACTGGTTCTAATTCGAAAACGCATTCACAAATATTTTATTTTTCCGCAATTCGATTTTCGACGTGTTACGTTCCCTCGTTAGTTTCTATTGATCCTACCGTACAGAATGTTGATAAGCAACGAAATTTGCTGGTACATGGTGCGTGTGTGTGTGTGTGCATATTTCTAAAATTATATTAATGAACAAATTTCTGGGATAAAATGTGGTAAGTACTTCCATTATAATAGTCATCTGTTACAGGAGTAGCAAGCTTAACTTCTTAAATCATACGAATACATGCCGTTCATATGCTTTTCTCTAAAAAAATATCCCGGTGACAAAGGATAGCTTCATATGACTTTGAGAGTGCGGACAATTGAATAACTTCGTTCTAATAACCCAGGACGTCGTCACTAACACAAAAGTACTGTTACGGCTGTGAGTTTGTTTCGTCGCCTCGCCGCGTGAGTCACAGCTGCCCCGGGCTGTGCTCTGCCTCAGCGTATTACCTGCGCCTTACGCAACGGGCTGCGAGGACAAAGGGATGGTCCAGAATATTCGTGACCCAGCCAGTGATGGAAATCTCGAGAAGCCGTCAATCCTGGACTGTTCTAGAAGCATTCATTGAGTCACCAGCCTGCTATATAAGTGCGACGTGGCCAGCGAGGGACCGATGGTGTTTTTGAGCTAGTGCGTGCTTTTACCTGAGCGACAGTTGTTGGTGACGTGACTTGCGAAACCCTAGTGAAGCTGATTCTCTTGACAGCGAAGGAGTGTGAAGCCTACGGAGGGACTGTATTTGAAGAGTGTGTGTTTACCTAGTGCGACAGAGATATTGTGGTGAATTGCGAAAACACAGGGGGCTGTTTCCTTAGCCAGCGGGCAGCGTAGCAGTGGTGAGTAACTGGCTATCGTAAATAACTGTAGCTTGTGTATTCAAGGAAGCGTTGCAGGTATTTCTACCGAGGCCACCGGTCCCATTAGGAGGGATTAACTTCTGTAGCTTATTGACAAGTGAAAGGGAAGTGTTCCCTACGAGAGGAAACTAGAGTGAGATACTAATTACTTGTATTTGCTATTGTGTGGTGTATCTTTCTGCCCCGCAATAAAGCAAATACGTTTCTTTAAAGGAACAATTTGTGTTGTGTTCTACCCACCGTAATCCAGTTAACGGGAGTGCCACTAGGGGGTGGCATGTAACAGTACTCTGCACTAGAACAATCGGGCCCATGATCACAATAATGGTAGCACTGACTTGTGCTAATGATTGAGAGGAAGAATATTATGGTATTGAAATACATCATCCCACTAATTGCTCAAGTTGAAATGGGAAACGACGCAAAATAATTTCAAGTATTATTTGGACGGTGAGATTTGGAATTAACTTTCGGTTCATCAGGCATTTTAATATATATATATTCTTGAAAATCTGTTGGAAATTTGTCTTCTACAAAAACATGTTCACCAACGACGAAATATCGGGGAAGAAGGAAGTTGCAAATCCCATTTCTACAAAATTATCGTGTGAGGCATCGTTCCTGGCAGTACTCATAAATTGTGAGCTGGGGAGTCTTGCTTCCTCACGACATATTAACGTGAGACTGTACTTACAGAGGTCTTTGGAGTGGGGGCGTTAAGCGGATTAAGAGCCATTGATTTGAAGTCTCTAGCGCTGTGTTCTGGTAGTCATGGCAGTCAGGCTCCTCTTACTACAAAACGATTGCTGTGGAACAATGCGACATTCCCAAAGTTTAGAGTAAGAAATGAGCCTCTAGAAACAAGGTAAAATGCCTCGTGGGCAGATAAGCTTTACTATTCAACATGGACATAATTCTTGTCCAAGCACTTATTCCAAAATAACATTATATCCTTCATTATCCAAATTCAGATTATTCTGTTCAAAACTCGCAAATTATAAGCAGAATGCATCGTATAACAAGTAGTTCCGTGAAGAACTATACTGCCTATTTTCATATATCCTACTCATGTTAATTGACTTGATCAACATACAAAATGTCAGTTTGATATCTGTAATAGATTCGTAGATATTGAGAACCGTCTAAATATTTCAGATGGTCGCCATTTTGAATTGTTCTATGTATAGGCCATAGAGTTATGTACCATTAAAGGAAAATTATTGCGTAGCTTCAGTATTCAAACTTTCTCTTCGATCGCATGATTACGACACAAGAAATGAAAACTTAATTTTAAAATTTCGCACAGCCGCCATCTTGAGGTTATGTTAACAATTGAACTAAATTAGATGCCAATGCATTAAAATGTGTATAGATATTTACTGCACTATATTTCACTGCGCTCAGATGGTTAAATCGCGAGAAAAGTCTATTTAAAAGTCCCAAATTTGCTTGGCCGCCATGTTGGTTTTGTAGTTACCAGGTTTTTGAAAGTCTCATAAGTGAACTTGTAGTAGTGCCCTTTATCAGCGTACAACATTTCAAGGTGATATTGGTAATAGTTTTGGATATATTGAATGCCAGTGAAATATTTCGCACAGCCGCCATCTTGAGCTTATGTAAACAATTAAACTGAGTTAGAAGCCAGTGCATTGCAATATGTATAAATATTTGCTATACCAAGTTTCATTACGTTTGGATGGTTAAATCGCGAGAAAAGTATATTTAAAAGTTTCAAATTCGCTTGGCCGCCATGTTGGTTTTGTAGTTACCAGGTTTCTGAAAGTCTCATAGGTGAACTTTTATTAGTGCCCTTTAACACCGTACACAATTTTAAGGTGATATCGGTAATAGTTTCGGAGATATTGAATGCTGGTGAAATATTTCGCAGAGCCGCCATGTTGGATTGGTGAGACGTAATAACATTTGATCGCTCCAGCCGTTTAGAAGTAATTAGGGGGGATAGGGCATACACACATACACACACACGGACAAAAGGTGAACTCATAAGCCTATTTTTTCATAAAATGAAAATAGGCTTAAAATTAGCTCACTAAAAAGGAATTTATCGTTTCCGTCCACATAAGACAATATAACAAGTTGTTCAGTAACGAACATATAGGCTTAGCTTACTCTCTCCTAAATTTATTGGTTTAGTTATAACCGTTTGTCCTCATCAAGGATAATTGAATGTTCTTGTGATGGAGGTTAAGTGTTGTATCCTATATAAGACTGCCCGTTCACAAGGTTTCGTTGTAAATCCGCTTTTTATCCAGAGGAATATTGATTAAAACATTTAGAAATTACGCCCATACACCATATTGAATGTATGGAATCGTTTATCTTGCGCCTTATGCAGAGAAATCCTTTTATGTGAGACTACATATTTGCTGAGTTTCCTCATTGTAACTGTAATAAATTGTCGAGTGTCGATATTCATGTCTCAGATATTCAAGGCGGCGGCTACTTGCTATATCACTGTGATAATCTCTAACGCCTCCCGTTGAATTAATTGTGATATTCACATGGCTCCTTCCAGCATGGTCCCTTATACGGTAATTCATTCCTACTAAGTTTCGCTTGAGTTGCGCAATTACATTCTGAATGACTCCTTATTACGTTTTATTATTAGGCTACGTCCAGCCAACATCTTAAAAATGTTAAGTCCTGATATCCTTTTTTCTTTTGACATTGAATACTCCATACGGGTTTCTACCTTATAATAATAATAATAATAATAATAATAATTAATAATAATAATAACCCCAGGCACTACAGCCCATGAAAGGCCTAGGCCTACCAAGCGACCGCTGCCCGGCCATTTGGCCTGCAGATATTGGAGTGACGCGTGATCAGCGCATCGGGTCCCCTCGACCGTTAATCTTGGTTTTCGTGATTGGGGCGCTGCCTAACTGTCAGATAGCTACTCAATTGTCCTCACGAGGCTGAGTGCACCCCGTTCCAGCCCTCACGTCAGTTTCCAAAATCCCTGACGGAGCCGGGAATCGAACCCGGGGCCTTCAGGTGAGAGGCAGGCACGCTACTCCAACACCACGCGGCCGGCTTTCTACCTTATTAGATCTACTAATTTTAAGCCTACTTTCGATTTTTGCAAATAATTGTGTGTCTGTCTGTGTGTTTCTGAGTGTGTGTGTGTGTGTTTATGTATATGGGTGCGAGATTTGGTATGTCTTCCCCACCCCCCTTCCCCCTAGCAATTCAAACACGGTGAAACCAAATTGAACGAAATTTAGTACAGAGGTAGCACTAGCAAAGGCCACCTCAGTGTCATGATTTATACCGCAGCCATCTTGACGGAAACGAATCGGCGGCAACCCAAATGTTGAAAGCTTAAATCAAATAACGACTAACCTAATCATCTGATCTCTATCAAATTTTTCAACTTCATACCTTTATATAGGAAGCGTCTTTTGACCAAACTACAAGGTCATCAGCTTACTAGTTTCAAGATGGCGGATGTATGAATCACGCAAGTATTATAGCCTAACCGTAACATACGATTCAACAAGGCCTGGCCTAACCAGATACGCTCATCGTACATAGGGAGGTTTAAACTGTCCTCAAGGAGGTGGTGACCGGTAGGATAATAGCATGTTAAAATAGAATATGTAACCACAGTAGTGACTAACAGTACCGGTTGACAGTGTCATATCGTGCTTGTCCATGCCGTCCCGTTGAGTCAAAATGGCCACTATTCTTTGCTCGTAAATTCTGAAGTTTATAACCTTTTAGGAATTTACTGAACAAAATAATACATATTTAGTATCAAATGGTTTATGGAAATGGCAGAATGCGCTAATGAAATCGTTGATTGCAGGACAAAATATTATAAAGTTATATTAAACTAGTTGTTAGCCAAATATTAGTGCATGACATGTGTGGCGTAGACTCATAGTCTGGTGGTTCGTGGATCAAATCCCAGCAGGTTCATTCTTTTACTTCGTTTTTTTTGTGGTATTTATTGTTTTATAACTACTCAGACGTTACAATATTAACCATATATAGTGTGTATTTGCAATCGAAAATATTATATATATACTTATAACACCACATATTGCAACACTCTACTACAGCGATTAAATTTCGTTGTCCTTGATCTGCGGTAGAGTCTCTCGTTGTTGTTATTTTTGTTGTTGATTCTTTAGGGGTTTTGCATCATCATGGGCTTGTATCCCCGTGTACTTGGGTGTGTGTAGAAGTTGTCTATAACCGATGTCACTGTGATGTTTGTGGGCTTACTAGTGTGTGTACTTTCATGCCAGGAAGGATTTGGGTAGGAAGCTGTTCTTGTTTCTTTTGAGATGCATAGACATCATGGTCATTTAGCCCCGGGTACTTGGGTTAGTGTTGAATTTTGTCTGATAACCTGTGTTATGTCGATGGCTGTATTAATGTGTATATATTCAATTCAGATGAGGATTCAATCAATCGGCGTATAATATCCGTATAGCATGTTGTATTTCACAAGCTACTACAACCAACATTCAACTATACTCTTTGAAAATGACAAAGAGTTAAAACCAGGGAATGGATTTATGTGTAAATACATATCGCTTTGTGAAGCTAAACTTAATTATATTTTGTACAAGCTGTACCCGGCATGCGTTGCAATGCCAATCAAAGAAAGTGTTGGCGTTGAAATTCTGTTTCTTGAAGTGCTTTTGAATACACAACATGTTAACTGCCTCTAAGCTATCGTAAAATGGATTTTCTAATTTAGAACCATTCGTGGGAGCGTGCACAACAACTTTCAAAAGTTTCATCGCTGTCACTCATTTGTTGAATCAACTCGTACGCTACCTATTGTGAAATGGATTTACTAAGTCGAAACCCTTCCCTGGCGTGTACACAATAACTCATCAATGATTCATCGCAATCGGATGAATGGTATATGCACGTATACGGGGTTTTGTTTAAACGATTCGTGCGCTGTCACTCATTTGTTGAATCTACTCGTGCGCTACCTATTGAGAAATGTATTACTAAGTCGAAGCCCTTCCCTGGCGTGTACACAATAACTCATCAAGGTTTCATCGCAATCGAAGAATGTTATATGAACGCAATAGGGGATTTTGTTGAAACGCTTCGCGCGTCGTCACCCATTTGTTGCATCTACTCTTGCGCTACTTATTGTGAAATGGATTTACTAAGTCCCCTTCCCTGGCGGGTACACAATAACTGATCAATGTTTCATCGCAATCGGATGAATAGTATATGAACGCATACCTGATTTTGTTTAAACGATTCGCGCTCCGTCACTCATTTGTTGAATCTACTCGTGCGCTACCTACTGTAAAATGTATTTACTAAGTTAGAAACCGTCACGTAAGTGTCCACAACATCTCACCCAAGTTTCATCGCTATCGGACTAATGGGATATGAAGACATAGGGGACTGTATTGAAGCGCTCCGCGTGTCGTCGTTCATTTGTCGAATCTACTCGTGTGCTACCTACTGTGAAATGTATTTACTAAGCCAGAAACCTTCCTTGGAGTGTCCACCATATTTCACCCAAGTTTCACCGCTAACGGCAGAATGGTATATGACCTTATACGGGACTTTGTTGAAACGCTTCGCGCGTCGTCCCTCATTTGTTGAATCAACTTGTGCGCTGCATATTGTATAGGGGATTTACTAAGCCAGAAATTTTCCATGACGTGTACACAACATCTCACCCAAGTTTCATAGCTACGGACGAATGGTACATGTATTCATACGGGACTTGGTTGAAACGCTTCGCGTGTCGTCGCTCATTTGTTGATTCTACTCTTGCGCTACATATTGTAATATGGATGTACTCAGCCAGAAACCTTCCCTGGAGTGTACACAACATCTCACCCAAGTTTCATCGCAATCGGATGAATGGTATGCGAACGTATACGGGACGTTGTCGAAACGCTTCGCGCGTAGTCACTCATTTGTTGAACATAAACGTGCGCTTCGTATTGTAAAATGGATTTACTTAGCCAGAAACCTTTCCTGGAGTGTACACAACAATTCACCAAACATTTATCACTATCAGACGAATGGTATATGACTTTATACGGGACTTTATTGAAACGCTTCGCGTGTCATCGCTCATTTGTTGAATCTACTGGTGCGCTACCTATTGTAAAATGTATGTACTAAGCCAGAAACCTTCCCTGGAGTGTACACAACATCTCACCCAAGTTTCATCGCTATCGGATGAATGGTATATGAAATTATATGGGACTTAGTTGAAACGCTTCGCGCGTCGTCGCTCATTTGTTGATTCTACTCGTGCTCTACCTATTTTTAAAGGGATTTACTGAGCTGGAAACCTTCCCTGGAGTGCACACAAAATCTCAGCCTAGTTTCATCGCTATTGGACGAATGGTATATGAACGCAAACGTGACTTTGTTGAAATGCTTCGCGCGTCGTAGCTCATTTGTTGAATCTACTCGTGCGCTGCCTATTGTAAAGTGGATGTACTAAGCCAGAAAATTTCCCTGCAGTGTACACAACATTTTACGCAAGTTTCATAGCTATCGGACGAATGGTAGACTATATGAATGCATACGGGACTTTGTTGAAACGCTGTGCGTGTCGTCGCTCATTTGTTGAATCTACTCGTGCGCTATCTACTGTGAAATGTATTCACTAATTTTGAAACCTTCACGTAAGTGTACACAACATCTCACCCAAGTTTCATCGCTATCGGACGAATGGTATATGAACACATACGGGACTTTGTTGAAATGCTTCGCGCATCGTCGCTCATTTGTTGAATCTACGCGTGCGCTACCTATTGTAAAATGGATTTACTAAGTCAGAAACCTTCCTTGGAGTGTACTCAACATCTCACCCAAGTTTCATCGCAATCGGACGAATGTTATATGAACGCATAGCAGACATACCCACAGACCCACAGACAGACAAACTATCACGTAATATTGATTTTTTTATATATAGATTATTTTTACAAATCATGGTGTGTGGTGTTGAAAAATGGAGTATTTATTTTCCATATTTTTTTCATATTTTGGAGTTTAACACATAATGTTCCATATTCTTAGTCATTAATACAGTCCATATTTCGGCAAATAAAGTATTAAATTCTATTAAATTAGCAGTCCTGTCAATAATGGAGAAACATTTAATATTTTAACTGGGGTGCAACTCATCATCACGCCTGTCCACGCCTGAGTTGATAAGGTAAGGTGATAAACGGCGTGGTGAAAGAGAGATGAGTGAACCCGGAAGAGATGAGATCAGCTGAGCATCAGAATCACACATAACATAGACTATGTCTGTCCCATAATTTTGTAACCGGTACTCAGAAAATCCCATTCATCGACGATGTGCCAGTAATTTCCGGATTATTTCGTAATTCGGGCATTCCCCATGATGGCGAAATACCTCCAACTACTGTAGTTCCTACCAGTGATTCACAGTTGGAATTAACAGTGAGACGGATCGTAGTGTTCTTGTTCGTACCGCTATGTCTACAAGTGCAGTGTTTTCAGTTGCATATTGATGTTCATTGAAGACATTGACATTGTTACAAGATGCCTAAAGTAGCAAAGTCAACCAGTTTAAAATTAAAAAGTTACGTAACAGAATGTAAAGAAGATGGTTTATCAACTGACAGTAAGGTATTATTTTGTAATTTGTGTCAATGTTGAGTGGCATTTACTCAAAGGTTCCTGGTGCAACAACACATTTCAATCAGTAAACATCAGACTAACAAACTACGAAATTCCAAGCTGAGACAGTTGTTTCTGACACAACCATCAACTTCGTGTGTAACGTCTGACTTCAACACCGATCTCTGCCGCGCTCTCATCTCTGCCGACATCCCTCTCTTCAAACTGAATAATCAGTACATTAGGGAATTCCTCGAGAAATATACTAACCGAACTATCCCGGATGATTCAACGTTCAGAAAAACCTATGTTTCAGCCATATACGATGAAACTGTTCAGAAGATAAGACAAGAAATTAAAGACGGTCCGATTTGGGTTTCTATTGACAGGACGACAGACAAAGAAGGTAGGCTAATTGGCAACGTAATCATTGGTTTGTTAAGTGAAGATTATTGTAAACGGATCCTTTTACACTGTGATGTTCTAGAAAATTCAATAACGAAACTATAGCAAAACTGTTCAATGAAGCTATGGGTACCCTCTGGCCACAGGGCGTTCAGTATGATAAAGTGTTACTTTTCATTAGCGATGCCGCATCTTATATGATGAAAGCCGGAGAAGCATTGTGTGTTGTATATCCTAAGATGACTCATTTATATTATGAAGCACATGCCTTTCATCGTGTGGCAGAAGTCGTAAGAGGCAGTTACCCCAAAGTAGATCTATTGATTTCCTCAGTGAAAAAAGTTTTCTCAAAGCCCACAAAAGACTTCATCTTTTGAAAGAAATGTACCCAGAAATTAAATTGCCCCCTAAGCCAGTTCTAACTGCAAGCCGTTGAATATTATCCTGAATATATAGACTCCATTAGGAACGTTCTGCATGCTATGGACTCTGAAGATGCAGCCTCAATTGAAGCTACGCAAACAGTTGTTTGCGATACAAGTGTGAGGAATGACTTGATTTACATTCAGCATAATTTTTCATGCTTCACAAAAACACTCAAAAGTCTCCAAAACTCGCATCTCTCACTTTCTGAAAGTTTCGAAATTATGAATAGAACTCTTGAACAGCTAAATCATGGTAAAGGTGAAGTTGCAGATGTAGCAAAAATGAAGATGGACACTGTACTTTCAAAGAACCCTGGATATGAAAGAATGGGAAAGGTTGCTGCAATTATGTGTGGATATTTAAGTGTCAAGTTAACGTTGGATTTAACCCCAGCAGACGTTGTAAAGTTTAAATATGCCCCCATTACCTCTTCTGATTTTGAACGAAGTTTTAGTCAATATAAATCGGTACTTAGAGACAATAGGAGAAGATTCACTTTCCAGCACTGAAAAGAACACTTTGTGGTCCATTGTTTTGGTGACAGAGATTAAAATATTGGGTGTTCTTCAAATATCATATTAAAATGAGAAGTACAGCATTATGGTTCATGTAGATCTACTTTGTATAGCTTCTTTGAAATTTGATATCAATTAGAAATGATAGTTTTTTGTAATTTTAAGTCCATATATATTTCCATATTTCAATAAAAATAACTAAATGTATATGTAAATATTTCATGAATTATTAGTACACATAAATCCGTTCGCTGGTTATAACTATACTGAACCCTTTATCCACAGGCTATATAAAGGATTCTAATAATTATTCATCATCTTTTGATACATTTATACAGACAACAGATATGAGAGCCAGACGGTGTTGGGAAATATTGAGAAATCAGTGGCCGAGAGGACACAATGGTTTAAGCTCCTGTGGTATTTTAGGAGGATGCGTTTATATTCTTGGGATACAGGACAGGTGCAACTTTTAGCGTGGAAGACGGCTTGGGGACGCACATTATGGCCTGTTGCTAGGAAGATTGGCGCCAAGAAGGAAATCGAATGCTACGTAGCAATTGGTCGATCATCATGTTAACCACTCCCTAATGCTGGAATATATGTAAAAGCGCGCATAGACATACAACAGTCTGGGCCAATAATATCAAGACGCCTTGTCTTAGCGGGAACTCGGCTTGGGAACGCGCACTGGTAAATTAACGCGGGAGTTATCTACAGATTAATTCCACGATCGATTCAAGTCGGCTACAGCATAATCGTAACCTCCACACTGCTACGAACTCAATGATACCGATCGCATGCTAGTCTGATAGTTATTATGGAATATTTTTTTAATATATCCCCTTCCACACCTACCCTAGTCAGTTTCATTTATAAGGATCCAAGATGCTTCGAGGATCACCACTTATTTTGTACGTCTGAGGGCGTAACGTTCAATTACTCATTACTTATTTTCTGTGCGTCTGAGGACGTAACACAGACCTCTCATTTTTGTACGTCTGTGGACGTAAGGTTCATACTCTGCATATTTCATGTTAGTGAACATGGAACAGCGTCGTCAAATTATAAGTGTAACTTCAGTGATTTATTTATAGTCCCAGCACTATCAGTAGGACCAGTTCATCGAAGTAATTCACCAAATAGACTGTCAAGGAATATAGTACTTGATAGGTGAATATAGTAGGAATTATATCGTGTGTGTATCTGACAAAACTTTATTTAATTTAGCACGTGATGACGTCTAAGAACGAGAATGGCTCTGGGAACCAGCAGGACATTTGCCTGAAGATGTCAATGACCAGATAAACATCTTAAAGGAGATGGCTGCAGACGTATTCCTGGCGCTGTTTAAAGGATTGAGTACCAAATAAATTCATTTATTTATTAAATCAGCTACGGTGTTATGGGATACTTTTTGTAAAAATTTGTTTGCTTGCTTGGTAATGTAGATTATTAGTTTTTGTTTTACTGACACATTAAATATGGGACTAGCCGAGCGTTGCGTGATTTATATATTTTGTGATTGTATTTGGTTTAACTTTACGCGGGGACGCGCAGCCAATGCTCGCTTTCGCTTGCGTAAATCGCGGTCAAGCCTTATTATTCGGAGATATGCCTTACAACAAAAATGGAACTGAATTAATTTTGAGATTAAAAATAGAATTTGGAGGGTAAAAGATTATTTGTGAGTAGAATTTTATGACGGATCAGGATTATTTTGATAGTTGCTTTCCAGCAGATTTGAACGGGATGGCACTTTGCACCCGAGTTTTTGTTGTGTATTTTTGTTAATGTGTCTATGGACGCAGTATCGTTGATCTGTTTTGAGCCGACCCAGTGTGTGTGTTTGAAAGTCAGTCCAAGCTATGGGTGCGTAATGTGATTTTTTATGATGTGCTAGCGAGAATATATCATGGCCATTATTCTGACTTGCTCCACGTCAACCCAGTTCATGTCCTCGCGAGGCTGGACTTGTGGTATATATTTGTGTTTCTCGTCATCCAAGGGGATGGGCGAGATCTGTTGTCGTTTCCGTGGGAAACCTGCACCTAGCTTGCCAGACTGAGAGAGGTATTTGAAGGGCAGCGTGACTCATACAAGTAGGGGAGCGCTCAATCAGATAACGCGACATGTCATTAGAACAGGCCTGCTTCCTGTACTGCAATTTTAAGATGTTGTTTAAATTCACAAAAACCTGATCGGTTATAATGAGTACTGATTGATTAAATGGGAGCTGTCCATAATTGTAAGGTAACCACCGAAATTCGTGTTTGTCTGGCGTTTCATATAAATGTAAACATCGTTTTTCAGCTGTTAGGCTTGTATTTTGTTGTTGTTGGTTCAATTTTTGGTGTGTTTATTTTTGACGCGTTCTTGACCCGTGTCAAGTTAGGGTGTGCGAAGCTATGTTCCCAAGTTATGATGAGAGCTTTTTGGGCCTATTTCTGGCATGCTCTTTTTATTCATTATGTGCTCCTGCACCAGTTAGGATCTCAGGGAGATTCTTCATTCTGTTTATATTATTAGATCTTGCATGTGTCAGTAGTAGTTTTAGTGTATTAATTAAGGGTGGGTCCCATAGCCGTAGTGTGATTTAAAAGATGCACTCCGTAAGCAACATGACTGTTTCAATTGTAAACGGACTCGCATCAGTACTCAGTTTCTTATTAACGAGCAGTACACCACACGTTATATAACTTCTTGACCAGAAAATAATGGACGTGTATCCTTATGTTGACGAGTGAGTTCTTACCGCTCAAACGCTTATGTTATGATTTTTATTTATGTGAAGCTTCATTCACATTGTCTTGTTGTGACGAGTGAGTTCCTACCGCTCAGTGTTATTATTATTATTTATTAAGGGGGTGAAAGTCAGGGAGGATTTGTTATTATTTATTATCATTATTATGCACATACTTTTCAGTCATTAAATTTCTTTTATTCTACTTGTTATTCATTTTATTTCTAGTATAGCCTCTGTCATGAACCTTTCTATTCATTAGAGCATGTTGTTTTAAGCGAACTTTGCTGTGTAACGCAGTCAGGACTGAACACGACCCCGTAGACGACTCTCGACAAAACCATGCTTTTTTAAGGGTGCATAGACAAGCTGGCGCGCCAAGTGGAGCTAGTTCGTTGCTAGTTAACTGCTAGTACACGGGGGATAGACAGCATAGATAAGCTGGTGTCATACCGTGGAACGTTGCGTTGTTTTGGGCTTTTCTAGCGAATCATAAACAAGCTGTTACCCTACATGTGGTGTTTCGCTGTTTTTGACTGTTTGAGATCACCGGAAGTGATATTTTGTTAACGTAAATACGGCGAAGAGAAGTACCGCCAAGAAAATGGAATATACAGTAGAATCAAGAGTTTGCAAGTTAAAATACGATTCACGTTTTGTTTATTTATGTAATTAGTAAAGTAATGTACGTGAAATCGGGCGCCCATTGATTAAATATAAAATTAGATTTGTTTAGAAAGTCAAACTCATGAATATGTTAGGAGGCTGGTAGCCTTAAATGACAATTAATACTTTGTTAATTAGTCAGTGTTAACATCATATCTGGATAGTAATTTATGACTGAATATGTGCGGGGTTAAAAAAATTATTAAGTAAAGTTAGAACCATTCAGTGATGATTGATTTGCGGGAGTAAAGGGAATAAGTGCAAATGAACTGAATGTGGGCAAATTAAGTAAATGTATGTCAAGAATTATATATGTGTGTGTCAGGGAGACGTTCGCATGCCATAATCCTTTTTTCTCAGTGATATATTTTTGTGTGTGATAATGGCGACGGTCGCAGAGATCCAAGTGATTATTGAAAGTGCTACGGCACGAACCCAGAAACTATTAAAAGAACAGAGTGAAAGATTAGACAGTAAATTATCTGAACAAAATGCACAATTAGCTGAACAGAATGAGTCATTCCAGACTCAAATGAATGACACTATAAAGACACAATTATCTGAACAGAATGAGTCATTCCAGACTCAAATGAATGACACAATAAAAATACAATTATCTGAACAGAATGAGTCATTCCAGACTCAAATGAATGACACTATAAAATCACAATTATCTGAACAGAAGGCACAATTAATTGAACAGAGTGAGTCATTAGAAATTAAATTAATTGAACAGGTTAACTCATTACAAGCGCAAGTAAATGAAAATATAAATAAACAGTTAGAGGCGCAAGAAAGTAGAAATATGAGTCAGTTAGCCACATTATCTGCGGAGATGAAAGAATACACTACACAGCAGATGGTTCAATTCGCGCTTGATGTAAGTAAGAATAATGACAAACAGCTAGGTCAGATACAAAAATTAGAGGATACCTTCAACCGTAAATTAAATGATTTGGACGAAACGGTATTAGCAAAACTAGCTCAGATAGAATTTGCATGCACGGTAAATAACAGTGAGGTTAAAACGGCACAGGATGGTCTTGAAAAGCGATTTGATAAAATGGAGGAGGATTCTACGTTTATCCAGGGACAATTGTCAGCAGTAAATGAAAGCATTACGGGCTTAATAAAGGACATGGATAAATTAGAAATACAATCAGCAGAGCGATGGCAAAACCTAGAATCGGACCAGGATAATTTAAAGGGTACGATGGATGAGAATAATCTACGTCTAGAAGACAGGCTTGAGAAGATAGAAGCGAATCAGGAGGACACGAAACAGCAGTTGGAAGAAAAACTGGGAGCGATTAAAGATAGCATCAGAAAGGATTGGCGTAAGATGAGCAGCGAATCTAAAGAAGAACGGTTAACAATCATAAAGACCGTCGGTGATAATCATACGCGCATTAAAGCACTTGAGGAAGAAATCAAGAGTAAATTGAAAGCACAGTCGGACAGAATCATAAAGGCAGAGTTGCGCTCATTAGGACAGAACACGTTATTTCAGACAGAGCACACTAAAGATAAGGGAGTTGACACAACGAGCCAGGGGGCAATTAGCGCGGAAAGTGGCCACGGACTGACAGGCAGCCCATTAACGACTAACACAGAAGGATTTCACAACAACGTTGGAGGAACAACTACCCCTCAACATGGCTATCAGCACCCTCAAGTCGTACAAGTAATTCGATCAAATGAATTTAAACCTAATAAATTCACAGAAAATTCTGGTGTCACACAGAAGGCGTATCTTAAAGAGATGGATCACTATTTTAATGATAATAATATACCGCCCGCGCGTCGTTTAAGACTGATGGAACGATTTCTTTCGGGAAATGTACTTACGTGGTTCTTGAGCTTCAAGTACACTTTCGGAGGGATGGATGATTTCAAGATTGCGTTCCTTAAAAAGTACTGGTCGGCTTCACTTCAACAAAGTCTCAGAATGGAACTTTATTCGAGAAAATATCAGTCGACTCAGCAGACGAAATATTCAGATTTCTTTTCGCTACAATTGTTAAAATTTCGGGATCTGGATCACCCTTTAGAAGAATCAGATCTGGTTATGACGATTGCACGGCAGTTGCCAGTAAATGTTCAGCAGGTTTTAGTAGCAGCAAACGTGGACACAGCGGTTCAAGCCGAACAAATCTTACGTCAGATTGACGAGACAACATCTCACTTGCAGCAAAGAGGGGGACGACAGCTGGAACTTGTAAACATAACGGAGGTGGTTAAAACCGCTCAAATACACACCAGGTCGCAGGCCACAAATACAAGTGTGTCAACAACACCAAGACGAGGTCAGGAGGGTGACGAAAATAGGTCACACCAGCGTCATGAAAATAACAATGATAGACAGACCCAGGGCAACAATAGGTATCAGCAGCGGGGATACCAACAATGGAGGAATAATAGGAGAAATGAGGGACCCTACAGTCGTTATGAAAATAACAATAATGATAATCGACAGTGGCGTGAAAGAAGATATCAGAACCAGGGGGACTATCAGAATTATAGAAATGATTGGAATGACAGGCACGCCGAATCGCAGCGCTACCTGGAAGAGTTACACGCTAATGGAGGGGACGAACAAAAACATTGGGAACGTGCCATAAATAGAAGGTCGAATCCTGACACCTTTAAAGAAGAGATTGGAGAGGAAGAAAATATACCAGCCAGCCAGGAAGACGAACGAAGCTTGCCAGTAAGGAGTACGAGAGAACGTAGCCCGGTAGGGAGGAGAAACACCGGTGCCATACGGAAAACGAGTCAATACTTGAAGAAGACGACAGCAAGGAGGAGAAAAAGAGGATGGTAGCAGAACGGAGGAGAAGAAGATGGCAGCACGGAGAAATGGAGAGGACCCCTTCTGTATTGTACGGAATCTCGGTAACAACGCATACAGAGTGAAAGAATTGAGTACAGGTACAATGTCTGTCTATAACGCGGCGAATTTAAAATTGTATTTTACTAGCGAACCATGGGAACGCAGAAATAATGCTGCAAATGGAATATATGGACGTCCTTTTTGCACATCCAACTATACGTGCGTCAGTGAGTACGTCAGTGGAACGAGAAAGTAGAGAACAGTCTGCTGTGGTCAGACACTAATGAGCTCTGACGGTGATGACACAGCGAGAGAGCGAGCGAGAGCGATAAGGACATTGGAAAGGGGAGATACTAGCCTTAGGCGATCAGTCAAGCAGGCTGGTTTGCGGAATGTCTGAATGAATGAGGAAGCTGGATGTAAACACGAGCACGTGTTGTGACTCCAACGACAGTGGCGGCTAGACGAAACTGATGAGAGGGAGATTTCTCTAGGATTGGCAGAAATGGATTACAGATGTTATATGTTTGTAAAAAAAATCGACTATTTGTTATGTTCGATTTTTTCCATGCAGGGGGGTTGTGAACCCTTTATCCACAGGCTATATAAAGGATTCTAATAATTATTCATCATCTTTTGATACATTTATACAGACAACAGATATGAGAGCCAGACGGTGTTGGGAAATATTGAGAAATCAGTGGCCGAGAGGACACAATGGTTTAAGCTACTGTGGTATTTTAGGAGGATGCTTTTATATTCTTGGGACACAGGACAGGTGCAACTTTTAGCGCGGAAGACGGCTTGGGGACGCACATTATGGCCTGTTGCTAGGAAGATTGGCGCCAAGAAGGAAATCGAATGCTACGTAGCAATTGGTCTATCATCATGTTAACCACTCCCTAATGCTGGAATATATGTAAAAGCGCGCATAGACATACAACAGTCTGGGCCAATAATATCAAGACGCCTTGTCTTAGCGGGAACTCGGCTTGGGAACGCGCACTGGTAAATTAACGCGGGAGTTATCTACAGATTAATTCCACGATCGATTCAAGCCGGCTACAGCATAATCGTAACCTCCACACTGCTACGAACTCAATGATACCGATCGCATGCTAGTCTGATAGTTATTATGGAATATTTTTTTAATATATCCCCTTCCACTCCTACCCTAGTCAGTTTCATTTATAAGGATCCAAGATGCTTCGAGGATCACCACTTATTTTGTACGTCTGAGGGCGTAACATTCAATTACTCATTACTTATTTTCTGTGCGTCTGAGGACGTAACACAGACCACTCATTTTTGTACGTCTGTGGACGTAAGGTTCATACTCTGCATATTTCATGTTAGTGAACATGGAACAGCGTCGTCAAATTATAAGTGTAACTTCAGTGATTTATTTATAGTCCCAGCACTATCAGTAGGACCAGTTCATCGAAGTAATTCACCAAATAGACTGTCAAGGAATATAGTACTTGATAGGTGAATATAGTAGGAATTATATCGTGTGTGTATCTGACAAAACTTTATTTAATTTAGCACGTGATGACGTCTAAGAACGAGAATGGATCTGGGAACCAGCAGGACATTTGCCTGAAGATGTCAATGACCAGATAAACATCTTAAAGGAGATGGCTGCAGACGTATTCCTGGCGCTGTTTAAAGGATTGAGTAGCAAATAAATTTATTTATTTATTAAATCAGCTACGGTGTTATGGGATACTTTTTGTAAAAATTTGTTTGCTTGCTTGGTAATGTAGATTATTAGTTTTTGTTTTACTGACACATTAAATATGGGACTAGCCGAGCGTTGCGTGATTTATATATTTTGTGATTGTATTTGGTTTAACTTTACGCGGGGACGCGCAGCCGATGCTCGCTTTCGCTTGCGTAAATCGCGGTCAAGCATTATTATTCGGAGATATGCCTTACAACAAAAATGGAACTGAATTAATTTTGAGATTAAAATAGAATTTGGAGGGTAAAAGATTATTTGTGAGTAGAATTTTATGACGGATCAGGATTATTTTGATAGTTGCTTTCCAGCAGATTTGAACGGGATGGCACTTTGCACCCGAGTTTCTGTTGTGTATTTTTGTTAATGTGTCTATGGACGCAGTATCGTTGATCTGTTTTGAGCCGACCCAGTGTGTGTGTTTGAAAGTCAGTCCAAGCTATGGGTGCGTAATGTGATTTTTTATGATGTGCTAGCGAGAATATATCATGGCCATTATTCTGACTTGCTCCACGTCAACCCAGTTCATGTCCTCGCGAGGCTGGACTTGTGGTATATATTTGTGTTTCTCGTCATCCAAGGGGATGGGCGAGATCTGTTGTCGTTTCCGTGGGAAACCTGCACCTAGCTTGCCAGACTGAGAGAGGTATTTGAAGGGCAGCGTGACTCATACAAGTAGGGGAGCGCTCAATCAGATAACGCGACATGTCATTAGAACAGGCCTGCTTCCTGTACTGCATTTTTAAGATGTTGTTTAAATTCACAAAAACCTGATCGGTTATAATGAGTACTGATTGATTAAATGGGAGCTGTCCATAATTGTAAAGTAACCACCGAAATTCGTGTTTGTCTGGCGTTTCATATAAATGTAAACATCGTTTTTCAGCCGTTAGGCTTGTATTTTGTTGTTGTTGGTTCAATTTTTGGTGTGTTTATTTTCGACGCGTTCTTGACCCGTGTCAAGTTAGGGTGCGCGAAGCTATGTTCCCAAGTTATGATGAGAGCTTTTTGGGCCTATTTCTGGCATGCTCTTTTTATTCATTATGTGCTCCTGCACCAGTTAGGATCTCAGGGAGATTCTTCATTCTGTTTATATTATTAGCTCTTGCATGTGTCAGTAGTAGTTTTAGTGTATTAATTAAGGGTGGGTCCCATAGCCGTAGTGTGATTTAAAAGATGCACTCCGTAAGCAACATGACTGTTTCAATTGTAAACGGACTCGCATCAGTACTCAGTTTCTTATTAACGAGCAGTACACCACACGTTATATAACTTCTTGACCAGAAAATAATGGACGTGTATCCTTATGTTGACGAGTGAGTTCTTACCGCTCAAACGCTTATGTTATGATTTTTATTTATGTGAAGCTTCATTCACATTGTCTTGTTGTGACGAGCGAGTTCCTACCGCTCAGTGTTATTATTATTATTTATTAAGGGGGTGAAAGTCAGGGAGGATTTGTTATTATTTATTATCATTATTATGCACATACCTTTCAGTCATTAAATTTCTTTTATTCTACTTGTTATTCATTTTATATCTAGTATAGCCTCTGTCATGAACCTTTCTATTCATTAGAGCATGTTGTTTTAAGCGAACTTTGCTGTGTAACGCAGTCAGGACTGAACACGACCCCGTAGACGACTCTCGACAAAACGATGCTTTTTGAAGGGTGTAATACCTATGCATTTAGGAGAAGGTAGGCTATATGTTCTTTACTGAACATCTTGTTTTAATTGTTGTCTTAAAACCTAGAAAGTTATTTTTAGAATATGGTTTTCAGGATGGTTGCTGCTCGTTATATCCAGTTTGATAAATTTATGACTAACGCTTCTGACGCATCTTATGTGAAACTCTTCTTGTACCAAGTTTCTCCTTATTTGTACTATAACAACCTGAGTACTAACGTGTAAAATTTAACAGTTCGCCTAGCCGCCATCTTGAATCTTTGGGGTCACTGGTGTTTTGCTTTCGGCATACAAAGTGTTTATAAGGTTCTATTTAATTGCTAAGTTTCGTTATTATAGCCCTAGGATACCTAATGTTATTAGTTATTTTTGAAATTTGAAGTTGGATGTTGTGGGCAATTTCAGTGTGATAATCGTCTGAGTATCTATCACATGTGAGAGCTCAAATATGATCTTGGCAAGTTTCGCCTAAATTATTCAATTTCATTCGAAGTTGTATTTTAATTATCGAATGTATGGAGAGTCTGTTCTTGATTTTTATCTGATCAATAACCAACCAACTAGAAAGAAGTCTTGTTTAGATAACATTATTACTAATGTGCCAACAAATGGTTATAATTTTGGTGTTACAAAACCTCTCTTGTCTGACCATAGTGGCCTCTGGCTAACATTTCATATTGATACAGGACACTCCCCAGAAAATAGGCAAGTCAAGTATATTAGGATGTTGAGCGACAATAACGTTCTCAGATTAAGGCACGAGTTGACCAGCAGGGATTTTGAAAACATAATTGTGAGCTATAACAATGTTTCTGAAGCAGCTGATAAGTTTATGAATATAATACACACTTCCTTAAATAAATGCTGCCCAATTAAGAAAAAAATAATTAACACTCCAGATCAAAAACAAAGTAAAAATAATACCAAATGGTATACGCCTTACCTTGATGTTATTAGGAAGCTAAAGATCATGTATTACACTAAAGCAAAGAAAGGAGACCCACGGGATATAGAAAACTACAATCACATAAAAAATTATATCGGGGGGAAATTAAAGCAGCAAAAAAGAGAGCGAATGATGAGTTCATTAATAATGCAAAGAATAAATGTAAAGCTGCTTGGTTAATCATAAACAAGGAACTGGGTAAAAATAAAAGTAAGGACTCTACACCAATAACGCCAAATGTGTTAAATGAATATTTTATACATTCTGTTGAAAATATGGTCAAAAGTTTGGAATATGAAAATCATCATACAAAGTTTATGGAGAAATTGGAAAACCATAAGGTAGAGGAAAATCCCACACCATCCTTCAGATTGAGACAAATAACATATGAGAAGGTTCTAAAAATAGTTTCTGAACTAAACAATTCAAAATGTGAGGATTATTATGGAATGTTGAATTTTATTCTAAAACAAATAATAGACATCATAGTATTACCTTTAACTTATCTAATAAACTGGATATTTACTACTGGAGTTTTTCCAGAGTGTCTGAAAATCACCATCACAATTCCAGTCCATAAAAAAGGAGATATGATGGACCCCAGTAACTATAGGCCAATCTCAATTGTCCCAATTATTTCCAAAATAATAGAACAGTGTATGAAAGAACAATTATCAGCATTCTTTGAGGAGCACAAGTTGTTTAATAGTACCCAATTTGGTTTCAGAACTGGTAAGTCAACGGTTCAAGCTGTTGAAACTGTTGTTGATGAAGTGATTGCTGGATTTGAATCTCAACTTATTACATCTGTCACACTCTTAGACCTAAGTAAAGCTTTCGATTCTGTGGATCATAATATATTAATACAAAAACTTCACTATTATGGAGTCAAAGATTGTGAATTATCATTAATTACCTCCTATCTCCACAAGAGATGGCAAATAGTTGTAATAGACAACCAAAAATCTGCTCCGCTCATTGTAAATACAGGTGTAGCCCAAGGTTCAGTCATTGGAGCCTTTTTCTTCCTGGTCTATATAAACGACATTGTTAGTAATATAAATGCCAAGTCAATACTGTATGCTGATGACATCACTGTAATAACAAGTGATAGAGACCTAACTTGCCTTGAAGAGAAAAGAAACAAATTATTAGGTGAATCAACTTCTTGGCTAAAGGTAAACAAACTATTTCTAAACAGTAACAAAACAGAAGAAATCTATTTTCACTTAGTCAAATTGGCTTCAAGTAGTCATGAATGCAGCTCTGTTAAGTTGTTGGGAATCCATTTAGACTCTAAATTAAACTGGGACATTCACACACAAAAATTATGTACAAAATTAGCACGAGTCTTATTTTTATTGCGAAGACTCAAACAATCAGTTAGTGCTAATCAGATGATTCTCGCATACTATGCATTTTTCCATTCACATTTAACTTATGGTATAATATTGTGGGGAAACTCAACAGGGGCACAAGATGTTTTCAGATGGCAGAAGAAGGCAATAAGATGTCTACAAGGCAAGCCTAGTACAGAATCCTGCAGAAATCACTTCCAAGAACTTGGAATTATGACTCTTACATCAATATACATATTCCATAGCTTAGTGTATATTAAAGAAAATCTAAGTGTATATAAAAATCGAAGGGATGTGCATTCACACACCACAAGAATAAGAAACCAGCTAGATACACCTCATGTCAGGTTAAAGAAAACACAAGACCACTACAAATACTATGGAATTAAAATCTTCAACAAACTACCAACACAACTACAGCAGGAGTCTATAAACATTTTCAAAGCATCCATTAAACGATGGCTCATTAACAGCAGTATTTACACTTTGGTCGAATTTGAAGAGAAAATTGCACTCTACCCAGATGGACTATAGAAGATCAACTTCTTCTTACTGTATTCGTGTTATTTTATTCTTATTTTTTTATATAGAATTCAGTAAGCTGGTAATAATACTTGTAATATATTATACATAACTTTGTGATTTTATTGTAAATTGAAAATGTATTTTTAACAATATGACGTAGTCTAATACAACGATAAGTTGTTAAATGACAATAAATATTGATTGAAAATATTGATTGATTGGTCGAACAAGTAATACTGGGGGTGAGTTTAGAGGGTGGTGTTTAATTAGGACGAATTTCAACAAAGGTGCTGAAACTCCGAAGGTGTGTATGAGAGGGCGTTGGAGCGACCGGGAGGAGCTCTATGTGATCAGGGTCGTAGATTTAAGGGACGCAGTATTAGTGGTGTTCTCTTAGCTTGCGGAGCAAGTACCGCTAGTGAGTAATTCAACTAACAGCTGATCGCGCAACGTTATACTCGGCAGGCACGCGACCAAGCATTTCAAGGCTGTAACAATGAAAAGGTCTCTACTGCTTGCACAGCGGTTTTATAAATATTGACACTGGCAGGTCAAGGTGTAAGGTAGGGGGTTAGGCGGTAAAGACAGTGCTCGTGAATAAATGTTACAGTGGATGTGTGGTAGTGGTGGTCACTTATTTATTGGACAAGCAATTGTTCTAAATGCGTCCCTTTATTTCGGGACGTTGTAGCACAGTGTAAATGTTACAAACAAGTAATTAAGGTGTCACAAGGGAAGGAGTACACTTGTAAATGTCAGGACTCTGAGAAACACACTTACCTTGAAGTGTGATGTGACACAGTTGGATAGAGCCTCCGGCAGGAACAGACAACTGGTCCTTTGGAGTCGGCCTGCTTAAGCCTTCCTGAACTGCTGACTCGGTATTTCCTCACTTTGTTGTTGTTCTAGTTAGCTCCCGTGTATTTGTCCATGCGTTGTGTAAGCCGTGATACAAGAGCTGAAGCCTCAGCTCTGCTGGCTAGGTGTAATTGAAGTGTGTGTTCGGCTGTTGTTGTTGGTTCCAGCCTGAGGGTAGTTTTGGGGGTGAAATTAATGTAGTGGGTTGGCCAGATGCGTGGGCGTGTTTTAGGGTTAATTGTAGAAGTGTGGCCGTCCGCCGTGTAGTGGATTTGAGGGTGTATGTGAACATCCCTCTCGGTGCTGCGTAGGGTCCCTAAAGGGTGTAGGGTCCCCAGGGGCCCTAACACCTACCTTGTAAATAATTGGCGTTACAGTAGCTCTTAAGTGTTGAGGGTTGTTTATTTTTATATTTTATAATTTCAAGGTGGCGGAAGCGCGTTATCATGCTGTCTCAAGTTGTACTCACATTGACAACAGAGGGTCCTTATACATTAATATTTGAATGCTAAATGCTGGATCATATGTAATGGATTGTAATGGTTGCATGATTCACACGGTCGCCATCTTAAAATTACTCGGTTGATGACCTTCTAGTTTGAGTACCAGACACATCCTATATCAGTGTATATTTTTGTTTTTAAATTGCCAGAGATTCAATGATTAGTTTAGTCGTAATTTGATTTAAGCTTTGAACATTTAGGTGGCCACCATTTTCTTTCGTGTTTTGGTTCAGATGGCGGCGATATAAAACATGAGACTAGGATATCCTTCCCTAGTGCTACCTCTGTGTCAAGTTTGATTCAATTCGGTTCCGTCGTGTTTTGAATTGATAGTGGGGACAGCTATATACACATACACATACACGGACATCTGGCCCGTATAGATCACATAAGTATGCGTTCATTTTTTTCAAAAGTCAAAAGTGGGCTAAAAATGTAAAGGACATTATTTATACCAAACAGGAAATACAAACGCCATTTAGCTCACTTCTGATGATACATAGCATATACTGTAGTTGTACGGAAGACTTAACTTGTAAAGGAAATTACAAAATCTGAAATCATAAGTATCTCCATTATTATTTGTAGTACGTTAATAGAGCAAGATACAAAGAAAAATCCAAAATTTACTAATCCACTACTTATGTCACGTCCAACATTTGCAATCACCGTGAAATCTGACGTAGGCCTACTGCACCTCTAATATTATTTATCATCTACATAATTCTTAAATTTCTCTATGGGTTATCCAGCTGTAAAATGCTACATCCCCTTGTCAATCAGAGAAAGCGACTGTGTTAAAACTATTCGGAAACTTATTTCTCTGATACTTCCTAACATTAATGATAGTTATTCCATTTCCAGTATTCATAATTAAGCGTACAACAAACACAGAGAATCTGAGTACATTCTGTTGAATAACTTCATTATAAAACAGTTTCATGTCTCTGAAAACTAAGGAAAACTACTTAGTTTCTTTCTCCAACAAGCGATCCACTTTTAGGTTAAGAGAGGCAGATGAACTCGAAATTTGAAGCGATAGAAGCCATTTTTGAGTGTTGCCTAGTTCTATTGAAGAAAGCGTTCCAGTCGGTCAACACAAATTGTACTCAATTACATTAGGCGGGAAAACAAGTATTTATATGCCCTTACATGAAAAATAAGATGAACTCGATGTTACACCCCGAAAGCAACTATCAACATATCCATATTATTACTGTATTTTATCTTTAATATTATTTATAATAATAATATTACTATTATTGTTATTGCGAACAGCAAATAAAAAAGATACGAGCCTTACAGTAGTCGCATATGAAGTGTAACATCTGACATGTTATCCTACTATAAAATTGTGATGAAATGTATGTGAAGTCATCTGACATGTGATCCTACTCGTATACTACACTGCTTGGACATTCTTAAAATGTTAATTTACGCTCCGTTTTCATACCGGTACTATGATGAATGTATAGATTGAATTGGAGATATGCTACTGCCACACTTGTTTGAACAAACTTCACATATTATATTGTAAATTAAGAGGAGGATTGAAACCATTGTCCTTAGCCTATCTATAGACTACTAGAAATAATGTTCAATAGAATGAAATTTCCCAACTCCTGCTTGGTGCAAACTATTGTAATTAAAATTAGATAAATCGTAATTCCATGTAGATTCTGTTAAAATGACGCATAATGTTATGATATATATCGTTTAAATCCCTAGATGTTAGGCCCCATAAAACAACAATTATCATCAACGTTTAAATCGATAATCCGGTAGCAAAAATAATTGCCGGGACTGGGGTTCGAACCTGAGATCTCATGATTTGCAGACAAGATGCTATCCACGCAGCCATTAACACCACAGACATTTAGAGTACAAAACAGGTTTCAATTTTCACGTGCCGGTAATAATATTGAAGTATTGCTTTATGCTCCATTAATATTTTGCTTTTTTTTTCGATAATGCTCCTGCGTGGAATTGAGTTTTAAATTAGTTATGAATACGCCTACTTGACAGTAAAGAGAATTCCCATAGTGGTCTATGAAAGGCTAGCCCAGTTCCCGTATAAAATCATCGATATATATCACATTGACCACTACATTATCGCAATGTGGGCTAATATCTGAATAGTCATTGCCGACTAGTTACAATGTTTCATATAAAATACTAAATTACGATTCATTTAAATACTGATACGAAGACATGTGGTTTGTGTTTCAATGAGTTGACACCAGAGTTCGCATGAGCCTTTACCGTTCAGTATGAAAGTGGTGTGAAAGTTACTCGGCGAGTGGTTGGCCACCACATTTATCCAGAGATTGAAAAACAGACTCTTAATAAATCATAATTGTTTTCAGCAAATATGATTTAATGAATATTTTTACACCAAAGAACGACAACTTGATGATGATTCATTGTGGAAATATCTGTAATGGCGCCTCCAAATCTTGAAGTAATCAGTATGTTATATACATTCCACAGGGTACCACTGCCAGCAGGGTCGGATCGCATCCCTCCTGGCTGCTAAAACAGATAAAGCAGCCAGGCGGGATGCGATCTAGCTGGCAGTGCGTCGTATATATTTCCGGCCGATCCACTTCCGTCCCATTTTTCAAAATCACTTCCACAAAAATATCCAGCAACCGAGTGGAAAGATGTTACACATCAAAAATGTTCCTATGTTTCCTATGCAAATAAAGTTGTACTGAGGAGATGTTGTATGGAACAATGAAATGGAAGATGGAGTTCTTCAAAAGAAACGCAACAAATTATTGTGGCATTTAATTATCTAACTGTAAACTTATGTTGGAAATGGAAATGTATATTGAAAAAGAAATTAAAATTCCAGAGGGAAACTCTACTTAATAAATGGTTACGGTGTCTTTGAAGTAGGGTTTTCTTGACTAAAGTAATCTCGGTGCTGAGTGCCACTTAGTGTCAACATCTGAATGGGAGAAGCCACAGGTTCACTTTGCTCTGCGTAACGTAAGATCAAATTTCTCGGAAATATATTTGATGGCGTGAACATTTGAAGAATTCATAAAGTAGCGAACAAACCCTTGAAACGCCACTCAAGGGAAATGTGAGAGGAGCATCCTACTTCAATAAGAATATTCTCGCCTTTTATTTTACATCTCCGCTAGAAGTTCAAGCTCATGACTGCGTAACACTGATCATAGTGACAGTGGTAACATTTATGACTCAAGTCTCCAACAGTTTTTTCTGCAGCTTTCTAACGAGGTGGGCACTAGGGTTATTTCCATGACATTCATGCACACTTTGTCTCTAGAGTTGCAGGATGCACTTACGTTTCATCCCATGTTTATTCAATTCCTACAGGCAATGCTACCATTGGTCTCTGTCTTCAGCTCCTCGTTTTATTTAATAATAAGAACCATAATGAAGATTCAATGTCAAATCTGAAAGAATAATTTCCTAGGTCATCCTCAACCTTTCTTAACCGTGATTTTCCCTTCCAGCAGATGGGTTAGGAAGGTATTTTGTCGCAAGATGTGGTCAACGAATTTAGCTCTTCTTCTCTCAATCGTGAACTTCAGTTCCCTCTTCCCTTGGACTTAATGCAGGACGCATTTGTTTGTTCTCATTTTAATCCACATAGACTAATCCTTAGCATTCGTCTCCAGAACCACATCTCAAGCGCTTCAGATATTTTCCGATTATCCAAGATTCACATCCATATAAAAGCATGTTCCATACAAATGACATCACACATTTCTTTCTTATTCCAAAATCTCAATTTGCATGAATCAAAAAATTCATCATTTTACTAAACGCTTGTTTGACTAGTCCTATTCTCCTCATATCTTTGCTGCACCTGTTTTCGTTGGTGACTAAACTTCCTTGATAAAGCAAACTGGTGACTTGTTCCACAACCCTGTCTGTAAACTTGATGTTTGTGTTGAGTTCACTCAGCTTGTTCACTCACAACTAATACTTAGTTTTACAATAATGCTTAAATGTGAATCTGACAATGCGGATGACAATTCATTCAGCTTGTTACAATACGCAAAATTGGATCACACTACGCACCTTCACTTTGGACCGTGTTATTATGCAAACTTATATTTTTCAGCTGATAATGTGAAGATCTGATGCAGCATCTGCACCCCTTCAATTGCTACATGATAAAGCTGTGGTCTCTTGCTTCGGCCCTGTAGATATATATGAATTTGCGATGGAATATTCCACCCGTATAATATATTGTTACCTTACCTTATGTTTGGAAGCTACCTTGTATATCTCCGTCAAACCTTCATTCGTTCAATTGGGGGCTACTACACAATTCCATATTCTACAACTAAAGAGATATTACTCCAGTAAAATTTGAGCTTTCATGAGAATGGCTCTTTACAGTTGGATAGGCCTACATAGTAACGGGAGATAGAATTAGAAACAAATCGCATTCCAAGTAGGTGATGAAAATTATGATTGTTAGTTTAAGAGGCCTAACATCCAGGGTATCGGCCCAAATTCCACGTGGCTGTTGAGAGCTGTCCACATGATAACGTATGTTGATTGAAGGTACCAGTAGTGTTTTGGGGGGCATTCCTAGCAAACTCATAAAACTCCTACTTTTATTATTGTTGCGTCATTATGGAACTTACGCTATCCTGAATATCAATCTAGCAATCTTTCCGATAATATGTAATAGTGTAGTGGCTAGCATTCTTGGCTGTCACCCCTACCTCTGAGGACCGGGTTCGATTCTCAGAATGACAAGGAATTTAACTCTGGTCTAATTGTTGGAACAGTGTACTTAGCCTTCATGAGGAAAAACTTGAGTTGGCTTCTGATTTCATACTTCTACTCCTGGTTCCTAACGGCCACATCCTTCCCAATCCCAGCCTCTGTTTCAAGTATACGCACTTCAACAGACACCACAACAAACCAAGATTACCATACGAATTCTACATATCGTCCGCTTCCAAGTGAAACACACTGACAGATACATCGCTTTTGACAAAATGGGCTTTACTTACTCTTCATTTACTCATTGTTGACTGATTTTAGGGACTTTGCGACATCGAGGTCATGTATCTTGTGTGTATGTGTGTGGAACTTGTCTGATGACCTGTGTTAATGTGCTGGCTGTATTAGTGTGTGTATTTATAATTCCGATGAGAATTGAAAAGTAGGCAGCCATGCCCTTCAGTTAGGAACCATCCCGATATTTGTCTGGAGTAGAAGTTGGAATCCATGGAACACCACTTCGAAGATAGCTGTGATAGGAACCAAACTCTCCTTTTCACTGCTTTGCTTCATGAGGCTCAGCGCACCCCGTTCCGGCCCTCAGTCCTTTTCACTGCTTTGCTTCATGAGGCTCAGCGCACCCCGTTCCGGCCCTCAGTCCTTTTCACTGCTTTGCTTCATGAGGCTCAGCGCACCCCGTTCCGGCCCTCAGTCCTTTTCACTGCTTTGCTTCATGAGGCTCAGCGCACCCCGTTCCGGCCCTCAGTCCTTTTCACTGCTTTGCTTCATGAGGCTCAGCGCACCCCGTTCCGGCCCTCAGTCCTTTTCACTGCTTTGCTTCATGAGGCTCAGCGCACCCCGTTCCGGCCCTCAGTCCTTTTCACTGCTTTGCTTCATGAGGCTCAGCGCACCCCGTTCCGGCCCTCACACCAGAATACGAGCCTTACAGTAGTCGCATATGATGCGTAACATCTGACATGTTATCCTTCTGGTATACTACACAGCTTGGACATTCTTAAGATGTTAATTTACGCTCCATTTTCAGACTGGTACTGTGATGAATGTATAGATTGAATTGGAGATATGCTACTGTCACACTTGTGGCGCAGCGGTCAAGCTGTTAGTCTTTCACCAAGGTAGACCGAGTTTGATTCCCGGTCAATACATGTGAGATTTTCGAATTGAAATGCCATGTCCTGTGGTTCGCATTCCACGTAAAAGGGAGGTACCGTGGATCATGATTGTGAGATTAACGGCCACGCAAAACTACAAGCTTCCCTACTTCCTTAATAATTCATAATAACAAAGTGACACACAACGTCGACTGTACTCTCAAATACTGTGAGCACACTCCTCAGTAACTATATCATTCATTATTCTCAAGACTCTCATACAATTCGTCGTAAACAATCAAAACATGCCTTCCTACAATCATGAACCGACCTTGTCTCAGCTTTTATTCCACTCATATAACAACATTCTGTTATGCATTTAATATTTTGACTAGCCTACTCAACCACAGCTTGACAATAATGCCGCTTACTTAAATGCTATTTGTCGTCTTTGTCGTACCCCATGTGATGTTCAACCTTGAACGTGAAGCTTCATAAACTGCTCAATGCCAAATGAAAGTCGGTGAAACATTTGCCACTGTGCTCGTCAAACCAGTGCCTGCTAAATGCACTGCCTACTGTATTACCATAATATTCTCGCGCTACAGAGCACACACTGCCTTGTTTCCAATACACACATTTTCAATTGTTATTGTAAAAGGGTGTGTTTTACAGATATTGTAGTTTATAATACGGAACTCATTTTATTAGATGATTTGTAGCTTCCACCAGCACTAGCCTAAATAAAGAATACGATATGGATCAACTAGATTAATAGACGCGACACCGCTCATAACCTTAAATTCCTTATAAACAGGTCCTCTTCATTCACAGACCAACACGTAATTTCATATGGATTCTGTTAAAATGAGTCATATTGATTTGATAAATATCGTTTAAAATGATAATCTGGTAGCTGGATCGATCGATCGAGCGGGCAGTGCATACTTCCGTTTTCCACCACTGCCAGCTAGTACACTTCCGTCCGATTGATCGAGCGGGCAGTACATACTTCCGTTGTCCACCACTGCCAGGTAGTACACTTCCGTTTGATCGATCGAGCGGGCAGAGCATACTTCCGTTGTCCACCACTGCCAGCTAGTACACTTCCGTATGATCGATCGAGCGGGCAGTACATACTTCCGTTGGATCCACTACTGCCAGCTCGATCGTTCCGATCCACTTCCATCCCCAATTTTCAAAATCACTCCTACAAAACTATCCAGCAACCGAGCGGAAAGATGTTACACATCAACACTATTTACAGAGTCGAGAATGGACCCTAGACTTCCAGGGTAACAGCCAAGAATGATAGCCGTCACACCACGGGGTGGCCTCATTTCATCACTAACTTGTTCTTTTACTTAGTGTGTTTCGCTTGTAAGCCGATGATAAACACACGCGCCATCCAAGGAAACGACGCTCTAGATCACGATCTTAAAGCCTCTAAATGATGCAACAGCATAAGTTAGGCACTGAGCCTAAGAGTAGTTATTTCATTTTTAACCTTCAACAGCAATAGTGATCAGTTACATGCTCTGTGTTTTCGCACGATGACACTTCTTGGCTTGCAGCATCCAAGGATCTGCTTATCAAGATGTGGAGAGGAAATTGAAACAAAACACAGAGTGCGGGCGTATTGTTAATTTTTGGGAAGCTTTGAAAGGAGGAGCGATCTAGAGGCTTGATAAAGGCGGGAAGACTGACATCAAACGTGAGTGAGAGTAATAAGATTGCTGTGTCGGGGGATGAGAAGGCGACGAGATGGAATGGGGTGAAATGAAAGAACAGAGAGGGATCCACAAATCAATAGCCAACCCTTGTATACAGTATTCTGCGAAGCCTGTCCGTGCACTTCCTCTGCTAGCATATTCGCTCTTAAAGTGCAATTACAATCACGGGCCGTGTTGTACTCCGCGCAGTATCGCTCCTTGCTAATTGAGTTTTCATTAGAATGCTCTTGTTGGAGCCGAAAGGAGGTGATTTTGACACCGTGCTGAGAGCTACGCCGTGACGCGCGATGTTAGGCGTCGTGTTTGACTGAATGGTAATGAGTTTCGTAATCTATATTCGAGAACTGGATGGAATTTTCACATTTAACACCTCACTTATCCCGACAATAATGTCCTTTCTCTACGTCTAACATTTACTAACGTTTGTTCGTTATATGGCAAATAATATTATGATAACATCCTCTCCCGTGTGTATGTTTTCGAATGTGTGCTTGATTGTTACCCAAATGGTCTCTGATCCACTGGATGGTTTTAAATCATACTAGAAGACCCGTGCTGCTCCCTATCATCCATTTCAACAATCCTACAGCAGTTATTTTCATATGACATTTGTTGTTCGCATGTCCTTATACTAGTAACCTGAACAGACAGTAACGGTACCGTCGCGTCGCCTTGCACAAAGCTTATGTTTCACACATGGCAAAAATAATGGAAAAGTAGACTTATGAGATCAATCTGAGCAAATGTGTGTGTGTGTCTGCCTGTCCTTCTGTTTGTATGTGCGTCCTACTCTATTAACTACTAAACAGTTGCAGCAATCAAAACCAAATTTGGGGTGAAGATCTGTACCTGAAAATCTCAATGCCATATTTGAAAATAACGTCAGTGGTACCAAATCCTAAAAAAATACAATTGAAATTCGAATATTTCAAAAGATATTCATGGGAACTGTTCCAAAATTGGCACACAATAGACCACACATTTTTTAATTAATGTTCTGGAGCCCATATATCGCAGTGCTGTCATGGTTCTACGCGTGCTGATAGGTTCAATATTTAACAGCATGTAACGTCTATACCGACAAATGGATTTCATCCATTTTTATGTACGATTTATGCTTTAGTACATATGGCTGTGCGTATTATAAGAGTCACCACGGCTACCAACTGTATATGAATGACCACAAGTCTTTTGAACCCAGGATTCAATGCCTCGCAATATGTGTTCGGAACAAACTTAAGAATCAGTACACTGTAAAGTCAAGATATTTTAGACTTAATTACGGTAAATCATCAAAGCAAGTGTTACCAACAAAGTTCTATGCACGTTTATAATGTTCAATGTTCAACTCCATGCAACTGCCATACTAATTTCCGGATTTATACATAATTTTGCACTACAGTATATGCGCACATTCTCAGATAGAGCAGTGCTAGCAACAACCTATTAACTATCCCAGAACATTTGACTCGTAGGCTATCAATATCTCAGAATCCACTGTTCTATTAGGCCACAATATTTCAGGTATATTTTGAGCAAATCATAGAATACCAGTGCTACAAGCATAAATGCGTAGATAAAGATATTACTCTAAATCGCTCTAATTGCAGGAATAAAGATTGAATCTTAAATTTAAGGAAAAGAAACGGCTAGTCATTTCTTCACGGAATTACTTAGACTGTTATAACATCAGTAATTGAGTTCAACTCCGCCTCGCCATGTATGAATCATCGCGCTGAGAGCACAAACAACCTCTAAGAACGCATCCTAAAACAAGATGCCAACCAGCCTCCAGCGCTTGCATGTTGCAGCAGGGCAGGCCATCTGGTTCCTGGGCGCATTCGTGTCACTAAACACTTGACTCGATCATCCCCTCACTAAGGCTGACGCACATCTTGGCCAGAAGAATGATCTTAATGAAATGAACATTCGCAATTATTTTAAAACACGGATGACAGAATCAAGAAAGTTGGGGCTCAATTGATAGTGCAATACGTGCGTAGTGCCTCAAGCCAATGAACGTCGTCGTAGACAATTACTTTTTATAGGTTTAGTTAATTATGAAATGTGACCTTGGTGAAATGAATATTCGCAATTATTTCAACGCATATGACACAATCAAATAAGTTGGGACTGGATGGATAATGTCTAACATGCGTCATCTCTAAAGCCAATAAGGTTCGGAAATGTATAGTTTAATTGGACAAATGATGATGATGATCGTGTGGCCTCCGGAGAGGCCGAGTGCAGGTCTTTCTAGTTGACGCCCGTGGGCGACCTGCCCGTCGCAATGAGGATGAAGTGATGATGAAGACGGCACGTACACCCAGTCCCCAAGCCACGGGAATTAACCCCAGGAGATTAAAATCCCTGATGGCTCGGCCGGGAATCGAAACCGGGGCACTTAGGGCCAAAGCCTAGCACGCTAACCATTTAGCCACGGAGCCGGACATTGGACAAATAAAAGTAAGGTATTTATTGTTTTCTTTACTTCATATCATATGAACATTTATAAATGTAAATAAATAAATACTTACTTACTTACTTCGTTGGCCACACGAACCGAAGTCGGTTCATTGCCTCACTCTTTAGCCTCTTCCATAGGTCTCTGTTGCTAGCCATGCTCTCGTTGGCTCCCAGTGTATCCAGGTCTTCCTTGACTCCATTCATCCACCTCAGTTTTGGTCTACCCAGGGCTCTCGTACCTCGTGGCTTCCCTTCTAGCACTGTCTTCACCATTTTCTCGTCTCTTTTCAGGACATGTCCCAGCCATTCAATTCTTCTGCTCTATATTACAGCTGTCACATCGGGTTCATTAAACAGCGTGTGGATTTCAATATTTTTTCTTCTTCTAAAGATTCCATTTTCAGACACAGGCCCAAAAACTTTTCTTAACACCTTGTTTTCAAAAGTTATAATTTTTATCTCCATTTTCTTGCTCAGTGTCCATGTTTCCGCCCCATACATTAATACTGGTCACACGATTGTCTAGTAAATGCGGAGCTTTGTTGTTTTCGTTAATAGCCTGTTGGTAAATAGTTTATTCATTGAGAAGAGACACCTCTCAGCAGATTTTAGCCGGTTCTTTACTTCCTCCTCCATGTTGTTGTTGGCATTGACTGTACTCCCTAGGTATTTGAAAGATCTAGCCTTCTTAAATTCCATATCTTCTATTGCCAGTACTCCCTCTGTTTCCCCTTCATTGTTTCTGGTTACAATCATACACTCTGTCTTATCTTGATTGTTCCTCAGACCCACTCTTTGTGCTTCTTCTGTTAGAACTTTTGCTGTTCTTTTTAGTTCCTCTTCCTCCTCCGCTGAAACCACAATGTCATCGGCAAACGCTAAGAGTTTCACTTCACCTAAATTCGTACCTCTTCCAATCGATGATGCTCTTTTTAGCGTTTTTTCCAAAACCAAGTTAAACAGACTGGGCGATATGCAATCTCCCTGTTTGACACCCGTCTCCACAGTAAAACATTCCGATTCCCTGCCTTCAACTCACACTTTGCATTCCCTTTTCTCAATGCACATTCTTGTCAGCCCGATCAGTTTCGAAGGTATTCCCGATTCGTCCATTATCCTCCAGATGCTTTCTCTGTTGACACTATCATAGGCCTTTTTGAAGTCTATAAATAGGCAGTATACCTTCTTATCAAATTCCCACGTCTTTTCAATTATCTGCCTGAGTATGAATATTTGGTCTGTTGTTGACATGCCTTTCCGGAAACCGGCCTGGTGTTCTTCAAGGATTTCCTCTATATATTGTAGTAGCCTATGTAAGAGAATGCGCACAAGAATCTTGTATGCGCTAAATAATATTGATATGCCCCTGTAATTCTCACACTTGGTTCTTTTTCCTTTCTTATATATTGGGCATATTACTGCTTGTTGCCATTCATTGGGCATCTTTTCATTTCTCCATACTTGCAGTATCAATCGATACTGTGCTTTTATGCATGCTTCTCCACCTTGTTTTAGCAGTGCTATTGCCATGCCGTCGGTTCCTGGAGCTTTGCTGTTCTTCATTTGCTTTCGAGCTTCATCCATTTCCTTTATTGAAGGCTCCTCCACATTTGGTTGGGGTCCTTCATATGTCTTTGTTTCCTCAGTCACTTCTTTTCCCTCAGGGACATTCAACAATTCTTCAAAATAGAAATAAATAAATAAATAAATTGATGAAAACGTTATTTTGATATCTTACGACTTAATGAACCACTGGCAGTGCAGAATTATCATATAAACTCACTGTTCTATTACCCCCGTGTATCCGACACGACATGGCTCATGTGAGATCTTAGTGGTGTTGAGAGACAGTGTTAACTCACTTGGGCCCGCGTTACACACTAGGCACAGTTTCAATTCTAGGAGACTGCTCTAGGATTAGCAATGGATCTCAAGTGCAATAGGAGTACAGTATAATGATCTTAATGGGAAATAATTAAATAATTTGAGCAGAATATTGTATTAATTGGATTGAAAGGACCGGGTGGTGGTGGTGGTGGTAATTCCTGTATTAAGAGGTGAAACACCTCGGACAGCTGCCTGTAATGATAGTGAATATGATAGGAATTGAAAACTACTACTACTACTGAATAATATCTCAATTACATATTTGAAGAAGACATTGGCATAAAATAGATCAAGAAAAATAAAATACAAGTAAAAGATTCCTTCAAACCTGGAAGAATGGGGATTGAGGGACTGACGAAGTAGTGCCATGAAAGGCCGATAGGGGAGAGGGAGAGATCCCAGCTCAGGAATCCCTCGGTGTCACCAGTCGTGAGGACCATCTAGGATACACCATGTATAATGGGCTGAACACTCTCTGATTTCACTAGGGCCTCGTAAAGAAAGTAAGATAAGGTCTGACTTGTCGAAGCGTGAGGGTATAAGGAAAGAATAAACAAAGACCAAATTAATGCAGAAAAAGGAAATACACCCTAAGCCTCGGAAATTCTAATACCGTCGGATTTGCAAGAAAGAGTTAACCAAGGACGGCCAATAGGAAAGAGGAAAGGTAGGAGCCAGGAACAAGTAAGTGGAAGCAATATCGGAATCCCGTGGTTACCAACATCAGTTGTGCCCCTCGGAGGAAACGACTGTTTCTATAGTCTACCTGCTGGTTAATTTTATCCTTCATGATTTGTTTCTAGAGAAATCTCAGAAGCCATTATTTTCACTGTTGTGTTCGTAATTCAGTAAAGAGTGCCTTTTCTGTCTGTCGCCCTTGTGTCGTCATGGATTTGTCCTCAACCTTATCGATATCCGTCTGTGCTTATTTTCGGTGATTGCTACTTTGATACTCCAAATCGGATCCGATCAATATGCAGATTTTTTAAAATAAAATGAGATATTAAAACCTTTATATCCAGGGAGAAATGCTATCCTCTTTACAGTATTAACGCTAATGTTGGCTGCTTGTAGGAGATAATGTCTGTCGACATCTTTCTACTACCATTGGAGACTTTGGAGCAAGTAAAACCCCTATTTTTGATGGAATGATAATAATCACAATACAACTCGTGTCTTTCAAGATAGATTCATGTACCTAGGTAGATTGAGATCTTAGTAGATGCCATCCTACGTTGAAGAAATAAAAATTAAATAAAGGAATTAGAAAATGAATGTCTCCTAGAATGTTGATTCTTTCTTCCGTATCAGGTAAATATATTTTAAACGTATTTGATTCTAAGTAATTAGCACTATGATCCATTTGTTTAATCAAATCACATAACATTTTACAAAGTTTAAGTTGAAAATTTTCATGTAGCCTAACTTTGACAGCCTACGCAACCTAAATAGTATCCTTAAAAAAATATATTTATTTCCTCTTCAGCTGGCTGCAGCATTTTCAAAGAATACTTAGGCTATTATAAATCTAATTATTCACGGAACATCTAAATATCCAGAGAGATAATTATTCTTGCGTTACAACACTGATGGCACAGCGTGGCTGGGAATAATAATAAACATTGTATAATTTTTCTTTTCGTGTGGCCTCCTGAGAGGCCGAGTGCAGGTCTTTCTAGGCGACGCCCGTGGGCGACCTGCGTGTCGCGTCGGGATGAGAGATGGAATTGATGAAGATCAATGAAATTGGGCAAGGATGTGGAAGGAAGCGGCCGTGGCCTGTCAGTAGGTACCGTCCCAGCATTTGCCTGGTGTTGAAAATGGGAAACCACGGAAAACCATTTCAAAGACGGCCGACGGTGGGGCTCGAACCCACGCGTCTACCGAGTCAGCAGAGAGCTTGGCCCCATGGCCTAATGCTGCGCTTTAGCCAGCGTAGCCACTACTGTCGGTAATTGTATAAATAATGTGGCCGATATATCGGTCCCTGGAGCTATAAGGGTTAGAGACCGGAAATTCTAGTAGATTCTGCCGTGTTCCTTACGAGTTTTCCCAAGAAGTACAACATGGAGCTCATTAGCAAGCTTTTGGCCCACCCTGGCTGGACTCTGCGCTAAGTCTCCTACCAGTAGCACATTGTAGCTATTTTTGTTGCAAGAGAATTAAGAGCAGTATCTCCACCCTATAAAGATACCTCTAATAAAACTTCTTCCAACATTCAAGTTACCTTTATAGAGAGAGGCTAATGTTGTAGGAGCTCTGAGTTCTCACAGCAAAGGCGAACTACGAAGTGCTTCAAGTATGGAACGTAGCTACCAAGTTGATCATATGTTCTTACATTTTTTTTCAAACCACATTTTCAGGTGTTTTTTCTTTTTTCCTATTTCAACGGCCAAAGGGCTGTCTTTTAGTCAGTCGGGGACCCGCCCACTTCCCATTCTGTGGGCAGCGGGAGTGAAATAACTTTTAGCAGGAATAAGTAGCCTAGTTGAATCTCAAAGCATTCCAGCAACCCCAGCAACAAATGCTTGCGGTTAGCTCAAAAGTTCCTGCCCAACACACCAGCACAAGACTTGTAGCACATAACCAACACAGCGAAACTAACCGTTAAAGCACATAACTTACGACGACACGCGATCAGTCTCTTAGTAAGGACTGGCTGCGTAGTGCAACTCTAACGTTCTCGCCTGCTGTTCCCAAGGTTGCAGGATTGAATTCTGGCGCAGTCACTTGGCTTCTGATGGTGTGCAAATGCGAGGGAGGAGATTAACTGGCACGTTAAAGATACCCTTCGGGGCAAATTCCAGCACTATGGCGTTTCTGAAAGCCTCAGTAGTTAAAAGGGACGTAAAATCAGTAACATTATTATTATTATCATCATTATTATGCCTTAGTAAGGGACATAGAACGCCACAACGTCAGATGCGACAGCAAATAGCCCATGCTATCTTCCTATTAACTTAGGTCGGAAAGAATCGCAGTCCAAGCTTAATCACGCGGCAAACACAACGCTGCTACATAATACAAAATGCCACCTTCTAATCATTGGAAGTCTTGGGCAACGGCTTCGGTCTAACCTACACATCCTGTCCCGCTGCAACATGATTATAAATGTTAATTCATTTGGTCATCAGCCCCGTGTAGTTGGGTGTGTGTTGAACTTGTCTGATAGCCTATATTTTTGTGTTGACTGCAGCAGTGTGTGTAACTGTATTCGGGACAGGGATGATGTAGGTGTCCCGGGACTTGAAATAAGGTACTTTCCCGGCATTTGTCTGGAGGGAGTGTGAAAAAATACAGGGAAAAACCACACTCAGGATAGCCACTGTCAGCACTAGGATTCGAACTTGCGTCCTGCGAACTTGATGCAGCTGCCATCGCGGCCGTGGTGCACGATTTAACGAGTACGCCGCGGGATAACATGATTATAGTGCAGTGAAGGAAAAGGAAGGAAGCTTGTAGATCCGAAAGTGACCGTTAACCTTGCGGTCATCAACCACGGCACCTCCTTCTTACGTGGATTCTGAACTACACTGGACGTGCATCACCTAGAAAATCTCACATGCACTAAGTTAACCGGGAAATGAACCCAGCTCACCTTGGTGGGAGGTGAACAGCTTCAGTGATGCGCCATCACGACCCTGTTATACACTGCAACTTATGTAATATGTAACTGCTGTAGTATGAAAGAAACCTTAACTAAGACCAAGCGAGGCTCGTACGTTAATTCTGTAGATTCAAGGCCAGTCTGAGTGAGAGGCGCAGTAATTCGTGTTGCAGTGGCAGAGGCGATTGTATGACGACAAACTGCAACGCCAAGGAAAAGATAGAAGAAAGCCCAGCCCTTCTCAGGATTCGAAGACTTGGTACCAAGGCACACTGGACGATTGGCAATATCACTGCCATTGCCACCGTGCTAAACCCAGCAGGACCAAGAACGACTGATCCCCAACAAAATGCAACCTCGGCGAGGGTTATTTCGTGGGGCTTTGTTTACCTGTGCACATACGTAATGCTCTTTAGCCTACCTAATGATAGCCTATCTGACAAAGTGCTCGTTACTAAGGAACTCATTCGAATTCTGTCAGACAGCGGACATTCAGGATGTGATATCTCTCCGGTTTATCCCACTCCCTCCAGGTAAATGCCGGGGTGTTACCATGTTTCATGCCCCAGCTTTAATTGTGTATTGACCGGTAGGGTGTGGGGGGTGGGGGGGGGGGGGGAGGGGTGTAATTCAGCCGATCCCCCTTTGAAAAAAGTCCCTATTCCAACGGGGTCCAAGCAGCATGTATCAAAAGCCTAACCTACTGATGAGCCCAGTTTGGTACACCTGAGACGAAACCCCGCAATGGACACGTCAAAATCATTCATGATTTTCAGGTGTTTAATAATAATAATAATAATAATAATAATAATAATAATAATAATAACAATAATAATAATAATAATCATAATAATATACAGTATGTCTCAAAAACCAAAGCTCTTAAACCAGAGGAGTTAAAGGTGATGTTTGTGCCAAAATCATGCAAATCGTCTCAATAGTACAGGAAGAATCTTGCATTTCTTGAAGAGTCAAATACATATTATATTTATTTGTTTATAAAATGCGTTTTATCAAATAAATATGAAAATAGCCCCAGTATCATTAGAAAGTATGTTACAATAATCAAAACCAAACAATGGGCGTGGTGGCGCAGTGGTCAATCTGTTGGCCTCTCACCAATGTGGACTGGGTTCAATTCCTGGTCTTTTCATGTGAGATTTTCGAAGTGATATGCCATGTCGTGTGGTTCAGATTTCACGTAATAAAAGGGGGTCCCGTGGCTCATAATCACAAGATTCACGGTCACGAAAAACTACAATCTTCCTTTTAGAACCAAACAAGTATTAGTAGAGTCCAAAATAAATCATAAAAGGAATTTAGAGAAAAATTGTATATGTTAGGTTAGTGGAGTGTTATAAAGAATCTTATAGGCTAAATGGAAGGGAATGGAGAAAAGAGCAATGTTTTGGACGATTCTGGGAAGCTCATATCAGATACCAAGGAAGCACTGCGATACGGCAAGAATACTTTAAAAGCTTGCTAAATGTCAATGGAAACTTTGCTGAAACCGTAGCAGACTTTGAGATTACGCAGGAAGAATAAGAACGGGAACAGAATCGCCGTTGAGGAAATAGAGCAGGCCACGCGGACTCAGGAGCTTCATGAGCACTGGCCGGCACCGGCAAAAGCACCGCACCGGTGCTCTGCTGTAGGAGAGGGACGTGTAGTGGCAGCGCTTAGCGAGGCGAGAGTCGTGTTGTTGTTTGGTAAATGGGGCTGGGCAAATCAGCGTGCGTCAGGCGGCGTACCGGTATGAAATCGAATAATAATAATAATAATAATAATAATGCCAATTTTGTGTACAGACAGAAATAATAGTTTTATTGCGCTCCTGATTTTGCACTAATTTTCAAAATTCTTTATTTATTTTTGGCATCGGTTTGAAGCCACTAATTTTCCGATATTTGGAACATTCGTTTTTGGCAGTTACAATACGAAGTATAGCTTCCAGGGAATCATCAGACAAACGTGACCTTGTTTTCGTTTTGTAAATATTCATAATTGAAAACATTTGTTTACAAACGAACGTTGTTCCGAACATAGCAACAAATTTCAGGGCAAGAGGATGAATCCTCGGGAATTCTTGTTCCTCAACGCCTTTATAAAATTAAATCAAGTCACCATTGTAATAGTAATAGCGATCTGTCAAAATTGAATCGCACTGTAGTTTTATCAGCTCAACTTGGAGTTTTGATGGGGCATCCTCTGGGCGCTCCAAAAAAGGCGTCATATAACTTTGAGTGTGGTTTTACTTGTTTAATTTCGTCAAACATATCTTCAAATTCTTTATGCAATGACTGTAACGCTTTTGTACTCACTGTTGTGTCCATAAGTAGGCCTACTTACATTCGAGGATTTTAGAGAAGGAAAATTCTCCCAATTTCCTTCTTGAAGCTGACTTTAAAAAAGCAAAAGCTGCAATTTGAAACTTTCAATACGGTCACACGTAGTAATGATTAATTCATTTTTGCCTTGCAACAAGGGGAAAAGCACCCGTGCCACTCGGTGCAGCACCGGGACGCGCAAGAACTAAGTGCTCGCGTTGGCGTGGCCTGAAATAGAGGGAATAAAATATAAACTATAGTGCCACAAAGCAGCAGGGGTATATGACATTTTTACAGAAATGGTAACATATAGTGGGAAGACTGAGCTAAAATGGAGGATAATAAATAACACGGAATTTAGGAAAAGCACCCTCTGACTCGGCGAAAGCGTTAATTGCCCCATTCTAAAATCAAGGTAATAGAGATTTGCAAATTTCTCGAGATATATCTTTGACAAGTGTCCAAAGCAAAACGTATCCAATCATTGTAGAAATGAGAGTTTGATCATTGGCCGATAGTACGAGTATGATGGATGAAAACCAGTGTGAACTTAGACAACAACCAGGATGTCAGATGTTATTGAGAAACTCTATTAGAGGCTTAGGCGTATTTGTGTTTTGTAGATCTAGAGAAGTGATTACGATAGTGTACCAAGGTAAAAGATGCTTAACACCCTGAGGGATCATGGTGTCGAGTGAAGGCAATCAAAAGTGTTAATGTTGTTAATCAGGCTGCAATGAGATTTTATGGTACGATTAGTTCTTGGTTTCAAATTGTTGTAGGAGTGAGACATGGATGTAATCTTTCACTGTTACTGTTTATTTTTGTTTATTTGCTATGTGGGTCATTTGCTGAAAGGCATAAACTGGCTGGGTGGGATACAGTTAGGTGAAAACCAGGTAAGCAGCCTGGCTAACGCTGATATCCTGGTTGTAATGATAGACTCCGTCGAAAGCTTACAAGCTAACTTGTTTGAACTTGAATGTATGGGTATACAGTAATGTAGTCCTTCAAGCAGTGTGATTGAATGTTCTTGTGATGAACGTTAAGAGTTGTACCCTATAAAATACTTCTCATTTATTAAGTTTCAACGTAATTCCGCTATTGCATCACCAGAAATTGACTCTAACATTAGAAGAGTACATCCATCTACCGTCATGAATGTATGGAATCATTGATCTTGTGACTTCAGCAGGAAAAGCCTCTTATGTTAGACTTTACATACTTGCTGTGTTTTGTCATTTAACTGTAATAAATGAGGGATTGTCTGTCTGTCTGTTAGGTAGTCATCCCGAAGGCTGCTTGGATCCTCAAAAAGTATCACCGTTAGGTTATTTGGGTAGATACCCACAAAACCTCAAGGCAGAGCTATAGTGAGGCGTACTAGGCAAGATGAGGAGATGGTAGTTTGCCATTGCTTTCCTCACTGAGATCGATACCAAAATCTAATAAATTCAAAATGGCGGCTGCGTGCTATATATCGAGTGAAATTCTGATGGTTATGATTAAGGTGGTCTCTTATATTATTTACATTTATTACGAAGTTTCAAGTTAATTGAGCAATTGGATCCAGAGTTATTGATTTTGACGTATGAAGCGTACGCTAAGCCACCATTTTGAATGTATAGTAGGGCTGTTCTTTTGCCTTGGGCACACGAAGTCCATATAAAGATCTATTTTTAACTTGAAGTAATATAGCTCTAAAATACAGTATATAGGGTTATTTATATTCCATAATATCAAGATGGCTGCCGTGCGCTATATTCAGTGTGATACTCTCATGAGTATTGTTATCGAGATCTTTTATGTGGTACTTTTCCCATCACATTTTGCGTTTGTTGGGTTAGTAAATGATATTGAAGTGTTAAAAATACGCCCAGCCACTATCGCGAATGTATGGAGTCTTTGATCTTTTGGCTTGGTAATGGGAAGCCACTTACACGTCTCTACATTGCCACTAATTTTTGTTACTGTAGCTTAAAAATTCATTGCGTTTTTCATTATCATACTCTATATTTCCAAGATGGCGGCTGCGAGTTTTATTCAGTGTGTTATTCTTATGGATTATTTCAGCAAGGTCCCTTAAATAGTACTTCATTATAATTGTGGTTTGTCTTAATTGCGCAATTACATTCTAAATGAATCAATATTACGATGAAAAACTTGAAAATTTGGAGTCGCTGTTATTTTGCGTTGGGCATATACGGTACCACACTTTACTGTAAGATATTTCAATTTTTTCTTATTGTGGCTCTAAAACTAAGTGGTTCTTTTTATTTTAGAGTCATGAAATTTCAGAATAGCCACTGCGCACTATATCCAGTGTGACAAATTTATCACTAACGCTTCTGAGGCCTCTTATATAACACTCCTCTCAAACCAGGGTTCGTCTATGTTGTGCAAATATATCCCGAGTTACTAATATGTGTAATTTAATGTATGAAGTCTCTGTTCTTTAACTTTGGGCATATCACACGACTTATGAGATTTACTTTAATGCTAAATTTCTTACATACCGTACTGAGAGTGATTTATTTTGAAATTTCACGATGGCTGCTGTGCGCTACATTCAGTGTAATAATCTCTTGGCTAACACAGGTGAGATTCCTTATATGATACTTAAGATTCACCGCACCCGGGAAACTGGAGCCGGTTCATGATGATGATGATGATGATACTTAAGATTCGCCTTAAATACGCATGTTAATTCTGAGTTGTGGATTTTTATGTTCTGACATTTCACGCAGCCGCCATATTGAGTGTATGAGGATTCTATTCTCAGCCATTCAATGCCATATATGCGATCCTACCTTGTCCCAAATTTTCGTTAATGTAGCTCATAAGTATTGAGAGTTATTTACTTTTATATTTTATAATTTTAACATGGCGGCTACGCGTAATATTCAGTCTCTTATAGTTATCACGTAACACCAGAATGTTCATGTATAAAGCTACCTGAATGCCAATTATTGTAACCATTGCTTCATTTGATCATAAGTTATGGATTAAATGAATGACGGATTAAATGAAATGATAGTGGAAAGTGTTTTCAGAATGAAATTGCGACAGGAAAAACCGGAGTACCCGGAGAAAGACCCGTCTGCCTCCGCTTTGTCCAGCACAAATCTCACATGGAGTGAACGGGATTCGAACCACGGACCCAGTGGTGAGAGGTTGGCGTGCTGCCGCCTAATCCACGGAGGCTCTATTGGTAGAGATCTTATGATTAGTTTATTCGTAATTCGCGTTAAGCATTGAACACTTGGTTGGCCACCATTGTGTTATTATTGAAATAGTGGCAATATAAAACATGACATTGAGGTTCTCCTTAAGTTACTACTGATTCAATTAGGTTTCGTAGTTTGGGAATTGATAGGAGGAGCGGACAGATGTACGTACATACACACTGACATTTGGCCAGTGTAGATCTCATCTGTCTACTTTATTCATTTACAAAATTCTCAAGTAGGCTAATAAACATTTTAAAGCCAAAGGTGATATTGGTAGGGGAGAAGCACAAGAGGATAGGATGCCAGGTAGGAGAAATTTAACTGGATCAGGTAGGCTATTTTAAGTTCATTGGCTGCGTATTCTCTCAGGATGGTAGTATAGTGAAAGAGATAAGCGTCAAGGTGCAAGAAAGCCAATACAGTGAGCTCTTAGTTGCGATCTGCTCACTTCTGCAAGAAACAAGTTAGTGTAGCGATGAAACAAGCTCTACATCGCTCAGTAATTAAATTGACGCTGCTGAATGGGAGTGAGAGCGGGGTGGATACAAGATACAGTAGCACATACATAAGCTGGAGGTAACTCACAGGAGGGTAGCACGAATGATCTCTCCGACTAGTAGATAGGAGCAATGACAGGAGGGTACTCGTAATGAAGAGACAGAGATATAAGATGGCCAAGTCACAAAGTTACCACACTGAAAGTTAAGCGCTGATGCTATACTGCAAATCGATGTTATTAAGTCAATTATTATCAATCTAATGAACTTTCAATTTCGAAACTCCACAAAACGATAATATTTTATAGGAAATTTACACTGACGAAGGCAAATGTGGACAGATTTCCTACATTCATGGTATTAGCCTCGTATGTGATCATGTATTTACTTGGTGCAAACGTACTGTTCTGTGTTTTGGAAATAAACAGTTTAAACATTAAGCAAGAATTAAAGTACTGTATTAAAATGAATAACTTATCGTATCGTCATAGCAAGAAGTTTCAACATCCTAATTTTACTGAATCTTACTCCACAAAAATCAGATGGATCGTGGAGGTGGTGGTGATCGTCATTGCAAGGGGCGGAATGTCGATGTCATCTGCCCCATAACAGAAGATAAAAATGAAATCGTGTATTTTAAATAAAATATGGAATGTGTCCTCTACGAAACATCTGGTTATTTATTAAACAACATACAACATCTGAAAGTGTCGGGAACTGAGTTTGATAATTGTGTTCTAGCGACAGGCGAAAGGTAGCCATTTCTTTCATCCACCAATCTACGACAGGACTGTTCCTGAGAGTGTTTCTCTCACATGGCCAGGTTCCTCTTGCTCATTGGTTCCCAGCTTAGCGCAGTAGAAATCAGGTAACACATTGTTTTACAAAAGCAAATTCAGGTGTGAGTGACTTACTAACTCGTCATTCATTTCTTGATTCAAAAGGACGTTTCTGCCTTACCCCTACAAATACGCGCGATAACAGGGGCAGACTTTTCTCGGAACCCTACGGGTCATTTTTCATTACATACAATAAATGATAGAGATAGTGATACAGAGCCCAAAATAAGAATAGAAGTTACGTTTATTTTTCGTATTCCTCGGCTGATGTGAAATGAACAACAAGCAAGCCATTTAGCAAATAACATATAACCCAATTTCTCCTTAATTTAAGGCATAATTACTGTATATCATTTTTCCATCATGAGGAATACTTTCCTAGAATTACGATGGTCAATGTTATGTAAAGACTGTGCAGTGAGTAAAGCAAATACACACAAACCAGTACGACCATATTACTATCGATATCTGCCGTGCATCATACAACACACTTACATTGTGAAATCCTAAATAAGTGGTAAGTGCCATAATTAAAACTGCTTTATATTGTACGTTACCGATATTATTATCCTATATTTTCAAGATGATGGTTGGGCAAAACATTAATTTGATATGCATGGGACTAACGCTTAAGTTGCATCTCGTACAATACTCCTTTTTTACTGAGTTCCGTTGTAATTCCGCTGCTTCATGATTTTAACTTTTGAACAGGAACTTACGCCCATCCACCAAATTGCATGAGTGGAGTCGCTGCATTATGGAGAAAGAACCTCTTAAGGTATTCTACCTATTTGTTAACTTTTGTCAATGTAGCTCTAATAGATGGTAGGAAGTCACAATAGTTGTAAAAACGCAACTTCCTTCGCGGCTACATCTACACCACACGATATACATATAGTTGAAGAATTGTGATGTATAATTTAGGTGAGTTACATTCACCTAACTTCAAAATGAAATGAAGCCCATAAACTGCCAAACCCACATAGATAAGGTGAAGTTTCCTCCATTCAACAAATGAAGCCAATGAGAGGCTAAAGACAAGACACGCTGGGAGTGAGCAGTCGACTGTACACGATAAATGATTTACATTCCCGTCGGGAGTGCCAGCTCACGAACCATATACATCACTCGCATCCTCTTGGCTGGCTTTGCTTTTATTTGCTATGAAACTCACCTATTTGTCTTTCATTTCCTGTGCTACCTAGTTCCGTTTTCTTTTTTATTCCTCAAAATGTACAAGATAAAAAACACCGGGATGTACTGTACGTGATGATTATGGTCTAGTGCTTTCAAAGGTAGTTGGTTAGCTTCCTCGGTGGTTCATACGTCTGATTATAAGCTCTCAATTTATCTGGGCTTGGCGGACCAAGGAGAAGTAAATGGAAAGGAAAAAGCACACTTACTTATACAGGATATTAAATAAGTATCGAATATTTTAGCAGATGACAGTATGCATCAAAACAAAAATTAAATATATAATAAACATGGGTCCTACAGCGCATACTTTCTGTGATTGGAACACTTGTTCACAGGAGACGTAATCCACCAGATAATCATAATTCACACCACTGACATGGAATAGCCTATTGATGCGTCACAGGGAACAAAGATCTCAGAAAATAGGGATTTTACCAGCCATGATGTTTACACTTCCATTCTTGTTTTGATGCATACTTACACTTTCTAAAATATTGGATACTATTTAACACTCTGTGTACCACCCAACAGTGGTTGTGTGTTCCAGAATTTACCTTTTTCCTCAAGTGTTTGGGGGAATTTAGTGTTGTTCGTGTGAAGATAACGAGGGACAAGCAGCCATAAGTAGAACCAACCCGCCTCTTTTAGCCTATTTTTCACATTTTGTAAAAATTAACAATAAGTAGACTTATGAGATCAATCCAAGCAAATGGGTGTGTGTACCCCCCAAAATCTGTCCTTCTGTGTGTGTGTCCCATACAACTCCTACACAACAGCAGCCAGGACATCTCAAGGCCATATATCAAAATGACGATAGTGCTACCAACTGATGAAAAGTCACAATTGCAATTGAGACTCTAAGTCGAATATCTCAGAAAGTATTCATGGAAACTTTTCCAAAATTGGTTAATTTACACCACAGTATTTGAAATTAATTTTCAGAAGCCCATACATGACAATGCTGCCAACACAATTATACACATGCTGATAAGTTCAATGTTTAACTGTATATAACATCCATACTATCCATTGGACTTTACTAAATTTTGTATGTGTATGGGTTAAAAATGGGCATATATTGAGAATCGCTAGTGCTGCTAACTGTTGGTAAATGCTCTCTTTAATATTGAATCCTAGTCTCAATATATCAGAAAGTATCCAGGAATAACAGTTCAAAACATACATAAAGAGCATAAAATTGCCGATTAATTTTGAGTAACCCATACATGGCATTGCTGCCAACATGATTCTACGCATGCCGATAAATTCAATGATTAACTGCACGTAATTGCCAATTTTACTGGAAAGTTAGAAATCCCCTTCGGGGCAAAATCCCAGCACCCCCTCGTCTCTAAAATCCACACTAGTTAAAAGGGAACTACAACCAAAAATATTATTGTTCATTATTTTCTGTCGTGGAACAAATTTCAAGCTTTTAGATGTAATAGGTTCTAAGGAACGACAGATAAGTTTTGAAACTTTGCATGGCTGCTGTGTTAGTTTATTGCCAAATCTGTAAACATTTTCATAGTTCCATATCATGCAACAGATGTCTTGTTTTATACTGTAGGTATCATAGGTCATGAGAAAAGGCAACTAAATTTTGCAAATTCGCACAGCCACCATATTTGAGTCGAGCTTCTTCCCTGTTTTGAAAAAAATATTAGGTAATGCCCTCTATGTTCCTCTGTTGTGGTAAAATATCAGGGTTTCAGCTCTAATAGGTCCTGAGAGAAGGGAATTAAATTTTGATAATTCACGTGACCACCAATTTGACCTAGTTTTTGGCAGAGTTTTGAATGGCATGTCATATACCTCTATCATGGTACAACATTTTGGGCTTATAACTGTTATATGTACCGATACAATCGAAATTAATTTTAAAAATGTGCGTGATCACCATATTCGTTTGGTGCTTGCCCTGGTTTCAAAAGTCAATAAACATGTTTTATAGTCATCTGTCGTGATATACAATTTCAGGATTATACCTGTAATATGTTGCAAGAAAATGGAATTGAATTTTGAAGCATGGCGTCGCCGTAATTTTGGTTATGTGCTTTTTCTATTTTGACTATCCTATCTTTGAATTTATCTTTTAGTCTTATATCAAGGTTCGTAATTTCAGACTTAGAGGTTTAATATATCCGGATGACAGGGAAAAACAATTTTTAAAATTTGCGTGGCCGCCATATTGGTTTTATGCTTGTCACAATTTTCTAGTTGATATCAATAAACTTAATTAATATACCTGTATCATGGCACAAATGTTTAAGCTGATAGCTGTAAAAGAGTCTGAATATTAAATACTGAAGGAATAATTTGCGTGACCGCCATGTTTGATTAGTGATTTTTATTGAAATTCGAAAGGTAAGGTCAGGTTCAAATGAAGTAGTAGTAAGTCCTTAACATGTTTCAGCAAGGAGTTATGAGGAGACCCACACACACATAACGACATACATACACCCCCCTACGAATATAGGTCTATACGTAGTTCATATTAAGGTAGGCCAACATGGGATTTTTGTTTTCAAGGTCTTAGGAATCCCAGGAGGCGCTGAAGAACAGAAGGTGGGGGGATTCGACAATATTTTAGCGACACACAGGTATTTAAAGGATGTTATGTGTAGTATTAAGGCCTGTGATAAGGGATAAAGTACAGTTGTTATTATTCGTACTTTAAAATGGCGTACAGAGAGGGAAACATGCAACTGCAGACTAAGGTATTTTTTTCATTTGAAGTTTTGTTAGTCACTGAACCCATGATTGGAGATTTTGGTTCAAAGATTTCAATATTGCAAAGTTTGGATTCGAAATAATGCGGCATCTTGACTTTCCTAAGTTAACATATTGTTGCAATTTGGCCGTAAAGAAGGATTACGTGCGAATGCCATACATCAACTGGGATTAGAATAGGCCAGTACAATTTAATTCCATGATATTGGCATCATAAAATGTATTTCAAAATATATAGACTACTCTGGAAAAAGGGAGAAGGACTTGGGAAAGTTGCCAGGGCAGACCGTGAGACACATACAAAATGGAAGGTAGCTCATGTGGGGAAATTAAACTGGTAATACCGTAGATCTTTGTGAGCGGATGAAAATTGTCGCAAATTACGCGTCCGTTGCTTCTACCGATATGTAGGAATAACACATGTAGCCAGTGATAAACCACGCAAATCTCTCGAAACGGGCGACAGATGACTGTGCTTAAGTTTAGGTTAAAGTATCTGAACACAGGCGTATTAGTTTTTTCCCCTATATCTCCATGCGTTCAGCAGTAAATTAGTGGAATACGCGGTACGTCCATTGTCGCAGCACGTTATAGAACCAAGGAAGGTCTCCATTACCTGAATTCTGCGGTAAAGGCTCATTAGGCATGTAGGCCCTACCTACTTACGTTATTGTTTAAACAAATATGGTGCAGGCCCTAACGACCTCGGTAGCTACGCGTACTAAGCTGCAAGGCCATAAGGCCAGGAAATCTCCGGACTCGGTAGACGAGTGGGTTCGAACGTCAATGGAGTTTCCCATTTTGAATTCCACGCTAATGCCATGACAGTACCTTCTAATAGACCTCGGTCACTTCCTTGTCCAATTTAATGCATCTTCATTAATTTCATCTCGACCACCTCGTTGCGTGGTGGTGAGCATTCTTGGCAGTCACCCTTGAAGTCCGGGATCAATTCCCGGACCTGAAAAAAATTAATTTCTGTCTGAGAGTTGGAACGGGGTTCACTCAGCTTCGTGAGGCACACCTGAGAAGAGGCGGGTTTGATTCTCTCTTGGGCGATCCAAGAAGGGGTTTTCCATGGTTCCCCACATCTACTCCGGGGAAATGCAGGGATAATACCTAAATTAATGATACGTTCGCCTCCTATCCCAACCCTCATCCCAATTACAGATACATACACTAATACAGCCATCACAATAGCACAGGTTATCAAAAGAATTCGACACACTCATATACCCATGTACACGGGGTCATATTTTGCATAGCCCCTAAAGAAATCAACAACTCATTTCATCTCTCATTAACTCCTCTATGAGGCTGGCGTCAGGAGGGAGCCTCCAGACGTAAAACCTTTAGCCATATACAAATATATCTCATATTATCGTCTACTTTGTCGAAACTTGAGTAAGAAGAGTTAGACACACACTTGCAGCAATCCAAGTATGCCAATGATCATTGCAATTTAATTCGTATGTTCTTCTTAATGACGCGACGCGACAGTTGTTTCGAAATCTCCTAGCTTGAGGAACTTGAGAGACGCAGCTCCGCGCCTGCTGAGTAGAGCCAAGTTGCTCACTTGGATCACAGCTATCTCGCTCGATGGGGAGCAGAAACGACCGGAGTTCGTAGTTTTGGATCCCAGCGCTAACAGCGGCTATCCTGAATATGGTTTTCCTCCGGGTCTTTCCCTCCGGGAAATTCTGAGATAGTACCTCATTTCATGTCCCAGGGAAACTACCCCATCCCCAACCCTATCCCTAACAATACTACAGTTACACACACTTATGCAGTCACCATGGAAACACAGGTTATCGCACATATTGAACACAACACCCAAGCACGCGGGGCTGATGACCAAGATGTCCCTAGGTCCAACAACGAACAGTAACTGACCCGATTCTACAGCAGATCATGTCCAAGTCCACTGATATCATCGCGACAAACACAAATTGTTTCACTGCGTTCAACGTCTTGTATGTACTGTACAGCAGCATATTTTAATGGGGAACATAGGCCTACAGATCAATGAGCCAAAACAGTATCGGGTTTCATATTATAACTGTGGCTGTCATAAATCTTGTACAACAAGTATATACATTTCCAAGAAAAACACAAACATCTTGCTATTAGAAACAAAGCACATTTTCAAAATTCAAATCTTTACTAAATTTATCCATTTTCGAAATTTAGGTCTTGATTTGTGCTGATCTTGACCTTTGCCCTCATATCTCCCATGTTTATAGGAAGTTTTTGACTTTTCATATTTAAAAGTGGGTGTTAAACCTTTAGCTACAATATGAAACTCCCTATTTCCATATTATTAATAAAGTAAGCCTTATATTTTCATTCCTATTTTGAGAAAACTCAAAAAATAATTGTAAAATTTCTAAGAAAGACTAATTAAATCCACAGATGTTTGAGTGAAATTTGTATTGTTGCTGAAGGTTTAACATCCACCTTAAAAAAGAAAAAAAAAAAAAGAAAAGTCAAAAATGTCCAATAAATATGGGAAATATGAGGGAAACGGTGACGATCAGCACAAAGCCAGGCCCACATCTGGAAAAAAGAATAAAATAGTTACGATTTGAATTTTGAAAATTTAAACCTTTGCTTATTAAAGAAAAATATATGTGTGTTCCCTTGGAAATATAGACAATTGATGTGCAAGATCTATGATAGGCAGAGCTGTAATTTTAACATCGTTGTTGTTTTGGCCCCTTAATCTGTATGCTCCCCCTTAAATGAAGATAGAGACAAGCACGGGTAAGCCGTGAGCTCTGCGAGTTATCTAATCACTCAGGGACAGGCACAGATACACGAGGGAGTGCCTCACGTCGGCACTAGTATTGCAGTCGCTCCTGGCGGCAGGCATGGAAATTACCAAGGTACGGGTAGACGAACTCTCCAGATATGAACCAATATGTGTATGAACCGGCAGGGAGATGGCACAAAACATATCAAGAACTGGTGTTTATCAGTTCACCCAGTTATGTCCCTCTACCGAAACTGATACAATACAGAATGTATGTTTTATACAAGTATGTGTTCATCGTATGTTGCAATACGCAATTCAAAAAAGGTGTAGTCCTAACTGAGCGTGATTTCATTAATGTTAATGTACTTGATTAGTTATTTACATTACTTGCAAATTATTTCAATTTGCGTTATAGCATTTGGCATTGTTGTGTATTTATGAATTAAGATTCAGATTTTTTTCAAGAACATGGCAAATCAAGACAGTCGATGTCGTACGATCTCACTTCGATAAAGACCACTCGCATGACACTTAGTAACTAAGTTAGTGTTAGTAAAATTTCAGAAATATATGAGAACGCTTATAGGAATTTGTAGAATATAACTCAGTAGGATGTAGTAAAACACCAAGCATAACATTTAAACAAAAATTGGCAAGCAAAGAAAGCTTGAAGAAGTGGGATTTGAAACTCCCAATATTCGTTTCATGAATAATTGTCAAACATGTTGTCGGCTATACCACCATTACACCAAATTATAGTATCTATGTAACGTGACTTTATAGTATTGTATGTATAAGCTAGAAGCACGGTACCTAATGTCGTCGAGTATTTGTCTTTGATAATTTCGATCTATATCTGTTGGTAATAGTTGTGCCGTTATAAAGATTAGTCATCCTTATGTTTATGAGTGCTGTATTTGGTTGGAAAGAGGAGATAACAATTTGTACGACCTTCCATCACTGGGGTGATGGTTATCACCTGGCGGTCGAAAGTGGAACTTCGCTAACTTTTATTACTCAACTTGCCTAGAAGAATAACCTTGGCTAAATGAATATTCTCAATTATTTAATACAGAGATGACATAATCAAATAAGTTGGGGCTCTATTAATAATGCGTTACGTTCGTTATCTATCAAGCCAAGAAGCGTCATCAAAATAACAATAACTTGTCAGAATGCCTTTCTCTTGTTTTCAATTTAAAGTTTTGACGACCCAAACTGAAGGCTATTCCTAAAGAAGAGTATGCCAGGAGTTTCCAGGACCTGTTCAGTCGTTCTCAGAAGTGCATAACCATCCACGAGGATTACTTAGAAAGATAGTAACGGCTGTTTCAGGTAAGCCAACAATCCGTTCGTAATATAGATCCATTCACCGAACTTTCCAGACAGAGGGTGGAATATACTGGACAATAGCGTGAGATCGTTTCACCAGCTTCCCAATCTTCCGATAGCTCAATTTTTGTTTAAATAATGAATCTATTTGGTCTTTGCAGGCGGCACTCAACTCTTGTGATTTCCGATCCAATTTGTACCACTATCAGACGTAAAGTAAACAGTCCCGTCTGAGAACACTACGGTGAGTCGAGCTTCGGTTGTTGTTACGCCCTAAGATGGAGGAAGGGCGTGTAACAGTGCAATCGTTACAAACTTTGGACGCGTATGAATACTTTCTTTGCCTACGGATTTGCCTTATGTTCCGTTATTAACTAATATGTTCACGTTACTAGAATATGTATGTGTATAATATAGTGACATAAGGTCCTTACACAAACCTATGGAATACCATAATACTGCAAGACAAATTATAGACACCAACAGGATAAAATGTAGTGTATGAATACTTTTTTTACCCGCTGTATAAGATTATTATTATTATTATTATTAATTATATCATCATTATAATACAATGTGTAAGAAGAGCAAATGTAGTCCTATCGATCACCTGCAGTACTAAGGGCCGCGCACTCTGGTTGGAATTCGTTGCAGGCTAGCTCGGCGTTCGAAAGATGAAACCCTCGAGAACTCTGGTTTTAAGTGTACGAGAGCAAGCACGGTCTGTGGTACGAGGGCAAGCACGTAAAGTAGGTTTACTTGGAACAGATGTGCATCTTGGTCGAATATACAGTAATTTTAAAAATTATGTACAGAATTATCATTAATGTCTTCAAAATTGAAGTTTTGATGGCAGCTGTTTCAACTTGGAAGTATTACAAGTCCATACCATTTGTGACAGTATGCTGTAACATCTACGAATTAAACGTTTCCCTTGAGGGAGAGATGCGTAAATTTATGAACTGCTGTCGAGAGCAGTCCCATTGCGCGCGGCTAACTTGACACAGTTAGATGATAGCGTGGCTGAACATGACCAGCAACATGAGATACTAGCAGACTATCTCTTAAGGGTAGATGACCTCGCTGTTCAGCCCCACTAAATTTACAATCATCATCAATTTATTGCTGCGTGCAACAACAATTTTCGAACATTAATAACTCCCAAACGATGCAACAGCCAGAACATCGTCGTTTACAGCTACTTTCATTATAATTTCTTATTGTTTAGCCAAATCAAGCTCTTCCGTTTGAGATACCTTCTTGTAAGTACGCTGGATTAGTGGCACATATTAAGCACCCCTCATATGAAAACACGGAGGATGAATATCTTTGCATAGAAGTGTGACTATCAGTTTTCCAAACTCTTTGTCAATCCTTACATAATTTCTCTGAAATGTAGGATACGTAACCAGCCTATGATAAAGTGAATAAAACTAAACGATTTTCAGTTGTTTTCGTTGTATCAGGGATATGAGAGGTTACTTTGTCATTTCTATGTACTTGTACTCTAGTTAGTAATATACACAATATATAATCAAACATGCATCAAATATACATTTGTGATTGAAACCCAAAAACACTTGGAAGATTTCCATACACCAGACAGAACCAATCGGAAATAAAATGCAACTGTAAGCTTCAAGAGGTAATCATGAAAAATAGCAAGGATGCTCTGCTTCTTCAAAGGTATTTCAAGTGGATGTTTGAAGAATATCAAGGAAAACAGTATTCTGAGAGGTGGTTAACTGTTACTTTCAAAACATCCAAGGGAGATTGTGCAATTTAACCAAGCCTTGTTTTTTCTAGTGTGCATTTCTTTGTTTTACATTTGGAACTTAATTACCTTCCCACTTGTTATAGTGGGTGGAAGGCAAGGGATTTCAATTACTATAAGCTGTGTGTTACAAGTTCTTCTTGCACATTTTGTTATTTAAATAAATATCGCATACATCACCGGACAGGGGTCAACCATATTTTTCCCGGGGTATCTGTCGAAAATTTCAGTCAAGCTTGTTTAATTCGGACGGCAAGACAGTGCAAATATCAGTAAAAATAAATGGTTGTATGTTTAACCCTGTAAACAAAATCTTGTTTCAAGTATAGTTTTATTTCACCAATCAATAGAGAGGTATACAGCAAGTTCAGCTCATTGCAAATTCAATTGAAGGATGGTGATCATTCGACAGCAGCAAAAGTTCTTATTTCAGATAGCTGCTTGGTGAGGCTAGGCTAGTCTCACGAGTTCCAAAGTCTGCCCGCGCTGTGTCTTACATCCACTGTTTGAAATAAAAACGTTTGCTCTTGCAGCATAATCACTGTCAATAAATATCTTTGAATGGATATAGCGATGTGCTAATATGATGCCAATCTATGGACTGATGAAATTAAATTATGATCTACACCGGCTTTTGATTCTAATGTCAAACTGAAAGTCGGTTTGCGTCGAAATTGGACGTTGCAAAACGAAGCCGATGGGCTGACTATACATATAACTAAAGAAACTCAATTGAAATTAACTTCAGAAACTCCAGAGAGAAAGCACCTGACATTCACTGGTTGATTTACTCGATATAATGTAACAGTACTATTGTAAGCTTCTCATTTATTCTCTTTCATTCCATATTTTGAAACGTCTTCTTTGTTCCAAGTAACCCGCAGCATATTTAAGTCAAATGCATATGCCTGACTACAAATGATCCAAGGACCACCCTTAGAGGGTAACTTGGAACACCCATAAGTATAAAACTATCTCGTTAACGATTGTGTACAAATAGAGGCTTAGGCTAGTAACCCATTCCATAGGTCATGACTACAGTGATTAATTTATGATAGACGCGGTTTCAGTACTACGAGAAATTGAGTCGATTCAAAATTGCGAAATGTTACAAGTAGCCCTGTTTCACGCAGATAATTCCGAGTATAATTAGAATTTTAAAAAAGGGCGGAGAAAAATAGTAATATAATTTAACATAAGCATAAAATACTCCTTCCCAAATTCAATACTGGTGAATCATCTTTTAAATCGTCAACATAAATAGTGATAGGTCGTATCAGAAGCAATGTTGGCGAAATATTATTTTAAATTATTGGCATGTTCTCTCTTTATCAATAGTACTCGCTAATGCCTGTATTCATCCTTCCCAAATTCAATACTGGTGAATTTTGAATCACTGCAAATACCTGAATATCTCACGGCCATATTTGAAAATGATGTCAGTGCTACCAACTGCTAAAAAATCGCAATTGAAATTTGAGCTCCATGTTTGATATCTTGGAAGGTTTCAATAGGAGCTATTTCAAAATTGGCACACTTATAGATAATAATATTGCAGTTTAATTTCCAGGAGGCCATATATGGCAGTGCTGCCAAAATGATTATAAGCCTCCTGATAGGTCCAATTTTTAAATGCATATAACTTCTACACTATCAATTGGAATTCAACCAAATTTCGTATGTTGTATGTGTACATAACCAGTTATTATTGAGCGTATTCTTAAGACCCACCAAGGCTGCCAACTGTTAATAAATGCTCTTAATTTCTTTTATACAAATACCAATATATCAGAAAGTATGCAAGCCGACAGCTTTAAACTATGCACACGTATAGTACCTGACATTCTATATTAATTTGGAGTAACTTATATACGTCAGTGCTACCAACATGATTCTAAGCCTGCTGAGAGGTCCAACTTTAAATACATGTAACTTCCATACCATCATATGGATGTCAACCCAATTTTGTGTGTGCTATGTGAATATATGAATATGCCGATTCTTAAGAGTACCCAGGGCTGCCAACTGTTAATAAATACTGTCTCTTTTTATTTTACCCTAATATCAATATATCAGGAAGTATGCAAGCCAATAGCTCTAAACTTTGCACACGTATAGTACCTGGCTTTCTAGATTAATTTGGAGTGACTAATATAGGCCTACGCCAGTGCTGCCAACATGATTCTAAGCCTGCTGATAGGTCCAATTTTAAAATGCATGTAACTTCTATACTAACTAATGGATTTCATTCAAAATTGGCACAACAATCGATCATATTATTACAGATTATTTCCGACCATTGCATGCATGACATTGTTGCCAACATGATTTTACGCGTGCTGTTAGATCCAATGTTTAACTGCATGTAACGTCCATGCTATTCGTTGGACTTCAAGCAAATTTAGTATTCTGTACCTTGAGAGATGGAACTAAGAATATATTCAGTCACCAGGGCTGCCAACTGTAGTCCTCTATTAGGCTACATTATGCCAGGTATGCAGTATTTCGAACTAATTAGAAATTTCGATATTAGCAACTTAATTTCGTCATTATTCTAGATAGATTCATATAGATTAATCATTGGCATGAATCTTAAATTTTAATAAAAGTAGGCTCTTTAGTTCGTCACGGAACTTCTTGTTTTTCTAATGCAAAGAGTATAATAAACTGTACAATAAGAGAGTTCTAAACAATACAACACTGTTACATTTTGTGCTGAAATAGGCACAATCTCTCATTAGCATTGGAAACCTGGTCTCCCGAATACATAATTGAATTCTTTCTAATTCTCCAACTAATGATTTGAAATCCTCTTTGCAATTATCAGACTTGTGGGGAGAGAAATTACTCTCTAGGTTTAAAAGGAAAGGGTTGTCTGTCACTGTCCTCTTTCTACATTGTATTGATGCTTAGATCCTCTTAAGAAAGAAGCCATGGATGAGGAAAGAATCACACAAACCACATTTGTTGTTTATTCTTTAGGGGATTTGCGATATCGTGGTCATGTAGACCCGTTTATTTGGGTGTGTGTAGAATTTGTCTGATAACCTGTGGCACTGTGATGTCTGTACTAAAGGTGTATTTGTAATTGAGTTAGAATTGGGTTAGGGAGTGGCCTTAATTTACTGTAGGTACCATCCTGGCATTTGATTGGAATGGAGGCGAGAAACCACGGAAAACCACTTTCAGGATTACGGAGGTATGAATTGAACCTGCCTCTTCACAGTTTTGGCTCACGAGACTGAGTGTACCCCGTTCCAGCCCTCAGACTAGAATTGAAATTATTAGCAGAGCGGGAATCGAAGACGGGCCTCTGCGGTGACAGCAAAGAACACAAACCACCGTCTTGGTCTACTGGTGAGTACTGTAAATGTTTGCCAACACGGCCAAGGCTCGAGCCCGTGCTCTCTCATGGAGATTTTACACAGGGTCCAATTGACAAGAGAGATGGAATTGAACTGTACTCTCTGTCATCCTACAACTGGTCCTTACGACCTTCTCGCTGCACCGAGAAAGCGCCCTCTGGAGTGTCTCTGTCGCCTTGTCGATCAAGCACCATGGTCGTCTACATGTGAATGATTGTAACGTACTATTATGACTGGGTTGTGGCGGTGCTGACGTGGCGACGAAGTCGCAATATAGGCCCTACCCTGACACGATTACTTCATTCCGTGTACAAATGTGTTATGGTGTGGAATATCTAATCAAAATACGATCTGCAATGTTACATAATGCAGAAAATTGATGGTCATTTTCCAAAGGATTATAACGAAATCACTTCCAGCTCCCACATATTACTGTATCTCTTCTTTCTCTTCAGCATTGTTACTTCCACTCCTGTGGGGTCACTGGTACGGATACCGGCAGTAGTGGCTACGCTGGCTAAAGCGCAGTGTTAGGTCATGTGGCCAAGCTCTCTGCTGACTCGGTAGACGCGTGGGCTCGAGCCCCACCGTTCGGCCGTCCTTGAAATGGTTTTCCGTGGTTTCCCCATTTTCAACACCAGGCAAATGCTGGGACGGTACCTCCTGACAGGCCACGGCCGCTTCTTTCCACATCTTTCTCCAATTTCATTCACCTTAATCAATTCCATCTCTCATCCCGACGCGCAGGTCGCCCACGGGCGTCGAATAGAAAGACCTGCACTAGGTCTCTGAGGAGACCACACGAAAAAAAAAACTGTTACGGATTGTCTGTCTACTACTATCTCATGTTTGAGTCCTTACTGCTCCACACTCTCTCGTACACTGTCCATCCACCGTCTTCCTGTTGAACCTCTGCTCCTTTTCCCTGGGAATGCCATTTGCATCATCCTCTTCATTCATCGGCTTAACATGCCCATAGCAAATGAGTCCAGTTTATTTTATTTCGTCAAAGGATTTCCCCACTTTAAGCATTTTACTCAACAATTCGTTCCTCACTTAATTCATTCTTTATCCAAACCTGAGCTACATATTGTAAATTAATGAGATTCTTGTATTTATGTAGTGCAACAAAACTCACCATAACAGGAGCAGGAGAACCGTCTCATTGTTCATTGTAACAGAACCCACTGAAGCAGTAGGCATACAACCGATCGACTCTCATGTGCAATAGAACTCACCTATAAGAGAAAGAAATGACATACGTTAGTTGGTGTAGGAAACCAGTTGCAAAAAGAACACACTTAAGAAGGTCTAGTAGAGCGTTGTTTTAGCCTATATCGTAAAAGGGAGGATGATTGTACTGTACTTTTATTGTTGCCGTTTCAATTAGGGGCTTGCACATCGTGGTCATTTCAGCCTCGTGTACTTGGATGTGTGTGTGTGCGCGCGCGCGCGCGCGCAATGTCTAATAACCTGTATTATTGTGGTACCTGTAGTAGAATGAAAATTACAAATTAATTAATAGACCTGATAATACATACAAAATGCAATGCACTCAGTCAACAGTATATAATATTATATACAATAGTATATTATTATAAAGACAGTTTGACAGTCAGCTAGATCTACTACCACGTTGGGTTGCCTCCGGAATTTAGTTATCGTGATACAATATTATAGTTTTTTTTTGTCGTTTACCCTCCAGGTTGGTGGAACCCACGGACTCAGCGAGAGAACTCACCACTACCGCCTCTACGGGCAGTGTCCTAGAGCTGGGAACATCGAATCGGAAGGGATACAACTGGTGAGGTGGGATTGGCACCTCGCCCAGGCGGCCTCACCTGCAAAGCGAACAGGGGCCTCATGAGGGAAGGTAAGGGATGGTGAGGATGGATAGGCAAGGAAGAGGGAAGGAGGCGGCCGTGGCCTTGAGGAAGGTACCATCCCGGCATTTGCCCGAAGACGAAGTGGGAAACCACAGAAAACCACTTCGAGGATGGCTGAGGGGGAATCGAACCCCCTCTACTCATTTGGGCCACCCGAGGCTGAGTAGACCCCGTTCCAGTCCTCGTACCACATTTCAAATTTCGTGGCAGAGCCGGGAATCGAACCCAGGACCTCCGGGGCGGCAGCTTACCACGCTGACCGCTACGCTACGGAGGCGACCACAATATTATAGTATAGTATTATAAACACAGTTTGACAGTCAGCCAGAGGCTACGATCACGTCGGGTTGTCTCCTGAATTTAGTACGCGTGGTACACTATTATAACATTATACACACAGTTCGGAAGTCAGGGGCTGAGTTAATGCCCAGTTACCTGCTGGCATAATAGTGGAGTGTGATGGCGCAGTGGCTTAGCGGCTCGTCTTTCACCCAGACGGCCGGGGTTCAAATCCCGGTGACAGGTGGAATTTTCACCTGAAAACTCACGTGGCGTCATGAAAGGCATACGGCCGTAAAACTCTGGCCAAAACGACAATGAGTTTGGTTGGCTCCGGCGACCCCGAATTAATTGGGAAAAGCCGAGGAAAGTTTTTACCTCTTATCGGATAAAATATAGTAGGAGGTCTCATTTGAACGTTTGAATAAAAACAATTTTAAGGGATAGACCACTTGCAGCACAGTGAGTGGTAGTGCCGTGATTGTTAGAGCAAAGTCGACTAGTTACGATACCAGTAATAGTACTCAACATTGAATTGTGATAGCTAGAGAGAGAGCATTAGTGATACGGCATTAACCATAGCTAGAAGGAAATGTGCCTGTAAGAGGATATGACAGACACACAGTCAATGTGCCAGCGGCTTTAGCATCACAATTAAATGGAGGGTGTATACAATCTCCACTGTATAATCCACTGGGATGGTAGGCTCTGTCCTCCCCTGAACGATGCAAGTGTGAATTTTCTAAGAGAGAGCTCTGGAATGATCCAGTGACACCTAAAAATATATGTGTTTTATTTCAAAGGGCAAAGTTGCCTCTATGCTACGAGCTGTTTGGTGGGGAGTAGGGAGTGGTGTGTGGGCGCACTCAACCCACACATTTCTACGATGTTTGACACACACACACCCATACCTATTTGAATCAGCGTAGGTATTTAGTGATAAGCTCAAAATTATGTTATTTCGGATCACTAACCGTGTCATCTAGGTCAGACCAGATTTTGTATCTCATTTTATATTTGTTTTGGTCCGCTGATATTTACAATCAGCTGTTCATTTGAAGGTTAAATATCAGTTTTATTTTACTGCATTTTGTTTTAGTTAGATTGTATTTCTTATTGTTTTGCTTTATCCAAAGAGGTTAGGCACTGGTCGTGTTAGGCTATATTTTGATTCTTGCAGACACTGGAATTAATTTTTGTTTTCCACACTTTGCGTGAGTTTGATGTTTTGTGTCTTAGTGTGAGGGGTTACACGTTCAAGCCAAGGCTCATGTAAATAGTTAGTGTGTTTTTATTTCAGCTGGCTTTGGATTTTCTCTTTGGACTTCTATAATTTAGATTTTGAGATTTGTTCTCATCGTAGTTGCGACTTCCGAGTTCTATGTTCAGTATCACTACGCTACGCTAGTTTTATTTTGTATTTGTTTTGTGTAACCCTGTATCAGAGGGGTTGTCATATGAGTGAGTTGATATTTTGATCTAGATTCATGTTTCTTATCTGGCATTCTTGTGACGTGACTATCTGTCCTACTCGTGGGTACGAGCAAGGCCAACTAGATAGACAGGCCCCTCAACTTTGGTCGCTACGTCACACAAGTGGCCGGCCGCTCCACTTCCCGCCACTGACTTGTAGGCTGAGCTGAACCTCGTAGCAGTGAAGTTATCGATGGTATTTAATGATTGAAACGTGTGTGTACATAGTGAATTATGCCCACGTCGTGTTGTGTACCTAGTTGTAGAAGTAAATACAGTTCAAAACAGCCTAATATTTCAGTGTTTAAATTCCCTACTGACTTGGTTCGGAAAGAAAAGTGGATTTTAGTCATCCATCGAACCGAATTTGTCCATTCGGCAAGCTATGTTGTGTGCATAAAATGCTTCGACGAAAGGAACATAATTAGAGAGGATTCGGTTAAAAGACCCGATGGGTCCATTTCAACTGTAATACGTGGCCAATGTCGCCGCATTAAAACACGTTGACAAAATAAAAAATACAAATGATTTTAAAAACACAGATGTATTTTTAGAAATAATTATTCAGTGGTGGAAGATTGTTAATGTTAAACATGATTTCAAAGGTGATAGATTTCACGACCCTCATTGTAACACAATATTTTTAGTTCATGACAACAATGTTTTATTTCTGCGCAATTTTTTAACCTGGTAAATTAGGTGGAATAATCTGTCTGTTCAAGGGAAGGTCACACACAAAAAGAAAGTGACTACTCATGGAAAACTTACTGATAAAACTCAAACAGCTTTAGTTCACACTATAAAAACTATTTTGGAGTTGTTAAATTTCTTGAAAACAAGTTTAAGATTCAACTTTGTATTGTTAGGGAAATTTCAGACTGATGAATTAGAAGCAAGATTTGGGCAGTACAGGTAAATGAGTGGTGCCTGCTACCTTATTTCAGTGAAGCAAGTCCTTGAGTCAGAAAGAAAATTAAAAGCCAGCCTAACGGTAATAAATGCATACTCTGCTAAACACGCAGATATCCCTATTAGTGATATTTCATTAAGTATGTGGATTGCAAGAGCTCAGATTGGGAAGGCTTAAAAACTAAAGGAATTTCACATTTTGAAAGTGTGGAGGTTGAGTTTAATGATGTTATTGTATCTGAGAATATTTTGTTAGGTCTAGTTTATATTGGTGGATATATTCGTATAATAATTATGAAAAACTGTTCATGTAGAAGCTGTCAAGATGTTTTATTGTTAAATAATGATAATGTAACGTCAGATGTGTTAAAGCCAGAAGAAAATTATTATTTCAATGTAATCGACAGTGGAGCTTTCAAATATCCATCAGATTTTACTGTTAACATTTTGATCACACAATTTACATTACTTATTATACTTATAAGTGATAAGTATGAATCGATGTTTTTACAAAGCGACTCACAAAGAAACATTCTGATTTTGCTTGTCAACCATGTTCTGGAGAATGAAAACGTCGTGTTTGAAACATGCAGTGATTGTGGAAGTAGTTTTAACAATTTTTTTAACGAATGTATAGCCATCATTTGTAATATATTATTGAATAAGTATAGAAAAGTTATCGAAGACAAACTCATTGCTAAGAAGAAGAAATCCTGAAGTAAGGACACCCATAAATCGCAAAATAAAATAAAAATTTATAAATTGAAACCTTAGGAATTGTTAGATAAGTTTTAAGCAGAAGCCTATTTTTTTTAAAGGTTCCAGCCTATTATTGTGAATTGCTGTCATATATTTCCCTAGAAACATAAAAATTATTTTTATAGGTACTATGGGTTTTAATCTTTTACATGAAACTGTGTCCCGTTACAAATGACAGTTGTCAGCTTAAATTTACGTAAGGAAACGTCCATTGAGATAATAATGGTACATAAACTGCCCTGCCACTCCCCCCCCCCCCCCCCCCCCCCCCCTGCCGCATAAAACTCGTGTAGTACACAAGCCTAAATACATCTACAATTGAAGGCTTGTTCAAATAAATCGATAAGGTTCAATAAACGAACAATACCATGGTGACAGTGAAAGCGGGCAGTACACTGCCATGCTTGCCGAGGACCACTTTTGTGACGTCACGACCGGAGCCTTGTGGCCTCTATCTAGTGTGGTCTTGGTACGAGTCCTTATATTTATCATGGCCAGTTTCTCGTGATTAAGGATAGAGGTACGTGGTGTTGTACAGTTAAGAGTATTTACCTAGCCCTGTGACCAACGGCAACCGACACAGAACCAAATTCACACAGCTGTCGTTTGGAGGTGGATCTGCACTGTTTACTCATCTCAGAATCTAAAGCCACACCATTTAAACGAACAAAGCAGCCTATAGCTGTCGTGTTTTTAATTTCATCTTTGATTTCTTCTGTGGATGGACAGTGTAACTCGATTAGTGTTTGTTTTAATATAAGGTCCTGATGACAAGATCTTTTGAGATATGTTTTATCTGTTTCACTGTAAGATACTCATGACCAGATCTTTGAGATCATTTGAGATCTTTTGAGATTTTTTGATGTTGTTTGATTCAGTGGGATTTACTGTCCAATCCCGTGTGTTAAGTCTTTTGAAGGTTATTTCCATTTAATTTTATCGCATGTTGAATCTTTTATGGTTGAATAAAATTGTTAGTAAAACATACCGCTTGTGTGGTGATTGTAGTCAGCCCTTGTAATGTCATAGAAGAAATACCTAGGACAGTTTTATTTCTTAAGTAGTGGACTGAACACGACCCCGAAGTAAAATCCAGTCATTGAATTTCCTGTGACGGGTGCAATTCAAATTAAACTACAAGTCTGAAGGTATTCACCTGATGAACATAACATGTCATCCCTTAAATTATTCTTAATCTATTTTCATCTTGTGAAATGTAGGTTTATGGCAACACTTTTGTGAGTGTGTGTTCCCTAATACCTTTTGATTGGTTAGAATGATTTAAATAAAATTTGGTAAGGGTTTACTAACACCCCGTGCGACCACGAACGTGTCGTCCAAATTTAAATGTTATCAAAGTACCACGGCAGCTGCATGAGTTATATCAATGGTATTCAATAACTCCAAAATTATTACTGTAATCAATCGGAAATGTTAAAGTTACTAATGTAAGTTCAAGTATGTGACTTTCAAGTACCTGATGAACGCAAAACCAACATGGCTTCCACGCACATTTCACTTATTTATATGGGCTTTTCTCGTGACTTAATCAACCTAGCGCAGTAAAATTTGGCTAAATAATCTTTATTTGAAGCTTAAAAGTAGGTATATTGGCGTGTAATATAGTTTAATTGTTATGAAAATTCAAGATAACAGCGGTGCAAATCGTTACAATCATGTTATTTCTTGTGTCCTAATCAAGCGATCAGATTAAAACAGTGCATAATGAACCATTGCTATAATATCTATCTACTGATACCATAAATCTATGGCATACATATAAAATAGTTTTCAACTCCAGACAAATGCCGAGATTACGTTATATTAAGGCATGCCATGTTTCATTCCCTCATTTAGGAATTTCCTATTTAATTCATCTTCATCATTTCATTTCATTTCTCAACAACTCCTCTCATAAGAGTGTCATCAGAATGGGCAGCCAGCCGTAAGAACTAATGTCACATAGAAACTCATCTGAACTCACCCTGACCCCGCAGAAACGGGAATAATGAAGGGAATATAACGTACACACGCAAAACGCGCTATAAGCTAAGAATAGTACAGCATTCGCGTTTTGTCCGATGAACTGCCTTTTTGTGGTCTCTGTAGTAGCGTGCTTATTGAGACTTTGAATGGGAAGGAAACGGTCAGTAAACTAGTAGCCACCTCAGCATTTGCTGGAGTGGAAATGGGAAACTACAGAAAACCACTTCTCGGGTTGCTGAGATGGGAATTAACCCCAACCGGGGCAGCTGTGTCATACGAGATGTGTGAACCCATTGGAACCCTCACACCAGAAATAACTTTCTTGACAAAGCCATGAATCGAAATCCGACCTCAGCAGTGACAGCATAGAATACTATATATAGCCATTTCATTCCAGCAATACTCTCCACTATCATTTCATTTAATCTGTCATTCATTTAATCATTGCCCCAGAGGAGTGCATCAGGCCTCGGCAGCTGGCACAGTTAATATCCTCGCCGCTAGATGGGGGCTTCATTCATTCCATTCCTGACCCGGTCGGAGACTGGAAGCAGGCGGTTGATTTTCATTCACACTACGAGGTGGTCTTCGTAAGCAAAATACTACGATACATGAGTATTCGCGAATTAGAACACACATAATAATTCCAATGCGATGTGTGCTGCGATCTATTGACGAGACAGTGTGCCTAAATGTTTTATTTTGAAGGTAAACATATCAATCCAAAGATATTGAAAAGAAGTTATTTTTACGAATGCATTGCATGCATACTAGGTCCTGATACTGACAGTTCTTCAGGAAATGGATATTTCTTGTTTGAAAATGACATTTCGAAGTGGATCTAAGGATATGAATGGCATGCGTTTGGAAGTTAAGTCACAACTTCCACTGGAAAGAGGAAGTCACATGTGTGGCCACAGCTTTAGCTGGCAGATTAATGTATATCTAATTGAACTTCTGCTTCTCAGGTCCTTTGTTCAATTCCCAACTGTGCAAACCAATATTTAAGAGCCAGACAAAATACATCCAGCGCCGTGAGAAGAAGTGTGATCGTTTCCTCCTCCCTCCCAAGTCATCCTGGGCGTAGATTTTTGTGCTTTCCAACTTTTACTCCAAAGGAAAAACTAAGACGATACCCAGCAAACCCTCAAGCACTTCCTTCTAAATCATATCAATTACAATTACTTATAGGGACACCACAAAAACTCATTTTATTAGACAGATGCTCCACTTACAAGTACATAGTCCCAAGTGCTTATTTGGAACAGCATCAATGTGTATGATATCACTAATTAAAGCCCTAATGTGTAATGCAAGCCTGCAACTTACAGTAGCGGTACCTACAGTATATTCCCCGCCCTACTAGATGGGAACAGTGTCTCTGCAGCAATGTGCCAAGTTGTTCATCGAAAACAGCATCCCTGTGGTAATCCCCCGCCCCCCTCTTCCCCTCGCATTGGCAAAGGCGTAAATTTAAGGCTGGCTGCTCAGGTGGCGGTCGGTAATTGCTTACGTGGCTCAGCTGCACATCACAGAGATAAAATAGAAAAGAACTATTGAACGGTGCGGAGGTTGGTATAAATTAGAAGAGTATGAGGCCATTAAATACCTTGAAGCAAAGTTTGTCTAAAACATTAATATGAAACCATATGGAGCCAGGCCAGCCAACAATACTCTCCAGAGTGCCACGGCAGCACAGGAGGAAATCCAAATGCTTTACCTCGTCAGATGATCACAAATTACGATTGTTTATTCTAGTACACAGTTGTAAGCATTAATTACTCGGGAACATTTTCTAATGAGTTACAATCCACATAGGCTAAGTCACAGTGCTCACCTGCAAGACATCAGAACCTTGCTATTAATGAAGGTACCTGAGTTTTATGTATCACAGGAGTGTAATGCTGGCATATTTATTGAGTAAATAGCATTAAAATGCTGGGTGTACTCGGAATGATGTTGCAGTTTATCAGAGACGACGGTGGATGCTACAAGAATCACATTGATATACGTAGTCCCTGTTCCGAAACACTTCAGTTGAACAACAAAATAAGATAGTTCTGGGATGCGTATTGAAGTACAATATAAGTTGAAGGCTTATGTTTGATATTGGTGTCCCTTTAATGCACATACCATTATCTCCGAAAGTATTCACCATTACCACAGTAGCGGTTGATGCTGTTATGATAACCTCACAATAAGATCTATCATATTCAGTCAGATATTCCTACAGTCGTTCTAATGATGGTCAAGGCAGATAAGGCCCCTGCAATCTCAACAAGTATCGCGTTGACCAGACATTTTACGTGACGTCAAGCAACACTAAGCCCCAACTTCACACAATCACCCCGGATCCTATTGTTTTATAGATTCAGGTAAATTTCTTCTAAAAATTTTTTTCCAACCACTGCCAACAAAAAAGAAACTAATTTCTCATCACTCAGGATAAAAGGAGCACCTCAGGAAGCCATGGATAGTATGGGGTAGCCTATCGTTTATAGGTTCCAAGTTTGAGACAGACCTAAAATACGTTTTGAGGTGCTGACTGCAAGGGATGTGCCAGATGTGGTGGAGTTGCAATCGCAGTTCATAACAAACTGAAGGCAAAACATCGCCCTAACTTAGAAACTTCCTGTGAAATAATATGGGTTGAGATTAATATCCCAAAAAGGAATAATGTACTCGTAGGTTGCTTCTACCGTCCACCTACCAGCAAAATTTACACCTTAGAAGAATGTTTCAACTCTACTGTTCTTGCCCACAACCAAGAAAATGAAATAGTGTTACTAGATGATTTTAACTCCCATATCTCCTGGACATCAATAGACAATGGTACCATACACTCTCCCCCAATAGATACTTTCATCTTATCAAATTTTATAAACGGTCTACATCTGAAACAGTTCAATCTACACCCAACAAGGAAATCCGAAACACTGGACCTCATATTTTCAACCCTGCGTAATGTCACCGTGACCCAAGGCTAGTAAACTACAGAGGTTGCCTCAGTATGGAGCTCTTTGGCGAGGGGATCACGGAGGGAAGGGAAAGGACGTGACGTCACACGTTTCCTCGTAGCGCGTGATATGCAAGCAAAGTCAACTTTTCCACACATTATATTGTATGGATTGCAGTGGTTTAAACACGTGTTTTAAGCCCTTTTGTTTATAATCATGCCAGGCCAAAGATGTGCTGTGGCATTTGTCACAGTTATTATAAAGTTGGAAATGCCGTGTCGTTTTTCACGATACCTAAAGACGCATGCCTTCGCAATCAGTGGATTGCTGCATGTAAGCGAAAAGATCATTGCAACCCTCAAACAAGTAGGAAATGTTCCCTCCACTTTAAGAGTGAAGACTTCGAATTAGAATTCAGGGACGAATTGCTTAATATAAAGCCAAGATTTCCAAGGAATCTAAAACCAAATGGTAAGTGAGCCCAGCTGGCCTACTCTTAAGTTTTAATGACCTGCTAGGATGATTTTAAAGCTGTTAATATTTTTGACATATTTCGTACATGGTATCAGGGGCGTATATACATATTTTTAGAGGGGGGGGGGGGGAGGGGCTAGCTGACTATCGTGGAAAATTGTGAGTACTTAATGAATTTTCTATTATAGCCTATGGAGTATGAATGGAAAATATCTAAATGGGCTACTTGTCAATTTATAAAGCAGAAAGGTAAACACTCATTTTCTTTTACAAATTGATAATTATTTCTTAAAAGTAGACTGCTGTGAAATACATTGTATGTTGTACCCAAGTTGGTTTTTTTCGGGGAGGATCTGGAGCCCCCCCCCCCCCCCACACACACACTTATGCATGGTATTTTGTTTTTGGACAAGATGGAAAATTTCATGAGTAATTCTCTTTGTATTGGTAAAAATTCCTTGCAAATATTCCAGAAAGCAGTCATCATTTCAATAAAATCCCTACGACTTCTGTCCAGAGATATGGCCCGTAGGAATAAGTACATTCTCACACATAGGCTAAATCAAGATATAATGGAAAACCTCTTTTCAGAATTGCGAACCCGTGGTGGCTTACGCGATCATCCTTCTCCCCTTGACTGCATTTACAGACTAAGGATGATTATTTTAGGAAAAAATCCAGGAGTTGTTCAAAAGTATACAAACACTGATGATCCAGATTCAGATGAATATGTAGTTGCTAAAGCACTAATAAACAAAGCTGGCATAGTGTCTGAATCAAGTAACGTGCTTCCAGAACCAACCTTAGGGAGCAATGTGCAACCAGAGTCCTTCATTGCCAATATCATGGAACAAAGTGAGGAGGATGGCAAGGCTTATGTTGCAGGTTATGTAGCCCACAATTTCCAAGATAAATTTCCACAACTTGGGAACTTAACCTATGGAATGCAAACTCAACACGATTATGCATTACCAACCTGGATTAAACACTTGTCATACAGTGATATGACCGATCCCTCAGAAATTTGGCTAAACCAGTTCCGGCACATTTCAGCAAATTTCGTCACATTTCACGGAAAATACAGATTTCAACGAGGCAGGAACGTTCTAAGAAGAACGACAGATTTTGTTTCGAGAGAAGTTCTTGACGTACCGTCTGCATCTTCCATAAGAAGTGGTTATTGGAAGTCACTAACACCCACGATACTGCTACCGAGTCTAGGCGAATTTCCAAGAAATTCAAGAAAAACACAACATAAAATGTAAGTAGGCTACATTCAGTTATTCTATCACCCATTTACCAATAATTTCATGAGAAAAAACTATTCTTTGCGTACTCATCAGCTGATGTTGACAGTTTCGTTACGTTCCCCACATGGCGCGTTTGGTATCTTGTGACGTCATCCGCCTTGTGAGCGCTGATTGGTGAGTGAAAATTGAGGCAACCTCTGTAGTTTATAAGCCTTGACCGTGACCGTTGGAAGACATATCCTGAACACCGATCACAGTTCAATAGAAGCTACCCTCCCCGTCCCAGCCAGCAGACATAAAAACAGCTCAACCGCCGATGAGAAAGCTTTCTCTCTTTGGAGGAAGGTCGACTGGCAAGCAGTCAATCAGGATTTATCATCTCTACCCTGATGCCTTCTAACAGCTGAGAGAGACGTAAATAGCACAGTGGCCTTGTTTGAGGATTTACTCTACTCGGCCATTAAACAACACGTTCCTTTCTCCGTACCCAAGTCCAACAAATACCCGCACTGGCTAAGTTAAAACACCAAACTTCTTCTCCAAAACAAAACTCGAGCATGGTCAATGTGGAAATCAGTTCCTAATTCTCACACACGCAATGTATTTATTCACCTACGGAAAATTTCAAGAGTTCATATGACAGAAGATTACAACCGCTACATTTCTTCCATAACAGGAAATCTCAAGAATTACCCGAAGAAGTTCTGGACACTTATATCATCCCGTAGAAAGTCTCCTAGAATTCCACTTAATCTAAACCTCCATAATGAAGAAATCCCATTTGAATTGAGGTCCACACATTTCAATGAATATTTTCACTCAACCTGTCTTTAAATCGGGCAGCAAGCACGAAATTTCCTCATACAGACCTATATCTATCGTCCCTATACTCCCTTCAGTCTTCGAAAGAATAATACATTGCCGTCTCCTCACTTTCACCATACCACACCTCTCAGAAGAACCACATGGCTTCGTCCCTGGAAAATCATGTTTAACAAATCTGACTGTTCTGAACCATCACATAATTTCTGCAATAGATCAAAAATCTCAGCTAGATGTAATCTACGTTGACCTGGCCAAAGCATTTTATTCCGTGAACCATTTCCTTCTCCTCCACAAGCTTGCTTCAAGATACAACGTACATGGATCCTTCCTATCCCTAATACAAAGCTTCCTGTCCAATAGGCAACAACGGGTAAGTGCTTCCAGGGTCTGTATCGTCCTGGCTCCCAGTCTTATCAGGAGTAGCTCAGGGCAAAATTCTCCGTGTTCCCTTCTTCTGTACGCTGATGACCTCAAGATATTCAGAAAAAATTCCAGTTCTGACGACCAAGCTGAGCTCCAGGAAGCAGTGAATACATGTACTGATTAGTTCAACAAATGGAGGTTATCTCCAAATCCCAAAAAGTGCTTCAATGTGTCTTTCTCACTACTGAAATCTGGAAATCAAGAGGACTATAAAATATGTGGAAATAAATTGGATACGGTTTCTCAGGTAAAAGATTTAGGTATTATTCACGATGATAAACTGACATTCTCTCCCCACATTGACCATATCAAATCTCGCGCAATCCGCAGTCTCGGCATTCTATACAGATTCACAGAAATTAAAGACCTCACTGCACTTAAATTATACTTCACCACATATTTTCTCCCTATCCTAGATTTCTCTTCTCCAATTTGGTCTACTTCGGCTATAACCAATATTTCTAAATTGAACAGTGTTTTTAATTTCTTCATATCAATAGTCAAAGCTCGCAATCCTTCACTAAGGCAGTTTGCCAAATCCGACATTCTAAATCAGCGCAATGTACTCGACCTGAGAAGCCGCTTACAATTTACTGACCTGTGTTTCTTACATAAAATTATGAATGGTTACACAAAATGTAACATGCTCTTAAGCTACTTCCTACTCCATGTTCCCTCCCGCTCAACACGTCAGAACCATTTACACCACATACCTCGCCCACGTCTTGAAGTACAGAAGTGATCTATTTTCCACCGTCTACCTACCCTTAGCAACTCCCTTCCAAATATTGACATATGCTCTCCCTATAGAACATTCAAACATAACATGAGAAGATCCCTTTCATCCTCAATTCCTACCCCCTCACCCTCCTAATCACCCACTACCCCCAATCATTCCCTGCGTCTTTTCCGAGATTTGTCCCTTGCTGCCATCACTGCCAATTGTTACCTGTTATTGTTGTTGTTGTTTTTGTTAATATTATTTGAACTTGTTAAAATATTAGTGTAAAATGACCTTTCCTGGTTGTATCTAATAATTATTAAATAAATTAAATAAATAAAAAAGATTGTAGTGTCCGTCATTATCTTCTTTTGGGCCTTGCTCTTGAAATGAATCGGTATTTTTAGCATTAATATTATTATTAATATTAGTATCTCTCTACATAGCTATCACACCCTACATCCGAGGCAATCTGTTCAACATATTCTAAACTACAGTTCGTATCCTCGTCCCTTCCTCCTATAACTAAGTTTGCTTAGTTGATTAGCTCAGGACAGGGAAGCATGGAGAGCTGCATCGAACCAGTCGAATGAAGACTCAAACAACAACAACAACAACAATAGTAGTGTTATTGATGTTGGTGGTATTATTCTTGTATTTCATTTATTGGTTGACATGGAAAAGATCAATCATTTGCAACTAAATTAGGAAGCTTGTAATCGAGAAAGGGAATCAGTGCCGCTCTGAACAAAATAATTTAGAGTACTGTACTTACTAAACGAACATTGTACTTCTAATTGTTTCATATCTCTAAATTAATGGATTACAGTGCGCATTGGCTAATAAAATGAAGACACTGGTCTATCGTTTAAATCACGTTTAGAAAACGTTTTTGTTTGCATTAATGAAGTCGCCCATTATGTCTATGCAAATGTAAACGACAATCAAGCAATGAATCATTCAATCAATATGAAATACTGTTTGACTGGCTGCGTGGCGCAGCGGTAACGTTCTCGCCTGCTGTGTCCCAGGTTGTAAGTTCAAATTCTGAAGCAGTCAGTTGGCATTTTAGGGTGAGCAAATGTGAGGGAGCCGTGGCACGTTGAAGAGCCCCCTTTGGGGCAAAATGTCGGCACCTTGGCGTCTCTATAAGTCGCAGTAGTTAAAAGGGGCGTAAAACTAATAGCATGATTATTATTATTATTATTATTATTATTATTATTATTATTATTATTATTATTATTATTATTATTATTATTATTATTATTATTATTATTATTATTATTATTATTATTATTATTATTATTATTATTATTATTATTATTATTATCAAGAAATACTTTTTGAACTGGCAGTCAGAAAATAAGACGTGTAATCAATGTTATATTAAGCATTATGCTTACAGTAATTGTTATCTCGATTAATTAGGATATTAAAATCCAAAGTTCAGCGTTTGATGACTTTACAAGTACGCAAGTTGGTAAAATAGTAGGTCCGTATAAGATATTTAGAAAAAGAAAAGCCTCGTACACCGATGTCAATTACAAATGATATTACCTTTTCCAGCGTGATGTTGCTCGACAACGCAAATACAGTAATATACCACTCAAATTGTAATGAGTTTTACTGCACAATAAGAAGTTCACAGAATTAATGCTGTTGCTCTCTACGGAATGTCCCTTGGTTGAATACACGTTTTTCTCAACCGTGCTTTTCTTTTATAGATACAGTATTACAACATCAAACTACATGATCCACCTGTGTATGATATTGCAGTTAGTGCTGTTTTCTAAGAGTGTTCAAGTGGAGTTAGATTTACATGTCAGTCGTATAATGAAAATAAGATAAGATCTGCTCTGTTTCTTTTACTAATCCTTGCGCTTTCTTTTAACGTACAGAATATGTATTAAGTAACGCCCAGTAGTATTCCAACATGTGTGCAAGCTAGATAAAGCACAGTAGTCAGTTTCATCAACTTGCTTTGTTTCTCACAGTGTTCCTGAAGTGACTGTACTGTTATATGGCTGACAAGATGACTTGTCACAGTGTGGAGGAGCGAGTCGTTTTCTGGGTGCGTGCAATATATTTTTATGGGGAGCTCTTTGTTTAATTTGCCAGTGAAACCTTGTTGCTCATTCTCCATATCGTATCGTAGCAATAAGTTCTTCTTCTGGATTACAGGGGCTTTGTCGGCCATCCTGAACGAAGTACAAAATTAGAAATATACAACTTCAAATATATATGTCTGGTAGACAAGCCATTTGAAACAACTAGTATATTGCACAATTCAGTATGGGCCACAATTTTTGCTCTTGGTTGTTACTGTATTATTGATTCAATTAGAGTTGGTGTTGGAGATTGGCGTTTTTAAAGGTCGGAGCAACTGGGACGTCTTCCCTTAATGATAGGGGTGATTATGAAGATGAATGTAAATGAGAAAAAGATACCTAACCTAGTTATTGGTATAACGTCTCTTTTAACTACTGAGAATTGTAGAGACGCTGGGGTGCTGGAATTTTGCCCTGAAGGGGATCTTTAACGTGCCAGTTAATCTCCTGAAACAGCTCCCTCTCATTTATGCACCTTCAAATCCCAACTGAACGTGCCAGGATTCGATCCAGCAACCTTGGGAACAGCAGGCGAGAACGTTACAGCTACACCACTCAGATGGTCGATATGAATGCCAGTAGTTCTCTTATTACTAATATTGATCTAAATAACATACTAGAAGAAGAAAGGAACAAATAACACAAAATATGGGGAATATAAATGCTCTCAACCCTCGAAGAATGTGGATTGAGGGCTTGAAAACAGGTAGAGCCATGGGGGAGAAGGAGAGGGTCTGCCCAAAATCAAGGGGAAAATGAAAAAAAGAAACCGCACCAACTTCAGAAATCCCTCGGTGTCACCAATTCGCGAGCTGTGTGCATTATCCAGGGTGTACCACGCATGACGGAGTACGAGCGTCTTGGGCTAGACGGGAGACTGTAGTCGAGTTCCAATTGCTCGAAAAGTGACAGTTTTATTAAAGAAAAGACAAGGGCCAAAAAGGCAGTAAAATGACAGACATCCTTGGAGATGGATACCCTAATGACAGTGGGGTCGGAAACGAACAAGAGTTGACCAAGGGAGGTAGAGAGCAAATATGAAATGGAGAAGCCCACCACAAGCAAGTGGATGCCAAGCTGAACTAAGCTGAGGTCCCATGGTCACCAACCTAAGTCTCATTAGTTCTGACAGGTCAGTTAGGCACTTGGGACATCCCTGATTTTCACACCCATGTACTTGCTCACAGGACAGTTGTCCGATAACCTGTGTTGTTGTGGTGGCCGTAGTAATCTGTATTTCTGTAGCTATTACGGCTAAAGGCAAGGGTGCGTACCTCCAGAGTTGATATAAAGCACTGTTCATGAGTTACCTTGAAATAAATATGGAAACACCGGGTAAAAGGTGCACTCAGAATAGCCGCAGTTAACTTTGGTACCCAAACCTCACATTTCAGAGCTTTCAGCTCCCCATTGCAGTCGTGGCACATGACATACTGTGCCCAACTCTAGGAATGGGTATTCCAAGATTCAGACACCTAGATATCAAGGGAAAGGCTGTAGCCGCTTTTGAAAGTTGAGATATTTGAATATCGCGCTACATTGCTTCGAGAAGGAATTGGAAGGAATTTACCTATACTTGCATGTCAAGTGACGTAGCGAGTAATAGCAGAGGTCGAGGCTATTTATTGATTAAATAGTTAACTATGGAGTAGAGACTTGAGACTGGGATCAGATTACTGGCACGGCCAAATGAAAGAGAATGCAATTAGTATCAAGTAAATCGGACCAGGGATTCAAGAGATATGAGGATTTCTAGATTACAACGTGATGACGCGTGACCCTGACAGTTTTGAATAAAAGCCGGCTGGAGCAGGCATGGTTAGCTCACTCCAACACAAGCAGTTGCCTAGCAAGTTGCTACGACGCTGAGCCAAGGCACATGGTTGCCGGATCTACGCAGAAGTTCTTTTCAAAGTCGTGATAGTTACGAAAGTGCTGCGCTACGAGGTGGAACTTAGTAAGTTTACGGCGAGGAGAATCACTGAGGTGATTGATTTTTCTACAGACATTGGTGGAAATATTTTTATTTTCTACAAGGACATATGCTAGACTTTGTCTAGAAATAGTATTTTGTCACAGTCCAATAATAACACAATACTTGGATGATTAAATCCATTTCAAGTCAGTTTTCATATTTGTAACTAGTTAACCACTTCGAACTGTCAGTACACTGAAGACTAGTCTAAAACGGTGGCGTTCATTAGTCTACGCAAGGGAAACTACAAGTTGCTTAGCGCATGGTAGATGGTGATATAATAAACCATGCCCAGGGAACGATCTTCAGAACAGCCGTTGATTGGTTAGACTGTCAATGTTTTTCTTGTACTGATAAGATTACCGTGAGTTATGTTACAACTGACATATTTAAGAAGAGATCACTTAGATCTGACCCTATTTAAACAAACTGTTATGGCTTTGATAGAAGCCCATATTAAAATGGAACAACAGTTAATTCAAACGTCAAGAGATACTACCACTATGTCTTACTAGACGGATTGTGGGTATATAATGGCGGCCGATACAAGGATTGTACGTGCTTGTCCGCTAGAGCATGTCTATGGATAAATCTGGTACAGACCAGGTTTACTACGCTTCAAGACCATCAAGAAATGTAAGCCACATTTGAATTATATTATGCCTAGCTAATTGGAACAAACTAGTTTTTCTGCAGATGACCAACACATTTTATTTTTTTGTCGTATTTAAATCTTGCAATGATTTTCGCAAGACTTATTAGAGTTATTCTGAGTATTTTCAACACTCAGAACAGTTTAGGATCGATGACCGAGCATTTCGAGCATTTATTTGAATATTTCATATTTTTGGGAAATCACGGTAATCAGCCGATGTAACTGTAAAAGTTAAATTTATTTTTTGTTAAGGAATGGATATTTTTTCCATATTCGAAGATTCGAACATGTGGATTCTCACATAATGAGATGATAATTAAACATATTTAAATTGAAATAAATAATAATAATAATAATAATCCACTAATAATAATAATAATTTTTATAAATTTTCTAAATAATTCTTGGATATTATATTTTATAATAATCATATGTATTAAGAAAGAGCCTATGGAGTAGTTTAATCATTTCTAGTCTGGAACAGGAGATTTTCCGAAGGAGAGTGGTTAACGCAAGCCCGCATTCAACCAACATTTCAGTTCTGGTTGAACAGTTGATATTTGCATTGAGCAAAGTATATTTTTCAGATAACACGGAGAGGCATGAAACGGGAAGCAATTGATATTTGTATCAAATAGGATATTTTTGTATTTATATAAAATCATGACGTAAATACACTCGAAAGTGAAGTAAAGATTTTCATAAGTATGGTAAATTCACGGGTTGAACTGAATGGTAAAATAAAATAAACTTGTAAGTTTATTAATCTTCCAGTGTTGATAACAAGCAGAGGCTTGATTTATTGTATAAATTTTGGGAAGATAATTTATATGTGTGGAGTAGTTGAAATGCCATTCCCAGGTGCGCATGTTAAGTCGCAGGAATGAAGAGATTTTTTCGAGCATCAATCAAATAGCAGGTTCGATGGCTCAGGTTTATAGTAGGAGTATTGGAACTACACATTTCGTCGTATGAATGACCCGAAGGTTATTTCGTAAAACCATCAGTTCTTATTTCAATCTTGTTTACGGATTCCATTTAGACTTTGATTTTGCTAGAACCCGGATTTGTCATGATAGTAGTTTATTCTTCTTCAGAGGAAGACCTTTGCCGTTGTTGTTGTAATATTGTGTTCTTACACAAATAATAGAATGGGCCACTGCCAATTAAAAATAATTCTTGAACCACGAATAATTTGAAGGATATTTTCAATCCTAGTGCCATGAACTAAATGAATTTATTATGAAGCTACAATTCTTATTTCCGCATTCTGTCGAAGAATTGCAAGTTGTAAAAGTTACTAAGAATGGCCATAAATATAAATATTTTTTCATAATGATTCCAAGTGGGAAATTGAATAGTTGAATGGTTCAACAATTTAGTTATCAAGTTGATGATTCAGAAATCATGTATTTTGTTAGAAACTTGAATTTCATAATCGAGTCACTTCTCGAAATGTTTAATGTCAGAAGAACAAGTAATTGTTGTTGTGCTTCGCACAATTCTTCGATGCTATGCTCAAGGTCAAATACTTTTCAGATGTTATTAATATGTGTAAATAATGTGTGTTGCTTCAATGATAATAATATTTTCGACAATATATTTTTGAAACTGGGAAACTAAGTGAAAATTTAAAATTCTATGAACATTTATTCTACGAGTGTTAATATCATGTAAATATTCAAACAGTGATCTGCGATATTTCCAGTATAGACAATTAACTTTGAACTGGAATTAATCATAAATAGTTTTGGAACACAGTCTACAGGACTATTAATCGGACTTGTGTTTCCAAAAAGATTGTCAAATGTGTTTGGAAAATTTCTGTATATTGTGTGTAAATAAGAGTGTGGATCGCCACACGTGAAAGATGCTGCTTTGAGCATCTTTGCAGTCAATTTTAACTTCAAAATAAACTGAGATAATTTTACCAGATGTGTTATACCCAATTAAATCTCCTTCTATCCTTATTGTTGCATTGAGCCAAAAATCAGTAAAGCATTTTTTTCATTTGATGTCGTTTTGGCGATTAGCTTTAACCCATCTGGCGCCCCGGGATATTTTGATTCTCGTGCTGACTGATTATTGGTAAAATGCATATGTGGTCGTGCGGACTCCGGTCTAAACGGGCACATAAAATAAGATAGAGAGAGAAATGGCTTCGAACGTGGGTCTCGATTTAGACATGGTCAATCGCATGCCGATTTAAATTGTGATAATTTTTATAGAAATATTTTGGGAGTTGAGAGATGTCTGGTTTGGATGAATAAATTAGTAGGAAACCCAATTAGTGGGGAAAATTAAAAATTTAACTTGGTTAATAATTAGAATGGGTTTGATTATTTTGATAATGGCTTAACCATTAGGGCGTCAAGTAAATTCAGTAGTAAACGTTCGATGACTGGACATACACATTATTAGAATCCAGGTGGAGGATATTTGAGAACTTGCATATTTTTTTTCTTGTGATATTGTGGTAAATGTAATTCGTAAAAGTAGAGAATTATGTTTTTCCATCACGTCGACATTAGGACAAATCTCATTTTATTATAGTGTTCCAATTAGCTATTCATATTTCTTGTTCTAGTTATAAGCTTGTGTTTGCCACTGTTGTATACCCCTAAGTTTTGAATAATAATTGAAATTATGGAAGAAATGATGAGGATGATGAGGAGTTTGGAGGAGAGTTCAAAGGAAGCTGGACTGCGTGTAGCAGCCATTATGAAAGAAAATACTGAGGCTTTGGAAAGGAAACTTAAAGAAAATTCTGATAAACTTAAAGAAAGTTTAAACGATAAACTTAAAGAAAATTCCGATTTGTTAGAAAGCAGGTTAAAAGATAACTTGAAAGAAAGTTTAGATGAAAAACTTAAAGAAAATTCTGATTCTTTAGAAAATAAACTTAAAGAAAATTCTGATTCTTTAGAAAATAAACTTAGAGAAAATTTGAATGATAAACTTAAAGAAAGTTTAAATGAGAAACTTAAAGAAAATTCTGATTCTTTAGAAAATAAACTTAAAGAAAATTTTGATTCTTTAGAAAATAAACTTAAAGAAAGTTTAAACGATAAACTTAAAGAAAATTCTGATTCTTTAGAAAATAAACTTAAAGAAAATTCTGATTCTTTAGAAAATAAACTTAAAGAAAATTCTGATTCTTTGGAAAGCAGGTTAAAAGGTAATTTGAAAGAAAATTTAAATAGTAAATTTAATTCAATGGAAAGTAAATTTAAAGAGAATTCCGAAATTTTGAAAATGTCACTTGAGAGTAAAATGAATAAATTATGCGAAAAAACACATGAGCTCGAAACTTCATTAGCTACTAACGCAAGTTTAATGGACGATAAATTTCGCGATGCCGATCTTCGATCCCAAAGCTTAGCTGATAGGATAGAACATGGTCTTAGGAAAGTTGGTGAAGACATGGTCAACCTGGAAGTCAGAGTGAAGAAGGAGAGTAATGAGATGGGAATTCTAGTTGTCCAACGGTTAACGGAACAATTCAAAGAACTTGTCATGGGAGAAATAAGAGAAGGTGTGATTAATGAATTGCAAACTGAAATCAAGACCACAGTTGTCAATGAAATTAAAGACACACTCAAGCTGGAGAACCAAGAGGGAATCAAGGAGATTAGGGAATCTTTGTCATCCCATATTGAAGTAATTGCCAAAGATATCCAAGCAACTCAGAAGGACATATCAGATATGACAGGGTCATTGAAAAGTCATGAGGCTGTTATGAACCAGATATCCACTGATGTTAAGGACAATTGTAAAGAAACTGAAGCAATTAAGAAAATGGCAGAAGAAAACCAGAAGGAACTTGAGGCTATGAAAACTCAAATCAAGGATGAGAAACAGTCTGATCATCTGTTGAAAATGCCAAATGTAAGGGGAAAGGAACATATACAGATAAATCTAGGAGGAGCTAGAGACACGGATAGTCAAAGACAGGATGAGGTCAGGACAGTATTTCAATCCAACCCCATAACTGTATTTAAGAATGTAGAAGATAAGCCTTCTAAATTTTCAGGGCGAGATTCTGTGACACCCGTGGAATTTTTGAGAGAAGCAGGTGATTACCTGAAAGATTCTAAGATCCCTAAAGAAAGACAGATCCGAGTGATAGGGAAGTTTTTGGAAGGTCCTGCACTTCTTTGGTTTAGAGCTTTTAGATCCACTCTAACCACTTTTGAGGAGTTTTCTCGTGGGCTATTGAAAAAGTTTTGGTCCCCGGAAACCCAACAGCAAGTCAGAGCAGAGTTATATTCGAAGAGATTCTCGACGTCACAACCTACTCGATACTCTACGTACTTTTCTGGACAGCTGTCTAAACTTCAACATTTAGATCCGCCGATGCCAGATAACGAGTTGATTACTGCATTGATACGTCAGTTTCCAGCAGACGTCCAGAGGACTTTGATCGCTGCTGATATCTATAATATGGAGCAATTTGACGAAGTATTACAGAAGCTGGATCATACGAACGCTCAATTCTTCCATCAGAAGGGAGGAAAAAATAACAACGATGTGTACGCTGTTATGGCTGATAGTTATTCTCAGACACCTCGAGAGATTCGAGAGGAGCGAGAAGAGAAAACGCCGAGGGAAGATCCAAATAAGAGAGGATGGAATCAATACCGTAACAGATACAGTTACAAGCCTTATGCGAGACCGGATGGTGGTAATCGATACAATACTCGATGGAGAAGACCACAGGATAATCAGGGAAGGTACCAGGAAAGAAGATACTATGGTAGAAACAACTACAATAACCGAGGGAATGTGGATACTCGTCAGTCCAATGAAGAGTTCAACAAGGAGACGAGGAAAAACTTGGAAGCAAGACACCAAGATAACTTGCAGTTTTTGGAGCAAAGGCCCAATGAACCAGGTCCATCGGGAACACAACAATCCCGGGGGAATGGTAACGAAAAAAAAAACTTCGAATTCACAGTAGAAGATAGAATTTTGAACACTTTCACTTCCAGAATTATTAAATGGCAAGCAGAGGATGATGATTTAATTCAACAGAATGACGAACGAAAAGAAATGGGTACGAGAATTAGAATGCCAATCATATCATGCGAAGTATTCGGTATGCCTGTCGATACTTTGATCGATACTGGGGCTATGCTTTGTCTGGTGAGTGAGAAGCTTTATATTCTGTGGAAGCTCAAAGAGAATTTAGAGGAGATTCCAGTATCAGGAATTAAGATCCAAGGAATAATACCCAATAAAATATCTCTGTGTAAAACACAATTATACTTATTTATAACGATTGGAGGACATGATTTCCGACATGTGTTTGTTGTAATGAAGGACATGGCTTTTGACATGATATTGGGAGCGGATTTCATTCAGAAATATCAAGCAGTGATAGACATGAAGACAGAGACGATCAGATTCAAGAATACCGAAGAGATTAACTTCGAGGGAAAAGAAGAGGAAGACATCGAGGGAGATGCTCAATGGTCTCTGATTTTTCATGAAGCTGAAGGAAGAGAAGTCTACACTGAGAAGGAGTCCCCAGAGCTAGGGAAGATTTTGGAAGAGTATCACGATATTTTTGATATTAAGCCTGGTGAAACTGAAGATTTTGAATATTGTGGAAGTAAACAATAATGGAACCTATGAAATCGCTAATACACGAACTGGTAACATCGTGGGAACTTATAATGCATCGAATTTGAAGATTTATTATTCAAGAACCAGATGATTTAATGTGTAGATAGGAAAAATAAAAATTTTCAATTTTTATTTTTTGCTAGGTGTGGGGTGGATGTGCCCAACTCTAGGAATGGGTATTCCACGATTCAGACACCTAGATATCAAGGGAAAGGCTGTAGCCGCTTTTGAAAGTTGAGATATTTGAATATCGCGCTACATTGCTTCGAGAAGGAATTGGAAGGAATTTACCGATACTTGCATGTCAAGTGACGTAGCGAGTAATAGCAGAGGTCGAGGCTATTTATTGATTAAATAGTTAACTATGGAGTAGAGACTTGAGACTGGGATCAGATTACTGGCACGGCCAAATAAAAGAGAATGCAATTAGTATCAAGTAAATCGGACCAGGGATTCAAGAGATATGAGGATTTCTAGATATCAGGTGATGACGCGTGACCCTGACAGTTTTGAATAAAAGCCAGCTGGCCGAAGCAACTTCAGCTCATTCTAACACAAGCACTTGGCGAGCAAGTTGCATCTACGCTGAGCCAAGGCACATGGTTGCCGGATCTACGCAGAAGTTCTTTTCAAGTCGTGATAGTCACGAAAAGTGCTGCGCTACGAGTTGGAACTTAGTAAGTTTCTGGTGAGGAGAATCACTGAGGTGATTAATTTTTCTACAGACATTGGTGGAAATATTTATATTTCTACAAGGACATATGCTAGACTTTGTCTAGAAATTAGTATTTTGTCACAGTCCAGTAATAACTTAATACTTGGATGTTTAAATCCATTTCAAGTCAGTTTTCATATTTGTAACTAGTTAACCACTTCGATCTGTCAGTACACTGAAGACTAGTCTATAACGGTGGCATTCATTAGTCTACGCAAGGGAAACTACAAGTTGCTTAGCGCATGGTAGATGGTGATATAATAAACCATGCCCAGGGAACGATCTTCAGAACAGCCGTTGATTGGTTAGACTGTCAATGTTTTTCTTGTACTGATAAGATTACCGTGAGTTATGTTACAACTGACATATTTAAGAAGAGATCACTTAGATCTGACCCTATTTAAACAAACTGTTATGGCTTTGATAGAAGCCCATATTAAAATGTAACAACAGTTAATTCAAACGTCAAGAGATACTACCACTATGTCTTACTAGACGGATTGTGGGTATATAATGGCGGCCGATACAAGGATTGTACGTGCTTGTCCGCTAGAGCATGTCTATGGATAAATCTGGTACAGACCAGGTTTACTACGCTTCAAGACCATCAAGAAATGTAAGCCACATTTGAATTATATTATGCCTAGCTAATTGGAACAAACTAGTTTTTCTGCAGATGACCAACACATTTTATTTTTTTGTCGTATTTAAATCTTGCAATGATTTTCGCAAGACTTATTAGAGTTATTCTGAGTATTTTCAACACTCAGAACAGTTTAGGATCGATGACCGAGCATTTCGAGCATTTATTTGAATATTTCATATTTTTGGGAAATCACGGTAATCAGCCGATGTAACTGTAAAAGTTAAATTTATTTTTTGTTAAGGAATGGATATTTTTTCTATATTCGAAGATTCGAACATGTGGATTCTCACATAATGAGATGATAATTAAACATATTTAAAATGAAATAAATAATAATAATAATAATCCACTAATAATAATAATAATTTTTATAAATTTTCTAAATAATTCTTGGATATTATATTTTATAATAATCATATGTATTAAGAAAGAGCCTATGGAGTAGTTTAATCATTTCTAGTTTGGAACAGGAGATTTTCCGAAGGAGAGTGGTTAACGCAAGCCCGCATTCAACCAACATTTCAGTTCTGGTCGAACAGTTGATATTTGCATTGAGCAAAGTATATTTTTCAGATAACACGGAGAGGCATGAAACGGGAAGCAATTGATATTTGTATCAAATAGGATATTTTTGTATTTATATAAAATCATGACGTAAATACACTCGAAAGTGAAGTAAAGATTTTCATAAGTATGGTAAATTCACGGGTTGAACTGAATGGTAAAATAAAATAAACTTGTAAGTTTATTAATCTTCCAGTGTTGATAACAAGCAGAGGCTTGATTTATTGTATAAATTTTGGGAAGATAATTTATATGTGTGGAGTAGTTGAAATGCCATTCCCAGGTGCGCATGTTAAGTCGCAGGAATGAAGAGATTTTTTCGAGCATCAATCAAATAGCAGGTTCGATGGCTCAGGTTTATAGTAGGAGTATTGGAACTACACATTTCGTCGTATGAATGACCCGAAGGTTATTTTGTAAAACCATCAGTTCTTATTTCAACCTTGTTTACGGATTCCATTTAGACTTTGATTTTGCTAGAACCCGGATTTGTCATGATAGTAGTTTATTCTTCTTCAGAGGAAGACCTTTGCCGTTGTTGTTGTAATATTGTGTTCTTACACAAATAATAGAATGGGCCACTGCCAATTAAAAATAATTCTTGAACCACGAATAATTTGAAGGATATTTTCAATCCTAGTGCCATGAACTAAATGAATTTATTATGAAGCTACAATTCTTATTTCCGCATTCTGTCGAAGAATTGCAAGTTGTAAAAGTTACTAAGAATGGCCATAAATATAAATATTTTTTCATAATGATTCCAAGTGGGAAATTGAATAGTTGAATGGTTCAACAATTTAGTTATCAAGTTGATGATTCAGAAATCATGTATTTTGTTAGAAACTTGAATTTCATAATCGAGTCACTTCTCGAAATGTTTAATGTCAGAAGAACAAGTAATTGTTGTTGTGCTTCGCACAATTCTTCGATGCTATGCTCAAGGTCAAATACTTTTCAGATGTTATTAATATGTGTAAATAATGTGTGTTGCTTCAATGATAATAATATTTTCGACAATATATTTTTGAAACTGGGAAACTAAGTGAAAATTTAAAATTCTATGAACATTTATTCTACGAGTGTTAATATCATGTAAATATTCAAACAGTGATCTGCGATATTTCCAGTATAGACAATTAACTTTGAACTGGAATTAATCATAAATAATTTTGGAACACAGTCTACAGGACTATTAATCGGACTTGTGTTTCCAAAAAGATTGTCAAATGTGTTTGGAAAATTTCTGTATATTGTGTGTAAATAAGAGTGTGGATCGCCACACGTGAAAGATGCTGCTTTGAGCATCTTTGCAGTCAATTTTAACTTCAAAATAAACTGAGATAATTTTACCAGATGTGTTATACCCAATTAAATCTCCTTCTATCCTTATTGTTGCATTGAGCCAAAAATCAGTAAAGCATTTTTTTCATTTGATGTCGTTTTGGCGATTAGCTTTAACCCATCTGGCGCCCCGGGATATTTTGATTCTCGTGCTGACTGATTATTGGTAAAATGCATATGTGGTCGTGCGGACTCCGGTCTAAACGGGCACAATACAGAACGCACTTGGCTGTGCTCATGGGTTCTTATTTTTAAGATGGCCAATTACAGCAAATTGAAGTGATAGAAGCCATTTTTCAGTGTTGCCCGGTTCTATTTAAGAACTGGAAAGCTTTCTTTAATATAATTGCAGCAGAGTATACGAACTACGAACAAGGAAACCTTGTCAATATAAGCTCCTCGGTAGTGCTTGCTGGTCGTACCACGGTAGAGAAAACTGTCAGATTCTGATGATGAATGTTGTTTTAAGGGCTGAATCAACGTGGTAATCTGCCCCCACATTTGTGAGTGTATTTCATCTTCTAATCCAGCAGCGTCACCGCCACATATGGCAAAGATGCACTTGTTTAAGCAAGCTGTTATAAATCGCTTGTCCACTTCGATCTGTCCTAGAGCATGAAGGGATGTGTCTGACTGGTAGAGCATCACCAAAATTCACAAGTTTATGACTGTTCAGAACGTTGTGAATTGCTAGCATAACGATCCGACTACAAAGCCATAAAGTTGACGTGAGTAATATTGGTATTACAATCCCAGTACAAGGCAACAGGGACAACGTGGGCAATGTCCCTGACAATCAGGCTTGAGATTACGACATAGCACAGCCGCTGCCATGCTGAAAATCACGGCAAGGGACAGAAGATGGCTGCCCATTCAAGTATTGCTGGACTTCAGCAAGGCATTCGAATCAGTAGACTTCAACATACTAATATCCACGCTCTTTTCACTTCATTTTCCCGTAAGTGCTCTGTCGTGAATCTATTCGTATCTCCATGACCACCGACAGTGCATTTCTTGTGGCCGAGATGTATCATCGTGGCGTGACCTGAAGGCAGGTGTCCCTCAGGGTTGTGTGCTGGGTCCACTCCTATTTACTCCCTATGCTACGGTGTGAGAGACACTATATGTACGCTGATGATCTAGAGATATACTTGCACGCTGACCCAGAAGAAGTCACATTAGTTCTGCTATTCCTATTGAATACTCCGACTGGCTACGGTGACCGAGAGCACTAACGCGCTACCTCGTACCTCGCTGGCATCGGGAGAGCGTGGCTTCGAATCCTACCTCAGCCGTCCTGAAAATGGGTTTCGTGGTTCCCTTTTTCACCACCAGACAAATGCTGGGACGGTTTCTCTCAATAGGTCCACGACCGATTTCGTTCCAAAATCCCTTCAGTTACCCGTCCTGATAATAAAGTGATTGGAATTAATAACATTATATTATACTGAATACTAGGGAGCCTCCGTGGCTTAAGCGGCAGCACGCCGGCCTCTCACCGCTGGGTCCGTGGTTCAAATCCCGGTCACTCCATGTGAGATCTGTGCTGGACAAAACGGAGGCAGACAGGTTTTTCTCCGGGTACTCCGGTTTTCCCTGTCAAAATTTCATTCCAGCAACACTCTCCACTATCATTTCATTTCATTTGTCATTGCCCCAGAGGAGTGCGACAGGCTTCGGCAGCCGGCACACTTCGTATCCTCGCCGCTAGATGGGGGCTTCATTCATTCCATTCCTGACCCGGTCGGAGACTGGAAGTAGGCAGTGGATTTTCATTTTCATTCATATTATACTGAATACTCCAAGCTCCTGACGACATACAAATATACTTACATATTCTAAACGGCTGGAGCGATTTCAATGAAACTCAGTAAGGTCATAGTACTATTTTGTCCTTCCCCGACCGTGCCCTTCAAATTTTATTACGTCTCACCAATCCAACATGGCGGCAGTGCGAAATATCTCACCGGCGTTCTATATCCCCGAAACTATTACTTAGGCTATATCAACCTGCACTTTTGTACGGTGATAAAGGGCACAACTAGATGTTCACCTATGTGATTTTTAAAAACCTGTTAACTACAAAACAAACATGGCGGCTAAGCGAAGTTGAAACATTTAAATAGACTTTTCTTGCGATTTAACTATCCGCTCGCAGCGAAACTTGGTACAGCAAATTACTATACAAATTGCAATGCACTGATATCTAATTTAGTTCAATTGTTTACATAACCTCAAGATGGCGGCTGTGCAAACTTTTAAAATTAAGTTTTAATTTCTTGTGTTCTAATCATGTGATCGAAAACAACGTTTGAATAATGAACGTACACGATAATCCTCATCTAATAGTATATAACACTATGGCCTACATATATTAAAGTCCAACATCGTGACCATCCGAAATATTTAAACGGTTCTCAATATCAATTAATCTATGACAGCAATCAAACTGAAATGTTGAATGTGTATAGAGGCTATAAACACAAGTTCACCTATGGGACGTTAAATAACCTGGTGAGCACAAATTCAACATGGCGGCGACGCGAAATTTAGATATTCAACTGGACGTATCTCGTGATCTAACCATCCGAGCCCGGTGAAACTTGGTGCGGTATATGCTTATATCAATTTTAATCCACTGGCATCTAATTCATTTAAATTATTATCATAACCACAAGATCCCGGCTGAGCGAAATTTTGAAATCTCGTTCTTATTTCTTGTATCTTTATCATGCGATTGAAGTTTGAATAAAACACCTACACAATAATCTTCATGTAAGCCTAATAGTACATAACTCTAAGGCCTATGTATAAAAATCCTACATGGTGACCATCCGAAGTATTTGTAGACGTTTCTCAATATCTAAGAATCCATTACATCAAACTGAAAATTTGTATGTTGATAGAGGCAATTGATACAAGTAGGATATATGAAAATAGGCTATTTAGTTTTTCACGGAACTACTTGTTTTATTATTGCTACGTACGGGACTTTTCAATGTGGATCTCATTCACTCAGGAGAACAAGACCGCTATTCTGATTACACATTTACCGTTTGTTACTCTCAGCGGAACTACTGTAGTATATTATGTATTAGGTTATTGTAGAGAGTAGATTATTTTACTTCAGTATTTGACTGGGCACTAAGTTTAATCCCGCTCATAGTTCATTGGGGTTGTACCGATGTCTGTCGAAATATATATTTGACAAAGGAAATATGTTGTAGTTTGTAACGAAGACAATTTTCTTTACAGGGGAACATTACTTATGTTTGATGCTCCAGTATGTAATATAATTAAGCTTTACTAGCACGCACACTATGTTCATTTGCCTACCTCAAAATGGTCTGGTGTACAATATAAATGCGCAGTAAAGAAAGGAGACCAACTAATAAATGCTAGGATAGAAAATAATGGCAACATCGCTACAATTTGTACCTGCCGTTATTGCCAGAAGAAATACCACTTATACAGCTTCAATGTGTTCTTCCTCCATGGCCACAGCATGCTGCGAGGTACACCGTCAGTCTTCAGTTTTGGTCGTCTGTTTTCCTTGAACGGATCATAGGCCTACTCATGTCACGCCATTTCATGTGAATGGTGGTACATGGGTTCATAAGTTTCCTGTGCACAATTGTCCAATCTTTATGTCATCTTCATTTAATATTTTCTGACGTCAGGAAATAAAGACCCTGCAACACTCTGCGACACGATATTGTTGAGGTGACGGTTCGTGTTTACCTTGGCTGGTGAGACCGTTCCAGAACCCACTTTCCTATATGCTGCCACAATTACTGACCCTTTCCAGTGTGTCAGCATATGTTTATGTTTACTACCTGTTGTATTTTTGAAATATAATAATACTAGCGGACCCGTGCGAGAAATCTCGCATGTGCATAGACCACATTTTCCCCAATAGGTAATGAGAGACTTAAGGAGAAGGGTTGTTATGTTGTTTCTTTTTTATGATTATAGAACACTATTTACATTTCAGTCAGAATTCCAAGTTCTATGTTCCCTAACTTAAGAAGGCAATCACTGAAAATTAGATCATCATAACACTCACCGGTTATTCGATATTTATGAAATTATACGATTTGAGTACTCATTCCTTTGATTTACTGTTTCTGAAATCCATGCAAAATGATAAAGGAAAGACATCAGAATGTTAAAATGACATGAAACAGGCGTCACAGCGGCCAAAATGTGAAGCGGACAGCAATTATGGAGCGTATTGTCCTACAGCAACAGTATCTGCGAATCGCACACTTCGTACATTTTTGAAAAGTCACTTTTTAAAGAAACTAGCAGTAGTGTCCGGCTTCGCCCGGTGGATTCATTTGTTTTATGGATGATAATGAATACTACTATAGAACTGGTAGCCTACATGATACTTAAACTAACAGAAAATAATATTTTAAAAATATAACTTTCGTGATGGATTATGATTGTGGGGGTGATAAGTAGTACAGTATTATGGATGTAACATTCAGGTCATTTTTTTCGTAATGATAATAATAATGAATATGGAAACGGCTATTTACTATGTACAGTACTGACACATATAAATTACAAACGAATTGAAACATATCATTAGAAAGAGGAGTATGGGAAATTAAAAAAAAATAAAGACACTGCCTATATCTCATTGGCTGTTAGAAAAGTAGAGATCAATAGTGTCGTCTTTTGTCGCATAGCGCCGTAGAAAAATAATCAGAGGACTTTGGAAAACTTAGATTGTCCCGAGCTCCTGAGGTATCAATAGTGTCATTTATCGTCACATACCGCTCAAGGATAAGGATCGGAATAAATTAAAGTAAATTTGAAAGAACCAACGCTTATTGCATCTGATAACCTCAATGTACTGCACCAACACCATCGCACTTATACAGAGGCATAATATATTCATGATGATAACTCTTTTAAGAGGCCTAAGAAATCTTTCTGCACTAATTACTCCCCATGACTCCAATTTATACGCAGCTCAAGATGTAACTATTTTCGCAGTTCTGCACCAGAACAATGGTAGGGGTGACGTGATGCAACCCGCATTGCCAGCCAACAATAGACTTATTAAAATATTCTTAAAGTTACACTACTACGGACATGAATGGTTCTGGGGCCTTAAAACGTGGTTTTAAAGTTACTTTCGTCTATTGTTCCAAATATAGGAATGGAGAATGTTGTCCAAAATATCAAGTTGGCAGTGTTAACCGCAGGGTTGAAAAGGGTAAGTACATTAAGTTTGGTTCAGATCGGTGAAACTATGTAGGTTTGTGCCAAAGGGCCTAATAAAGGGAATAGAGTGGTCTATCCGAAATTTCATGTAGACAGTGTTACTCGCAGGGTTCCAAAGGGTAAGTATACAAATTTTGGTTCAGATCGGTGAATCGTTGTTGTTTCTTGCCAAAGGGCCTGAATGCAGGGAATGGAATGGTCTGTCCGAAATGTCATGCAGACAGTGTAACTCGCGGGGTTCCAAAGGGTAAATATACAATCTTTGGTTCAGATCGGTGAAACGGTGTAGATTTGTGCCAAAAGGCCTACATACAGGGAATGGAGTGGTCTGTCCAAAATTTCATGGAGACAGTGTTACTCGCACGATTCCAAAGGGTAAGTATAAAAATTTTGGTTCAGATCCGTCGAACGGTGTAAATTTGTGCCAAAGGGCCTAAATGCAGGGAATGGAGAGGGTTTTCCGAAATTTCAAGTAGTCAGTGTTATTCGTCTGGTGTGAAAGGGTAAGTACGTACAATTCGGTACAGATCGGTGAAACGGTGTAGATTTGTGCCAAAGGGCCTAAATGCAGAGTGGAGTGGTCTGTCCGAAATTTCATGTGGACAGTGTTACTCGCAAGGATCCAACGGGTAGGTATACACATTTTGGTTCAGATCGGTGAAACGGTGTAGATTTGTGCCAAAGATCCTAAATGCAGGGAATGGAGAGGGTTGTCCGAAATTTCAAGTAGACAGTGTTATTTGTCTCGTTCGAAAGGATAAGTACGTAAAATTCGGTTCAGATCGGTGAAACGGTTTAGATTTGTCTTGTTCGAAAGGGTAAGTACGTAAAATTCGGCTCTGATCAGTGAAACGGTGTAGATTTGTGCCAAAGGGCCTAAATACAGGGAATGGAGTGGTCTCTACGAAATTTCATGTAGACAGTGTAACTCGCAGAGTTCCAAAGGGTAAATATACAAATTTTGGTTCAGATCGGTGAAACGGTGTTGATTTGTGCCAAAGGGCCTAAAAGCAGGGAATGGAGTGGTTTGACCGAAATTCCATGTAGACAGTGTTATTCGCAGGGTTCCAAAGGGTTAGTGTACAAATTTTGGTTCAGATCGGTAAAACGGTGTCGATTTGTGCCCAAGGGCCTAAATGCAGGGGGTGGAATGGTCTGTCCGAAATTTAAAGTGGACAGGGTTACCCGCAGGGTTACAAAGGGTAAGTATACAAATTTTGGTTCAGATTGGTGAAACGGTGTAGATATGTATAAATAACAGACAGACAAACAGACAAACAGACAAACATTGAGCTTTATATATAGAGATTATAGTTATTTATGAAATTAGAGTGCAATTCTTCACTGCTAATGTCTATTCTCTTTCATTTGAATGTTCATGTGTCACGATCGGTTGCTTGAGAACGCCGCATAAGGGATCTATACTTCTGAAAAATTACAGGGAGCGGCAAAATGATCTGACGGTTTTTAAATCACAACAACACAAACATTTTAAATGATACAAACTCTTTTATTACTCAAAAAAGCAAGGTGTACATGTCAATTAATGGAAAACATGAAAGAACAATAGATTTTAACTTTTAAGATTTGAAGATAACGTCTTTCAAATGATGCCCATCTTTTGCCATGCATTCATCCAGTCTTGCACTGGAGCTTTGCATAGTCATTAGGCTTCAACTGCTGGACAATAACCATTTTATACGGATGAAAATGCAAATCGAAACGCAATATTCGTCTCACTGTTCGATCAGACATTTGCAAAGCAGCAGCTTGTTTACGAGCCGGCCGCCGTGGACTGGTTTCCACAGCTTGTCTCACTCGCTCAACATTTTCTGGTGTCCTGGCTGACCTTGGACGGCCTGTCGACGTACGTTTCAAGGCTGAACCTGTAGCTCTAAAATTACTCACCCATAACAAAATGAGATTTAGGGTCCGATTTCAGGCCGAAACGTGCATATCAACTTCGCATGGTTAATTTCTGTGGCTTGGGGATTTGGGGATTGTGTCTTTAGCATTCATTTCATCCTCATCGTGGCTCACATGTTGCCTAAGGGCGGCACCTTCAAGGACCTGCTCGAGGCCTCTTCAAAGGACACACGCCATAATTAACTTGTTCTCATCAACAGTACACAGAACAGTGCTAGTTCCCACTACTAGCACAGCTCTGATGTAACAACACCTTCAGATGTTGTTAAAGGACGCACACAGAGTATATTAAGGTAAATGGCTCTAACGGGTGTCGGAAAAGTATTTTTACATCGTTCCAAGACGATCGAGCTTGGGTACTGCCCCTAAAAGCAAGAGTGAGTACACAGCAGCGACCGATATCAAAGCAACTTTTAATTTTCTGAATTATTGCTGCATACTGACAATTATTCAAGAACAGTTAGTTAGTTATTGTTGTTTTAAGGGGCGGAACTACGAGGTCATCTGCCCCTTAAGAACCACTCATATATTTCAAGTATGTTGCTAAATAAACTTTAACGGCAGAGTAGTGTGCTCACCTATGGGCAACCGACAGCAGTGGCTACGCTGGCTAAAGCGCAGCATTAGTTCATGGGACCAAGCTCTCTGCTGACTCGGTAGACGCTTGGGTTAGAGCCCCACCGTCGGCTGTCCTTGAAATGGTTTTCCATAGTTTCCCATTTTCAACACCAGGCAAATGCTGGGACAGTACCTTCTGACAGACCACGGCCGCTTCCTTTCACATCCTTGCCCAGTTTCATTCATCTTCATCCATTCCATCTCTCATCAAGACGCGCAGGTCGCCCACGGGCGTCGACTGGAAAGACCTGCACTCGGCCTCTCAGGAGGCTACACGACAAAAAAAAACTATGGGCAACGCCAGATGAGACTCCGAGTCATCTCACAACACGACCTTGTTGTGTTCCAAGGTGAACAACAGGCTAATAGTACACATGGCATATATACCGTAGGAAGTAACTGTAGGCCTACTCGTGACTTTTAATTTCCTGTATGGAACGGTGTCTGCTGCTGCTTTCCTGCAAGGTTGCAATTTGAGGGAAAAACTGTCATGTTTCATAGCATTCGTCACATGAAGAAGCTTTGCCGAATTCAGTTCTGTAAAGTAATGTCAGCATAAGTAGTTAACAATGGGTCATATTTTATCAAATACAGTGCTATAGCACCCCCAACCATTTCGTCATATACACCCTGTTTGCTTGCCAGACAAACGGTTTATATTTCATACATGCTTGCCAAGCTCTTTTTCGCTGTGATCAATTCTTTACATATAAAACTGTCTCTCTTCTTTTCTGCTGAATCCTGAAATAATGATGACCTACGCTAAGGTACACTTCATATAAGATGCGGGGATCATTGAACGGGAACTTTTTGCTTCCCTAAATGTCCCCTTATCCATGATAGAGTACAGTCTCTGACGTCCTTCGTTCATTATTAACAGCCACTTACTGCTCTTCTTTCTCACCTCACGTGCGTACCGTCGACCGAATATAAATTATTTATACGCAGCATCTCGTTCGCGCTTGCCTACGCGCTATAGCATTACTTGTATTTCCACATACGGCCACACCGCGCTAGGCTGAATCAAAAGCACGTCATTTTCCACCCCTATGCGTTCATGTTGCGTGATAGCCACATTTCATTTACTTTAAGTGTTCAACGTTCTGTCGTTGCTGCTACAGACACTCTCCTTAACCCATTGTCATCAATGTTAGGCCTATATCTCTCCCCCTTGACTTCACCAACCTCAAGAGCTTTGATTGAAGAACTTTGGCCAACTTCTGGAGGAATCGATATATTTAAACATTGACTCAAGATAGTAACTTTTTTTCCCTGTCCATAATCATTCACGTTGTCCCATACAAACGATTTTCTGGAACAATGATCACTGAGTTAGAGTGGTTTTACCACTAAAACGAAATCGCGAGGCTAAATGTACCCTGTTCTTTCAGACCAGAATTAATATTTTATAGGATTATATTTCCATTTTGCATATTAGATATATTAATCCATTTCCTCAAGAGATAGGTTAGAATATATTATCATTCTGGCGTGGGAAGAACGTACTATTCCCGTAATCTATAATTTATAATATCTTAATCTCACCATGATCAATTATATTTTCTGAATGTTTTGCAATCATTATAGGGTCAGTTTTAATTCCTGACTTATACGCATTGGAAATGTGAAATTTGGCCTTAGTGGCGCAGTTGGATTAGCTTAGGCCTTCAAAATCCAACATAGCGTTCTCAGTCCCAACTCAGTCCAAAGGCCTACATGATGCTCAAATGCATACACCTCGTGTCAGTAGATTTACCGACAAGGTAAGGACCAACTTCAGTTCAAAATTACGACACTCCAGTGCGGCGTTTCTAACCAATAATAGTAAAATTATTATAAAATGTGTAACTCGTCAATTTTAAACCAAATTAGCATTGCATTATCACTGGTCTCTATGGGCAGCTATTCCGATTATGGCAACATCCTTATGCATAATTTGCTCAAGCATTTGCATTAAAGCTACACCATGAATAATGTCTACCAGTCTTCTTGCTTGTTTCGCCTCGTGACGTAGTGACAAGCATTTTAGGCTGTCACTGCCGAGACCCGGGTTTGACCTCACGGCTCTTCTAATATTTTAATTCTGGTCTGAGTGATAGAACGGCATTTATTCAGCCTCGCGACGCAGAACTGAGAAGAGGCGTGTTAGATTTCTACCTCAGCCATCCTAGAAGTGATTTTTCGTGGTTTTCCCACTTCTACTCCAGAAAAATGCCGGAATGTACCTAAATGTAGGCCACGACCGCCTCCTACCTAAACCCTATCCCCGTTTAAAAATACACATCCTAGTAGAGCCATCACAATAACGCAGGTTATCAGACACACTCTCCCCCTCCCCACACACACACAGGCAAAATACACGGGCTATGACCTCAATGTCGCAAATCACCTAAATGAAAAAAAACAACAATTCTTTCTTTGTGTCACATAAACTACTTCTGAAAAATGTTCTAAGCATCACCTGTGTTTCTTACGACTTAAGGTTTTCCACTAGAGCTGAACTGTACCCAAATCGGTCCTCTACACGTCACACCCTTCTAACGGACATATGGGCAGTCGGTACAACTCTCCATTCAATTACGAAAGTATACAAATGTATGCAACGAAACTTAAGATGAATTGCAGAAAGGAATAGTTTAATACTTGAAATGAGGAATATAGTTTCCGTCCTTTAAAACAACAACAACAAACACCACTGCCAGTGAAGAGAGATTGCTCACTCGTATCTGGATAAGGACTGGGGAACTGGTGCTCGTCTGGAGACTTGATTTTAGTGGAACAAATAGAACAAAGAAGAAATTACAGGGTTTATCACAAGCACAGCATGCCGGACACAATGATGCTGATTCTTAATACCAATACGTAGATTATCGCCTCCTTGTGATGTTCAAGTCGATAATTACCACCACTACCATCGACTACAACCTACGTGCAAGGAGACGTTAAAAAGAAACAACGTAGTTGAAAATTGAAATAGATCACCTCGTGGTGTAACGGCTGGAATTCTTGGCTGTTGCCTCGGAGGTCAGAGTTCGATTCCTGGTTCTGTCAAGAAATTAAATTTTGGTATTAGGCTGGAACGGAGTACATTCAGCCTCACGAGGCAAAACTGAGAAGAGGTGTTTTCGATTCCGCCTCCTTCCCAACCCTCACTTGAATTACAAATACACACACTAATACATACACCAGAATAACACAGGTTATCAGATACATTCTATACTCACGAGGCTAAATGACCACGAATTCGAAGCCCCTCAAATGAAACAAGAAAAATAAAACAAGCCAAATATAACAAGAATGTATTTGAAGTTCAAGATTTAATACTTTTACTCTTCATATTGTGCCGGAATGTAAGGAGTTGGATGTTCCTTACTCATATGGCATCCTCACTTGCTCAAGACTCACGAAGCTCTGGGGACCGAGTAACTCCCTCTGCCAAGTCAACGGCTTCTTGGACGGGATGATGAGCAGGCAGGGGTCCGAGGTATCCTTATGCTCTGGGGATAAGAAATTGTTCTTAAAGGTGGATGATCAGAAATGAAAGACAGTGACATAGGAGCTCCTTTGGAATGATCAATGAAGTCGATGGAGCTCAGCTGTTTGCCAATGTCAGCAGTTGAACAGGTGGCGAAAACATTCAACAGTGGCAGCGTCTATGTCTCCGTTAGTGAGATCAATTTTGCTCGGCGACAGGCAGCCTGTGGCATGATGGCACAGTGGTCCAGCTGCTTGCCTTCCATCAAGACAGACAGTGTTTGATCCCGGCTAATACACGTGGGATTTTTTAGGTAAAATATAAATTCCAGTGTTCGGATTCCACATAAAAAGGAGGTACCATGGTTTTTGGTCACGAAATAAACAGTCAAACAAGACCGAACATGAGAGCAGAACGAATTAGAAATATATATAACTATATATATACACCGAACGGGAGTCCTCACCACAAAAATGAGACAAAAACTAGGTAGCTTGGCCATGGAAGAGACAAAATGACAGTGGCACATTAATGTTCGCTAAACTAGCTGATGTTCTAGTGGAAAGACACAGACTGGACATCGCAACTCTGTAGGAGACAAAATGGAGAGGAGTCATCGGCGAAAGCAACGGCCTGGAATAGCAACTGTTTTAGAATGATAAAAATGACAAGCAAAATAGTGTTAACGCCTCATCAAAAGAGTGACCTCAGTCAGGCTTGGGTTAGCTTACAATGGATGACAGTGTTCCAACGTGATCTCCGCGTATGTCGACTCTGATCACAACATCAAGCAAAGGTTCTGGGATGAGTACGATCATCTGTTGTTTTAAGGAGCCTTACATGGCGATTATCGGCCTCTGGCTCCCCTGCAAACAGCTGCCACGAAATGAACGTAACATCATTTTAGGTGATCTAAACGCTCACGTTGGACAGATAATTAAGGACTGTCCTGAATGACATGGAGGCTCCGGTTTCGGAACAAGAAATTACCAGAGAGAGATGAACCTCCAGCTTTCAGCAGTGTACGATATGATGATATTGATTTCCAAAAGAGGGATGAACACCACCTCAAATTCAGGGTCAATAATTCTTACCAAGTTCAGGGTGCATTGAAAGACGAGATTATATGCGCCAATATTGATTACGTCCTTTGCAATCATGATCTACTTGAGCAATTTGTTGAATGTAAAACCATTAAGTGAAACTATTACAGCACAGCATCTGCTTCTGATTGGCGATTTCTAATTACAACGTCCTATGTGTGCTGAAACTAGCTTGTCAAATGGTATAAGTTGTATGTTGATGATATCAAGGACTATATTGTCCACGAACAGAAGGCAAATGAAAGAGTTTTGTTTACTTTACACATTACTGATTACATTAATTCAAATGAAGTCTCCCATGGTGTTCAGGCAGGCATGCCATTGTTTGTGTAGGCAAACAACGATTCGGGTTTCTGCTGTAACCAATCCATAACTGTATCCTGTACCTCCGTGCAGGAGTGAAATCTTTGTTCCTTTAGGGATTTCTTCAACGACTAAAGCAGACGAAGGTCGGAGGACGCGGTAAATGCGTCGTTACCCTACGACCATAGTGGAACATTCACGATCCATTTGTAACAGTTGACTTTCAGATGCACTTTTCGCCGTAAACAGTAATGATTTGTCCAATAAATCTCCACTAGCTTGCAACTCTATGCCGTTGAATATTGCGTTACTCCTCGCTGGTCATGATTGGACGGGTTATAGCATCTTGGCCAATGCATTAAAAATAACTCGAAAACATAGTTTCTAGTTTACAGCACAGACATGTAAGCTTGAATATTAAAACAATATACTGTGCCCGTCTGTCCACCTGGGATGGACAGACGACCACATGCAAGGCAACATGAGCACAGTGTCAGCACGAGATTATCTCAGGGCGTCCTGGGCTGGGCTACGTAATTACTGCACACTGCACCCATGCTCCCCGTATAGGATAAGGAAAGACTTCACAACACAACAGGAAGTGAGAACACATTTTAAGATAAAAAACAATTCACCACATATTTATTCATAAAACATTGCCTGTTGGCAATAACAATAATAATAATAATAATCACTTCCCTGCTTTGATTATGCCTCTCTGAAAAAATCATAGTCTCTTCTTAAAAGTTCATTGGTTTGACTATGTTTGATCAAAAATACATATTGTTCTTTTAACCTAAATATGCGAGATTGCATAATCTTAAATTATCACTCACGACACGAAAAAGAACTACCTAAATCTAACCTATTTGGTTTCAGTTCATAATATGGTCCTATATTATTTCACATATTTATATTTATTATTTACAACAATCTTGAGGTTGTTTCACACCCGCGTTTCACTATTACTATGAAAACACATAATTCAGAATGACACTTACTAGCGCGGCATGTCAAATTTCATTAGTTTGACAGTTAACATTTATCAAAGCATTCATTTATCTCAAAGCAAAAATAGTAATAATAATAATTGTAGGTTTTATCAAATGTGGCCTCAGATATATCGTTATAATTCTCATAATTATATGATTTAATGAGAGGATATGTAACACTGAACATGACTTAAATACCAGCCGTAATAAAAATCGGCATGAGGTTGGACGTGACGTCATTGCATTCATAACAAATCACTGATCTTATATTAGTGTATTTCATGGGAATTCTTAGAAATTGGACTGCCATTTGAAGCACTGTTACCACCATGGGACAGGATATCACTCCCGCATGCATCCCATTTTATTCTCAAAGCAAGCAGTATTATGTGGGACAGGAATCACTCCCTCATAAATCCCACTCATTCGAGGATCAACACCTCAATCTACCTGAACTAACTTTACAAAAGTGCATTGACACATAATTATTATTATTAGGCTTCGTTTCATATATGTCCAATATTATTTGAAGATCGTATGATCCCAGATTTTTACACAATCAAACAATTTGTTTATAATCATAATTCAACATATTTATCATTATCATTTATTATTATCCTCATGGAATATTACTTTCATTGTTGTTTATCAACATTCGGTGATCTTCCAATATAAATTTGTAGAGATTTTTATTATTATATTCATTAGAAAATATTTTCTAATTATTCAGAAAAATAATGCAAAGGCTTCTAACGTATCATAATTCTGCTGCAAATGGGGTAGGACATCCCCTATTATTTATTATAATTAAGAGTGAAAAATGTTGAGGATCCACCTCGCCTACAGGTCTAAGCGACTAATAGAAATATACGCCTAGCCAGCTATATAAGAACGAAGATTATTAACGATTAGGAAAGTGAATAGATTTAGCGGAAATTATGGAAATTCATGGCCCAAGAATAAGATCTACATAAGTCGGAAGGCTTCTACTTCAGATGTTCTGTGGTGGTGGGTCATCCCTCAGTGCGGATCGAACCATGGTACCACGGACCAGTGATGGCTTTACACTAGGAAAGAGACATATCCCAGCATTCGCCTCACGCTGCCTCCTCGTCTACAGAAATATGCCCCTGACAGGCATCGCTTCGGGTCCCCATCCGGCAATCCTGGTATCGCTCCACTCACATAGTGCCACTCTAGCCGATCGTCATGCTTGAACAGTGGGGTAGTGACGTCACCATCTTATGGGGTCGTTCCGAACTCTTCCACAAATGCACACTCGGCATTCTGATAGAGTAGCCCACAGTTTTTGGAATATCCCCTTATACTGACTGTCACAAATATGATCGAGTCGATCGTACGGGGCTGGATGATAATAATAATAATAATAATAATAATAATAATATCCCCTGGCTAGAATGTCTCAACTATGCCTGATATGATTCTAACACGAAATTTCCATGATATTACATAAACCCTCAGGGTCGCTCATTGTCACTCTGCATTCAGTTATGATGCTAGTTCGAATTGCATACAATTCCAGTGTATAAACATTGAGCATTGGGTAGAAGCTTACACACAGTAAAATTGTCCGTCACTTGCGTGAAACAAGTCCATATTCACATATCTGTAATTCCTGTAGTATTTTCATAACGATGAATTTTCACAATCACCATAATAATAATAATAATAATAAGTTCATGGAACACAATGGCACTTTACTTTTCACGCACTGGTATGAAAATGAGACTATGTCTTCTGACACAATATCGGAGTAACATAGAGATGTTATTGTGAATGCCAAGCCTCGCGAAGTAATTGCACAGTATAACCACAGTGTAGCGTAACAGCGTAACGACGAGTGAGCACCACTGACCAGCTGACCCACACAGACCGATCAAAACAGACAGATCGCCTGGCCTCCTAAGAGCCGGTTTATATACTGCCACAAGGTCACATATCGATAGTTGTAGTTGCAATTCGTAATGCGATATCACTTCTCTTATATTGGCCCCCACCGTAGAACATGCTGGAAGGTTATTGATATCAATTGAAACTTTGTGAATTAAACGGGAGAATTATTCCAAATATAATTCTGAAGTGCTGGTGCCTTCCTCTTCTTTATCCAAATGCAAACAAGTATATTGAGTTCCGACAATTCCTGGCGGTACTCAGAACGCGCGCCTGTTTCAAATCATGGCGAGTCAACAGCTTGCCCCATCCTTGGTGGTGCCTCAGCGCGCTCAAATCAAATCACGCCATCATCCACTCCGTCGTATAAGGGCACAATACTGTACCTGTTACCGCGGAGGAGCTCCGGAATACCATGAAGATCAATCTGGAGGAAGCATCCGTAAATCATAAACCGGAAAAAGAAACCATGGGTATCAAATCATACATGGACGTTAATAATGAACGACAGGCCATCAAAGTCAGTGGAATAAATAACGTCAACAAACTCGAGAGGTATAACCAGATGACGAAAGAATTTAATAAGGCATTGTATGACGACAAGAATGCTTATATCGCATCCCTCTGTGAGGAGGTTGAAGCCCATATGAACCAGAATGAGCCCAGAGATCTATTCAGAAAGGTAAAACTCTTGACAAGAAACTTCAAACCATGTCATTTACCAGTCGAAGATAGAACAGGTAGATTATTGACTGACACTAAAGAGATTATAAATAGATGGTGTCAGTATTGCGCAACCCTGATGGTAGGCAATGCAGATAGTAATACAGGTGGTTCAGAGAAGGCAGAACAAAAGAGAGAACCGTTGGTCTTGAAGTGTGAAGTGGAAGCGGCTTTACGGAGGCTTGCTAATAGCAAATCGGCTGGGTCAGAGGGAACGCGGGATTGACATGTTGCTACTGATCTGCAACAAAATATGGATCACTTTCAACTGGACAAATGAGTGGAAGGAATCAGTATATATCTCTTTACACAAAAAGGGGTCAAAACAACATTGTACGAATTACAGAACCATATCGCTAATCAACCACGCCAGCAAGGTTATGTTATACAAGGGCGCTTAAAGCACTATCTCCTTCCACAAATACCCCCAGAGCAAGCAGGCTTCGTACGAGGAAGAGGAACAAGAGAACAGATAATAAACTTGCGGTAAATGATGGAGAAATTCTACGAGTTTAATGTGCCTGCAATATTCTGTTTCCTTGATTACACTAAAGCTTTCGATAATGTTAACTGGAACCATCTTTGACAAGTGCTTGAGGAAATGGCAGTACCATCATCTTATGCAACTGATGAGATCATTATATACCAACAACAAGGTATACGTTTGAATCGATGGGAAGTTATCAGAGTCCTTTAAGATTGGAAAAGGCGTCAGACAGGAATGTGTTTTGTCACCATTCCTATTCAACATCTATGGGGAATGGAGCATCAGAAAAGCCACCGAGGATTGGACAGGTGGGGTTCAAATGGGCGGCAAGACAATCTCCAACCTCCACTACGTAGACGATACTATGCTGCTGGCTAGCTCGGAGGAAGAACTGGTAGAACTTTTGCAACGCACTGAGAGGTTCAGTGAAGAAGCAGGCCTTACACTAAACCAAACCAAGTGTTACTTGATGGTAGTGGACAGACAGCGTGCATTATCTCGTCCCTTCCAGCTAATACGAGATATCGATCTCAAGGAAGAAATAGTGTACCTAGGAGTTCCCATTTCCACTAATGGAAACTGTGAAAGAAAAATTAAAAGAAGAAAAGGTATGGCTAAGAAAGCACTGTCTAGTGTAACAAGAATATGGAAAGGTCATCATATTACCAAGGAAACAAAGATGCGACTGGTTCAAGCTCTGGTATTTCCTATCGTCACGTATGGCTCTGAGTCTTGGACCATAAATGCTGCATGCCGTAGGAGAATCGAAGCCTTCGAGATGACGTGTTATCGAAGAATGCTACGAATATCGTGGGTAGCAAGAAGAACGAATCAATCTATTCTGAAGGAGCTAAGGATTGCTCCTAAAGCACGCTTACTCCTAAACATCCAAAGGCAAATGTCGAGATTTTTCGGCCATGTCATCAGGAGAGACGGCATTGAGAAGTGTATCATCCAGGGTAAAGTTGACGGAAAACGGCTGATGGGACGTGCCCCGAACCAGTAGCTTAACCATATAAAGAGTCTGACTAATCTGCCACTTCAGAAATTAATGCACACAGCAGAATACCACCGTTTATGGCGGCGTATTCTTAACGGAATTGTGTGAAAGGTCACGACGTTCGAAATCGAACTACGACCAAGAGGAAGAAGTTAGCAAATAAGATGCTATTTTAAAATTATTTTTTCAAAAAAATTATCTTTTGACATTTCTTTAAACTTGCATGGGAAGCCTTCAAGTCTTTCACTCCCATTCAGTACAAAATAATATCGCATGCAGGTATCTCACTGCAAGAGTGAAAATCACATCGGCCCAGTAAATATTAATTGCCGGTTTATTCAACATTGGTATCAGACTGCTCCCGTGTGTTCCACCATACATAAAACAGAAAATTTATTTCGGGGCTTTGAATTAAATCGTGTAATTGCCAGTTATTATTTAATCATCATTGAGAAAATCTGATTAGATTCTTAAATTCATTCAAGGTGGCTTATGTACTTTACATCTTCCTTTGAGGATAAAATTATCGAAATATTAATATCGCATGCAGCAGCACATTAACATATAGAGGTGCGTGAGTGAATACTCTTTAATATCGCATGCAGCAGCACATTAACATATAGAGGTGCGTGAGTGAATACTCCATCTGTGTCATCATGTTATTGAAAACATAATTGAGGAGTGACTTTGAGCGTATGTACTATGTACGGCACAATATAACCACCCACTGTGGTATGGAGCCAAACCAGCAAGCATGTGACATCAATGCAGTGGTTCCAGCTGTGGTTAATGGGGTTAATTGAGATATATCTTGCCACAGTAGTGGTTGAACTCTCACACTCGATTTATTGATTTGAAGGTCTATTTGCGGAGGAATCACTGCAATGTGTTGTTCGTGCGTCTCACGGAGTAAATTGTGGAATTTAACTTCCAATTCAAGCACTATTCGTTTTGCCCACTGGTTTGAGGCATAAATTTGGATTTCAGAAAAGATGGTAATTTTAGGCAAATCCTAGGGCAACTTGTAAACGAAGCTCGATTATAAAACATTTTCCCTGTAGTCGAGTGACTCAAAGTATTATATGGATTATTTGTTCGAGAACTGAAGTGCGCAATACAGTTACAATGCACGGGAAGTAATGCTCTGGCTGGAATAACGTTATCCCTATCACTTAATGTACTACGTCTCTCAAATTTCGTGTTTTGACCACATTTGCCTTTGTTTTATCTATGCAGAACCCCAAATTCAAGGCGACACCACTCCGAGTACATTTAGTCATGGTACCAACTTTATGGGCATGTTCATTACTCTTCAACATTTGGTGAAATATTTTACACATCTTCTATCACAGCCCAAGCTCTCTTCATTAACTTGTCCTACAATAACTTTGAAACCAACAGTAAGCATCACATTGCTTTCTACTATAATATTTTCTGGGATATGAAGAGTAAATAAAGTTGTGTCCAGAGTACGTTCTTGATCATCGAGAAAATGTTGTGAAGATGGCGAACCAGTCCGTGTTTACCTCCTTAGCAGAGAATGTCCTGCGAGAAAATATCTGCTTCCAGTCGACCGACCGGGTCAGGGAATGGTATGAATGAAGCCCCCATCTTGCTGCGAGGATATGAACTGTGCCGGCTGCCGAAGCCTGTCGCACTCCCCTGGAGCAATGATTAAATGAATGGCAGATGAAATGAAATTATAGTGGAGAGTTAGTTAGTTAGTTATTGTTCTTTTAAGGGGCGGAACTACGAGGTCATCTGGAGAGTGTTGCTTGTATGAAATGATCAAGCAAAACTGGAGTACCCGGAGAAAAACCTGTCTGCTTCCGCTTTGTCCAGCACAAATCTCACACGGGATTTGAACCACGGACCCAGTGATGAGAGACTGGCGAGCTGCCACCCAAGCCACGGAGGCTTAAAGAAAATATCAATCTAAAACTTAAATTTCAAGCTCCATAAGAACTTTGTAAGGGAGTTACAAGGTTCGTGATATTATTGTACGATGGAACTCAAATTTTAGCCTATTTTCATTTTATGAAAAAAAAAAAAAGCTTATGAGATCACCTTTTGTCCGTGAGTGTGTGCGTATGTGTGTGTGTGTCCCCCTCTAATGACTTCTAAACGGCTTGAGCGATTTCAATGAAACTCAGTAGGGGCATGACACCATTTTGCCCGACCCCGACAGTGACCTTCAAATTTTATTACGTATCACCAATCAAACATGGCGTCTGTGCGAAATATTTCACCGGAATTCAATATCTCCGAAGCTATTACTGATATCACCCTGAAATTTAGTACGGTGATAAAGGCAACAACTAGACGTTCACCTATGAGACTTTTGAAAACCTGGTAACTACAAAACCAACATGGCGTCCAAGCAAAGTTGAGACTTTTAAATAGACTGCTCTCACGATTTAACCATCCAAGCACAATGAAACTTGGTACAGCATATGTTCATACACATTGTAATGCACTGGCAGTAAATTTCGCTCAAATGTTTACATAACCTCAAGATGGCGGCTGTGCGAAATATTTCAACGGCATTCTATATCTCCTAAACTATTACTGATAACACCATAACACTGATAACACTACTACACGTTTATCTATGTAACTTGCAAAAATCTGTAATGTACAAAGAGAACATCGTGGCCAAGCGAAGTTGAAACATTTTAATAGACATTTTCGCGATTTAACCATCTGAGCGCAGTGAAATATGGTACAGTAAATGTTTATTCTTATTGCAATGCACTGGCATCTAATTTAGTTCAATTGATTACATAACCTCAATATGGCACCTGTGCGAAATTTTAAAATTAAGTTTTTATTTCTTGTGTCCTAATCATGCGATCGAAGTGAAAATTTGAATAATGAACCTACGCAATAATTTTCCTTTAAAGGTACATAACTCTATGGCCTATACATATAACAATCCAACATGGCGACCATCCGAAATATTTAGACGGTTCTCAATATCTATTAATCTATGACCAGCAATCAAACTGAAATTATGTATGTGCATAGAGGCTATAAACATAAGTTTAACTATGACCTGGTGAGCACAAATCCAGCATGGCGGCGAAGCGAAGTATAAATATTTAAATTGACGTTTCTCGCGATTTAACCATCCAGGTGCAGTGAAACTTGGTACGGTAAATGCATATACACATCTTAATCCACTGGCATCTAATTCATTTCAATTGTTTTCATAACCACAAGACGACAGCTGTGCGAAATATTAAAATCTCATTTTTACTTCTTGTGTCCTAATCATGTGATTGAAGTTTGAATACTACACGTACACAACAATCTTCATGTAATAGTACATAACTCTAAGACCTACATATATAAAACTCCAACATGGCGACAATCTGAAATATTAGACGGTACTCAATATCTACGAATCTATTACAGCAATCAAACTGAAATTTTGTATGTTGATAGAGGTAATTAACATAAGTAGGATAGCCTATATGAAAATAGGTTTTCATTCTTCACGGAACTACTTATTAGCCTTTCTGTAGACAGGACATGCATAGAGGCACGCAGTCGAAGCTCAGTGACGTGTGTGCGATTGAATCACCCGACAACCAAATACCTCAGTAAGAGGTTTCCGCCGTGAAAGGTCGTAGAATATTGGCTGAGTGCCTGGTGGTATTAGATCACGTCTGATCAGGGTAAATCAAATCCTATAGGAACTACAATTTCAACGACAAAAATACGTTTCCAGTTTATGGCTCTGAGTCAAAATTAAGTTACAAAGCTATGTAGCACGTGGTCTCCACTGCTACTATCTACTCTCATGTTTTCAGCTTGGATACACGGCACAGATCGGGTAAGAGACGAATGACGCTAAGTTTGAATACCAAAACATCTTGAACTAAGAGGACTATTTTACTGCTGCTTAAGACATGCTCATTATAATTCACACATCTATAGTACTTCTGTAAGCCAGGTATACGACAATTGGCGGAATGGTACTGTTGCATTTCTAGATAAGGCTGAAATTAACAATCCCTTTAATTTATTCATATTCAAATGATCTACATAGATCAAAAACAAATCCATGTACAAAAATTCAATATCTCATTATTGTTATTTTTCTCCGAATAAACATTGTAGGCTCTCCTTTCTTGACGATGCGGTTCTATAGTCCAAAATATCACCACTACTACAAAACCAAAGCCGCCGCAGCAATCTTGCACGTCATAGTAAAGCTTCTTTACTTCTGCGTTTCACCATGATACCAGTTCAGACGCCATCTCGCATGTTACCTATATAAAGTCTGTTGCGCATCCATTATGATACCTTCTCCATTTTTTCTTTACTCCTTGCTAACAAATCAGGGTGCAGATAATAATATACTAATACAAGTCCACCTACGAATTTTCTTGGGAATGTTGCTTACAGATGTCCTTCATGTGTCCTGAACAGGTACCATAAAACATTGATATTCTCTCCGCAGCTATGCAGTACCGAAACCCGCGAAATCACAGTTAGACAGGACACGACCTGGAAAATTGGTTTCAAATTTTTGGAACATACTGTGTACAGCTGAATGAAACTTAAGGTTCTAAATATATTTTGGTATGAAATAGAGAAAAACAATTGCTTCCTGAACACAGCTCGAACGACGAAACAAGAAGGAGAACCAAAACCCGTAGGATGACATAATATGCATATAATTATGGTTTAAAATTACTCTTTTGGTAGACCCCTAATCGTATATTCCAGATTACTTCATTCCGTGATTCATCGATGTGTGGGGCTAGGTGTCTCACGTCAATATATTCGGCCTTACATGCCCACGGTATGATATGTCATACGCTTCATAATATACTGTGCTCAGAAAAAGTTTTGCATATTGCGATTTAGTGTCTCCTTTATTATGATATGTGTATGTAATCACATTATACACAATATTGGGCACATACAAAGAAAAACAACACACAGTCTGCTCTGCAAAGGAGACAGAAACAAACAACGATTAACAAAAGTGATAATGTGGGACGTCATTTCCATGTCGGGGCTTATCAATACCGTGTATGGCCACCACGGGCTCTAAGGCATGCTTGCAGACGACGAAGCATACTGAGCACCAACGAATCGAACGTGGTTGGGGGCAGATTATCCCACTCATGGACAGGAGCTACAATCAGTTGCTGTTTGTTCGTTTGTTGGAGGATTGAGACAGTGCGAAATTGCCCTCTTGAGCTCTTTCCATGAGTGTTCAATACAGTTCATGTCCGGAGAATAGGCTGGCCACTCCATTCATTCTCTGTATGGCATGCATCTGAAGGATCTGATCGACCACGCTAGCTCGATGGGCACGAGCATTATCTTCCACTAGCTTAAAGCCCTACCCATTGTGGCAGCGAATCCTGTAACGACAGGTTCAAGGATGTTGTCTCTGTTCACCAGATCAGTCATGTTACCGTGGATAGGAATTACAGGCGTACGTTGACCAAACATGATTTCTCCCCAGAACATGACTGAACCTCTTTGCTGTTGGTGGCATTCTCGGGTGAAGGGCTCATGAAATCTCTCACCCACTCGGAGCATTCGAGTAGTAGTTGTAGTAGTAGTCGTAGTAGTATCATTAATATCGCACAGGTTGTAAGGCCAAAAGTAGGCTGTTCAAAAAACTTCAAATCCTCGAAGAAAGGAAGAGTAAAATTGATATTTGGTTAGATCAAAATGTTTATTTGGCACTTTACAGCACTGCTTATCGGAGAAAGTGCACACTATTCCTTTGAATGATATGTATTCGTAATGTAGGAATTACCCTTAGCTCCGTATTGTTACCAGGCTCGTACCCAAGGGGGATTGACGCCACCTCAAATGTCTGATATTTCATCTCCTATGGGCGGCGCTGGTGTCAGTTGTTGCATAAGGATGTTTATGCTTACATCCCCCATTTCCCCCAAATTATTTTATGAGTATGTGCCTGATTGCTAATTACCTTATGAACTGTACCATACAGCAGGGTCACAAATATCTTGCTTAGGATCAGATATAAATTAGATAAGTCATAAATAATGAACTAGCTGTTTATTTGAACGATTTTTCTGCATTTTTGTTGTCTTTATTCTAAAATTACCCAAATGAAAACTGTTCTTCCTATTCCCTATATCACAACTGACCAAAACTACAACTAGAGAATTTTAAAGAATTTCAAAGAATGACCCAGCAACTCTGTCTTAGGTTCATGACAACACGCGATGCAAACATATATGGCAGTAGCCTATTTATCCATACCGGAAAAAATCCAAAATGTTACCTGGTATCGCCATTCAGATGGCAGTTCAATATTTACCTGAAAACTTTACTTGGCGCATCTTGAGTAGTGAAGTTTAAACAGGCATGTAAGTCTCAAAATACGTAGGTTAACAAAAACAGAATAAAGGTACATTGTAAAAAAGGATTATGGCAACTATTCACAATTATTTATGTAAGTTTATAGATTATACTTCGAACTATATCATTAAATTCATTGTTAATTAAATTGATAAAGCTCATTTACTAAACCACTAAAGAAATAATGTTGAGTGCTTGTTCACCTCATTTTATTGACAGTCACCTGTCTCCCAGGTATCTAAAAACAATCATTATAATAACACGAGGTCTTCAGGGGAAATTGGCTAACACATGCATATGCACTAAGTCATTTGTTGTAGAACCATCATACCTCCTTCTCCCTTATGACATGTTCCACCTATTGCTACAGTTGTTGATGTTCATGACGGAGCACTCTATCGCTTGAGGTATGACGTTTCCTGTATAGATATTCGGAGCCGTACCTTTAGTTTGGGGAACAGGACCTATGCCAAGTGAATAGGGTGGTTGCTGCAGGACCATCAATCTCCTCCGTGCCAACTATTCTCTCACAGGAGCTGCATTTTGACTGCAGGCATTGTCGGGCAAGACTCAAAATCAGATTGATTTTACTTGTGACACTCCGTTTCCAAGGTGAGATATCTTTTGAGGCCTACTGTATTTTAAGATGAAATTAAGACAGCAATCACTGCGAATGATGCCCTCAGATGCTGGCGTCTCAAAAATATCTATATCCTTTCAGCATTCTACCAATCAAAATACATATTAAGGCACGTAGTTAGAAGGAAACAATGAACTAAATCATTGTGCGAACAAATGGGACGGGCGTTCGTCCAAACATATGTAGTCCATCATATTACACAAATAAATGCGTGTAATGAACGTCCCATTTGGGCTAACATTTCAACATTCAGCAGGTAATTCCGACAATGTAACAGCGTGTTCTCACGCCACTCACCCTGGAGACAAACTGGCTACACAGCCTCCATACTGTGTTACCCCGAACTTCCCTGAGAGCAAGGAACTAAGTGCTTTGCTAGCCTGGGGTTTGTGACATATTGGGTCATCAGCCCCGTTTAATAGGGAGTGTGCTGAATTTGTCTGATAACCTGCGTTTCTGTGAAGATTGTAGTAGTGTGTCTAGGCTTTAAGAATGTCACAGATGTCCCTGTACTTGAAAGGTTCAGTCTAGGGAAGTGTAGAAAAACTAGGGGAAAACTGCATTTATAATGCCTGGTGTCAGTGCTCGAACAAACCTCAGTCACTAAATTGATGCAGCTACACATCTCAGACGTGGTACGCATACTTGCGTGCAGGTTTACGCTACTCTACTTTGAAACAGGTCCTAGAGACACTGCAGTTAACGAAGCTAAAAGTAATTTATTGTGTCAGAGAGTTATTTATATTATAAAAGGCTATGTAGCCAGTTAATTCCTTTCACTCCCTCAGTGAGTGACGTGGCGTGACAACATTCAGTAAAATGGTGGAGATTACCTGCTTGATGTGGAGATGTTAGTCCAAATGGGAATTTCCTCATAGTTGAATCTCTTCGTTTGAAATACTTGTGGACCAGCATTTGACCTGGGCTATACGAGCCAGAGAAATAGCGCGTTTTTGTGTTTCTCGGGATTTTGAACGTCTTTTATATGTACTTAATAATCTTATATCACCATTCAAAATTTCAGTGCATTGCTTAGATATTATCGGGGATATAGAGAACTGGTGAAATATATCGCATGGACGCCATGTTGGATTGTTTAATACAGGGAAATATAGATAATTACTGGTGGTTTGTGTCTACAAGGAGAGAAATACAATACGTTTTTACATACACGACTGCTTCTTGAGAAACTGAAACCCGACTACAAGCCGCGATGAATGATCTGGCAGATCTGGCAACATTTTACGCAATTGCTTGATATGCTATTCTCTTCTGACGAGGCTACATTCCACATTCCCGAGAAGGAGAACAGACATTACTGCCGTATATGAGGAAGGGAAAACCCCCATACCGTTGTAGAGCGCGAATGTATCTCAGGTGAACGTGTAGCCTTTTGTACATTGTTAAAGGACAGGACCATAGGACCATCCATTTTCAAGGAGAGTACCGTTAATTCGTCTCGGTGCGATCTTCCAACAAACTGGTGAGCCATGCCGTTTTGCACATAGTGACAAATTTCTTGGGCGCTGGATTGGGAAAGGTAGTAATCCGATACCTCCACCCCCACCCCTCTAGAAGCCCAGATCTTATGCCGTTACTTGATTTTTTCCTGTGAGTTAGCTAAAACACAGGTAATTACAGCAATCCAGTAAACAATCAAGTGAATATTGTGAGGTTTTGAAGCCATTTTTCAGTGTTGCCTAAGTAAACAAAAGCACCAAACTTTAGTTTAATCAAGTAAATTATAATGTTTGTGGTACTATTGTAAGGTGGGCAACAGTTAGCTGCGATAACTTGCGTCCCTGGAACGGTTCCCAGATAAGCCTTCCTAGTAGTTGTTTTCCACTTCTCCAATGAAATTTTTGGGATGAGTCCTACCTTAAGCCCTTGGTCGCATCCTTTCCAGTCCTAGCCACAATAATAGGGAAGTGCGTATACTGCAACAGATAACACATGTAATGGAGGAATTTCCTCACGCACACAAGTACACGTGGCAGATGATCAAACTATCAATTGATAACTCGTCAGTTGGTCAACACGCTTTTACCCAATAGATTGGGTGGGGGTAAAATATATACCATGACTGGCCGCATGGCTCAGAGTTTACGATCTGGCTTGCTGGGCCCAAGGTTGCAGGTTCGTATCCTGGCGCAGTCAGCTGGCATTTAAGGGTGCGCAAATGTGAGGGACCCGTGTCAATAGATTTACTGGCACGTTAAAGATCCCCTTCGGGACAAATTTCCGGCACCCTGGCATCTCTAAAAGCCAGAGTAGTTCAAAGGGATGTAAAACCAATAGCATTATTATTAATAATAAAATATACCAGTTGAATCAGCTGCCCCTTCCAATATTGATTTATGCAATCCAACTAGCGTTGTTATCAGGAAGGTCGATATTTCTCTGCTTGTATCCCGTATGTTACTAATGCACTGCAAGCATATCCTACAAACGATACTGAACACTATTATTTTTCCCTCAATGTGACTACAGACTAATGCAAGTGAAAAATAATAGTGTTCAGTATAGTTTGCAGAATATGCTTGCAGTGCATTAGTACCATACGGGATGCAAGTAGAGAAATATAGACCTTTTCGGCAACACGCGTTAGTTGGGCCGCATAAAACAATATTGGAAGGGGCAGCTGATTGACCTGGTACAAAATTCGTGCATTAGTCATTATTTATTGATAAATATGACGCAACACTGAAAAAGTGGCTCCAAAACTTCCCATTGATGATCACAATGCCCAAGCCTCAATGTGAAAAAATAAGTAACGACAAGAAATTCTCCAGATAATTTAAAAGATGCGTCGTGATTTTTCAGTTCACTCTTGACATACTGTATTATTGATGGCTCTGGCCAGTTTCCAGAGTTCATAGCAAAGCTAATGATATTCATGAAAATCTCAAACACGAAAGCCAGTGATCGATTAATCTTACAAGTCGTTATTCATCAACTGTTAACATTTTGTTATTCATCACAATCCATTGGAACCGCAATATATACTTAATAGACGATGTAGCCTACTAAAATTCCATATTCCCCACCTTTATCCTTGCCACAATAAGAATACTTCTGGATATTTTTTCTCAATGTGTAGGGATAATGAAATTTGTAACAATGGAACAGAGGGTATTGGCGAATAGATATGTTCTTCTGTTTTGGCAATATAATTATTTTTCGTTCGAGAATTCTCTCTCCGAATATTTTTATAGTTCCCGAAACATTTGACACTACTGAAAGCGAGTGTCACAAGTCAAAGTTATCTAATTTTGAGTCATACCATAGTACACTGTAGTCTCTACATAAGGGTCGTCCTGAAAATTTACTCGCGTGCTCCACATGCTTAAAATCTGCCAGTGAGTTAATTTCGCATTCACTTTCTAAATGCCAGTAAAATGGACTCTTGTACTTTGTGCTTAACAGAGATTTTCTGCTTCAGAACCACTACAAATAATAATAATAATAATAATAATAATAATAATAATAATAATAATAATAATATTAATAATAATAATAATAAAAATAATAATGAAGGAAATATCATTCTCCGTAAACCAAAGTCTTCATTACTGTATTTAAAAGAATACAGTATGCGTATAAGAATGATGGGATAGACCAACCAAGGTAGGTACATATGTTAAGGCTCATGGACATGCCGTTATTGTTGTTGTTGATACTGTAGGGTTTTGCGATGTCGTGGTTATGTAGCCCAGTGTACTTGGGTGTGTGTAGAAGTTGTCTGATAACCTGTATCACTGTGATATCCGTACAATGTGTGTATTTGCAATTGAGGTAGGATTCGGGTAAGAAGCGGCCGTGGCCTTGCGTTAGGCAACGGAAAACCACTTCCAAGATGGCTGAAGTAGGAATCGAATCCGACTTTTCTCAGTTATGCCTCACGAGTCTTAGTGTAACTTACCCCGTTTCAGCCCTCAGACCAGAATTAAATTTAATTTCCGGAATTGGTAGATGAGTGGGTTAGAACCACTCTGTCAGCTGATTTAAAATGATTTTGTATGGTTTCTCATTTTTAAATCCAGGCAAATGACGGGATGGTACCTTCTTGTAGACCACAACCTGTTCCCTCCAAATTCTTGCCCAGTTTCATTAATCTTCATTCTGTTCAACCTTTATTAACTCCTATGATGAGGTTTGTGACAGAAAGGACACATGGTCCGTTTAAACATTGCTCTATCAGGACTCATCTCACATCATCCCCGACCCTGTTGAAACGGAAATAATAAGTGGCAGGAAGGTAAGCAACCATTAGATAGAACTTGAGTCATTCCGTTTGTGAAGCTATTTAGCTGATGTTCATGAAACATAAAATTAATCCAATAATGCAAAGTTCATGTCCCTCCAAATATCCCCGAGCCTTTCGGATATGTTTGCTTGCTTGTCAAACAGTCTGGATTAAAGTGAAATCATCAATCATGAACCACAAAATGTGGTATGTTTGTGCAGTGTGCGTCAGAAGCTGCCAGTTAGGAATTCAGTTTGGGGCATCATATATTAGCAAGGACCTCTAAGCATTTCCTTGTGTTAATGGGACCTAGTGGAAAGTAAGTCGACAGAAACCGTCCCTCGAATGATGTACACGAAAATATGGGATGTTGTTTTAGTTCCGGAATTATTTAGTGGCAATACTTCCTCCAGCTGCACACCCCGTGGTGTAGTGGCTATCATTCTTAGCTGTCACCCGTGAAGTCCATGTTCGATTCCGGCCTCTATCGTCCTAGAAAAAGTTATCCGTCATGTCCCACTTCTACTCCAGGCAAATACCGAGGCGATTCCTTACTTAAAGCCACGGACACATTCTTTCAAATCCTGGCCTTACGTACAAATGAACGCAATAGTACAGATGCCCCAGTAACATTATATGCTATCAGACAAATTTTACACGTGCGCACACCCAAGTACACGGAGCTGATAACCATGATGTCCGAGGCCCTCAATACAGAAAGAATAATAAGAACAACTACTTCATCAAGCTGTTTCTTGATCCTCACGTTTTTAACGTCCAAGCTGGAAATTCGTCAGCTGCAACAAAAGCTACTAAATTTGCGCTGAAGCTGTTCGCGCGGGAAGTTGTTGTTTCATGTAGGGGCTTGCAACATCGTGGTCATTAGGTCGTGAATAGTTGGGTGGGTTTTGAAATGTCTGATAACCTGTGTTATTGTAATAGGGACTAGGATAGGGAAGGAGGCACCCGTGGCCACCCTAGCATTTGCCAGGTGTAAAACTGCGAACTATGGAAAACTATTTTTAGGATGGCTAACAGTGGGAATCGAACTCACTTCCTCAGATTTGCCTCCCGAAGCTGACCATAAACCGTTTCAAGCCTCATACCAAAACTAACTTTCTAGGCATAGTCGAGAACTGAACCAAGGATCTTTGGGCTCTGAGTCTCAACACGTACCAAAAGATCATGAAAGGTGGCGTTACGAAAGGAATGTTGACCAGTTAAATGATTGAATAATATAGCTCTTTTTACTGGCTAAGATGGCATTCGAACCTCTGATCAACAGGCTTGCTGCAGTCTCCCATCGCGATGGTGGTGAACTACTGTATTTAATGCGCACAGCTCCGCAGCGGGGTTGTTAGAACGGAGCGAGAGAGCGCCAACACTTCTTCTCACTCCAAGGTTGAGGTGTCAACAAGTGAAAACAGTCAGGCAGATGTACTCTCGCTGGCGGATAGATTGCACTGATATCATTAGCAAGTGGCCCCGGTACGGGAATGGATGTGGCCTATATTTAATGGGATAGGCCTACATCAAACACATGAAAGGGCTTCACACCGATGACTAAATCCACATTGCGTGATGTAATATCAAATTGCAAATACACACATTTATACTGCCAATACAACGACACAGTTTATCAAACAGATACCACCTACACACACACGTAAGTGTGTGACCATAAGAACGCAAAACCCCTTAATACGACGACAACAACAACAACAACAACAACTCAGATCCAAGCGACCCAAGTCGAGTGAACTACGAGAGCAAGCTTGTGTGGCTTGTGGTTTCTTAATACAGCCATCACAGCAACACATGTTATCAGACCAATTCTACACTCACCCCAGTACACGGGGCTATATGAACACGATGCCGCAAAGCCCCTTAATGAATTAACAACTCAGATCCAAGACAGCTACGAACAAGAATGTTGTTGTTGTTGCTGTTTGATGCTGTGCCAGTACTTTTTATACTTCAACCAGTTGATGTAGTTGTTGTTGTTGTTTCAATTGAGGGGCTTTCACATCGTGGTCATTTAGCCCCTTGTACTTGGTAGTGTGTCGAAGTTGGTCTGATAACCTGCATTATTGTGATGACTGTATTAGTGTGTATTTGTAATTCAGTTGAAGATTGAAATGGAGGCAGCCGTGAGAAGTGGGAAACCACGGAAAACCACTTTCAGGATAGCTGAACCCATCGAACCTATCTCTTCTCAGTTTTGCCTCATGAGGCTGAGTGTACCCCAATCCAGTCATCAGACAAGAATTAAATTTCTTGGCAGTACCGCGAATCGAACCCAGACCTCAGGGGTGACAGCCACGATTGCTAGCCTCTACACCATGAGGTGGTGTCTAAGCATGTGTACTCATGCTAATGACTCAGATATTGCATTATTCCCTTTATAAAGCAAATCTAGAAATATTACTGGGTAACTTATCGTAGAGTTAATAGAAATAACTACACCAACATTCTGTAAATTTACTTAATAATATCGATTAGAAACGTATTCAATAGTTCAAAATAGTTGACAGAATACTGACGTCCTTCACAATATAATGAATTCAAGTACTAGGCCTAACTGTTGTCCTCATTTGCACCGTACCATGTTGGTGTCGATAGCACTCTCTCCAGAACCCATTAGCTTAATTACGTGGAAGTTGATAAATAAATGAACAAAACGCAATGTAATAATAATGATTGCATATTATAATGTGCTCAAAATATTCCGCATATTCCCTATTACTGCATGTTTTATTAGCCCATTTTCATAATACGAAACAAAAGCGTATGAGATCAATTCGTGCTAATTCATAAGAATGCGAGATGTGTCTCTTGCTAATAAATTGTGATTGGTTAAACCTATTTGAACAAAACAGTGTAGGGGCTTAGTGTAATACCGTTCGACTCCGACCGTGCCTCTTTGATTTCGATGGCTGTCACGAAGCGCAGGCGTACTATAATCAGATTATACGGTTTGGGAGTGAGGGATCGCATACAATCCGTGAGCTGTTAAGAAGAGTGTGCAATTTGTGATTATTATTATTATTATTATTATTATTATTATTATTATTATTATTATTTTGTTCAACAAAAAAAAGTCAACCCCTGGCACTATACAGCCCATGACGGGCTAAGGCCGACCAAGCGACCGCTGCCCAGCCATTTGGCCTGCAGATATTGGGGTGACGCGTGATGAGCGCGTTGGGTCCCCTCGGCCGTTAATCTTGGTATTCGTGATCGGGGCGCTGTCTCACTGTCAGACAGCTACTCAATTGTCCTCACGAGGCTGAGTGCACCCAGTTCCAACCCTCACGTCAGTTTTAAAATCCCTGACGGAGCCGGGGATCGAACCCGGGGCCTCCGGGTGAGAGGCAGGCGCGCTACCCGAACACCATGGGGCCGGCTTATTATTTTATTACTGTTAAATATTATAGAAGCTAATATTCTAACTTACTCGTATATTATAAAAATATTTGTCAGCATTAGAGATTAAGAGTAGACTCTATCTTCCAATACGCTGCCGAAGTCAACGTCACTTCCGCTCCGTTGCTAAGCAACTGGAGCAATACAACATGGCTCCCTTGTAGCTTGCTTCAGTCTTTGAGCCGTCATTATTTCCTATTTGTATCGTATAAATCTGTACATGCATGGATGTCCAGAGGCAAGAAAGCATAGAAAAGTATATTTTCCACAGTAATTTAACATAGTTGTCCAATAAAGTTGTAAAATATTGCATACGAGATGCACATCAAGTCTTAGAGCATAAGTCGTAGAGATGTGGCCTACGATATTTACCTTAAATTAAGTGAAAACATGAAAATATAACATTTCTGGAAATTGTGAATCACGTCCCGTATGAATGACCAATACTACGGAAAATAAAAGTACCGTAGGCCCTACCAGTAAGTGACGAATAAAATGAACTTAAGGTCTATCAATGCATAAGGGAACAGTTTAAAATATTTGGATGAGAGTTTAGGCCAAATCTCAACAACAGCTAGAGAAGACAAAAAGACTGCATTTCAATACAATTTGTGTGTTTACCACAACGCCGCGTTAGTCTGAAAACGAATCAAATTAACAAAGCCTAACCTGTGTGCTCACTAACAGGTTAGAGAAGTCTACAATTAAGGCCTATCGTCCTACCTCATTCTAAATAATGGGGCACTTTTCCTATCCTAGCTCTAAATATAATCACAACAATCACAACAAGACTTGCCAGCCCATCACTTCAGAAATAAGCAGTATTCATTGGCTTGAATGATGTCACTATACGGTACTGTAACTGTGTTGCAGGGTGTAGGCCTACATGATAATTGTTTTCTGAAAGTGCTAAAAAAATAAGAATAATAATAGGCAGAAATTTTCAGTCTGGGATAGGCCTAATTGTTATTTGGAAACACAATTCACTACTTAAATAAATTAAGTGAAAAATCACCACTCAGAAAAGTTGTGGATTAAATTTATTGGTGTTAGTGAATCAGCTGTAAGGTTATGTAGGTTGTCGTTTATAATACTTATAGTACAAACCATATTTAATTACAACTACACTCCCCACATGAACCAAAAAAACCTTTATGTGACATATATGTCCTAAATATCTCTCTATATTAGATATACTCTATCCACTAAATGATAAATATTTATAATCTGTAGTACCCACCATGCAATTCTTGCCTCAGGAGAGAAGTCAACTTTATTCATACTATCTCGCAAAATTCTCGTACTTTATCCATAAAATTTAACTTCTATTTTGTAGCTCCAACACTTTAGATGACCTTCACGGGAGGCGTTTGCCTTATTTCACGCGTATTACACATTTTTATCCACAAAATTCAAGACGCTGCGCAGCGTTAATGCAGCTTCCTATGTATAAAAAACCTAGCAACCAGTTGTTTGGGTCCAATGTGGCTGCGCCCATGCGGTTGCTAGGTGCGTCACTTCGGCAGCGTATTCAAAGAGTGATATCTGAGTAGTAGATGGTAAAGTGGTTGACTCACTTACGATACAAGGGCAGATTGCGTTAGATGCATTTCTGTAGTTAATGTTGTAAAAGCTTCAAAAATATGAAAATTTATGTCCCCTCAAACTAATAGACTACCACGTCAAATAGTATTTTTCAGAAACATCTATAAACAATAAAAGCTTGAATGACGCTAGCTCAAAAGAGATAGCGTGATATATAAACGACTTTGTCATAAGTCCCAGTGTTTAGAATAAAATCTTTATCCAGTGAGTAATACCAGAGGTATGATTTCCATTTGTTAATGCTTTTTGAAATTTCAATATTACGAAATGCCTCTCATGTTGAAAGATTTAAAATAATATTAAATGAAAAACATATTATATTTACATGGATCTGACGACTTAATGACAATGATGGGAATTTTGTGAAACAAACCAAACGTAAATACTGTATGTAAATAATAATCTACGAAAAGAATTGAACGAAAAATTAATGCACGATATTTACTTGATTTTATTTCTATTTTGAGCTTCATAAACAATGAATCCAAATTGTATAAGTCATGCGTGCTATAAGACATAGTCAAAAGCAAAGATTTCAATAGACACACTAAAGACTATGTTTAATTTTGTAAAGATGCAATGCTCAAAATAGTATAGGAAAATCCTTCTTATAGTTAATTTATAGGATGCCAAGCAGGGAGATAGCAGGCAAGTACCGTTATTAGCCTATTTTCATTGATGAAAAAATAGGCTTATGAGATCACATTTTGTCCGGGTGTGTGTGTATGTCTGTGTGCATGTGTGTGTGTGCGCGTGTATGTGTGTGTCCCTAATACGATCTAAACGGTAGGAACAATTTCAATGAAACTCGGTAAGGTCACAGTACCATTTCGTCCGACCCTGACCGTGCCCTTCAAATTACGTCTCACCAATTCAACATAACGGCTGTGCGAAATATTTCACCGGCATTCTACCTCTATCTCCGACACTATTACTGATATCACCCTGAAATTTTGTACGGTGATAAAGAACACTCCAATTAGTTCACTTAAACTAAATAGCCTATCTTAATATATCCTATGTATGTTAATTGCCACTATCAACATACACAATTTCAGTTTGATTGCTGTAATATATTTGTAGATATTGAGAACCGTCTAAATATTTCGGATGGTCAGCATGTTGAATTCTTATATATGTAGGCCATAGAGTTATGCACTGTTACATAAAGATTATTGCGTATTATTCAAACATCGATCGCATGATTAGGACACACAAAAAAGAAATGAGATTTTAAAATCTCGCACAGCCGCAAACTTGTGGTTATGAAAATAATTGGAATAAATTAGATGTCAGTGGATTAGAACTTGTATAAGCATTTACCGTACCAAGTTTCATTGCGCTCCGATGGTTAAATCACAGGAAACTTCCATTTATTTGAATTTCGCATTGCCGCCATGTTGGATTTGTGTTCACCAGGTTATTAAAAGTCCCATAGGTGAACTTATGTTCTTAGCCTTTATCAAAATACAAAATTTCAGTTTGATTTGCTGTCATAAATTACTGGATATTGAGAACCGTCTAAATATTTTGAATTTCTATTATGTAGGTGCCGGCCCCGTGCGGTTGGGGTAGTGCGCCTGCCTCTCACCAGGAGGCCCCGGGTTCGATCCCCGGCTCTGTCAGAGATTTTAAAACTGATGTGGGTTGGAACGGGGTGCACTCAGCCTCGTGAGGACAATTGAGTAGCTGTCTGACAGTGAGACAGCGCCCAGATCATGAAAACCAAGATTAACAGCCGAGGGGACCCAACGCGCTGATCACGCGTCACCCCAATATCTGCAGGCCAAATGGCTGGGCAGCGGTCGCTTGGTCGCCCTTAGTCCGTCATGGGCTGTATAGTGCCAGGGGTTCACTATTATGTAGGTCATAGAGTTATGTACTATTAAGTGATTATTGCATAGGTTCATTAATCAAACATTGACTTCGATCGCATGATTGGGACACAAGAAATAAAATCTTAATTTTAAATTTCGCGCAGCCACCAACTTGAGTTTATCTAATCAATTGAACTAAATAAGATGACAGTGCATTACAATGTGTTCAAACATCTTCTGTACCATGTTTCACTGCGCTCGGATGGTAAAATCACGAGATAATTCTATTTAAATGTTTCAACTTCGCTTGGCCACCATGTTTGTTGTGTAGCTAACAGGTTTTTGAAAGTCACATAAGTGAACTTCTAGTAGTGCCCTTTCTCACCGTACGAAATTTAGGGGTGATTTCGATAATAGTTTTGAAGATATAGAATGCCAGTGAAATATTTCGTACATCCGCCATATTAAATTGGTGAGGCATAATAAAATTTGAAGGGTATATTCGGGGCCGGACGAAACACTACCATGACGTTACCGAGTTTCATTTAAATCGCTCCGGTTGTTTAGATTTTATTTGGGACAGATATACACGTACGCACACACACACATACACACTCACACATAAATACACACACGCGGACAAAAGGTGATCTCATAATCCCATTTTTTCATAAATGAAAATAGTCTAAAATGTACATTGTTCCTCATGCTATAATGAAATAATGAAAATCTTAAGTGACAGAATGAATGGGTGTTCTGAACTAAGTGCTTCCTTCATAGTTTTATGCCTGCATTATAGGTAGCTCGTCGCCATGAGTTTTCCTATAAACTTTTCCGTGTGCCTGTAGTGTCGTTATAATGCCCACTGTTACAAATATTAATGAATTAAATCAACTATTCATGTTATTAAAGAACTCGCAAACCACTGCTGACGGAACTCGAACTAAATATGCATACATTTGGTTAGAAAAGTAGCGCTTCCTGACAGAAGCACGTTATTGACTTCTATGTGTGTTTCCTAAAATAACACAAGTGTCAGGAAACATAGTTATGAGTTAGAAATTCCACGCGATGTAAACTCAAAATTGGTTTAGTCCATTACGTAAGAACTTGATCGTAGTGAAAAAAAAAGGATTCTCATAGAGAGAATACAAGTATAAGATATGATAATAAGTGGATTAGTTTCGCAGAGGGCTGGTTTTTCTTTCTGTGGCATATAAAAAGTTCATTCAGCAATTCAAAGCAAACAGAAAAGCAACAATAACACACATTTGCTAACATAAGAGTTTGAACTCAATAATTATTCATTTTGTGGAAATTCAATACCGTGTAATAGCCATTTCTAGCTCTGAGACACGTTCGAACAGGACGAGGATGACAATGCACCTAACAACCCAACTTGTCCTGTGGCAAACTTCTCCAATTTGGGATATCAGCTGCAGTCATTTCCTGAAGATTATCAGGTGGGTTAAGTTGGGTGGCAATTGGTCTCTTCTACTGGAACCTTTCATGTTGAACACAATTCATGTCCGGAAAATACACCACTACAACAGTCCCTCTATACCATGCAGTTCAATCATCTGAAAGTCCACTCATGCTTGAAGGGAACGACCTTTATCATCCAATGGTGTAAGGCCCATTTCAACATTTTACAGCAAAACTTTTAACAACAGTTTCCAGAATATGGTCTATGCAGATCAGATCCGTGATCTTTGGCTGCCATCTAATTGCTGAAGACACTTCTATGTCATGCTTGAGCGTTTGTTGTACGCTGTAGTTAGGCTAAAATATTTCCTGGTCTTGTGTGAATAAAGCGTATGACCCAATTGTCCCGAATGTATGTGCGATGAGGCCTTATTCACACTAGATGAGTTTCCTATATGTGATTTAAGACGTTGATCTCCTTGATAACAATCCTCCCAAGGCGATGTGAGATACTGTGGGTTGATGATATGGTTGTTCTCCCTAAATCTATTAGCAGAAACTTTTCATTTGGTCAGCACGAGTGTGCCCAATTAGATTGGGCGGGGAACTAAAATTAATTTCAAGATGCTTGAAATAAATTACATGAATTATTTACACACTTAACGAAAAATTTCTCACACAAATGAGGAGCTTAATTCGTCAAACGAACATTATCAAATTATGTTCACTTAGGCTTATTTAGGTTCAGCGTACATGTACGAGGGCAAATCTGAAAGTAACACAGAATCATATTTTTCCCCAAAGGTTTAATAGGTGACAAAACCAAACAAATGACAAATGAAGTTACATCTTTGATCTACTTTTCTACATAGTGTGCTCGTTTGACGAGGATTTCGGGGAGCCATTGGCCTTAAACGATCCTCCCGAAACCCTCCTCCAACGAGAAGACACATAGGACGGGGCGGAATGCATTCTTGGACTGGGATGCACAAGGAAACTTTACTTGGGGGTGTCGGGTATGATGAGAGATCAAAACTACCAGTCCAGAGGAATACAAATTCAAAAATACAATAAAGAGGCCAGGCTTACATTTAAATCACACTCAGTTTATTCAAAAAGTGGCAGACCCCTAACCTACTTCGGAGAGGTGAAAACGGCTAGTCCGTGCTTTTTTTTTTTTAGCGTATGGCTTTTAGTGCCGGGAGTGTCCGAGGACATGTTCGGCTCGCCAGTTTTGAAGCTGCTTCGAGACGGACACCCAATGGGTGAGCTACAAGTACCGTTGGGGAGGGAAGGAGGGAAGTTGGAATGTAAGGACGAGGAGTTGGAAGGTAGCGGCTGTGGCCTATAGTTAGGGACCAACCCCGGCATTTGCCTGGAAGGAAGATGGGAAACCACAGAAGACCAACTTCAAGGTTGCCGGCGGGGGGATTCGAACCTCCTCGCCTCCCGGATGTGAGCGACTGCCATCAGTCATGCCGTAACCACCACGACTAACTCACCCGGTTAGTCCGTGCTATTTAACCCTAATCAGAATTTACTCATCTCCATGCAAACTATCCTAAAAATTAAACCTCTCGAAGACCTACTAATAAATAAAGAAATCAACAAGCAAGGCTTAGAGAATGACACGTAGTTCATCCCTACACAATTACTTTGAAGATTGCAATAATAGTAATAATACAGGCACGAATTTACGGCAAAGAAAGATATTTGCTTGCTTACAATGCAATAATTTAGTTTCATTTACAGCACAATAAGTTAAAGGGCGATGCTATGATGGTGCCATCTCTAACATTTAACGGTACAGTCATTTAAGCTAAATCCTAGTTGACGTTAAGTTCAGCAATGATATAAACGAGAAGCGTTTATTCCAAAATGTATTCCAAAACTAGAGCTAAGGACATTCTGTTCCTACTATTACTGAGAACAAAAACTAAGCTAGTTTACAGCACAAATTAATAACAAAATCACCCTTGAAATTTGCGCAATTGGCGCCACTGACCTGCCTACTCGCACCTTCACGGTTTGTGAAGCATGGTCATCAGAGTATGGGAGAGCAAAAATTATGTTGGCAACAGCGCGAAGTATATCACGACTAACGTTGCATTGTCGAATTAACTACCATGTTTAAACATGTAGTTAATCGACCGTCGTCTCACAAATGGGAATACCTATAATTGTATCTAAGGAGTCGAAGCAGAGCAATAGCTAGTCATTGGTCAACAAAGTTTCATTACTTTTAGGTTGTGTTATCACGTTTAATAATAGTGCCTACTAATCATTTAGGTTTGTGTTTAGAGAGAAAATTCTGTTCCTTGATTATTAGAGTAAGGTTTAATTATTATCATTTATTCCTAACAGTTTCACTGTATTTGTTTAGTGACCATTTTAAACTTGTAAAGTGTGAAGATTTGGTGTAAATAGACAATCAACATCACCTCCAGCCATTGGAAGAAAAACTCATTCCAAAATTCCATCTGCACTCCTTAAGTGTGCTCAATAACACGAATAACACATGCCCGTGATACACAGACGGACAGTAACTCAGCAGACAACAACAATGTGCTTGTCGCTAGCAAAATAGTACCATAAAACTTATATTGCAACTAAGGGTTATCATATCCTACCGCTGTAGTGCTCATTAAAAATATTACAATGGTCTTCACTTACTTTATACAATATTCCAGCCTGTGGACAAGGACTCTTGAACTATACAATCAGCTGTGAATTTAAGTATACTCTCTGATCTACACATGGTGTGGTTGGACTGCGATTATAACATAACCAAAGAATTGTGCAGTCAAAACATGTAATAAAATGATATCTGGGACTCGCTCATGGTTATAAAATGTCTCCTCATGTCGAACCTACGACTGCTTGCTAGACTCATCTAGACTGACATTAGCATTCCTTCATAGTCTTCTGAATGTCATCTTATATAATCATAAAACAAAAGAACACTCCCCATATGTCTCTGTAGCGTCAGATACAACTTTATGTGTCACTGGTTGGCCGCGCAATGTTCACTGCCTTCTAAGTTCATTCATAAACACAGCGCTTCGTGCCCGCAATTACTGGGTTAAACAAATGAAATACCTGGCTGTGGTCTTGAAGACATCTGCTCTCAGGACTAACAGTATTCTGAAGAATGCAGTTATGACAACATAGCACCTCACTGTACTGGGCTAGATTTGCTGCATTGGTCTTTAACCATGAAAAACGTATTTACAAAATATTGGCAAGAGCTATCCTTCAGGCTCTCGAAAATGATACGGACTGGTATAACCTTCATAAACTGTAGAAAATAAATACATGTACCCTACCTAAAGAATGTGCTGTCGTAAGGCCTCTTATAACTAATCCTTCCGCGTCATGACCGTACACAAAAATATTGCGACCTTACGGCCGGACTCACGTGACCATTCTTAATGTTTCCACTGCGAATGCTTTGCCGGGTGCTATTGGCAAATGAGATTGGGTGGTTGGTGTAGCCATCTCGCCTCCCATCCTTCAGTGCGTATCAACCATCGCTATTCTCCTCCATACTGGGCTTTACTCCATAGCAGCCATCATCGAAATAAGGACCGTAGCGTCCGCATGGTGTTGAATTGTCGGTGTAAGCTCCATTTTCATCGTAAATTTAGCGTTCTCACTGAATTTAAATTGATCGTAATTTTGCTTCGCAAATACACTGGTAGCGGTTTATAACAAAAATGACCATATATTCATCCGCTCACAGAGACTATAATTATCACTTGTGTGATAATGGGCACACTAAAAACTGTGGTATTTCTTATACACGTCGTCAGTTAATATCTGCATAATCCTTTCACACACAAAAAAAAAACTTCAGTGTACAGTTCACTCTTATACAGTTCGAAAAACATTTACTATGCAATTTTACACGAAGAATAATTATTAATTCACAAAATTCCACAGTTCACGTGCGGACATGTGCTTCGCACAAAGTCCTGGGTTCACGAATTTCCACCCAATTTAGCAATATTACACTCGTGAGCCAAATACTCACTCCAAACGGTGTTTGCTGCTTAACTGCATGTAATTCTGCGTTCCACACGCTACGATGACGGTTTATATTACCAATATTTATGGATTTCAACAACGGCAAAAATTCACGCCCGGTCAGGACCTCGCCTGATAAGAGAGCGTATACCTCACGCCCGGTCAGGACCTCGCCTGGTAAGAGAGCGTATACCTCACGTCCGGTCAGGACCTCGCCTGATTAGAAGGTGTTCTCGGCAACATGCCGGAAGCGTCGACTGCACTGTCTAGGCAAGGGTGCAACTAATAATGTCCATCGCATACTCTGCGTGGTTATAACTTTCTTTACAGTGGTAAACAAAAATCGTAGAATCTTCCAGTATTTCCAATAATGTACAAACGTTCCTTAATAAATGCAATCTTCAAATAAATAAATAAAATTAAATATCAGTGGCGCGGCAACTTGTGGTGCGTCAAGCGAGGGTTACTCCTAAGGAGAAAACATTGCTGCTTCGGAGTCCTCGGTTCATCCAGAGAGGACTAAATCCACATGAGCAATCGAGGTCATATCTCAGATGTGATATCGGGCTGAATAGTCACCAACTTTCTCAACAAATTTCTACCATCGAGGTACCAGTTCCAATATGCTCTGTTCGTAAAAGTCCGTTGGATTGGAATATAGCCATCTGCGGACTGCTGATTTCACTTGCACATCTGTCGGAAAATGTTGGCCGGTTAGGAATTTCTTAATGGGAACAAACAGATGAAAGTATTACGGTGCTAGATTCGGTGGATGATGGAGCACCTCCTACCAGAACTGGGCGATTTTCTCACGAACAGCAGCAGCAACATGTGGGCGGGCGTTGTCATTAAGAAGTTAGACACCGTCAGCAATAATGTTGTGGTGTTTGTCACGAATGGCACGGCGCAACTTGACAAAAGTTTTAATGTAAGTTGCAGCATTCACACCCGTGTTCAGCAAAGTCCACCAATAACACACCACACGTATCCTAGAACACTGTCACAAGCACATTCCTAGCAGATTGAGCCACTTAGAATTTTTTTGGTACTGGGGAACCAGCGTTTTTCCACTCCATAGAGGCAGCTGTTACCGGCTGGCTGGAGCGTGGCGAATCACTAACGCTCACACGGCCCTCTTGGAGAAATGCACACCACCTGGAGACATTGCTACGATCCATGGAGTCGTCCACATACACGCCACGCATGCCTCTGTGAATTTCACTCGGTTTATGCCCATTGGCTTACAAATATCGAACTACAATTCGCTGCTTTTCACAAGTTGACGACAGTAAAGTAAGCGCCATGTTTGTTTCGTAGTTCGGGCGTCTCTCGCTAGAGCTGCACATGAAAGCAAAATAACCTCTGTAGCGGAAACTTCAAACACTATCGTCGAGAAATAGCTGCAATACCCAGGGAGAAAAATATGATTGCTCGTTACTTTCCTATCTGCCCTCGTATATAGCACTTGTTTACAACAGTATTTACAATTATTAAGCGACGGAAGTTTTTAATTAAACTTTGTAATGAATCAGATTTTTAAAGCAAATATATATTTGCTATTCAGTCTACTAAACTTCTAAAGTGTTGCATTATTAGCCGACTTTCGATTTTTGCAAAAATGAAAGCAGACTTATGTGATTTACACAGGGCCAAACATTGTGTGTGTATTGTGTGTACTCTGCATGTCTGTCACCCCCACGTCCCTATCAATTCAAACACTGTGAAACCGAATTGAACGAAATTTGGTACAGAGGTAGCACTAGCAAAGGGCATCTCAGTGTCGTGTTTTATATCACCACCATCTCGACAGAAACGTAATGGCGGCCACCCAAATGTTCAAATCTTCAATCAAATTACGACTAATCTGATCCCTATCAAATTCTTCAACAACATACCTTCGTGTGTAAAGCGTCTTTTGACCAAACTACATGGTCATTAGCCCAATAGTTTACATATGTCGGCCATGTATCTGTGCAAATCGATTCCCCCTATCAATCCAAACACAACGAAACCCAAATAGAACCACCTTTGGTACAGAGGTAGTACTAGCAAGGGAAAACTCAGTGTCATGTTGTATATCGCCACCATCATAACAAAAAAAAAAGAAAGCTCCCACCCAAATGTTCTGAGCTTAAATCAAATTACGACTAACCTAATCATCCGATCTCTACCAGATTTTGCAACAATATACCATAATGTGGGAAGCGTCTTTGCTCGCTGCAGGGTCATCTGCCAAATAGCTTCATGATGGCGGATGTATGAATCATGCAAGTATTATAGCTTAACCGTAACTTACGATTCAACAAGGCCTGGCCTCAACAATTCAGCTTATCGTGCATAGGGTGGTTTAAACTGTCATCAAGGAGGTGACCAGTACGATATTAGCATATTATAATAGAATATGTAACCGTAGAAGTGACTAACAGGTCAGGCTGACCATTCCATATCGTTGTGGGTTCGTGCCGTCCCGTTGTCAAAATGTCCGCAATTTTTGCTCGTAAATCCATATATATCCGTAACTGCGTAAGTTTATATCCTCTTAGGAATGTGCTGAACAAAATAATACATATTTAGTATCAATATAGTTAATAGAAACACCATGAAACGTTATTGAAATCGTTGATTTCAACACAAAATATGATACAGTTATACATAACCAGTTGTTTACCAAGTATTATCGTAGCGCATCCATGGCGTAGTGGTAGGGACCTGGTATAATAGTCTTGGGATTCGTGGATCCAATCCCTGCAGGTTCAAATTATTTTAATTCGTTTCGTTGGTATTTATGGATTTATAACTACTCACACGTTACGGTATATTGTTAGTGTGTATTTGCAATCGAAAATATTATATACACACATCAAAAAAAGTTTTGCATCACCTCGGTTCCCAGATCTCCGGCATATAGACGTTGACTGTGTATATTGTATCAAAGATACAGTCCCTTTGACTGTTCATAGATGTCACTAAAACTGCTCAAAGATGTAAACAACCATGCATGAGCAGGGCCTATTAGACGGAGGGGGTACGACAGCCGATCAGTTCCAGTCATTCCACCAGGACGAAGGTACGCTGCTCATGTTGTCTGTAGTTCTACCATGCCTAGAAGGTCAATACCGCAGTTCGATCGCGTCCGCATTGTTACTTTGTGTCAAGAAGGGCTCTCAACAAGGGAAGTTTCCAGGCGTCTCAGAGTGAACCAAAGCGATGTTGTTCGGACATGGAGGAGGTACAGAGATACAGGAACTGTCGATGACAGGCCTCGCTCAGGCCGCCCAAGGGCTACTACTGTAGTGGATGACCGCTACTTACGGATTGCCGCTCGGAGGAACCCTGACAGCAATGCCACCATGTTGAATAATGCGTTTCGTTCAGCCACAGGACGTCGTGTTTCAACTCAAACTGTGCGCAATAGGCTGCATGATGCGCAACTTCACTCCCGACGTCCATGGCGAGGTCCAGCTTTGCAACCCCGACACCATGCAGCGCGGTACAGATGGGCCCAACAACATGCTGAATGGACCCCACAGAATTGGCATCACGTTCTCTTCACCGATGAGTGTCGCATATGCCTTCAACCAGACAATCGTCGGAGACGTGTTTGGAGGCACCCTGGTCAGGCTGAACGTCTTAGACACACTGTCCAGCGAGTGCAGCAAGGTGGTGGTTCCCTGATGTTTTGGGGTGGCATTATGTGGGGCCGACGTACGCCACTGGTGGTCATGGAAGGCTCCGAAACGGCTTTACGATACCTGAATGACATCCTCCGACCCATAGTGCACCCATATCGGCAGAATATTGGAGAGGCATTTGTCTTCATGGACGACAATTCTCGACCTCATCGTGCACATCTTGTGAATGCGTTCCTTCAAGATAACGACATCGCTCGACTACAGTGGCCAGCATGTTCGCCAGACATGAACCCTATCGAACATGCCTGGGATATGTTGAAAGGGGCTGTTTATGGACGTCTTGACCTACCAACCACTCTGAGAGATTTACGCCGAATTGTCGTTGAGGAGTGGGACAATTTGGACCAACAGTGTCTTGATGAACTTGTGGATAGTATGCCACGACGAATACAGGCATGCATCAATGCAAGAGGACGTGCTACTGGGTATTAGAGGTAGTGGTGTGTACTGCAATCTGGACCACAAATGCTGAAAGTCTAGCTGTATGATGGTACAACATGCAATGTGTGGGTCTCATGAGCAATAAAACGAGCTGAAATGTTGTTTGTGTTGATCTCTATTCCCTTTGTATTTAAAGGTTCCGGAACTCTTGGAACCGAGGTGATGCAAAACTTTTTTTGATGTGTGTATATACTTATAACACCACATATTTAAACACTCGAATACAACGATTAATATCGTTGACCTTGATCGACGGTAGAGTCTATTGTTGTTGTTTTTGTTGTTGATTCTTTAGGGGTTTTACGGCATCATGGTCTTGTAGCCCCGTTTATTTGGATGTGTGTAGAAGTTGTCTATTAACCTGTGCCACTGTGATGTCTGTAGGCTAACTAGTGAGTGTACTTTTATACGAGGAATGATTTGGGTAGGAAGCTGTTGTTGATGTTGTTTCATTTGAAAAGCATTGACATCATGGTTATTTATCCCCGTGTACTTGGGTGAGTGTTGAATTTTGTCTGATAACCTGTGTTATTGTGAAGGCTGTATTAGTGTGAGTATGTATAATTCAGGTGAGGATTCAGTCAATCAACGTTTAATATCAGTATAGCACGTTGTATTTCAACAAGTTACTACAACCAGCATTCAATTATACTCCTTGAAAAGGACATAGAGCATTTTGGAGAAAGTAGGCTATATGTTCTTTACTGAACATCTTGTTTGTTAGTACTTTCCATGTGAATAAGTGAGAAACCCTTTTGGATCGTTTATTTCTACCGTAGCAAGTTTTTGAATTGAATGTGTTCAAGACTTTTTTTTGTTATCAACCGTTACTTTTAAAATTTCCTATTTACGCAATGAGCTTTTGTAGTTGACTTGTAAGGTTCAACAACCAATCAAACACTTAAATGTAACTGAGTTGATAATAAGGTTTTGTAGACTAAGCTGATTTGCAGCGGTTCCTGTAGTCGTGTCCATTTCACTTCAATCCTCATTGTGCTCACTGCATATCTCTACACAGAACTACTGTATTACTGGACTTACTTGCTCCCTTAATTAATTTAATTTCAACTGACGTCAATGCGAATAATCATTGATGAATTCTGGCATGTAAGCTATACTTTTGTTTATTACAGGATTTGGCCTTAGGGAATAATCCCGGCGAACGTGGCGAACCAGTGACTGGCACCGTAACCATCCAATAACTCATTACCTCATTGATGTTAATTTATGTAATTCATCCATGGCGATAAATTTAATCGTCAATGATTTGAATTGCTAACACAAAAGTTTCCATCCAATATATAGTTTAAACATGGACCGCAATCTGGCACATGCATATCGATATCAAAACACCTCTTACCAGTGAAACTAGCAGCTCACCTGCAGAAATGTTAAGAGTACAGTAAATGGAGCTTGTAGACTTGGTTTAGAAATGTGTATCTTGACAGCAGTGATTGACCAAGGACACTAGGGGTGAGGTGTTCCAGTTCCAGTGGACCTCCAAATATCCACACCTGATATTCATTTCATGCTAATCTCTTACACATGGGCGACAATACAATACTAATGTCAAACACTGAGTATTGCACTCTGACAGACGAACAACTAGGTAATTCATATTAAGAGACAAGAGTTTGAAAGGAGATGAGCAACGAAGAACGTTTGATTAAAACAGAACCCGTTCAGAAATGTCTACGGTGACTTAAAACATTTTATGAATATTTATATTGTTAGTCCTTGTCTGCACAGAACTGGAGGACCAATAAAATTACATTCAGAGCCTTCTTTGGGGATTATACTGACATTCACACACTTAGCGTTTCAGGTATATGCACTGAAATATGTCTTCTTTTTATCAGATCCAGATAAAAAAGTGGTAATTCTGAACCACCTCATGGTGTAGCAACTAGCGTTCTTGGCTGACGCCCCAGAGGTCCGGGTTCGATTCCCGGCTCGGCAAAGAAATTTTAATTCTGGTGTGAGGGCTGAAACGGGAAACACTCAGGCACGTGAGGCAAAACTGAAAAGACGAGGGTCGGCCATCCTAGAAGTGGTTTTACAAGGTTTACTACTCAAGAGCTGTTGTACAGGTGTTATATACATATCCTAAGTGAGCAAGATCTGATGATGTTCGCTTCACGAACGAAACAAGTCATCCAATTGAGCTCCCCATTTGTGTGAGGAGTGTTTGATTAAGTGTATAAATAATTCAAGTAATTTATATCAAGCACTATGAAATTAATTGTAGTTCCCCGCCCGATCTAATACGGCACACTCGTGTTGACCGACTGAAAAGCTTCTGCTAATAGATTTAGGGAGAACAACCATGTCATCAACCCACAGTTTCTCACATATCCTTGGGAGGATTGTTATCAATGAGGTCAACGTCTTAAGCCACATATAGGAAACTCATCTAGTGTGGATAAGGCCTCATCGCACATACTCTTGGGAACAATTGGGCCATACGCCTTATTCACACAAGGTCAGCAATTAGTTTAGCCTAACTACAGCGTACGGCAAACGATCAAGCATGACATAGAAGTGTCTTCAGCAATTAGTTGGCAGCCGAAGATCACTGGTCTGATCTGCTTGGACCTTATTCTGGAAACTGTAGTTAAAGGTTTCTCTGTAAAATGTTGAAAAGGGCCTTACACCATTGGATGATAAAGGTCGTTCCCTTCAAGCATGAGTGATCCTTCAGACGATTGAACTGCATAGTATAGAGGGACTGTTGTAGAGGTGTATTTTCCGGACATGAATTGTGTACAACATGAATGGTTCCAGTAGAAGAGACCAATTGCCACCCAACTTAAACCACCTGTTAATCTTCAGGAAATGACTGCAGCTGCTATCCAGAACTGGAGAAGTTTGCCACAGGACAAGTTGAGTTGTTAGGTGCATTGACTTCCTCGCCCTGTTAGAACGTGTCTCAGAGCTAGAAATGGCTATTACACGGTATTGAACTTCCACAAAATGAATACTTATTGAGTTCAAACTTCTATGTTAGCAAAAGGTTACTGACTTAAGGCCACGATCGCCTCCTTCCCAATCCCATCCTCAATATACAAATCCACCCCTAATACAGCTATCACAGTAACACAGGCTATCATACAAATTCCCCACACCTAAGTACACTGGGCTACATGACCACGATTTCACAAAGCCCCTTATAGGCCTATAAGCAAAAACAACAAAACAAAAGTAAATTATTCGTTTCAAACAGTGGAAGAGTGGAACACGTTTATGTTAGTAACGAGGAAAGTAGCCTATAGGAAGGGAAATGGTTGAACACAAGATAAGAGTGGGTTCGGTGGTTCACCTCACAAGTAACAAAGGTCATAAAACAGTATTGCAGACTGGCATGTTTTAATACCAAATGTATTAGAAAGTACAGCAATTTCATTAAATTCATGAAATTAATGATAGCTGATGTTTGATTTAATTATTTTCATAATACCAGCAAATGAGGTGGCAAGACAACAAAAGTGTATTTTGTAAGTACACTGTAAGTACCTTCTGTGAGGTTGAACCTTGAGAAAAATTAAGAAGCAATGAAAAAAAAACTTGTGCGAAAGAAAAAAGGCTCTACTCATGTCAATATCACACAGCAACAGACCGCTGGTCTCCATACGAATATCAATGTAATTTACTCCTACTTAGCCCAAAGTACAATGCGTTCATTGATTGAGTAGATCTTCCAGATATGTTGAAAACCTCGTATCAGACTGCATTGATGGTACCTAACTATATTCGCTCAAATAATAGATATGTGTGTGTGTGGAATACTTGTCTTATGTATAAGCGCGACTGTAGAAAAGCAAACGTCTAGAAAGTCTCGCTAAAACAATTTCGAAGGGATATTGCTAAGAAATTGATGGCCAGAGGAAGGTAGAATTTGAGAACCAACCACCAACAGTAGCGGGAATAAAACGTCCTTGAAGTCAAGTCAATGAAAATTTCCGTTACGATTCTATCGACCACTGTCCACAATCCTGTAAGAATGGGGGCTGTCGTTACTGCAAGACTGGACAAGCACGCATGGAATATACTGCGTTGGGCAATATCCTGTATTACCAAAAGTAAGAACTGCTTCTACCACATTCATCACAGGAAATGTTTGCTTGGAGCATATTGTGTTGTTCTAACATTTGTGAACTGTAATTATGACCTCAAATAATGCCGTCTGTGTATACAATGTTAGACACTGAAACAATAAAATATGTAATTCATGTGCAGTGCATATGTGCAATGTATCAATATGTTTTCCTTAAAAGTCGTTGATCGCTTTCAATGATAAATTTAGTTCATATCATTTCTTAATTCTTGGTAACATATCTACTTGGACACACAATAAATTGCAGAGTCACTCTCAGAATGTTCGGCACAGTATCCGAATGGATACGTAAATGCGTATCAATATATTTTAACATCATATTATATATATCAGAGATACGTATTAGATAATAGAGTACAAAGGATAAATACAAATTCTATTTGGCATAAACATTACATATCTCCCTTGCCAAGTTGTTATTTTGAATTCAGTTATATAATATGACAATGACTGAATTACCTCAGGGTCACATAGCAGACAACCGATACGAGATGGAGCAGGAATCACAGTAATAATCATGCTCATAAATATAATACCGTTTAAATACATATTTTCCGTATGAAACAAATTAATTAGTTACAAGGAATATTAGAAAAATACCTTACCTTCAAATAAATAAATGCCAATCTCTGACTTCCTCCCAGTGGCATGTTACATTGATTATAATTATTATTAATTATTTAATAAAATGGTAAGTCTATGGTCATAAGGTGCTAATCAGTTGATAATAACAAGCTTCCCTTATTCAAAATCAATAAACGCGCACATGAAAAAAATACTATCACATGGCTTCTTAAAAATTTTACCACTGATAAGAATACCGACTAGTATAGAAACAGCTACCGATTCCCATTTACATAACAAGTGCATGGCAATTGTCACTTCAATGATCTTGGATCACTACATACTCACTGAGCCAAACTAACTTCAATGACCGACTGAACTGTCCAACGTGCTGAATGATAGTTAGGTTTAAAACTCCGACATACACTACCCGATTACTCTGGTTTGACTCTCAAGAGAATAAAAACAAATGAGAGATTCTAGACAAGAAAATAACTTCCAAAATGAACATGACTTCCCAGAACGATGAAGACCATTAATGGCGATTCTCAACTTCTTCCTGACAGGCAAAGTAAAATTGCACATTTCAGACAGTTGGGTTTGAAATACAGTGAATGGACAGTTATAGTTATCTAGTAAGCGGATCTTCACAATATTCAATACATAAAATACATATGATTAGTGATGTTAATATTACAATGAGATAATAATTATATTGTGCCCGTTTGACGAGAACTTCGGGGAGCCATAGACCTTAAATGACCCTTCCGAAACCCTCATCTCCCAGGAAGACATATAGGACGGGAAGGAATGCATTCTTGGACTGGGAAAGCACTAGAGAAACTGTACTCGGGGGTGTCGGGTGTAATGAGAGGTGAAACAACCAGTCCAGAGGAATACAAACTCAAAAATACAATGAAGAAGCAAGGCTTACATTTAAATCGCACTCAGTTTATTCAAAAATGGCAGACCCCAAACTACTTCAGAGAGGTGAAAACGGCTAATCCGTGCTAAACAATGGTGATAATAATTTAACTCGAAGTCCTACGCAAAAATGGAAAATCACAAATGCAATCTAAGAGAATGACACGTAGTTCTTCCTTATACAATTACTTCGGAGATTCAATAATAATAATAATAATAATACAAGCATGACTCTACGTGGGTTGGCGACCACGGGGCCCCAGCTGAGTCCGGCATTGCTTCCACTTACTTGTACCGGGCTCCTCTCTGTCTTCTTTCCTATCGACCTCACTTGGTCAACTCTTGTTCTCTTCCGACCCTGACGGTATTAGGGTATCCGAGGCCTAGGGAGTCTCTTCCTCTCCCGCCTTAATTGGCCCTTGTCTCATCTTCTCTGATTCCCTCCTTCTGCGAGGGGTCAGCCTTCTTTTTCTTTTCATGTTATCTCCTGCCTTCTGCTCAAGGCCCTCAAGGAGGCCGGGTGTTTGTAGCCCGACCACTTTTGGTGCACCCTAGATAATTCTACACCCTCAGGGGCTCACGGCTGGTGAGTTCGGGAGTTGGCGACCCCGAGGGATTCCTGAGCTGGGTCCGTTTTCCCCTTTTGTTCCTTAACTTTGGGGTGGACCCTCTCCTCTTTCACTTTCATATCTGCCTTTCATTGCTCTCCTTCCTTCCAAGTCCCTCAATCCGCATTCTTCGAGGGTTGAGAGCATTTCTTTTCCACCTGTCCTTTATTTGCCTTATTCTCCTTTATTTTCCCATTTCTCCTTCTAATATGTAGGTTAGTAGTTAGTTTTAGTTTTAAGTTTGCATTTCATTTTCATCTTCACGATCACCCAAACCACCAGGGGCCGATAACCTAGATGTTAGGCCCCTTAAGACAACAATTATCATCATCATCATTACTTGTTTACAATGCAAGGTATTCGTTACATTTACAGCACAATAAGTTTAAAGCTACGCGATGATGGTGTTATCTGCAACATTTAATGTTATAGTCATTTAATCTAATACCTATCGTACGTTAATAACAACAATGATGTAAACGAGAAGCGTTTCATCCAAAATTTATTTCCAAGCAAAATCTATGCACATTCTGAACCTAACAAAACGCATGAAAATCTATTCTATTGTACAACACAAATAAGTAACATGTAACCCTTTTAATACTGCGCAATGGGCGCCACTGTTCCTGCCTACCTCTTCTCTGTTTGTGAAGTTGGGTCATGATTTGTGTGGGGAGAGAAAAATTTGGTCGGCGACTGCTTGAGTAAAACATGTCTAATTTCGCATTATCAGGTTAGCTACCGTGTTTAAACACGTAAATAACTGATTGTCGTCTCACAATAGGAATAGCTATATTTGTATCTAAATGTGTCGAAGAATCAAATCTAAGTACTGGTAATCAAGGTTCCTTTAAGTTTATTGGTTTATTTACGTTTTATTAGACTTCCTAGTTCTTTGTTTATGTTCATTATTAAATAGAAAATCCTGATATTTGATTATTACCTCCTTATTTATGAGATTAGTTCAGTCCTATCAGTTTCATTGTATTGTTTAGTGACCATGTGAACTTCGTAAAGTGTGAAAAATTGGTGTAAAAAGCATCCAATATCAAACTCATCATTGGAAGAAAAATCAATTCCAAACTTCAACTAGCACCTCTGTGTGCTGATCAATCTCACTGGTCCATCGATCATCTGCTGCAATAACGAGACAAAAGTCGTTCACTATATCACCTCATATAGTACCAAAACTTGTACTTGGCAACTAAGGGTAATCATATCCTACCTCTGTAGTGCATTCTAACATAACAATGGTTTTACTAAATTTATACAGTTCCAGCTTGTGGACAAGATTTTATTCTGCTGTAATGACAGCTGTGCATTCTGAACATATAGAAAGTGTGCATTATGTGCTCATTTATCAGACATCTACAGTCTGGGAAAACTTGTATTAATAAACCAGGGTCTTTCGTTTACAGTCCTAAAATGACCCCTCATTTCGAACTCAAGAAAGCCTGCTTGGCTCATCTTAGAAAATATCCAGTTCATAGCTTGTATCATAGTCGTCTGAATGTCGAATTTAATAAAGTTACACTCCCACTTCTCCACATATCGTAAACAGGTTTTATGCAGTATTGGCAAGTGTTCACTCCACTCACAGCCTTCTAAATAATATCTCAAGAAAAGAGAGTGCGCTGTAGTCGCGTTTACAAGGTCAATAATAAAAAATGTGGCATTGACTTGTTTCACGGCTAACAGGTGATTGCTGGGTTTACTGTCCCAGTAAGGATGCAGTTATTCAGACATGATTATTTAACAAAAATACCTACACGTTAAAGAGTGTGGGTTCGATGCACTGTCGAAATGTTTATTTACAAAAATGTTGGCAAAAGCGTTTGTCCCAAGCTTTTGCAAATGGTACGACAAAGATTGTGGTTACCTGACCAGTAGGAAAACATGTTAATTAAGGGCCCTACCTAAGAATGTGCGGCGTAAGGTCTTACTAAAACTAATCCCCATAACGAGATCGTACATAAAAAGGTGTTTCGGCTTCTAGCCAGACATACATGTGTGCTTCACATTTCCTTCGTGAAATGACTTGCCTGGTTTAGGTTGCAAGTAAGGCATGGTGGTAAGATGCTAGGATACACGGTCCTTAATTCATAGTATTATCCAGCCATCACTGAACCCCGCCATCATGAGGTTTTTATTCCATTTCCAACTCCATCATAATGGGAATAATTAGCATTTCTTTGGCATGCAGAATGTGTGTAATTAATGCCATGGTGACTTCGTATTTGAAGGTTTGCACTGAATCTATTATTAAATTATAAGTTGCAATTTCTCACTGAAGCTACACTTGCATTAGCGGGTAAGCAATAATAATGGCCATGGATTTTCTCCGCTCACAGATTTTAATTCAGCAGCTTTTGCTACTATACTCACTCAAACCTAGGAGAATTAAATCACACGTGATTCGTTCATTGACATGTTGCACTGTACCTTTTACCTGATAATATCGTAACACTTTAGCTACACTCTGGAAAAACGTGCTAGGCGGCGTGTTCGATGTCAGCAAGGACAAAAATACTATAATGCCGCAAATATTCAGAATTTGCCTTCACGAATAATGTCAAATTCACTCAGCAGCCTTGCTGCGCGCTAAAGCACATCACTGTTCGTCGGATTAAGTGTATTTCACTAGATATTCGTCGATTTTGACGATCACAAGTTTTCACGTTATGTCAGGACCATGCCTGCAGTAAGAGTGGTGGTTATGTCAAGACCATGCCTGCAGTAAGAGTGGTGATTAGCAAGATGCCGGATGCGCTATCTAGCTATCAGTCAAATGTGCGACTGTGAAATGTCTGTGGCATTCTCTGCGGGTTTTCGTCTTCATGTTTCCTTCACAATATAAATTAAATCTACCTCCGGTGCATCGAAAATATGTACAATAACGGTTAATAATACAGTCTCATGAAATACCAAAAAGTATATACATCTGCGGCGCGGCAACTCACTAAATCAAATGAGCGCTACTCATGCCTGCTCCTTGGAAGTCTCCGCTTCTCTCAAGGATGGTAAATTCCTCATGAGCCATAGAGGTCACATGGCTGATGTGATTTCGGGCTCAATATATGCTTATAATAGAAGATTTTTATAAACCAAATACTAGAACAATTACCAGCGTAATATGTAGCCTACCGTTCCAGGCTGGATTCAATCTTATTTCCATTTTTTGTATAATAATTGTAAAGTGTTTCCTCTTTTCGAATAATGTTTTAAGACGACGTAGGAATCAGTTTTTGGATGAGTAATTGTAAACGTTCCACAAAAGGTGATGTATCTAGTATATTGAGTTTAACATGATACAACGTGAGGTAAAACAACTTATTGTTCTGAAGTGTCCACGAGTGACGCATTAATAGCCATCAGAGACAATTGGTACAACTCGCCCACTGCAGCACATAACACTTGAATGTCGAGTGAGTACCAGACCAATGGATGGTTGTTTATCAGCCCCAGTGAACCCGATCTATTGTATCTGAAGCTTACCTAAGTGAGTTTCAATCATTTCCTACTTGTGGCTCCCATTTGAACTCTTGAATGATCAGCCATTAGAGACATTTGGAGTAGCTCGTCCACTGCATCACACATCGTCAAGTGAATACCAGACCAATGGATGGCTGTTTATAAGCCCCAGAAAAGCATATCTCTTGTGCATGTTGTAAAGATTAATCCTTCCTTTTGGAACTTGCATGATCGTAGTTGACACGGTCAGTAACGCATGTAACAAATGGCCTAGTTAGTTACTTATTTATTCATTCATTCATTCATTCGTTTATTTGCAATCGGGGGTGTGTCCCCCGGTGGCAAATTAGATATACATAACAAATAAATAATTGTATATAACAATTCACTAACAATTAAACTGGAGTATTTACACAAATAGTCAGTCTTTTCTTAAACACACCTATATGTTTGGGAAAAGGCTCTAAGACTGCGGCAGGTAGAGAGTTCCAATTATCAATGGCACGGTTTACGAAAGAATATTTACCATAATTTTTTCGCTGTGGTCGGCCCTTAACTTAGAAAGGATGATCGCTCCTACCCATGTAAGTAGGCTTTTCCATACGTTTGCTAATCTCACCCCATGCTGGTTGATTTGTATACGTGTTGTTCATAGCGCAGAGTCTAGATTTCATCCTCCTAGCCTCAAGTGATTCCCACCCAAGTTTCTTTAACATACGGCTCACACTGCTGCTGGGATTAAAGTCACTGAGCACAAATCTAGCGGCCTTTCTTTGTACCATTTCCAACTCCTTTATGAGCCCTACTTGATATGGATCCCAAACCGCCGAGGCGTATTCCAGAATAGGTCTTACAAGTGACAAATATCCTAATTCTTTAGCAGAGGTACTACTTCCTTTTAATACCCTCATTACAAAGTGCAGGGATCTGTAAGCTTTAGAAACTACACATCCTATATGACTACTCCATTTCATATCATTTCTTACGTGAACGCCCAAATATTTGCAAGAATCTTCATCTACAAGTATTTCCGAGCCAATGTTATATTGAAAATCTTGCCTTCGCACTATCCCTATTTTTATTAGACTACATTTCCTTGTGTTTATTTTCATTTTATTTTCAATCGCCCACTTATAGACCAGGTTCAGGTCATCTTGAAGTACTGCATTGTCTTGTGAGTCATGTATCTTTCTATATATTACACAATCATCCGCAAACAATCGACAGCCACTGCGAATCCCATTTGGTAAGTCGTTTATAAACGCCAAAAATAACAAAGTTCCGATTACGCTGCCCTGAGGGATACCCGACGTTACGGTAATTTCATCCGAGAATCGGCCTTCAACTTTCACTTTCTGGGAACGACCAGTCAAAAATTCTTGGATCCATAAAATTACTCTTCTATCAATCTTCGTCGAAGCTAATTTATGGAGTAGCATGTCATGCGGCACGACATCAGATGCCTTCGCAAAATCTATAACTACGGCGTCGACTGAAACTCCATCGTCTAACGATTCACTAATATCTTGAAAAAGTGATAGCATCTGACTCTCGCATGAGTAACCTTTCCGAAATCCATGTTGCCTATCATTAAACCATGATAATGTTTCCCACTGTTCCCTCAAGTAGTTGCAAATGAGATGCTCCATCTGTTTACAAACGATGGACGTAAGTCTAACCAGCCTGTAGTTACCCAATTCAAGTCTGCTCCCTCCCTTAAATATTGGGACTACCGTAGCTCTTTTCCAGTCATCCGGGTTTTGCGCATTGTTTATGGACACATTAAACATCACCTCTAAGTATCTTGCCACGGCCCTACCTCCTAGTTTAAGTACTTCACTAACAATATTATCAGGACCCTTCGATATATTGTAACGTAATTTTTGTATTAGCTTTACAATTGCTGACTGGTTTATTTGGAGAAGTGGAGCCCCTGATTCACCGTTAAGGTCCAACACACAGCTATTGGATTTATTGAACACACTACCATAAAAGACATTTAATTCATTAGCAATGGTCTGCTTCTCAGTAATTAATTTACCGTCACCGGACATTATCATCGACAAATTATTTGAATTTCCCTTTCTTCTCCTAACATAACTGTAAAATTTATTCCACCCATCGCCTCCCGAACCAAGTAAACCTTGCATATAATTGTCATAAGCAGCCCTCTTTTTAAGACGAGCTCTCTTGATAAGGACTTAAATTTCAACATATACTTGTCACTATCATGTCTTTTATTGTATAATTTCCTAACTTTCCGTTTAAGACTCCTGATTTCCCGTGTGTAATACTCAGGATCTGGGTTTTGTTTCAGTAATTTAAATGGAACAAATTTATCAATAGCGCTATTTAAAATTTTCAAAAAGTTAGTCCACAGGATATTAATGTGATTTCCTTCCGATGCCCATCCTACAAATAGCTCATTCAAATACCCCTGAAATTTGCCCTGATCTGCCCTGCGATACTGGAATATGATCTTATTTGCTACAGCACAGTCTAATTTTGTAATGTCACCGTATCTAATACCGACAGTAGTGGCTCAGCTGGCTAAAGCGCAGCGTTAGGTCATGGGATCAAGCTCTCTGCTGACTCGGTAGACGCGTGGGTTCGAGCCCCACCGTCGGCCGTCCTTGAAATGGTTTTCCGTGGTTTCCCATTTTCAACACCAGGCAAATGCTGGGACGGTACCTTCTGATAGGCCACGGCCGATTCCTTCCACATCCTTGCCCAGTTTCATTCATCTTCATCCATTCCATCCCGACGCGCAGGTCGCCCACGGGCGTCGAATAGAAAGACCTGCACTCGGCCTCCGAGGAGGCCACACGACAAAAAAAAACGTTTCTAATATTTAATTCAACCCCAGAATGGTCACTAATTCCTGGTACTTTCAGACAGTTAATATACAGCTCTACAGGCCTTACGAGATTAACATCTAAGGTATTATTGCCTCTAGTTGGGAAGTCAACTACTTGAGAAAATCCCCCCCCTCCCTTAAGAATTTGTTTACAGTGCTCTGAGATTGACCACAGCTAGTTGACTCACCAGACCAGTCTACTTTGGGGAGGTTTAAATCTCCGGCAATTATTATGCTCTTTTTCATAGCATTACCCGTACAAGTTTTATCATACAGTGTGTCGAGAAGCGAAAAGTTATCTTTCGGTGCTCTATACGCCCCTATCACCTGAAGAGGGAATTTATTTCCTTTATCCGAAATTTGTACACATAACATTTCATGATCCGTATCAGCCCACTTTAAGAAACTAGCTATATTTTTGCGCACACAAATAAATAGTCCACCACCTCGCTTCCCCCGATCCTTTCTGTACATTTCGTAGGTCCCTTCAATTATTTCATTACTATTTATATCCTCATATAACCAAGATTCAGTAGCAATGACAATGTCCGGAGAATACTTCTCTACAAGATTCCAAATTTAAATTAATTTATTTCCTAAACTCTGACAATTAGCCTGCAGTAATCTTAGAGTCTTACCTCCGCAGCAAATATCCCGAAGTAGCTCCTTCTGTTCCCGTCGGCTGGCAACCTCTGGACCTGCTCCTCCTCACAATGGCCGGCACGAACCGGTGACCCTGTCATGTAGGCTCCCTAGGTTGAAAGCGCCCCGTCGATTTAAATGCAGCCCGTCTCGGGCGAAGTCACAGCCACCAATCCAGCAGTCAGCAGCTACGTACACTAATCCCAGTTGTGACCAAACCCAGTCCATGCGGTCATTTACAGTCTTAACTCGCCTTAACGGAACATCTCCCCGCCGATCAATGCCACTCAATATAATTTTTGCATTTCTAAACTTGCTTTTAGCTTTTCTGCCTAGTTCGTAGAGCTCCCCCATGATGTAATCAGCTGTAGCCCTCTTCTTCAAATCGTTCGTCCCAGCATGGAGCAACAACACTTTAACATTGTCACAGTCCTCTACATTTGCTTCTACCACTTGTTGGGCAAGCTGGTCAATTTTAATCCCCGGATAACACCGCACTTTCGCACCTGATTTCTTCGAGATATTCGCACTCCATCGTATCATAGAATCACCCATTATGATAACGTCATCCTCAGTTTGCTCCTGCACGCCCTCTTCCACACTGATTTCAGTAGAAAGCCGTTCAGTCACATCCTTCACCGTTTCCTCTGATTCATGAAGCTTTGTTCTAAGTTCCTGTATTATTTGATCCCTTGCTTTGATTTGCGCACTCAAACAGTCCGGCATATCACATACTTTACAAAACCAACTCCCGACATCACAATCCTCCTTCTGGACCTTAATACAGCCGAAGTGAAACCATTTCTCACACAGCCCACACTGAACACCGTTCTTCAATGTTTTACTGCACGTCGAACCCTTTAATGCTGCCACTGGATCATTTGCCTGATTCACATTTGGAGTAACAGGGCCTGGATTCACTTCCACTCCACCAATAACTAACAACGCAGCTATCACTAGGGCTATAAACCACAAGTTACTAGGTCCCGTACGCACACACAAACACCGGAAAACCCGATTACCCTTCGCATACCTCAGTCCGATCCTCGCGCGATAACACTCCAGAGAACAACCCATTTCAGCACACCTGAGAGCTCGGGAAAAACACGACCTTTCACTTTGACTGCCAACTACCAACTGTTAGTTAGTTAGTTAATTAGTTAGATGGTTATTTTTATCGCGTTGGAAGCCATTTTTTAGTGTTGCCTTAGAATCGAAATTTAATGTTTTTTAGTCGGTCAACATAATTGTACCCAATTGTAATGGGTGGTTCTCTAATCCTGAAAAAATGTACATGAGATTGATCCTTTTCATTTCGGCTATTAAATCCATCTATGTATACAAGTATGAGTTATGATATAAGCGTATATATTGCAAATATCATAACCCATGCCGGGTACCTGAAGATATAGATTACATAGTCTAAGTGAAAAGGATCTGATGATGATCGCTTGATGATCGAAACTGGTCACCCAAGTGTATTTATTCTCATGTCAACTTTTTCACTATTACGGAATTGGGTTCAATCATGTTGACCGACTGAAATGCATTACATTTCGATTAGTTATTTTACAAAACATGGGCTCATTTCGACCAAGGCATGTTCCGAGGAAATTTAGTAGTCATTAAATCAACGCTGGAGAGGAATGAATACTTCATATACAGGGTGTAACAAAAAGGTACGGCACAAAATGCAGGACGCATTCCTCACACGTAGACGAAGAAATTATGTTATATGAACATGGGTCCGGAAACTCTTCGTTTCCATGTTATACCCCATTGTCTCCAACGCATAAATCATGAAAAACACACAATAACAGAACGTTCGAATCAAGGGGATCATGCACTGTTGGTAACATCTGGTTACGATGTCATTACCGTAGATGCACCAACAGTGTTTTGTTTAACATGGCCGTGTTGCAATGCGACTTACGGTAACATCAACTGTTCTTGTGATCAGTACGACCTTGGCAAGCACACGGGTTACTACGGCTAGTTCATCACAGACGTGGCTCGTGCAATGGCAGTGTACACAAATGCAGAGATGGATAGGTATAGGTGGACCAATTGCCTGGCTTCCACGCTCTCCGGAACTAAACCCACTGGACTTTTATTTGTGGGGATATTTGTAAGCTCTTGTGTATTGAACCCCTGTACCAGGTGTTCAGAGTCTGCGTACCCGTATTTTGAAAGGCTGCGAAACCTTACGCAATACTCCAGGGATACATCAGCGCATCCGAGATTCACTACGACGGCGGGTTGATGCATGCAACAATGCACACGGAGGGCACATTGAACATCTCCTGTGTCAAGGAGCTGCATGTGGTATGCAGGTATGTTCTGTTCTTGTGTGTTTTTCATGATTTATGCGTTGGAGACAGTGAGGTATAACATAGAAAGGAAGCGTTTCCGGGCCCATGTTCACATAACAAAATTTCGTCGTCTACGTGTGAGGAATGCGTCCTGCATTTTGTGCAGTACCTTTTTTGTTACATCCTGTATAGCATACAATCTTCCTCTTTCCTTCTTCGGCTTATCCCAATTAATTGGGATCCCCGGAGTCAAACTGACTCATTTTGGTATTTGGCCGTTGATTTAAGACCGGATGCACTTCCTTACGCCACGTGATTTTTCAGGTGAAAATTTCACCCAGCTGTCACCGGGATTCGATCCCCGGCCGTCGGAGCGAAAGACGAACAGCATAGCCACTGCGCCATCACGCTCCCCATATACAGCTTGCAATGTTCACAATAATCTCTACTTAGTATAAAACTAAGTCCCCGATTCTTGGATATTACGGGTAAACTCGAGAGCCACTGGATGGATTTTGATGCGGGTTTCACCAATCTGTAAAGAATATCTCGAGGATGATTTCTGTAGAAAATAATTTATTTATGATCAAAGGAAGCCGAGCAGTAACGATTTCAGTGGAAAAGTCGAAAAAAAAAAACAGGCGTCCGAGCGCTTTGTAAGCTTACGCTGGGCAAACCATTAAAAATATCTAAATACTATGAGTGTGCGAATTATTCAGCAATAAAAGTTCTACAAAAAAGTCCGGGATAGCATATGTCTATCTTCAATACATCGCCCACTATAAGTGTGTTTACGTTTTAATATCTTCCAATCATGTCCATTCAACTACTGAGGCGACAGTTTACGAGCTAGCTAAGGGCGAGTCTATCATCCCTGTTACAGCCTAGCTAGCGGGCGAACCTATTGCCCCAGATACAGCCAGCAGAAAACCGTTGAGTCGTGTTGAGTTAAGACTTCTGAGAAGGGTGGTTGTGTATGGAGTTTCCCTGGAAGTGCAACTCGGGTTCTCATCATTTCGCCAGTGAAACACAGTCAAGTTAAGATTGGACGGAAGGGCGATTTGAGTTTCATTCGCCTCGCCATTCCCTGGAAGTGCAACTCTCATTTCGCCAGTGAACTTTTCGTTCCGCAAAATTCACAGTCAATTTAAGATTGGATAGAAGGGGGATTATATTATATTAAATTATACTGATTGGCCTATAATCTCTACTTAGAATAAAACAAAGTCTCCGATTCTTGGATGTCACCGGTAATTTCGAGAACCACTGAATGGATTTTGATGCGGTTTTCACCATTCTCTAAAGGATATATCGAGGAAGGTTTCTGTAGAAAATAATTTATTTATGGCCAAAGGAAGTCAAGCAATAACGATTTCAGAGAAAAGGTCGAAAAAAAACCAGGCGTCCGTGCGCTTTTTAAGCTTACGCTGGGCAAACCATTAAACATATCTCTATACTATGAGTGTAAGAATTTTTCAGCATGAAAAGTTACACAAAAATGCCCGGGAGAGCTAATCTCTATCTTCAATACATCGCCTACTATAAGTGTTTTTACGTTTTCATTTCTTCCAACAATCTCCATTCAGTTACTGAGGCGACAGTTTACGAGCTAGCTAGGGGCGAGTCTATCACCCCAGTTGCAGCTTAGCTAGCGGACAATCTTATTGCTCCAGATACAGCCAGCAGCAAACTGTCGAGTCGTGTTGAGTTAAAAACTTTAGAGAAGAGTCGTTGTGTCTGGAGTTGCCCTGGAAGTACAACTCGGCTTTTCTTCATTTCGCCTGTAAACTTTTTGTTCCGCAAAATTTACACTCAAGTTAAGATTGGATGGAAGGGGGATTTGTGTTTCATGCACCTCGCCATTCTTAAATTACTTCTGACAAGAATTTGTTGCACATGCATGTCCATGATAATATAATTAATAGTCCAGTCAGTGATTTTAACCCATCATGCCGAGACGTAAAACGGATATTGGTCGTTGTTCATTGACATTGGCAAAAAGGCGCTTATCTAGTAATTCATTCATAACTGTTCCCGGGCGAAGCCGGATCGGGTTGCTAGTTACTGTATATTACATTTTGTCTTGAAATACTCGTAGTATGATTCCTTTTCTAAAATCAACTGGTTTACTTAAAAGTTGATTTATTTATTAATATTATGTACTGCTTTAAGCTGCTCATAGACGGTCAATATTATTGCACAATATTTCGGGTTGTGCAATATAATTGACCGTGTGTATACGATATTGAAATGTTGTGCAATATATTGCGTGATTTTCAAAAAGCTGAAAATATATTGTGCAAACGGGATAATATTGTGCCGTCTGTTGGCAGGTTGTCCTGCCATAAGTGGTCGAGTTGGGTCGTCATGGGTGACAAGAATGCAGAAAAACAATTTATTTTAGAATTTGTTGAAGTGTATCCTGGCCTTCCGGCTCTTTGGGATGTGAAGTGCTAGGATTACAGTAATTGTGCCAAAACGGGGGAGCAGTATGATGTGCTCTTAGAAAAATACCGCAAACAATACCCAGACGCGGACTAACAACATGTGGTAAAAAGAAAATATTTGCGTACCAACTTTCGCAAAGAATTGAAACGAGAAGTGGTGCCGGTGCGGAGGATGTTGAACCTGTGCTATGGTATTCCGAAGAAATTAAGTTCCTTGCAGGTCAAGAAACACCTACTGCTTCCATCAGCACGATGGACATATTATCTCAGGACACGAAACTTGAAACTCTGGCGAAGACTGATTTTGCTATTGTGTGGAGGTTGCAAAATATACTGCCATTGAGGTTGTACGTCTGTGCTCGTGTTTGCGCAAAATATTGCACAAACTTCAATATTGCCTTCACACGATTCAAGTTATTGCGCACACAAAATTATTGCACAATATTATTGAACGTCTAGGAGAAACCGTCAAAATATTGTGCAATCTATATTGTACAATAATATTGACTGTCTATGGGCCGCTTTAAGTGCAAGGCAATGCACAGCAATTCAGGATTTTTTTAACGTCACTCACTGGCTGAACAACAAATCCAGCGGGGCACAGGAGGCTGAAAAACTCTGACTTACTATGAGAGCTTCGGCGCACTGCGTGATAGAAAGTCCACTGCTGGTATTCCTGGGGCCATACCGGTACCTAAAGTTCTAAAGAATATGCCTACTTTTAAGGCTTCATTGATTTTGGGACAATAGTTCCCTTACTCTGCCTATGACGCTGTCTATATAGATGCTTGATTCCTTATAAATAATATCGTATGGCCTTGGATGCCGGGTGCAAGCTTTCTTATTTGACACCCAGAGGACAGCTTGGCATGTCGAATTTCGTCGTTCCTTGGAACGCTATGAAAGTCAAGGAGGTTAGATATCCAAGCTCCTTGACACTATAGCGCTTTCTAGTAGAGAATGGAGGAACTTTGTGTTGGCGGAAAATCCCGAGATTAATTTTGCCGTTATGAACACGGCCTACTGAATTCAAATGAGTTCTTTAACATGCCAACAACGTATGACATGCATGTCGCGATTTTTGTCGCCTTTCAAAAAGCACTTACCACGGCCAGGAGCGAACCTGCAAGCTTGGGGTTGGTAGTCCGACACGCTAACCACTCACCCAACGTGGCAAGCTGCTTGATTCCTTAACAAGGTGAAACTACTGTACTGCAGTTCCAGCTATGCTTTCGATACATTCAAAAATAATATTTTACCATAATATGCTGCAACTTTTGCAGACCAGTAAGTTGGGCAGCATAGCCATCCAGGCGTAGCTCGAACCTGGGTGTTGGACACTTGTACATGTACAGTAATACTGTGTATTCCAAACGGTTCTCGAATAATGAGTATAGTTGCTAATGTTGTGTGCTCCTAAAATGCACATTTTGGAGTTTCGTTTCGTAAGCGTTTTAACCTGGATAGGTCTTACGATCGTCAATACCAGTTAGTTGTAATTGTTTGTCACAATATTATGCCTAATGTAATCGTAATTTGCTTACAGTCTGCGTTTAAGCAAACATTATACGCACAATAAAACTAGGCCGCAAATTTTATGTGTAATAAGAAGGGGTGTGATATTTATTAGGAACCGGGTGAGTTAGCCGTCGTCGTTACGGCGTGCTCCAGGCAGTCGCTCACATCCGGGAGGCGAGGAGGTTCGAATCCCCCGCCGGCAACCTTGAAGATGGTCTTCTGTGGTTTCCCAACTTCTTTCCTGGCAAATTCCGGGGTTGGTCCCTAACTATAGGTCACAGCCGCTACCTTCCAATTCCTCGTCCTTACATTCCCACTTTCCTCCCCAAACAACACTCCACACGCGTCGGTACTTGTTCCATGGGTGTCCACATAGAAGCAGTTACAAACTCTGGCGAGCCGAACATGACCTCGGACACTCCTGGCACTAAAATCCATACGCTAAAAAACAACTTAGGAAAGACGTATCCTCAAGCACTTCAATTTGTTGTAAAAACAACCTGACAAACATTCTTTGAAATTTCATTCTGAATATATGTGGTCACCAAACAGTCCATAAGGAAGGTTGCACAGTGCTAGACGCCACCTGGGGAAAAATACAGAATATTCTATCCAGGTGTGGGGCAGCCATAACCAAACACCAACTTGGGTAGTTCAATTGCCTTCATTTCAGTCTGTATAGAAGGTAATGGCTGATTACCATGAGGTTCCTTATTGGGTTCACAGTGTTCTACATTTTCCAACGATGAGCTTAAAATGTGTCCAAACAGCAAAATAGCTGATTTAAATTAAAGAATAATATGAATTTTTATATTTAAATGCGTATTTGTGGCAGTATGGACTTGCTGTAATTCTTCTATTTCCAGTGAACCTACTTCTCATAGTGGCTTGTTAATAATGTTACCAGCAACATTCGCAATTGCTAAATGCAATAATGCACTGCATCTTAACTTTCAAACAATGTGCTGCAAACTATAAACTACAGAAGCTATAAAGCGCTAAATGGAATACAAAATTATGGAATTTTAAATGCTATAAACTTCCAATCTGCTCATATTTTCACAGTTTTCAAATTCATGCTTTTTTGAACAATTGTAGGCCATCAAGTGCCGGTACTAGCACTCTTCGAGTACACTGTTCGTATTTTATGTATTCTTTTATAATTATGTATCTTAACAAAGCATTTCGCTTTGCTAATTCTATTTATGTTCAATAAGACATCGATGCTGAATTTCTTCCAGATCCCATTTCTACCGAAAATCAGTTGACGTTCAAGTATGCTTAACTTAAATGGATAAATTATGATTTGAAAGAAATATTATTCACATTACGCAATTATTAGGAGGATGCGTTGTTGTAGTTGTTAAATAATTTTAGGAGGTTGGTATATCTTGGTCATCAGCCCCACATGCTTCCGGTTTTTGATTTGTAGAGACTATAATTTTAAAAGATCAGCTACTGATTCTAATTTGTTAATATCTTCAACAAGAACACGTAACAAATCCGTGTTTCTGGTGAACTTTACCAATTATGAAGACATTACGCTATTTGTTAACCAACCATGGCCATGCAATCATGGGAAATGGCTGGCTGTAGCAATGTGTGTTTTGATCATCAGGATACCAGATGAGGGACGTTGATCTTGGGCACTCATTGTACTCAGACAGATAGAACTACACAACACAAATTCAGGTCCTGTGGGAGTAAGACAATCAAAACTCTCCAAATGTACTGTATTTCTTGAAACCTGCTAACAGCATTGGAAGATAAATAAAATTCGTTCCTAATGGAAGTAACGGAATCTTACTTCCATGTGGAAGATCCGTGACACATAGCGTTTAAAAGAAAACCTAAAAGAGAAGTGGTCGTATCAATCATTTGCAAGTAGGCTGTAAGAACGTGAAAGATCAAGGCAAATTATATTTACAATTTATATTATTGGAAAACATGTCATGCTCATTCTTACGTGTGTTTAAAACAGTGGTTCACAATCTGGGAGTATAAAAGTCATGAAACCTTCTTGAGTAAGATTTGTAAATAGAGCGCAATCCAGACTCAAGCCCCAGGATTTCCACCCTCGGAAGACTAGTGAGTTAGAACCCTACTGACAGTTGTCCTTCAACTATTTGTTTGTAATTTCCCAATTTCCACTCCAGCTAAATTGCTGGAATGGTACCTTCCAACTTCTTACCCGGTTCATCCTTTTCATCTCTCAGTATTCAGGACTTCCCATTAGAACGATAAAGCACTCCCTTCAAAGTAATGTATCAGCTATGCAATGACGGCGGTCATTGTGAACATTCAATTTGTTTTAATGATAGTGAAACCAAATATGATTCTTTTGTACTTAAACTATGTCAGAATCATGTAATTTCATACCCAAAAATGTCATACATAATATAGAGCAAAAATATAATTTAGGCTACAATAGACTAGTAGGGATTCAAGTGACAGTAACAAAAATTCTAAGATTACCTAGAAGTAATAAAAATACCTGTATTAAGAACATAATTTCATTGTGAACTGAGTGTTTAGGTTAAGTTCTTTCGTGTGTATTGTATTTTACCGTCCTCTGAATGAAGAGTGCTGCATAAAGAGGCTTCGTAGCCTCAGTGGTCTGTACAAGAGCAACAATATATTCTAATTCAATTCAAATTAACTCCACTTGTGAGATTGATGTCAGGAAAGTCACCCGGCCGTAAACGCCATCTTCCACTTAGAAATTTCAACTCACTTCACGTCATCTCCGATCCCAAAGAAATGGAAATGCTATGAATAGGCATACACACAGCCTAGAATCGAAACCCAATCTCCCGCTGTGCGAGCTTGCTCTTTGATGGCATGAGCCACGGTGGTGTAAATGGCTTAGCGAGAGTCGGATTCGAATGTGATCTCAATTTCAAGTCTAACTCAACTGATATGTCCGCTTTGACGAGAGTAATTTTCGAAATGCATTTCTATCGTCTTGAAACAAACTATGCAAAAATATCAGGTGTTTTATTATAATAATAAGTTCTCGTTAATACAATCAGTCACATTGTGCATCAAAGTGTTCACTGGCATTGCACAATACAAAGGCCACAAAGGGCTGTCAGGGACTGCTGTTCAGTATGTACCAGACATAGGCCTATCAGAAATGGGGTTAGGGCATATTGACAGTTAATTTTCTGTTGTGTTAATTTAATGAAGGCATATGATATGTTGACGAGAACGTGTTTTGATGTCGGCTTGATTGATATTTTGATTGAGAGGCAGAGAAAGGGTGAAATATTTTGTCAGTTTAAGAATATCCAGAGAACGAGACATGATTGACAGGTGACCGGAGAGGCAGGCTCGTTTATATCATAACTAGTAACCCGACCCGGCTTCGCCCGGGAACAGTTATAAATGCATTACGTGATAAGCGGTTTTATTTTTTCAATGTCAATGAACGACGACCGATATACGTTTTACGTCTCGGCATGATGGGTTAAAATCACTGACTGGACTATTAATTATATTATCATGGAGATGCATGTGCAACAAATTCTTGTCAGCCGTAATTTAAGAATGGCGACGTGCATGAAACACAAATCCCCCTTCCGTCCAATATTAACTTGACTGTGAATTTTGCGGAACGAAAAGTTCACAGGCGAAATGAAGAAAAGCCGAGTTGCACTTCCAGGGAAACTCCAAACACAACCACTCTTCTCCAAAGTTTTTAACTCAACACGACTCGACAGTTTGTTGCTGCCTGTATCTGAGGCAATAAGCTCGTCCGCTTGCTAAGCTCTAACTGGGGCGGTAGACGCACCCCTAGCTAGCTCGTAAACTGTCGCCTCAGTAACTGAATGGAGATTGTTGGAAGAAATGAAAACGTAAAAACAGTCATAGTAGGCGATGTAATGAAGATAGAGATATGCTCTCCCGGGCTTTTTTTTAGAAATTTTCATGCTGAACATTGCTTACACTCATAGTATATAGATATTTTAACGGTTTGCCCAGCTTAAGCTTATAAAGCGCACGGACGCCAGTTTTCTTTTCGAACTTTTCACTGAAATCGTTAGTGCTTGACTTCCTTTTGTCATAAATAAATTATTTTCTACAGAAACCTTCCTCGAGATATCCTTTACAGAATGGTGAAAACCGCATCAAAATACATTCCGTGGTTCTCGAGATTACCCGTGACATCCAAGAATCGGAGACTTTGTTTTATACCAAGTATAGATTATAGGCCAATCAGTATAATTTAATATAATATAATCCCCCTTCTATCCAATCTTAAATTGACTATGAATTTTGCGGAACGAAAAGTTCACAGGCGAAATGAGAGTTGCACTTTCAGGGAATGGCGAGGTGAATGAAACTCAAATCGCCCTTCCGTCCAATCTTAACTTGACTGTGTTTCACATGCGAAATGAAGAAAACCCGAGTTGCACATCCAGGGAATCTCCAAACACAACCACCCTTCTCAGAAGTCTTAACTCAACACGACTTAATGGTTTGCTGCTGACTGTATCTGGGGCAATAGGTTCGCCCGCTAGCTAGGCTGTAACAGGGATGATAGACTCGCCCTTAGCTAGCTCGTAAACTGTCGCCTCAGTAATTGAATGGACATGATTGGAAGAAATTAAAACGTAAACACACTTATAGTGGGCGATGTATTGAAGATAGACATATGCTCTCGCGGACTTTTTCGTAGAACTTTTCATGCTGAAAAATTCTTACACTCATGGTATTTAGATATTTTTAATGGTTTGCCCAGCGTAAGCTTACGAAGTGCTTGGACGCTATGTATTTTTTCGACTTTTCCACTGAAATCGTTACTGCTCGGCTTCCTTTGATCATAAATAAATTATTTTCTACAGAACTCATCCTAAAGATATCCTTTACATAATGGTGAAAACCGCATCAAAATCCATCCAGTGGCTCTCGAGTTTACCCGTAATATCCAAGAATCGGGGACTTTGTTTTATACTAGGTAGATATATATTTGTGTACGGCTGGACAAAGTAAGCTGAGTAGACTTGCATGTGACTGCAAAATAAACTACTGCCATCGATGGAAATAATAAAAATGAAAAGGAGAAGACGTTCAGTAACGACGCGTGCTATGCCACGTGAGTGATTTTAAACTGTGGGGAAATTGTATTTTACCGCTAATTACTGTGCAATAATTAATTGAAATGAGAAGTCATGAAGAGGACACACGTATTTATGAAGAAGAAAATTAGACGGGTGGTTTATTTTGTGTCACATTTATAGATCGCTGATAAATGGAGAAATTGATGAAGTAAGGGAAGGCGGGAGTTTTACCGCGTAAAACTCGTCAAAATGATGCCTAGAGAGATTGGAGGCAAAGTCACAAGACACAATTGTTTTCCAGCAATTGTAAGTTATGTTATAAGTTAGTTATTGTTGTTCTATGAAGCGGCACAGCGAGCTCATCTGCCCCACCAAACAATTGTGCGGGACGCTTCATGCAGCTCTGTTCTCCGAAATGTAGTGCGGCAAAGTTAAATTTGTATACAGGAGAAGTCCTTGACATCGCCGCTACAATATTATTAAGAATCCTTGTCGAACAGAAACATATAAGTTGATCTTTGAAATATTAAAGTGAAAGTTAATGCGGAATAGCTAAATTTGTGTACGGGATTATACCTTGTTATTTCCATCAGGCAATTATTCACGTCCCGGACATTTGAACTTTGTAATAGTTGAGAGCACAGTAAGGAACTTTGAAATATTTAACCGCATATTTTATGGAAAGAAACAGAATATTACAACGAATTGCACTTATATAATATTTAAAAGGTCATATTATTTCATTGATATTTGAAGGTGAATTTGAGATTTTACGAATGCGCAAGATGACGATTTAAAGTGTTACCAAGAAGTTGAACTTACTGAATTTCATGGAGATTAATGTTTGACAGCGATAAAAGTGTAATTTGTAATTTTCAACGGAAGCATATCAACAGTTACATACAACCAAACTTCGATGAACAGTTATAGAAAGTGACAACGACATATTATAAACTGTCGGAGAGATAATTGAAAGCAATTACCAGTGTCATTAAAAAATAATTCAAAATGATTTTCAAACTTGAGTTAAGGGGGATGTTTGTTGTAATGTGTGAAATCGTCAATATAATGTGTCTCTAAAATGGCATAGGGGAATATTATAACTAGTGATGGATTCGGAACGCAAGTGACAACATAAAAATATGCATTCGACACACAACATGAAGGTAGCGGTAGGACATCTTAAGAACATTATGCAATCTTCCAACGTGAAGGCCCAGAAGCAAAAGGCAACGCTACAACGAGGAATCATTTGGAGGAGCAGAACACCTTGGAGGAGGTGATCCGATAAGACATGCAAAGAATTGGATGAGAACACTAAGGAATTCAACGCAAACCCCCAACTGTAAGGTAGAGTCATATCCATTATATGTTTTGTTAATATGTATAACAGTGTACAAATGGACATTTATTTATCACGTAAATAACGCCACGTGAATGCTCATTATTAAATCTTGGATGGAGAAATAATTTGTATTTTATTAATTTTAAATGTATTTTGTTGGGATTCAATGATTTGAATATTTTGGAAATAATATTTGCATATTTAAATGTAGTACGATAATATTTGAAGGATTAAACTGGTGGCATTTCTTGGGTAACGTGAAACAATGCTTAAGTGAGTACAGGATAAATGATTTATTATCAGAAATATACGTGAGGATGGACAATTTTGAGATTGAGGAGAAATTATATTTTAGTGGGATAATGAATTAATTCATTAAGGGATTGGCGATATCCCAGTCACATAGCCCCGTGTACGTTGGTGTGTGTTGAATTTGTCTGATAACCTGTGTCACTGCGATGTCTGTACTAGTAGGCTATGTGCATTTGTAATTGAGGCAGGATTTGGGTAGGAAGCAACCGTGGCCAGGTACTAGGTACTATCCCGCCATTTGCCTTAAGTATACGTGGGAAACCATGGAAACCACTTCCATGATGGTTGAGGTAGGAATCGAACCCGCCTCTTCTCATTTTTACCTCACGAGTCTGAATGTATTCCGTTTCAGCTCTCAGGCCAAAATTAAATTTCTTGGCAGAACCATGAATCGAATCCCGGCTTCCACGGTGACAGCAAAAAATGAAAGCCATAATGCAACGATGCGGACAATGAATTAAGAGAATTAGCATTACTACAGAAATACATATGGTGGGTAAATAGTTAAAACATTTGACAGAGATTAAGATAAATTTTCACATTGCCAAGTATAAGCTATAAATTGAGTTAGAGGTTGTTGAAGATAGATAGTAAGGTGACAGTATTCAAGGCAACTGAAGTATTGACAGCCAAACAGAAGTATATGTTGTAAGAAGTCATAATAAGGGAATTGTTAGCTATATGAGAAGCAGGATATAATGTTATGAATGTTGCAGATATTAGGGGCCTATATCATGATAGGCCATCTGAGGAAATTGTCCTGGCTAGATAAAACTCTGTGATGGTAATAAATGAGAAAGCAAGATGTTCGCTGAATAACATATAGCCTACTTTCTCATAATTCTATTTCCACATCAAGGTGTATAATTGTATGTTCTAGAGATGAACGATAAGGGATTTACTCTATATAAGACCACCGTTTACTAAGTCTCATTGAAATTCCGCTTTTACGGCTAGATGAGCCTTTGCCTTCAACATACAAACCCCATATATATTTCCATTTTAATGCTAATTTGAGATATTTTTCTCGTAAATATACAGTTATTTGTTTGTGTATTTTATAATTTCAACATTCAGTGTGATATTCCATTGAATAATGGTCGCGAGGTATTTTAAATAGTACTACTCTCTCAAGAAATTTCACGTTAATTGTGCTATTATAACGTGAGTTAAATATATTCAAGCCTTAAGAACACGCCCAGTTGACATCGTGAACATATTGTACCCATTAGACAATGCCGTCGGGGAACCGTCAACCGCCGATAATCTTCCCGACACCCTCATCCTTCGAACCCACACGCTGAGAGGATCGGATGTGTTCTCAAACCAGTTCTGGCACGAAACTGTTAGCTCAGGTAGTATCAGGTATGGTGATAGTTAAATGGTTATAAAACCAGCCCAAGGTTCACAACCCCAAAATATCAAATTCTAACAATAAATAGTCCAGGCTGAAGTAAAATTCACTAGAAATTTATTCAAAAATCACAAATCACTAGCCTGCTTCGGAGGGTAAAAATCTCGGCTACTCCACAAAGCTAAAAATTAATAAAAATAAATAATGATCTCCTAAACTGAATTCAAGTTAAGCCCTTGCTAAGTTCTGTTCATACAATAATTAATTGGCAAGCAAGCTAAGAATGTGACACTTATATTAATTCCCTAAGAAAATACAATCAGTTATGAAGAATACGAATAATCAGACAAAGAATTTACGGGAAAGCAAGAATATTAATCGTCTGCAGCAACTAGAGTATAATTTACATTTAGTAGCACCAATAAGAAATATTCAAAGACACGATGGTGTCACTTCCAACATTTATTTCCACGTTAAAATGTTAGCTAATCCCTAGTTGACGTTAATATTTCAGACGAGAAGTAGCTGCAGCAAAAGAAAATCCAAAACTATGTGACAACCAGATTCTATTAAAAACAAAATAACCACTACACACAAGGATACAAAGATTAAATAACACATTTAATTTACACACTCCTATTGTCTGTACACTTTGTCCAATCCTCCTGCGCTAATTAGACGCTGATTGAGCCTACTCGTCACCTAAGCGTGTGTAATTAAGCTGGTGACTGCACAGTAAAAAAAACTGCGTCTACGTCACATGGTTACTTCAAGTCCATGTTTACGAAATACCATGGCAAAGCAACTTCGTCGTCTCAAAATCGTGTCAGCTCGTCCTAAAAGTCTGTTTCTAATCAAAAAGCAGTTCCAAATGTGTCGGTCATTCAATTAAGAATATTTCAAGTTTAAAGCAGTTCAGTTCTTGTTGCTCAAGTTATAAGTTCGATCTTAGAGGAATTATGTTTCATGATTTAATTTCAGGTTTTATTCACGTTTAATCCCTTTCAGTCCAATTTAGTTGCCTAATGACCATTATGACACTCGATGATAACAGTAAAGACACTGCTCCAATGATGTCTGTTCCAAAAATATGAGGAAAACCTCATGGCAGTTAGCACAAAAACGGTCACCAAAAATGGCGAAAATACACGGCTCAACGGTTCACTAAACACCTCGTCTGATGAGATAAAACCTCTCCATCACCGGTAAGAGACTTATAATATCAATGTGGGTGATCAAGCATTCACTTGTCTTCTACAGACACAATAATAACGCTACCTTAAATTTATACAACTACTTAGTCAAGTACGTTTGGCGAAGGGATACCTTCTATTTGTGTTAAAATGCATGAACACACTTCATCGTCAATCAGCACAAGCAAAATGAAGTTTTAAATGAGACGTAAAAGTTTAATAATAAACCAATAATATAGCACACTATGCTGTTATCATCAATACGTAACAGACGTTAACCTTGCGGCTTGAGTAAATAAAAGATGCAAGTTTCTCTCATCAAAAGTCATCTCACCAGTTAGTTTTCATGCTGGGAGAAGCACTGGCCGTCCCACGTGGCATGACTCAGGCTTTCCTCGCTATCACTTTCGGCATTACATTCTACCAGCATACACTGCTTCGAAAGTTCACACATATAAATGGAGCTGTCTTACCAACAATACAGTCTGATCTTTAAGCTCACATTGCACCCTAAATATAACTAAAACTAGCGCATGATGAACACTAGAGCTGGTCTCCACCAAAGCTCATATAAAATACCAAGTCTGGTCTAAATAAGCTAAAAGGAAAAATATTCCATCCTCTCCAATCTCTTTGAGCTTAAACAACTGATACGATGAAACATGTATTTACATTCACGGGCAATTGAGCTTCATACTGTCTCATGTGTGCTCCCAAAGCACTTCAGAAAATTGACTGTGCACTCTCGGCACGTTAAATAAATGGTAACCAAGAATACCAAAGCCTTACGTGATGTCAACACATACGCTAGATACAATAAAAATCTCTGTGGCTTCTGAAGTCTCTGTTTGCTTCCTAATCATTCCAAAGCTCTTCAAAATAGTAAATGTGGCTTCTGAGCTAACAAAAGAAAGACTAAAACACAACAGCGTAAACCCTACAAATGTTAAACGATACGACCAGCTGAAATTAATCTCCTAGTGTCATTTGGGTACTACTGCACGTCCTATTGACAAAAAATCTAATACATAAAACAATACTAAAAGAAAGATGTTTGCATCATCATGGATAAATATCACATTTTATCTACAGTTACATGTGTAGGTCTATCTCGAGTCCGCCTATGACTCGCCCTAATCGTAGTTCACACGAGGCGCTATCATAATGCCACTGAGCATTTAAGTAGTCAGGGGTTGACCAAAATTTGTCAAAACCGGGGTGAAAATAATATGACAAAGGCCTTGCAAATAGGAAAAGTTGCCTGCCTACTGGTTGCTACATTCCTTGCGTTTACTTATATTAAATCGACAAAAATCCTACCGTTAACAAGGTGAAAGTGTTTTAAAGACTCACATATCAGGGTCCTCTAAGAATTTTGGCCATAGAATCATGGCCATTAGAAAGGCCCGCGTTCGAGCCTCAGCCCATTCATACCCTTCGCCTCTTCTTATTCTCCTTCATGATTGTGTGGGTTTTGATCTCAGCGTCTCCCTCATACATAGTAGTTTAGCCCATCAAGGGCTTTGCCTAAAGTTGGATTTAATTCTTTACGTGGTCAGTGAATTTTTCCATGATGAATCGATGATTTTTACACCGATTCTATCGTAGTAGTTGGCCAAATACAAGAACTGATTACAAACAAGTGCAAACAATGCGAAAATGGCCATAACGTCTGCCACAGGCTTTAAAACACACTTGTGGTGTTTGCACACAGAATCTAATACTGACAAGTATTGCGCACAATTGTCGTGATCGTCGACTTAAACAAATTTTATAACATGCAGATTTTCAGTTCGTAGACTATGTTCAATGGATTTTTAAACACAGATATTAGTTCGCTGTCGATAAAAATTTCAGTACTTGCCTCGTGGCTCTGCAATAGTAAACGGTGACCATGCGGTCAGTCCAGTTGCTTTCAAAGTTACAATAAAAGTCGCGATGTAACCCGTCCACCAAGGTTCGTGCATGCAATCGCACGTTCACAAAATTGAGCGATGTCTCCCATCATGAAGATCCGGTTTAATCAGAAGACCATAGTCGTGTAGCGACCGAAAAATCAATCTTTGCATACCTGCGAGGTAAAATGTACATTCCTAACAGCCATAAATTAAAAAATGGTCGTAAATAAGTGCCAACATTTTCAGTTCATGTAATAAATATCCATAATGTATAATTCACCATCAAAAATATCTCCTCGTGCTCTAGGAGTAAAAATATACACAGCTGAAGTCAAAATGAGTGATTGTGACCAGATTAAAGCTGTCACGACGCGTTTCTGCCGTCGTTGGAAATAATGCCAACATTACGTAAACAAAAGGGTCACCAGACATGAGCCTTACGGGCTCAATATGGAGTCGCTGTTCTCTTGTCTTAGTCATTAGAAGCCGCTTACATTACTGCTAATTATCGTTGTTATATGTTAAAAATAATGTGCGTTACTCATTATCATATTTCATATTTTCAAGATGGTCGCAGCGTGTTTTTCTTATGGCATATTACAGCAAGGTTCCTTATATGGTTCTTCTTTCTTACTAGATTTCGTTTTAATTGCGCAATTACATTCTGAGTGATTCACTACCACGTTTTGACACCACGCGCAGCCACCACCTTGAAAATGAAGAGTAGCTGTTATTTTGCTCGTAGCATACGATATTTCGTATAGGTTTCTACCATGTCACTAATTTCCGTTGTTGTAGTTCTAAAAAATGGAATGTCATTTATTTTTAAACTATGAAATTTCAGAATGGCCGCTGCGTGCTATATTCAGTGTGATAAATGTATGACTAACGCTACTGACGCCTCTTATATAAAACTCTTTTTTTTTTACCAAGTTTCGCCTTAATTATGCAATAATATCCTGAGTTATTAATGCGTATACTTAAGTTAGTATCATTGTGGGGTTTGAAGCCTTTTTTTCATTACATGAGATTAATCTCATGTAATTTATTTCAGGATTAGGGCATAACCCAGCTCTTTTGGGTACATTCGTGTTGACCGACTGAAAAGCACTAAACTCTTGTTAAGTTAGTAAGTTAGTTAGTTAGTTAGTTAAGGTGCGGAACTACGAGGTCATCTGCCCCTGCGTATATTTTAACAGTACGCCAAGTTGCTATTTTGAATGCATGGAGTCGCTGTTATTTTGCTTTGGGTATACTCAATTTCGTTATTATAACTGTAAGATGACGAACGTTATAAATTTACTTCGAAATTTGAGGATGGTCGCCGTGCGCGATATCAATGTGATGATCTTTTGACTAACCTTTTGGCATGGTTCGTATTAATTACGCAATTACATTCTGTGGTTTTGATTTTTATGTTCTAATATGTCGCACAGCTGTCGTCTTGAATGCATGGAGAGTTTTCTTTTGTCTTGGCCATATACAAGGCCTTATGGTCCTACCTTGCTTCTAATATTCGTTACTGTAGTACTTCAGTGTTGAGAGTTATTTATCTTTATATTTTATAATTTCATGATAGCGGCTGCACGTAATATTCATGTTCACGTGGTCAAGACGTTGCTAACAGAGGGCCCTTGTATAAAATTATCTGTATGCCAAGTATTGTGAACATTGATTAATAATTGAACCATAATTTATGAGTTATAATAACTACATGCTTTGCACGACTGCTATATTGATATTGTTTGGCTGATAGCATTGTAGGTTGGGCGACGGACGCTTTCTACTTGAAGGTATGTTTTTCTGAAATTTGGTAGAGATCCCATGATTACGGTAGTTTAGTCTTTAGACTTAAGCTTTGAACATTTGGGGGCCATCATTTTGTTTTATTTAATATGATGGCAATATAGAACATGACACTGAGGTTCCCTTTGCTAGTATTTGGTTCAATTCGGTTTCGTCGTGTTTGAAGTTATTTGGGGGGAAACAGATACACATACATATACATACGGCTGACACACGGACATTCAACCCATGTAGATATCATAACTGTTCTTATTTTTTAAAATTCTAAAGTAGGCCTATACGGAATAATGATAGAGCAACGTTATACGGTATATCTGCGAAAGTATAAGTAATTGAAAGTTTTAAGTCTACGAACAGTGATAAATTATGCTTATGGAAAATTCTTATAAGTTTGCGATGTTGAAATTGTGCTTGAAGGAGATTATTTATCTTACAACGATCTGATGAATGATATCACACAGAATGGTTATAAAATATGTGACTGCAAATGAAAGGTATCTTGGGGATTACTAAAGGTTGACTTAGTGAAAAGAAAATCTCAATTTAAGAAAGTATTATTACACAGGATTAGACTAGAGGTATCTCAAATCTTAAATTATATTCTAGGTAATGGCACTATATGAATTCAGACGATGGGGCATGATATTATGATAACATATTTTACAGTTACAACATAAACAAAAGAGGTGATAAAATTGTGTAGAATGGAAATACGTGTGACATCTGTTAGGAGAAAATATTAGCAGGCTTAATTTGATCATTAATGTGGAGAAGAGAGGTATATATTGGTAAATATTCGGCAAGAAACATGTGTCAGGTAACTTGGCTAGCAGATGTCGGAAATGATAGAGTAAACGAGGATATATACAGGGTGAACAAAAAATGCCGCACTTGGAGGTCGGCATGTGGTTCCTCGTAAAAATTCAAGACAAAAGTTTATGTTGCAAAACCTAGTCCCGCTGATATGTTTAACAGAAATGCGTGTTAAGAAACGAGGCTCTGGCAACGCTGTAATTGCATGCAGCGTGGCCAAAAAAAGGTCGCAGGAACTCGGCTCTCTGTCGGAGCTTTCTCTGTACATTCCGATGCACTGCAGGATGTGACAGTGTTGCAAACTTCTCGTTTTCATACTTATGTTTTCAAACAGCTCCCGATCTGATTTTGCAATAGAAACGTTTGTCATGCAATTGGATGAGGAATCGCATGCCGACTTCCAAGTGGGGCATTTTTTGTTCACCCTGTATATACCAGATGAGTCAGCCGCCCCTTATTTTTTTAGTTTTCGGCCACACTTCCAACGTCTGATGCCAATATGGTCGACGGTTCCCCGTCTGGAGCCAAGCCACAATGACCCTAAACGACATTACAAGATTTATGACGACATGGAAGCAAGACCTTTACAAAAACATGTGTGCGACAAGTGATAATTCAATGCATCAAACTGTCATACGGGCATGTACAAAGAACATGCCGATGATACGGTTTCAGTTGGATACGACATTGACGCTAGGTACGGTGGCTTACTGATAAAAAACGTGAATGAACCTTCGAAGCGGAAAGCAGTATCACATATCATACGCTTTCAGGCAAGTTGAAGGGACAAGTAATCGTGGAGCATTGGTCTAAGTGCGTAGAAGATAATCGTCCTGTTTTTGGGAGCAGGGTTTAAATCTCACCACCGCTAAATATTTTTATGCGCATTTTAAGCTTTGGGAATAATATAAAAGGGCATTCATGACACATTTGACTAATATCATGCGGTGTTTATTTAGGGTTTAATGTGTACTGGCTTGACACAGTGTGCAGCCTAGAAGCGCTGGTTATTACATCGCCATGTTCTTGTATTTGATCCCCCAGGAGCTCACATCTGGAGGGACGTGGGTTGGCGACCACGCGACCCCAGCTGAGTCTGACATTGCTTCGACTTGCGTGTGCCGGGCTCCTCTCCGTCTTCTTTCCTTTCGAACTCTCTTGGTCTACTCTTGTTCTCTTCCGACCCTGACGGTATTTGGGTATCCGTAGCCTAGGGAGTCCCTCCTTTTCCGCCTTAATTGGCTCTTCTCTCATTTTTCCTGACCCCTCATTCTTCGAGGGGTTTTCTTTCAGGTACCTCCTTCCTTCTGCTCAAGGCCCCCAAGGGGGCAGGGTGTGTGTATCCCGAACAGTTCTTGTTCTCCTTGGTTAATGCTAGACCCTTAAGGGATTACAGCTGGTGAGTTCGAGAGTTATCGATCCCTAGGGATTCCTGAGCAGGGTCCGGTTTTCCACCTTTTTCCATTGCCTTTGGGGCGGGCCCTCTCCTCTTTCCCTTTCCTCCCTGCCATTCATGGCTCTACTTCTTTCAAAGTCCCTCAATCTTCATTCTTCGAGGGTTGAGGGCATTTTTCCCCCTTTCTTTTATTTCCCTGACCCTTCTTTTGTTTTCCTCTTCTTTTCCAATTGTGTACGTTTGTATTTAGATTTACTTAAATTTTCATCTACATTTTCCATGAACACCCAAACCATTTAGGGGCCGATAACCTAGATGTTAGGTCCCTTAAAACAACAATTATCACCATCATCATCATCATCTTGTATTTGATCCCCAAAGCTCAAAATGTGTATACAAATATTTAGCGGTTAATTTCGTATACAACTGAAACCGTATAATCGGCATGTACTTTGTGATAGCCTATTGCTTTCCGCTTCGAAGATTCATTCACGTTTTTTATCGTTATGCTACCGCACTAAGCGTTAATTTCGTATCGAACTGAAATCGTATAAACGGAATGTGTAAGTCAGTAGTTAATTTTAGTTGTAAGTTTGTAGCAGTCGCCTCCGTTGTGTAGTGTCAGCGTGATTAGCTGCCACCCCGGAGGTCCACGGTTCGATTTCCGGTTCTGACACGAAATTTGATAAGTGGTATGAGGACTGGTACGGGGTCTACTCAGCCTCGGGTGTTCCAAATGAGTAGAGAGGGTTCGATTCACACCTCAGCCATCCTCGAAGTGGTTTTCCGTGGTTTCCCACTTCGCCTTCGGGCAAATGCCAGGATGGTAATTTCCGTAAGGCCACGGCCGCCTCCTTCCCACTTCCTTGCTTTACCCCCCCCCCCTCTTCCCCATCCCTTCATCAGGCCCCTGTTCGCTTTGCAGGTGAGGCCGCCTGGGCGTAGTGCCTGGTCACACACCCCAGTTGTATCCCCAAATCAGAGTCTCAAGCTCCAGGACACTGCCCTCAGTGGCGGTAAAGGTGGGATTCCTCGCTTAGTCCGTGGGAAAGGCTAACCCGGGAGGGTGAAACGATAGTAAAAGTTTGTATTTAGATATAATTAGGCCTATAGGTATTTCTCTTTTTGCATTAACACCCAAACCATTAGGGGCCGATAACCTAGATGTTAGGACCCTTGTAATAACAATTATCATCATCATCATCATCATCTTGTATTTGATCCCCAAAGTTTAAAATGAGCGGTGGTGGGAATCGAACCCACCTCTCATAAATCGGACAGCTACCTACTACGCACTTAGGCCATTGCTCCACGGGTAGGCTTCTCGTCCTTTCGCCTTGCCTGAGAGCCTTGAGGAGAAGGCAGGAGGTACCTGAAAGAAAAACCCTCGAAGAATGAGGGGTCAGGAAAAAAGAGAGGAGCCAATTAAGGCGGAAAAGGAGGGACTCCCTAGGCCTCAGATACCCTAATACCGTCGGGGTCGAAAGAGAACGAGAGTTGACCAAGAGAGGTCGACAGAAAAGAAGACGGAGAGGAGCCCGACACAAGCAAGTCGAAGCAATGTCAGACTCAGCTGGGGTCCCGTGGTCACCAACCCACGCCTCACCAGATATGAGCTCCTGGGGGATCAAATACAAGAACATGGCGATGAAGTAACCTGCGCCTCTTGGCTGCACACTGTGTCAAGCTATTACACATTAAACCCTAAATAAACACCGCATGATATTAGTCAAATGTGGCACGAATGCCCTTGTATATTATTCCCAAAGCTTAAAATGTGCATAACAATATTTAGCGGTGGTGAGATTTGAACCCAGCTCCCCAAAACAGGACGATTATCTTCTACGCACTTAGACCATTCCTCCACGGCTACTTGTCCCTTCAGCTTGCCTGAAAGCGTATGATATGTGATGCTGCTTTCCGCTTCGAAGGTTCATTCACGTTTTTTATAAGTAAGCCACCGTACCTAGCGTCAATTTCGAATCCAACTGAAACCGAATCATCGGCATGTTCTTTGTACATGCGCGTATGACAGTTTGATGCTTTGAATTATCACTTGTCGCACACATGTTTTTTCCATGTCGTCATAAATCTTATAAAGTCGTTTAGGATCATTGTGGCTTGGCTAAAGACGGGGAACTGTCGACCATATTGGCATCAGACGTTAGAAGTGTGGCCGAAAACTAAAAAAAATAAGGAACGGCCGACTCACCTGGTATATCGTATGAAGTTAACTTCAATATGTTTTGTAATATTACTAAATAGAACCAGATGATTAATATTTGTGTGCATTTAATATGTGAACGAGAAGCCTTTATATTATCAATGATTTGAAAAATTCACTGTTTTCATTTTATTGTATATCTTCTCGAGATTTAACATTAGGCTGAAGTTTATTTTCAACAGAAACTGATATTTCTCTTGAAGTGCAAGGACTATTATTTTCATCTTCCATGAATATTTTTGGATCAATTATGCATAATGAGAAAAATGGATAACAATTATTAATTTGTGCTGTTACTAAAGCGTAGTAAAGAAGGACGAGTGTTCTGTAGTTTTATACCGTATACAACTTCGAGCTATTATTGCTTGTTAAGACCTGTATTTAGCTTCACGAAGTAGATTTATGTATTGGAGATTCATTGTTTCAAACCTCACGTATTACCAATACCACTAACGCCCTGAGATACTAAGACCCGGACCTTCCGCCCTAGAAATATTTTAGAACCAGTCTAAATTACAGTGCATAAATATACCGGGTGATTTAGCAGCCCCTTACAATATCATTTGCTGCAACCCAACTAACGCGTCTTGGCAGGACGATCGATAGTTCTCTGATTGCATCCCGTATGGTACTTTTTTTTTTTTTGTAGCGTATGGCTTTTAGTGCCGGGAGTGTCCGAGGACATGTTCGGCTCGCCAGTTTTGTAGCTGCTTCTAGACGGACACCCAATGGGTGAGCTACAAGTACCGTTGGGGAGGGAAGGAGGGAAGTTGGAATGTAAGGACGAGGAGTTGGAAGGTAGCGGCTGTGGCCTATAGTTAGGGACCAACCCCGGCATTTGCCTGGAAGGAAGATGGGAAACCACAGAAGACCATCTTCAAGGTTGCCGGCGGGGGGATTCGAACCTCCTCGCCTCCCGGATGTGAGCGACTGCCATCAGTCATGCCGTAACCACCACGGCTAACTCACCCGGTCCCGTATGGTACTAACGCACTGCAAGCATATCCTGTAAAATATACTCAACATTGTTATTTTTCTCCCGCATTATTCGGTAGCCACATCGAGGGGAAAATAATAGCTACATTGTAGCTACATTGAGGGTATATGACGGAATTGGTTCTTCATTCAAATTAGTTACAAGGGTAGAGCACAGTTATAATACTGTAGTTCTTCATGACTACTCATTATGTATACTCTCCTATGGGAGAGATAGCTAGGTGGACACTGGTCGTGTGATTCATAAACTGGGAATAACAGACAAGAGTGTTATTGATGATACTAGTCGGTGGTAGGTGGGTGCAAGTAATAAAGGAATAGGCTGGCTGCGTAGCTCAGCAGTGACGTTCTTCCCTGATGTGCCCACGATTGGGGGGATCAAATCCCGGAGCAGTCAGTAGACATTTGAGGATACTTGGATGCAAAGTATTCGTGTCAGTAGATTTACTGGCAAGTTAAACATCCCCTGCAGGGCAAAATTATGGCACCCCGGCGTCCCTAAAATCCACAGTGGTAAAAAAACTCATAACATTATTATCATTAATAAAGAAATATTAGCAAAGTTAGGATTGAACACGCTTACTGGCACTTTGTGTAGATGGCGGACCTAATCAGTGCAAATTATATAATAGCACATCGGGTTCAGCTGTTTATGATAAAGGTGGCCAAGTTAGACTTGTAAGATGGTGATTTTTCACGATTTTGAAGTTGCGGATGTAGATACAGACATGGCTGTCATGCGAACTGTCAATAGGGGACCATTGAGGCAATCAGTTCAACGTCAGGGACATTCAAACAAAATACTGAAAGACATAAGAGTGTATAATGAAAATAAATGTACGATACCATTTCATTTTGATAATTGAAGGTACTCTTGCGCGCAAAATCACTCACCGCGACTGTGACGAGGCGCTGCAGCAAGACTGGAGAACGGAGGTTCAAAACCCAGCACTGACAGCTGCTATCTTGAGTGATTCTTTTTCCCACTCCCGCAAGGCAAATTCTGTGATAGTACATTATCGCACGACCCAGAGCATCTACCCCATTCCCGACCCCAGTTTTTACAGTTTCACATAAGTTATTGCTACAGTTACCACAGAGACACTGGTTATCAGACAAATTGAAGGAACACCCAAGTACAAGGGGCTGATAACCAAGATGCTCCAAGCCCCTAAATACGAATGAAGGTTAACTGAAGACTTCATTCATGAACCTAATATCACAGCTTAATCGTCGAAAATTGGTAATACTTTAAGAATTGAAAAACAAAAACTATATTGTACAGTATGTAGTAATCTTGTTGAATAGTTTACATGAAGGTCATTGCTGTACGATCAATGAAAGATCGGACGGACATATGATGGGAGAGTTTCTCATGGAATATGAGAGAACTCGAGCACCAGCGAAAGCAAGACAAGATATCCTGGGATTAATTTGGCGCGTGCCCGATCATCAGCGACCACCAAATGCTGGCTGACGTCAATGAGCGGGCTTTCGTGAAGTGTGCGGTTGGCTTGGAGAATGCCAAAATTCTACACGCATCATTAAAGATGATTTCATGGCGGATTACTCAAATATTGTGCAATATACGAGGAGCTTCCCTGTAAGGATTATTATAATGGCCATTAGAGCGTGTAGCCCAATTCATTTCAAGCACGGAAAGCTTAAGGTGCGGCACTCATCATCCCGAAGTCTGGTGCTAATGGGTTGAATTAAATCTTTAAGTAGGTGGTGAGAAAAATCCAGTTTGGCCTGTACTCATATCATCATATATTCAAAATCATATTAATAATAATATCATAATAAGCATAAGCATAATAATAAGTATGGTTGCCGGTTTAGATGAAGTTTATGCTCTCAATAGCAGTAAATCTCCTACAAAATAAAACCTTCTTTCAAAGTTTTGAAATTCTAAGTTAATTACATGTCGATTATGTGATATTAGATACATTCAAGATGGCGGATGCGTTAACATTCAAAATGATGACGTTGTGACTCAGCCTCTCTATGAACGTCATAATGGGATGGCACACTTCACTCAAATTTAGTACGAATCCGATGATCAGTTTACCTGGTAGTCAATTCAGCTAAACACCACTTTGCTTTCGATGATAGTTGTTATTTAAGGGACCCAACAACGAAGTTCTCGGTCCCTAATGTTTTGGGTGAAAATAGAAAAGATGATGAAATGGCCACGAGACTAAAACTAACTACAACGTACAACTAACTTAGTGGCAGGAAGAAGAAAAGGCAAATGAGAAGGGAAAGAGGAGAGGACCCGCCCCACAGTGACTGGAAAAAGGGGCAAATTGGGACCAGCTCAGAAATCCCTCGGTGTGCTAACTCCCGAAATCACCAACCGTGAGCCATTGATGGTGTATCACTACCCAGGATGCTTCATAAGTGGTGGGGTTTCATTAGAATATACAATGAAAAGGAAAACAAGAGGTCTGGCCCCTCGAAGAATGTGGATATCAGGAAAGGTGAGACAAGGGCCAATTAAGGCGGGAAAGAGAAAGACATCCTGGGCCTCAGATACCCTTATACCGTCGAGGTCGGAAGATAACAAGAGTTGACCAAGGGTGGTGGACGGGAAAGATTGCAGAGGGGAGCCAGGAGCTGGGGCCCGAGGTCACCAACCTGTGTCCCATGAATTGTGAGCCCTTGGGGGAAGAATGCTACACCTTAAGCATGTTCTATTCAATTTAATTCAGGCATTTACTAGTCGATATAGGGGTGGGGGGCAGACACACACACACAATGATTCCGAGTGATATCGTAAACCTATTTAAATTTATAAAAGTAGGCTAAAAACGATATACTATAATTACAAAGTGGAACTGGCTGGATGTTTGGATTAGCGGGAAGTTAAATATTATGAAAATTGCATTGATATTGCAAATAGGAATACCCAATTACTGTCAAGTGATGTTCCTACTGTGAAACTTGTTGAGAAAAGAAGCACATACAGGCAGAATATTGCATTGAGTAGGAAAGCTGGAAGTTAAGTTAAGACATCACAGTTTCACAACTACAGTACAACCATAATAAGGACTAAGTTATCAAACAGATCCACCAAGTGCACGGGGTTGCGTGATCACGATGTCGCAAAGCCTCTGAATCAAACATTATAAAAAACAACAACCACCACAATTCCTTGTAACGCAACGAGTTCCCAACTTCACAACTGGTACATCTAAGGTTGTCTGCATTTCCTGCTATCCATTGATCGGAAGGCACAGAAAACATACACACACACAGTACATGCTCACAGGGCTCTTGCTACAAAATATTTGATGAGGACTCAACAGGTGATGGACGCTAACGGCTTCTTTATGCAAACACGCATCGCGTAGGAGGATGTACATTGAGCTGTATATCATCTGAGAATATAGATGAACTGTTGTTATCTGCATTTGCATCGTCCTCAGCAAACTGAGACAACGGACAATATGATCCAGAGCAATGCCACCAACGCTTCTTCTAACCCTTCACACACCCCGCATAATAGTCGTGGGGGTTAAGTTGCGCCTATAAATTCACACGAGGGAGCTGGAGGTCTGGAGATCGAAGGTTCGAGTACCGGTGCTGGCAGCAGCCATCCTTAATTGAGGTTTTACATACTCCCTGTAGGCCGACATCGGGATGGTACCGTACTTCAAGCCTCGGGTCATCTACCACAATTCTGGACACCCTAAAAATACAGTTACACATACTACTACAGTCACCACGGAAAAGGTCATAAGATAAATTCAACACACTCCCAAGTAGCCTACAGAAACCTGACAATCAAGATATCGCAACCATCCTCAAATGAATTTGAAACAAGATCCCATTACTTACTTTGGTAAACATAAGACTAAACCACCTTACGAATGTGGTGGCTAACATTCTTGGCTGTCTTCCCAGAGGACCGGGTTGGATTCCAGGCTCTGTCAAAAAATATTACTTCTGGTCTGACGTCTGGATCGGGGTACACCCTGCCTTGTCAGCAGAAACTAAGAAGAGATGGGTTCGATTCCCACCTTACACATCCTGGAAGTGGTTTTCCTTGGTTTCTGACTTCTATTCCAGGTCAATACTGAGATGGTTCCTAACTTGCATAAGGCCACGGCCGCCTGCTTCCCCACCTACCTCACCTTAATACAAATACACACACTAATACAGGCATCACAATAACACATTAAATTTAGTTCTGATTTGATGGTTGAAACGGGGTACAATCATCTTCGTTAAGAAACACTGAGAAGAGTTTGGCACGATTCCCAACTCAGCCATCCTCGAAGTGGTTTTCAATGGTAATCCACTTCTACACCCGGCAAATACGGATGATTCCATACTTAAGGCCAATGCCGGCAGAGCCGAGAATCGAACCTGGGCCTCCAACATGATAGAAACAATGGTAACCACTACACCATGAATAGTATATATCTTAGGGATACAAATAACTATTAAGTTGGCTGTGACCAATTATTGGAACATGGAAATAATCTAAGTTAAGAATTTCTTAAAGTCATCGGCAGCCTAATATAAATGTCCTAGCAACCTAATTTGACGTATTACGAGCCTCACCAATGTCAACGCTGCGTGTGGTCAGAGATGAAGTTGCACCGACCTTGGTAAAATGGGGATGGAATGCGAAATCTCCCTCCTCAGACACCAGATACAGAATAGGCTACACTGGAATAAATGTAAGACTGAATTGTAATCCCGAAAGTAAAGGGTTATACTATGATGAACTGCGTTGTGCCAGATGAATTCATTCACTTCATATATACTGTATATTGGTCTATTGTGTGTACTGGAACGGATGATCCAACTTGTTATTTCTTTTTCTTTACCAGTATATTTGCCTATGACATATAGCTTATGGTTTTCTTCACTTATGAGCTTATTTCTTTTCGTCTTATGGTTCTTTGGCATCTTTTCGCTGAATTTTCAATATTAATATCTTTAATCTTCTATCTTTTACTATTGCTCTTACATGCCCAGACCTCGCATGAGATATGCAAGTCTCGGCTTGTTATGGTAATGCAATATCGTGATGGAGAACGTCTTATTTCTCGAAGTTATGTAGTTTTAGTTCGTGATGAATGCAGGCCACATCCGGTACTGAACATCTAGAGGATTTATTGAGGTGGCATGTGGTCCTATTCATACACTACAAGCAATCAAATCTCAGGTTGGGCATAACGAGGCTATCCACTCGAGGTATGTCCGCCAGAAACACCACCATTTCGCTACCGTGAGTATTCACTTAGCACAGCTATTTGTGTCGTAATGAGATTCCAGTCCAGTTTAACGGACATCTCATTATGCAAGTTTGGTAATGCAGATGAAACAATAACCGTGATCTAACCACGCCATTAGAACTCAACTTCAGCCGTCATCACGGTTCGTATTATTTGAAAAGCAATGGTATCCCCGAGTAAATTGAAACAACTGTGGTATATTCTGTAAGTTACTTCGCTGCCCTCGAGAATACTTAATACTTCTTGCAACATCCTCAGCTACTAATCTTGCAAGAGTCCCAGTTACCCTGATCTCAATAGTTATTCAATCACTACGTCTGCATACCAATATTGCACATGGTTATAACTAATGTAAGCGCTTTGCGTTCATACATGAGAACTCGCACAGGCGGTCATAATGTCAAGAATGTTCTTTACGTGCTATGACACGTGATGGAGAACGTAAAATTAATTGAAAATCATGACCCATTAAGACTGGAGTATGTCCAACCCTCGGGCCCGGACGCAGTCCCACAGGCTCCCAGTGTTGGTTGAACTGTCTTGAGGCACGGCAAATGAGCCTGCAGCAAGATTAGAGAAACAGCGTTAATTTCAGTTCCTATCCCAAGATGGATTACTTACAGCTGCGCAGCAGACGTGCTTCCCGGTAATTTGACACCTGACTCGTGTAGGTATTGATTGTATCACATCTTCCAAACCACAAACAATAGGCAATGAACTTGATGACCAACGTTCAATTACCCTTCAAGAAAGAGTCCAAACATTCGTTGTACGAATGATGCTTTCAGTACAAACAAACGAAATTTGCGCATTTCAATCAACCGTAACTTGTGGATGATTGTAACTTGATAGTCACGCTTGCATGACTTTTAGACTCTAACTAAGCATTGTTTAATTGGAGAGTTCTTTGTAGACTGAGAATTTAGTGTTTTGATTACACCAGTGCTGCCAGCTAGGTTGGAACACGATCATAATTCGATGGCCATCCTCAATTTAATTTTCAATCACCTCACAAAATGTCTGACTAGAATTCCTGACCCAGAAATATCACGTGATGTTTTACAAAGCATATTGAATGTATATTTGGCTGTGTTGAAACGGATTAGTCGAACTAAACTTAAATTCTATCTTATGCTTACGTTTCACGGCGATTTACATAGCATGCTCTAATACATCATATTCCTATATTTACTGTTACAAAAGAGGTAGTTGACAGAGTAACTCATTATTTCGTAATTGAGTTGAGTGGTAAGCTTGGCAACAGTGTTAGTTGAACTGTCTTGGGGCACGACAAATGAACCTGGAGCAAGGTTAGAGAAACACCGTTAATTTCGGTTCCTATCCCTAGATGGATTACTTTGAACTGCTCATCAGACGTGCTACCCCGTAATTCAATAACTGTAGCGATTGGGAGTGAAGGTTGTGTAGTCAATTAATGATAGAAATAGTATTTTGCCACACCCTGATTTTTACTTACAGAAACGCAACCACTCATCTAAATAACACTTCTGGGTGCGGAAATAGCTACACCTCTTTCCGTTCTTAAAATGTTGTTAAATGATCACAGCCTAATGGATGATACATCAGATGAGTGAGATTTCTCTCCCACACATCACGAGTTCAGAACCAATTTCCTGTGGTCAAAGAGGAAGCGACAGAGTCCTGCATCTACACTGTTCTACACTGGTGCCCAGTCAACGAAGTAAGGCACAGGTAAAAAGGACGTACTGTGCTAGGCTTTCCCCACCTGCCGTTAGCTACGTGTGTCAGCGAGCGATGTGTAGTGCTGGGTAGTGTCACACCTCCAGGACAAGTGCTTACTGACCCTGACAATCAGCCCTATTCCCAGTTGGCCCTGATAGGCAGTGTGCTGACCTGACGGGAACTCGTACTTCAAATGGGCGCACTGTAGCACTATTCAACTTATTCCACGAGGTAGTCTCAAGTCCCTTAAGAACTATTATCATCATCCCAATGTGCACTTGTTAGCCTATTTTAATTTATGAAAACATTTTTGTCCGTGTGAGCGTGCATGAGTGTGCCCCAAATAAAATCTAAACGGTGAAGCGATTTCAATGAGACTCGGTAAGTGCCTACTACTAACTCGTCCGACCTCGACCAAGAGCTTCAAATTTTAAAACGATTCACCAATCCAACATGGCGGCCACGCAAAATATTTCACTGGCATTCCATAGGCCTATCTCCGCAACGGTAACATATATCGCCCTGAAATTTTGTACGGTGGTCAGGGGCACTACTACAAGTTCACCTATGTAACATTTCAAAACTTGTAAGTACAAAACGAACATGTGGCCAAGCAAAGTTGAAACATTTAAATACACTTTGCTCGTGATTTAACCATCCGAGCACAATGAAACTTCGTACGGAAAATGTTTATATACATTTTGATGCACTGGCTTCTTATTTAGTTCAATTGTTTACAAAACCTCAAGATGGCGGCTGTGAGAAATTTTAAAATTAGGTATTTATGTCTTGTGCCCTAATCGTGCAATCGAAGTGGAAGATCGATTAACGAACCTACGCATTATTCTTCATCTAATGGGACATAACTCTATGGTCTACATATTGAACCCTTTATCCACAGGCGGTATAAAGGATTGTAATAAATTATTCATCATTATTTGATACATTTCTACAGACAGCAGATATGAGAGCCAGACGGAGTTGGGAAATGTTGAGAAATCAGTGGCAGAGAGAACACAAAGGTTTAAGCTCCTGTGGTATTTTTGAAAGTAGCATTGAAATCATGACGCATAGGACAGGTGCAACTTTTAGCGCGAAGAGAGGCTTGGGTACGCACAATATGGCTTGTTACTATGAGAGTTGGTGCCAAGAAGAAAATTGAATGCTACGATGTAATTGGTCAATCTTCATGTTAACCACTCCTTGTGGCAGGAATACAAGTAAGAGCGCGCGAAGATCTACAAGAGTCTGAACCAATAATATCAAGACGCCCTGTTTAAGCGGCAACTCGGCGTTGTAACGCATCCTGGTGAATTAACGCGGGAGTTATCTACGGATTAATTCCACGATCGATTCGAGCTAGCTACAGCATAATCGTAACCTCCACATTGCTACGAACTCAATGATGCCGATCGCATGCTAGTCTGATAATTATTATGGAATATTTTTCCATAAATCCCCTTCCATGCCTACTCTAGCCAGTTTCCTTTATAAATGGTCCAGGAAGCTTCGAGAGATGACTTTTTATTTGAGCGTTTGAGGACGTAAGGCCGTTATTCAAGTGTCTGAGGACACGAGGCATAACTTCTAATTTTCATGTGTGTGAACATGGAACATTTTCGTCAAGTTATAAGTGTAACTTCAGTGATTTATTTGTAGTCCCAGTACTACCAGATAGGGTGAGTTCATCGAAATAATTCACCAATAGACGGTCAAGGAATTTAGTACTTGATCGGTGAATTTAATAGGAAATATATCGTGTGTGTATCTGACAAACATTATTTTAATTCAGCACGAGATGACGTCTATGAACGAGGGCGGATCTTGGAACCAGCAGGACATTTGCCAGAAGATGTCGATGGAGAGCTAAGCATTTTAAAGGAGTGATGGCTGGAGATGTTTTCCTGACGCTGTTCTATAGGAATGAGTACAAATGAATTTATTTATTTATTAAATCAGCTATGGTTTTATGGGACGTATTTTTGTAGATATGTGTTTGCTTGTTTGGTAATGTAGATTCTTAGTTCTTGTTTACTGACACATTAAGTATGGGACAAGCTGAGCACTTTGTATTTTGTAGATATTGTGATTTTGTTTGGTTCAACTGTACGGGGCTATGCGCAGCTCGTGCTCGCATTCGCTTGCGTAAATCGCGGTCAAGCATTGTAAATTCGGAAGTATGCCTTATAACAAAAATGGAACTGAATTAATTTGAGATTAAAAATAGAATTTGGAGGGTAAAGATTATTTGTGAGTAGAATTTATGATGGATCAGGATTATTTTGATAGTTGCTTTTCTAGCAGGTTTGTACGGGATGGCACTCTTGCACCCGAGTTTTTTTGTTTATTTTGTTTAATGTGTCTATGGACGCAATGTAGGTTGATCTGTTTTGAGCCGACCCAGATGGTATGTTTATGAGTGAGGCAGTCCAAGCTTTATGGTGTATATTGTGATTTTATGATGTGTTTGCGGGAAATATATCATTGAGATTATTCCGGCTTGCTGCACATCAGCCCAGTTCATAACCTCGCGAGGCTGAACTTGTGGTAAATATTTGTGTTCTTGCCATCCAAGTGGATGAGTGAGATATGTCTTTTCGCGTTTCCAGATGGATAACGGGATCAGTGTGGTCCCATGTATAATTAGCACCAAGCTTGAAGGACTGAGAGAGAGTAGAGGCAGCGATGACTCATAACTAGGGGAGCGCTCAAATCAGATAACGCGAGTTGGTCATTAGTAGCAGGCTAGGTTCCTGTATTTCAATATAAGACGTTGTTTTTAATTCACAAAACCCTGATCGGTTATAAAGAGTATTTGATTGATTAAATGGGTGTTGTCCATGGTTTTAAGGTATATTCCGAAACATCTGTTTGTCTGGCGTTTTATAAAATGTAAATATAATTTTCAGCCGTTAGGCTTGTATTTTGTTGTTGTTGCTTGACTTCTTGTGTGTTTATTTACGCGTTCAATGACCCCGTGTGGCATTAGGAAGTGCGAGGCTGTGTTCCCAATTTGTGATGCGAGCTTTTTTGGCCTATTTTCGGCATGCTCTTTATGTTTTGTGTGCTTTGGCACCGGCTAGAATCTTAGGGAGGTTCTTCATGTTTTTTTGTATTATTAGATCTTGCATGTGTCAGTAGTAATTATAGTGTGTTAATTAAGGGTGGGTCCCATAGCCGTAGTGTGATTTAAAAGATGCAACTCCGTGAGCAATATGACTGTTTCAGTTGTAAACGGACTCGCATCAGTACTCATTTTCTTATTAAAGAGCAGTATACCACGCATTATATAACTTCTTGACCAGGGCAAATGGACTTGCATCCATATGTTGTGAGGAGCGAGTTCTTACCGCTCAATTTTATGTTATGATTAATCATTTTGTGTGAAGCTGTATTGACATTGTTTTGTTGTGTGGAGCGAGTTCTTACCGGTCAGTAATATATTTATTTCTTATGGGAGTGAAAGTCAGGGAGGACTTCTTTTTATTATTATTATTATTATTATTATTATTATGCACATAATTTTCAGTCATTAAATATCTTTTATTCTACTTGTTATTCATTTTATTTCTAGTATAGCCTCTGTTATGGACCTTTCTATTCATTAGAGCATGTTGTTTTTGCGAACTTTGCTGTGAAAAGCATTCAGGACTGAGTACGACCCCGTAGAAAGAATATTGATAAAACAATGCTTTATTGAAGGGTGCAATATATAACAATCCAACATGGCGACCATGCGAAATATTGAGACTTTTCTCAACATCTACGAATCTATTACAGTAATCAAACTGAAATTTTGCAAGTTGATAGAGGCTAACAAATTTCGTTCACCATTGGACTTTTAATATCCTGGTGATCACAAAACTAACACGGTGGCGAAGCGAATTTTAACATTAAAATGGAATTTACTCGCGATTTAATCATCTTATCACAGTGAAACCTCGTACAGTAAATGTTTATACACAATTTAATCTACAGGGATCTAATTAAAATCAATTGTTCTTATAACCACAAGTTGGCGGCTGTGAGATATTTTAAAATTAAGTTTTCATTTATTGTGTCCACATAATGCGATCGAAGTGAACGTTTGAATAATGAACCTACGCAATAATCTTCATCTAAAGGGACATAACTCTTTGGCCTGCATATATAACAATCCAACATGGCGACCATTCGAAATATTTAGACGGTTCTCAATATCTACGAATCTATTACAACAATCAAACTGACATTTTTTATGATCATAAAGGATATTAACATAGGATATTAACCTACTGAGCACAAAACAAACATGGCGACGACGTGAAATTTTAATATTTAAATGGATTTTTCTCGGGAATTTTCATCCGAGCGCTATGAAATTTGGCTCAGTATATCTTCATACAAGCCTTAATATACTGACGTTTAATTTAATTACATTTTATGAGAACTTAAAAATGGCGGCTGTGCAAATTTTTTAAGCACTCGTTTTCATTTATCGTGTCCTAATCAAGCAATAGTAATGTAGGTTGGTAGAATGAACTATCATTAGAATATTAATCTGGGGGGTAGCCTATATTTATATAACCTGGGTGTCCCTTAAAATTCAAAGTTTCAATTTTGCAACGCATAGGTTATTGTTTTATTCATTTGTGCCTAAAACACCCGTAAACATGTTTTTTTCCTTATTTGGAACAGTGCAACCCGTGCCGACTCGCGCGCAAACATGTCCATACAAGTTGTGTCCCAAGAGTGGCGCGCCCTCATTGTTATTGTCACTTAGTTTTCGCTTATCGTGTAGCTAGCACGGATTGTTTTATAGTTCGAAGATGTCAGTGGAACTAAGGAGCAATAAAAAAAAGTATTTTCTTGGTTGGTGCAGTAAATCACCAAATAACAGGCGCAAAATTACCATCTAATCGTCACGTTCTCGCAGTTCTATTTTTCAACATACGTGAGATTAAGGTAACTGTTAGTGAAAGCGCAATTCTTGTCATTCGGAAGTTCAATATATTCTGGGAAAAGGCTAGAATACCTACCAGAGCTGTGCCTAATTGTGTTAAGAAGTTAGTGGATCTTTATCAGGTCTGGCGAAAACTGCAAAAAAATAGCAAGAAGATTCAAGAGAACTTTCAACTTGAATTGGATATTTTATTCGATATCGCACATGCTGATGCTCTTGAAAGAATAAAAATCGTAGAAGACAAAATATTTTTGCAAAAGCAAAGAGAGCCAGGGTGTCCGGAGTGCCTAGCGGGTGTTGACAAAAAGTTGGCTGAAATTGAAGAAAGGGCCAGGCTGAGAAAACTCGCAGAAGATAAAATGAAACTAAAGTAAATGCCTTCCGCGAGCTCATTGGAATCTGCAACTTTACAGATCTTTGATACACATGAAGACGTAGAAGAACAGCCTACATGCTCTGAAGAAAGCCTGGAAGGATCTCTGCCATCCACATCTCAATCTGTAAATTCTTTAGCTACGTCAACAAGAAGAGGAAGAAAAGATTTTATCACATCTAAATTAGTTGCAACTTTAGACAGATGTCAACTAAGCATCAGAGATTCTGTTTATATAATTCAGTGTGTAGTAGAAGCACCTGGTCTTAGTTCTGACAATTACCCGATCAACAAATCTTCTATTCAATGCATTCGAACACAAATGAGAAAAGATAGAGCGGGATCCATTAAATCTGATTTTCAGAATAACGTGCCTGAAGTAGTTTCTGTTCATTGGGGTGGAAAATTGTTACCTGCTCTGGACGTAAGAGGTTCTAAAGAAGAACGCCTACCAATTATTATTTCATATGACGAGGAAGAACAACTTCTTGCTGCGCCGAAGTTAGAAAACTCTTCCAGCAAGCGAAAGCAGTATCAAATGCCCTTCATGACTGGAACCTGGATGATAAGGTAAAAATAATGTGCTGTGATACAACAGCATCTAATACAGGACGCTTGAACGGAGCTTGTGTGCTTTTAGAGCAAAAAACTAGAGAGTTGTTACTCTTTCCTTGCCACCATCATATTTACGAACTGGTGCTCAAAAGTGTGTTTGAATCAAAGATCCAACAAATCACTAGCAGTCCTGATATTCCGCTGTTCAAAATGTTTAGAGATAACTGGAAGAATATTAATCCTAGTGCCATCGAACCGTGCACTGAATATGTCCAACAACATCTCTGTGGGGCAAATATTATTGAATTGGTGACGTTTTTAAGAACGCGCGGGCAAAATCGACTGTACGAGATTGTTTATCTGGGTGGTGACATTAAAAATAAATTAAAAATCAGACCTCCTGGTGCAATGCATCAAGCACGATCGATGGCAAGAGCTATTTACTCCTAAAAAATTTGGCTACTGCAGTCCCAGTTTAAAATGAGCGCTTTACAAGATGTTTGTTTATTCATTGTGACAGTTTACGTGAAGCCCTGGCTTGGATGTAGTTTGGCGAAAAAAGCGCTGAATCAAGATTTTTGTTTTTTAAGACCTTAAAAGGTTACGTGAAAGTTGACAAGTTGATTTCCAATGCGACTTTAAACAAGTTCAGTCAACACTTGTGGTACTTGTCAGAGGAAATAGCCATCCTTTCAATTTTTGATGATGAAGTTGATGAGCAGACCAAAGGAAACATTGTTGAAAACTTAGAAGCTGTGGTGATTCCGGAAAGAGATATGTTACTTCGAAAGAAGAGATGTCTGGCTCTCTATGTGGTACGTAGAAGACTAGTAGTGTTTAATCTGGTGTTTAATTTAGAACTTATTTGTTTGATTTATAGGTACTAAAATATTTTTTATCTTGTTTCAGGGAAATCTTTGAGTGATTTTGTTTCTGTCAAAAGTAAACATTTATTTTCACGACTGAAACTTGACAGTGGTTTCCTTCAAGAAATTGTATCTTCATGTAAAGACAATGTGGCGTTTGTGGAAGCTAAAAAGAAGGTTTCTACCTTAAAAGCAGTTAATGACACAGCTGAAAAAGCTGTTAAACTAATGACAGACTTACATGGTTTGATTACCGCGGATGAAGAACAGAAGCAGTTCTTATTACATTGTGTGCAAGAACATAGAAAAATTTACCCAGACTGTAAAAAAGCGACTTGGAAGAGGAAATATCCAAATGAATAACTATAAAAATTGTTTCTTCTTTGTTACTTACAAGAAAAGCATTATATAAATTTCTGTTTTCATTTATATTTCTATAAAATAATAGTTTTTTGTGATCGTCTACAACTACATTTAAGAGACACTTAAAGCAGCTATTTTCTAAAACTTTTAGGCCCCGTTGGCACGGGTTAAAATCAATGTAGGAAGTTGAAATTTTGTACTTGGGTAACTAATAGACTAATAAACACAATAACGGGGTATGCGTTTCAATAAATGAAAAAAATCCCCTTTTAAGGGACACCCTACTATACATATGAAACAATCCTCCACATGGCGTCCATACAATATTCTCCACTGGTTCACAAAATCTCCTAAACCATTTAAGCAATCGAACTGAATTTTTGTTTGGTGATAGAGGACTATTAACTAAGTACACACTGTGTATGTGACTTTTCAAAAACTGAGAAACACAAAAGCAACATGGCGACCAAGTGATTTTCAAATATTTCAAATGCGTTTCCTAGTGATTTAATCACCTGAGAGCAGTGATGCTAAGAACAGCAAATATTAATTTGTATTTATAGATACATCTCATGTTCAATTATCTTCAAAAATTCAACATGGTATCAGTACGAAATTTTAAAACCTTATTTTTGTTTTTAATTGCTCGTACATATTCAAGCGATTGTAGAGAGGATTCGAATGTTAGGTTATTATAATAATCATAATCAAATGTCTCTAAATTCAGTAGCTTACTTTTCATAAATCATAGAAGCCGTGAATTTGAATTTTGCTTGAATTTATTTCCCGTGATACATTACAGAAAGCTGCCATCTCTTGGGAGTAGTCTAACTCACAGATAATGAATGTTATAGTGTATATTCTAGTACATACTTTCTCAATGCAATGGTGTTGGTGTTGGTGTATCAGGAGCTATTTAGTATACATCACATGGATAATCCTTTTAAGAGCTGGGGTAGTTTTTAATGGAAAAGACCAGTAGGATATATGCAAATAGTCTGTTTAGTTCTTGAGTTACAGACTCCCCTGGTATTTGCTTTAAGTAGAAAAACGCGCGAGAACACTTCTGGGAAGGATGAGGTGGTAATAAACTCACTTCATCTCAATTCTGAGTTGTTTTGAGTGCACCCCGCTCCAGCTTCCAGAGCAGAATTACATTTCTTGGCAGAGCCGGGAATCGAACCCAAGACCTTTAGGACTCAAGTCTCAATACGTATACCAAGACTACAGAAGGTAACCACGTTTCTTAACGAAGCATGTGATTGTGTAGAGTCTCAGCTATTGGAATTTAGAGATTCAAGTACCTACGTCGTGTTAAGTAGGGCAAAACACTTCAAGTATTACAATGTCGGGATAGAAAGGGCCTATATATTAGGCCTCGTTCCTTCTTATAATAAAAATTCTAATAATGATAATCATATCTTAAAATTATCAAAAGTGAATTACTAACGCACTACTCTAATGTTATCAGATTTGGAAGAGAACAAGGGTTGACCAGTAGACATCAAACAAGTATGAGATAAGTTGATGATGGTAATTGTTGCTTTAAGGGCCCAGCATCTAGGTTGTCGGCCAGTAAAATAGGTAAAGGAACAACCTGATGTTCCCCAGTAAATTTAAGTATGTAATACCTAAGAAATGAGAATAAAAGAAACACCACCACTTATAGAAACGTAAACTGAATAATATTAGAAGCATGTTGCGTACCTCTTGAAGACATTTACACTTTGCAGTGGCGATGGAGAACATTTACGACAACAAAGGAACTACTAACATTTCTGTAATACCGAGGGACACACTTATAGCCTATGTGCACTGAGGTCTACGCTCTACGGGGAGCTGTAGAAAGTTCGGAGACCGGAAGTTTCAATCCTGGTAATGACAGCGGCTATACTGAGTGTGGTTCTTCACACTCCCTCCAGACAAACACTGGGCAAGTACCTTATTTCAACTCCCTTGACACGCTCCTAAACCTTGTCCTTAATACAGCTATCACATAAATACAGGTTATTAGACAACTTCAACACACACCCAAGGGGGCGTGGTGGCTCAGCGGTCTAGCTGTATGCCTCTCACCAAGGCGGTCCGGGTTCGATTCCCGGTCAATGCATGTGAGATTTTCGAAGTGAAATGCCATGTCCTGTGGTTCGGATTCCACGTAAAATGGAGGTCCCGTGGCTCATGATCTCGAGATTAACGGTCACGTTAAACTACAAGCTTGCTTGCTTGCTTTTTCAACACACACCCGATGCACGGGGTTGATGACCGAGATGTCTCAAGCCCCTAAAATGTATTAACAACAAGCAATATTAATAACACATAACATTAAGGATATGAAAATACTGACAAAAGGAAACTGAGTGAATTGTTCACGTACTTTTCTGGTATGAACAATCGTGGGCACGCACAATAATCTTGTTTTTAGAGACTACATTCGTGAATGTTCTCATTCCTAAGTAGCTTACGTATATTTCTTTTAGCTTATAAACTCTGGTGGGCTGCCCGAGGGGGAGAGAATTCTGACTCCTGTAGGAAATAAGGGTCTACTTCATAAGCTCTGGACAGAAACGTGAACCCCGCAGGGAGCACATTAAGAACTATCATCTCTACCATCCCCCTCTACTTTTGGCTTCCTTTGGTATAGGCTACTGAGAAACACACAGCTAGCATGATAAGAATACTACTGTAATAATAATAATAATAATAAGAAGAAGAAGAAGAATTATAACCGACAGCGGTAGCTGCGCAGCACTAGGCCATGGGGCTAAGCTATCTGTGGACTCGGTAGACGCGGGTTCAAACCCCACCGTCGGCCGTCCTACCTTCCAACTCCTCAGTCACACTGTATAGACCCGCATAACAACTTCGAAAGGTTGATTCGCTTATGGTGAAATGCCATGTCCTGCGGTTCGGATTCAACGTAGAAAGGAGGCGTGGCGCATGATCGCGAGATTCACGGTCACGGTAAACTACAAGCTTCCTTACGTTCCTTATGATCATGTACAGAGGAAAATAAACTTACGGGAGTTGTGGCAGATTGAATATCTAAGTAGGCTTGTTGGTTGTGATCGTCTTAGGAACTGAGAGCAACATTCTCACATAACAGATTTGTCATGTACAGTGATGAATATAAATATACAGAAACATCGAAATGTAATGTTTTTCAGTCGGTCAACATGGTTTTACCCAATTGTAATGGGTATCTCCCTAAACCTGAGAAGACATTAAATGATATTAATAAATTCACTTGGATAATTAGTTTCAATCTATATAAAAGCCATTTTCTTCTTCAGTTTTAGGGAAATACCAATTACAATTGGGTACGATCGTGTTGACCAAGTGAAAAGCATTACATTTAGTTTACTAAGGTGATACTGAAAAATGGCTTCCAACAGGATAATAAACACACACACTTGTATCGCACACAGGAACCACCAACAAGCTAACATTCCGAGTTAAGTAAATCCTTGTTGTATTATCTCATTCTCATGCTGGCCGTCGCACTGTGGGATTGATCTCGCCCGAGGGTTTGTCACCCTCGCTGGACAGGGAAGGGACAAGCGACCACGGTACAGCATGACCTAGGCTACTACCTATCCTAACAGATAACTTGCACACTTCTCGTAAATTAGGTGTGTTACTGCTGTGAACGTCTGCATCAAACTGAGCGATGTAGCAAGCTATTCTCTGGTGCCTCCTTAGTTCATGGGAACGTTCGCGCTTTCTGGTCTGTCCTAAAACTAAGAACATCAGCTTCTCGTGTGCTCAGTCTGCTTTTAAACTTTATTCTGTGCATATTAAATGCTCTTTGTTGAATTCAATTTACAATGCCAACTTAGGGTCCAAAACTTAAGTAAGTACGTTAATGTAGAAGCTCAAGTCGTTCAGTTTGATAGGTCAAATGTTCGGGGCAGAGTGATAGCTGTGGGAGTGATTGTAGAATTGGGCGTACATTTCTCCTCTCGCGCATCGCAGTGCACAGTTGTTATCTGGCTGCATCTTTATGGTCCGTCCAGAGTAAAGAACGTACTACGAGCTCTTACGGGCTTTTACATTTAGCGGACTCCCCCAGACCAGGTGACTTCGAATTCTTTAAGACTGTTTTATGAACAGCTTAATTTTGTCTTGAGTAGATACACAGATAGTACATGATCCTGGGCATTCATTTCCTTATGTGTAATGCATACACCTTCAATATGCAACGTATTTTTTAAAACTTATCAGACAGGTGCACTGGATGGAACAGCCAACACACACTGTTGTTTTTGGCTTAGAGCTCCAGTCAACGCGCAAGTGCAGATCTCGCTAAAATGTTTGAAACACTGTATTGTAAAGTTTGAGTGTAGTGAGCGTAACATGAATATAGTGACATACATTGAAATACGCGGCATTTCAGGAACCATGGGGTTTAAGTTCGTGCCGAGGCTTTCAAGGACCTTTCCGTGTCACTAGATAAGAAGAGATCTATCCATTATTATTCCGCCTGAAATCAGTGCCGTAGTTACTAGTGGTGCTGTACGATAGCTGCACTGGTACACGTGGCAACACTTCAGCTAGAGTATAATGACAGCTGTAGTCTATTCTGAACTCTGGACGGACAATAGCTGTGTTGGACTCTTCCTTCCCTCTCCAATGTACACACGCTGCCTACTTGTCAGGGAACTGAGCAAGAGAGCTGCGTAGTCGAGGTGGAGTCTAACTTAAACCACCTAACCCCTTTTGCTTGCTTTGCTGGCATGCACGTTGTCGGTATACGAATGATCTAACCTCGGTGGACAAATGATTCCATTGCCTACCTGAGCTACCCGTGGGCGACTAATTGTACTGTACAATATTCAAAGGAGTGATACAGTGGTCTACTGTACAGGGGAGTAACGATTGTTTTCTTTCAAAACGGCCACTGTTTTCATTTAATTACAAATTTGAGATACCGAGGTTCATTAGACATGTGTGATTCTTTGCTTTCCGATTAACTTATTGTGATGAATATTGTAGTGTGCGACCTTGTGGTTGAGAATGGGATAAGGAAGAATGCGGCCATGGCCTTGACTTAGCCATATCATCTCGACTGCTGCCAGGAATAGAAGTGGGAAACCACGGAGGAAATTGTAGGATAGCCGACAAGAGTAATCTCCACGATGCTGAGTGCACTCACAAGATGATTAGAGATGAACACCTCTCCGACCGCCGCGTGGTGTAATGGTTAGCTTTGTTCACTGTCATCCATGAGTTCCCTGGTTCAATTCCTGGCTGTGCCGACCTATTTACTTCTGATGGAGGCAGAACTGGGATCCACTCACTCTCATGAAGATAGCTGAGTAGAGCGTGGATTCGATTTCCTCCTCAGTCACCCTAGAAGTGGTTTAATACGGATTGTCACTTCTACTCCGACAAACATTTCAAACGTACTATAACACCATGGCCGGTTCCTTTCAATCCTAGACTCGATAACTAGTACACACATTACAACAGACACCACAGTACCAACCCTCAGACCAGATTTACATTTCTTGGCTTATACTGGAATCGAACTAAGGCAGGACCATTGAAATTCAAGTTTAAAAACATACCCTGACACCAGACATTTTAGGTAGTCGTGTGACTGCTGGTTATCACGCACTAAAGGTGATATACGGACAAGCGTTCGAGAAAAGATGACCTCGATGTTCGACGCCTTAAGGCAACGAACACCACTATCATCAACAACAAGAACGACATGTTAAGACACTCGGGTGGAGGCTGCATATCTATTTACAGCTTATCTATGCTAATTAGACCATCATCTATCTTTCTGCTCGTTTCTCATTATCTGCAATTAGTAAAACCACGACTTTATATATGTTACAGGTATAGGTTTTTATTTTACATTTCCTAGGCCAATACCGAAGTATAACGGAGCTTTATTGAATAACTCCCCTGGACTTTTAATATTGCACCATGGTCGAAGTAGGAGGCAACAGCTACATCATGCAGTTATTGGATGGTGTATTTGTTGCTAGCCCCCACAATATGACTTAAAAACTGGTTGCGTGCAAGATAACACGAACAAACGCCAAAGTGTTTACTGTCATCGGGTTACTGTGTCTGAGTTTCTCATCTGCAATTTGTTCTGGTGTACGGTGCGAATGTCGTGTCATGACACGTCACGTCCTGCCGTTGATTCAATGTCAAACATGTTTCAGTACCATGATAAACACACCGTACACCTTAACAAGTATCTGATGAATTTCTACTGATGATGCGCCATTAAAACGCAAAATCCGGATCACACTACACATTTACACGTTCGATGATTTCCCTGGCGTGCAGCTTCCTTTTAACTGATATGGCGAGAGTCTGCCGTAACGCATGCATCATGAAGCTCTGGTCTCCTGCTTTGGTGCTGATGGAATAATCGAACATGAGGAGGAATGTGTCACCCGTGAGAGATCTTGTCTTATTTTTTGAAGCGACATTGCAATATTATTTCACCAGACCTTTTACTACTACTATTACTTTATTGTTTCATTTGAGGGGCTTGGACATCGTGGTCATTCAGCCCCGAGTACTTGGATTTGTGTGTAGAGACGACATGGAATGTATACGATCGCCTGTGTCATGGTAGTGTCTGTATTAGTGTGTGTAATTCAGGAGAGGATTGGTAAGCAAGCGGCCGTGTCGTTAAGTTAGGAACCATCCCGGCATTTCCCTGGAGTAGAAGTGTGAAACCAGGAATAATCACTTCCAGGATGGATGAGGTGGGAGTCGAACTCACCTGTTCTCTGTTGTGCCCCACGAAAATAAATGTGCTCCGATCTAGCTCTCAGACAAGATTTAATTTCATGACAGAGCCGGGAGTCGAATCCAGGCCACAGGGGTTACAGCCAAGAATGCTGCGAAAATCGCCACGAAGTGGGTACTACTACTACTACTGTCAAATAATAATAATAATAATAATAATTATTATTATTATTATAAATAACAGTAATAGTACCAGTAATAAATAATAACAATAATAATAATAATAATAAGAGATTCATATTTTGCTTCAAAAGCACCCTGCTCCTCATCGTTTACAGAATGTAAGATTATTTCCTGTCATTCTCAAGGGGGTTTACCCAAAGGAAATTCATGTCAGTAGACAAGGAATAGCAGTGTGCATCTGAAGCGTAATAATATGTCATGCCTGGGGGATTCAAAGTAACGCTGCGAGAACATTTTACCTTAATGAATGTCTTGAAATCGTGCCACATGCTTCGTAGCTCACAAAGAGCTGTGCAGTAACAGATAGTCTTAGTACGCCTGAGGGTCAAATATTACAGAGACTGATGCCGTAATATCGTCTCTGTTGTGGAATTTATATATTATGGAACACACTCTTCAAAACTGAATACCAGGAATCATCCATATTTGAGATCTCTCTTTTTCTACCTTTCGCTCTCGCTCTCTACCTTTCACTCTCTCTCTATAAATATGTTTGTTCTCTCTCTACCTTTCGATCTCTCTCTACCTATCGATCCCTCTCTCTACCTTTCGCTCTCTCATTACCTCTCGTTCTCTCTCTACCTATCGCTCTCTCTCGACCTATCGCTCAATCTCTACCTTTCGCTCTCTCTCTCTACCTATCGCTCTCTACCTTCCACTCTCTCTTGAACTATCGCTCTCTCTCTCTCTCTCTGCCTTTCGCTCTCTCTACCTATCACAATCTCTCGACCTATCGCTCTCTCTCTACCTTTCGCTCTCGCTTTCTCTCTCTACCTATCGCTCTCTACCTTCCACTCTCTCTTGAACTATCGCTCTCTCTCTCTCTCTCTCTCTCTCTCTGCCTTTCGCTCTCTCTCTCTACCTATCGCAATCTCTCGACCTATCGCTCTCTCTCTACCTTTCGCTCTCACTTTCTATCTCTACCTATCGCTCTCTCTCTCTACCTATCGCTCTATCTCCCTCGACCTATTGCTCTCTCTCTACCTTTCGCTCTCGCTTTCTCCCTCTACCTATCGCTCTCTCTCTCTCTCTCTTCCTATTGCTCTCTCTCTCTACCTTTCGCTCTCTCTCCCTCGACCTATCGCTCTCTCTCTCTAACTTTAGCTATCTCTCTACCTTTCGCTCTCTCTTGACCTATCGCTCTCTCTCTCTCTCTCTCTACCATCCGCTCTCTCTCCCTCGACCTATCGCTCTCTCTCAACATTTCGCTCTCATTCTAGCTCTCGCTCTCTCTCTACCTGTCGCTCTCGCTTTCTCACTCTACCTATCGCTCTCTCTCTACCTATCGCTCTCTCTCTCTCTACCTTTCGCTCTCTCTACCTTTCGCTCTCTCTACCTTTCGCTCTCTCTCTCCCTCTCTCTCAACCTATCGCTCCCTCTCTACCTTTCGCTCTCTCTCTACCTATCACTCTCTCTCTCTGCTTTTCGCTCTCGCTCTCTCTCTCTCTACCTTTCTCTCTCTCCCACTCTCTACCTCTAGCTCTCTCTCTCTCTCTCTACCTCTCACTCCCTCTCACTCTCTACCTTTGGCTCTCTCTATCTTTTCGCTCTCTCTCTTTCTCTCTACCTTTCGCTCTTTCCTTCTTTAGGGGCTGATAACCTAGATGTTAGGCCCCTTAAAACAACAATTATTATCATCATCATCATCATCTTTCCTTCTTTCACTCTCTATCTCTCTTCTCTCTTTCTCTCTCCCTCTTTCTTTCACTCTCTCTCTCTCTACCCTTCGCTCTATCCCCCTTTCTCTCTCTTTCATACAAACCCACCTTGTGTGCTCCACGGCGTTACCGTACCACGACCACGATGGGGTGCTGCAGCAAGTCTGGAGATTGTAGGTTCGAATCCTGGTACGGACAGTGGACATCCTGTGAGTGGTTATCCCCCGGGATTTTCCCACATCTAGAATAGTACTTTATTTCAAGTCTCAGATCACCTATTCCATTCTCGACCATATTAATTACAATTACAAACAGTTACTACAGTCAACCGACAAACACAGGTTATTAGACAAATTCAACACACACTCAAGTACATGGGGCAGATGACCAAGGTTGCCCATTCCAATATAATAAATTAACAGATTCTTCATATTGTGTAGGGATAAGTGTTGAACCTCCTCCTCTGTCCTCTGATCGAATCCCTGCACTGGCAAGAAAATAAAATCTGGTCTGGAGGACTGTCACGGGGTACACTCAGCCTCGTGAGGGTGTATTCAGTCCCAACCTCAGCCTTACTTGCTTGTCAACCTCCCAATTGGCAGCCCACAATGCTAATCACCATACCACGAGGGGTACAATAGGAAGGTCAGTTGTAGAAATGTGGGCTGCATGGTGTAGGGGTAGCGTGCTTGTCACTTAGCTACGAGGCCCTGGGTTAGATTCCCAGCTTCACCAGGGATTGGAGAATTGAAGTGTGGGCTGAAACAGAGTTCATTCAGCCTCGTGAAGGCAACCCACGTCACGATTAACGGCCGAAGGAACACGTCACGCTGACGACGTGTCACACTACAATTTTTAGGCCTTATGACTAAGGAGCGGTCGTTTGCTAGGCCGAGGCTCTCAAAGGACAATATTTTGCTATCCTGAGTATGGTTTATGGCCGAGTTTTTCTATACTGCCTCCAGGCAAATGCCGGGATAGTACCTTACTTCAAGTACCAGACACCTACCCCATCCATGCCCTCCAAATGAATTAACAACAACAACTCTATGGGCTATAGAGTCACAGGATTTAGGTCATTATTCTGAATTAAACCGAAACCGAATCTAAACTGGTTCTTTATTATGGGACTTTGACATCGTAGCAACCAGCGCCATGTACGGGTATTATGGTCAAATAGAATTTGTAAATAATAATAACAATAATAGTAACAATAATAAAATAATAGTAATAGAATAATTACCAAACAATAATAATAATGTTATCGCTCTTCCGTTCATTGTAACTACCGCGGCTTTTAGAGATGCCGGTGTGCTGGAATTTTGCCCCAAGGGGGATTTTTAACGAGCCAGTAAATTTACTGGCACGGCTCCCTCGCCTGACTGCCTGCCTGCACCAAGATCCGATCCTGTAACCTTCGGCACAGAATGAGAGAACGTTACCGCTGCACCACGCAGCCAGCTGAAATATAATTTGTCTCTCTCGGTAGTAGTGGGTACATTTGTGAGGCTAGGCCGTGCCCCTAAGTTAGGAACAATCGTGGCAGTTTCCTAGTGTAGAAGAAACATTGAACGGAAAATCCCTTCGAGGATGGTCGAAATGAGAATCGAACCCACCCCTTCTCAGCTATGCCACTCGTTCGAACTATTAGTCCCGAATTTAAATTCCTTGCAGACTCGGAAATCGAACCCAGAATGTTGGGAATGCAGTCTACATAATAAGTACCTCGAGCCCGCAGAAGGCGGCTGATAGCTTACGAAGTATTTTGCGCTGCAAAATCAATTACCAATTTGTCTTATGAGACTAGTGTATATAAATTGTTCCACTCAACTGGAGTCAGACGAGCAGAACGAAGATGCCTGCCAGAGCTTAAGACACGATTAATAATACTTAAATAGATCCACTTAGCCGTTGAGTAATTAGTCAAAGGAAAACCTGACGCACAAAGAACAGCACAAAGTACAGGGGTCCAAAAGAAAAAAAGTTCAGTCACTTCATTTCCTAGTGAAGCACCAGCGATCCATAATAAGATAGACACTGTACGGAGACTCCAACCCCTACCTAGAAATTTATTTCAGGTCTGAGCGTTGGAATGAGATTCAACATCGTTAGTCAAAGCTGAGAAAATTTGGGTTTGATTTCCACCATAGACAATCCGATAATTCTTTATTTCCATGGCACCTAACCTAAGACCATAACCATCTACCTCACAATTACAAATACTAACAATAATACAGACACTACAATTACACAAGTTATCTGACATGTTATTATTATTATTTTTAATATATACACGTATACGCTATTTCACGGATCCTGCAATGTAGCCATGTGATTTAAATAGTGCTCACCACGAATGCTATGGAAAGCTGCAGCAAGTCTGGCGATAGGAGATTCAAATCCTGGCGCTGACACTGACTATACTGCGGCTTCTAAACAAGTGCTTAAATAATACCCAACTTCGCGTCCCGGGGCAAATACCTCATCCCCAACCTTAATGAAAGCTGTTACACACACTAATGCAGGCAGTACATAACCATTGTTTGTCAGGCGAATTGAACAAACCCCAAATTACACGGGGCTGATGACCAAGATGTTCGAAGCCATTCAACATCAAATAAGAACAAACAACCTGTTACACGGGGTTGATGACCAAGATATTCCAAGCCCCTTACATAAAATAACAACAAACAACCTGTTACACGAGGTTGATGACCAAGATATTCCTAGACCATTAACATCAAATAACAACAAACAACCTGTTACACGGCGTTGATGACCAAGATATTCCAAGCCCCTTATATAAAATAACAACAAACAACCTGTTACACGAGGTTGATGACCAAGATATTCCAAGCCCCTTATATAAAATAACAACAAACAACCTGTTAAATGGGGTTGATGACCAGGATATTCCGAGCCTCTTATATTAAATGACAACATACAACCTGCTACACGGGGCTGATGACCACCATGCGTAAGGCCTTACTTGAAAGGACAAGGTGTTTTGTTTTAATTTGCTACCGTCAATGCATGTGAGATTTTCGAAGTGAAATGTCATGCCCTGTGGTCCGGATTCCACGTAAAAAGGAGGTCCCGTGGATCATGATCGCATGATTAACGGTCACGTAAAACTAAGTTTCCTTCCTTCCTTTTTTTAATTTTCTCCCACAACCTAACTCTAAATCAAGGACCATGAGTCAGAGAGTAACTGTAGTGAGTCATGGAGATTAGTTTCAGAGCCCACGGTCAAACATCGTCGAAATTGACAATAATTGTTGTGTAAATTGACATAGTCATTTATCACCTACTGCACTCTTTGCTTGGCGTTGTGAAATGATACAAAAAGCTTTTCACCACATCCCTCGCAACGGACATTTCGAGGAGAATATATTAAGATCGTAGAACTATAAGGGAAAGTTTAAATCACATGAAGCTGCATTCCTCTTGGTGCAGGATTCTGGCCTATGAATGGAATTCTCATTAGAATTATTGATCCATTGTTAAACCTACAAGGGATTTTTTCAAAATGTTGCATTCTGATTCTGTTCAAATGTTATTGTTGTTGATTCTATGAGGGTCTTTGTGACATCGTGGTCATGTATCCCCGTGTACTTGGGTGGGTGTGTGCGTGTGTGTGTGTGTGTGAGAGAGAGGAATGTGTCTTATAGCCTGTGTTATGGTGATGGCTGTATTAGTGTGTGTAGTAATTCAGACGAGGGTTGCGAATGAGGCAACCGTGGCCTTACTTCAGGAAGCAGTCTGGCCTTCACCTGGAGTAGAAGTGGGGAGCCACCAGGATGGCTGAGGTGGGAATCGAACCGGTCTCTTCTCATTTTGGCCTCACGTAGCTGAGTGTACTGCGTTCCAGCCCTCAGTCTAGAATTAAATTTGTTGGCAGAGCTGGGAATCCAACCCCGGCCTCCTGGATGACAGCCACTACGCAACGTCGCACAGTGGTCTTTTTGCACTATCTGGGCGCTCAAAATGCAAAAAATTAATGTTATGTATTTTCATGATTTATGACGTTTTTAGTATCAGTAATGTCCGATGACCTCAGAACTGTGCCTATATGTCATATTGGTTCACCCCCTGGAGAGTGAGAGATCGCTGAAGTAGGATGTTTCTTATCGCATCCTCAGCTGGAAGCGGAGCTGATTATTTGTGTTTTAATCTAGTGCTTGTAAATACGTGTTTGTTGAGCCATCTTCATCGTTTGCCACTGGATATGGCAGACCAGGGTATGCTCTTTCTTTATTAAATTTTCAAAATCGTATACAAATTGCTGTGTTTATGTGATAAACGTTTGAAAATAGTGACTTTTAAAATATATTTTATCCTTCTTCTATGGGCGTTTAGACCCGGAAATTCGCAATTGTCAGCCATTGTTGAAATTCTTTTCATTAGACTATAGCCTATACCCTATTGTGGTGTCTGTGTAAAAACTGCTTGCAACTTTTTTGCAACTTTGGCTTTTTTCTCGTTTTAGTGCTGTCGGAAGGAATTTCGCGGAAAGATCTTTTTGATGTTTGACGCCATGCTAGTGGGAAAGTGAAAGAAAGTGATGTCTTAATAAACTATTTGATATAAAATACTAATCTGAAAACCATTGGACTGTCTGTTAAAGATATTGTTGAAAAAAAAACTTATTAATTTTTCCGCGCAATGAAGAAAAATGTGGGTTGAAAATCACAAGACATTAAGCAAGTTTTTTGTCGTCCTAATTTTCCGTTAATTGAATAGATGTGTGGTATTTCAGTTTAATTCTGTACACCCCTGAAAGATCATATATTATGTTAATTAATTCATTCCCTTCTTAAGTGCTTCGTTGCACCACACGTTTAGCTGTGATAAGAACCAGATGGAAGGAACGGCATGTGTTTCGCCTGATTCATGAAATCGCATTTCAGTGACGAGTTAATTTATTACTGTGTTGACCAGAGATATAGAGATTGTGAGGACACGGGAGATTATATGTTTTGTGTATTCATGCACATTATTTTATTATGGTTACTAAAAGAGTTCAATTGTTATTACTATACCTACACATCAAATACTATTTTTAATGTAATGCATTCTCAAATGAAAATTAGCCAATTGTGGCATAATATCTGTAATGGCCTAGTTCAATTAAAATATCTATGGACTGTATGGAGCTAGGAGTTCAACATAGCATACCAATCGTTGCTGATTTCTTTTAATCTAGAGTATTTTTCAAAAACCTGTAGTCACAAAATCACTTACGCTCAGCAGCATTAAGGAAAGCCCTCATTCAGTTGAACATTATTAATATTATTGTTATTATTAAGGCAAGTTTAACCTGAATTCTTATTAATAAGAATAAGGAAAATGTTTAACATACTTTTGAACAGTTATTTTAAGGTTTAAAGACCTTTTCTATATGCAAAGGAATTTTGCGCGGCCAGATAGGCTAAAAGGACCACTGTGCGTCGTGGTCAAATTTTGTGTGCGATTAGTTAATATAGTATACATTCCAGAAGTCAATTACTGCATCGACCCAGTTTAGTTTACTGGTGTCTAAATGTTAAGCAAAAATCACATATGAGGACATATCCCGAAGAGGAAGCTGGAATGGTTACCGAACAAAGTAGAGTGAACACAAGACTTTCGCCAGACAACAGTATCCAAACCAAAGCCTGCTGGTAGTAAAATTACAAACTGAAAAAATATTACAGAAACCTAATATCTCTTCCACAAGCAGAATCAAACTCTTGAACTACCTCAAAGGGAGCTTATCACGTCACTTCAAAGCATGTGCAGCAGTTAGGACCAAGCATACGGCTTGATAACTCTTTAATTAAACCAACAGGGTCAAAGCAGTGCACGGAGACATGGTCAAACGTAAAGGTGTGCATGGTGAGCCAGCTTTTGTGCTTGGATACCGTACCTCATTAGCGGAATTATATCGGTAACTTAATATGATGTGCGGTGCGACTGTTATGTTACGTAAATATAATGGCAGGTATATTGTGCTGAATATAAATGTGTGTAGTCTGGGTTTAGGCTAGTAAGTGGGTATTGTTATTGGAAGTTATGCCTTGCAGTCGGTCAACATGATTCTACCCAATTATAATGGGTATTATTGCCTAACCCTGAAACAAATTACATGAGGTGAATAAGCTCACTTGGATGACTAGTTTCCAACTGCAATACAATTTGGGTACAGTTGTGTCAACCGACTAAAAAGCATACATTTCATTTATTTAGGCAACACTGAAAAATTGCTTCCAAAACGATTAGATAATGAGTAAGCCTATTAGGCTGCTGTCCTTTAAATCACTCTGCAGTAACCCTTCATCTTGAACTGGGAAGTGAACCGTGGTGCAAATGGAAACAAACCATCACGGAATACAGGATATTCTAGCTTGAATCATCCCAAATGTGGTCTCTCATTCAAACCATACTCTACATCACAGAAATTAACGTAAAAATACGCAGACGTAGTGTGCTGCTCACGTGCGAGATGGGGATCGTTGGTCTCGGCTAAGCTGCTCGTTTCTGGCAGGTTAGTGATATAACTGCAGCGGAGCGTAGACACCTTTGCTGCAAAGCTCGAGGAGGAAGTGTATGACAGCCTGTGCGTACAAAGGGCTCTTCATACATGCAAACTTCCCAGCGTCCCTGCTCTGCATCGAAGTAGTTTAAGCATGCGAGTGTCAGATGATTAAGGAAGACTTAATGCTGCAATATAATAATGCACGTTGGGAACTACATACAATTTACTTCATGGAACTGTTGTTGCCAGGAAACTCAAGTAAATATCTGAAGTATTTAAGTGCCCTCCATGAATTTACAATAATTAAAAAGTAGTTAAACATCGGGATTGGAAGAAATAAAGTACAAGGGCATACCAGTGATGTGTATGTTCATGATTCGATTTTTGAGTTGCTGCTTCGTCAAGAACTGTCTCCAGAGGGCATGAATGGTGTAAGTACAACTGGAGTAATAGTGTTGTCAGGCAGTTCTTCTGGCTTCTGACGGTCAGTCAGAACCGTGGGAGGTCACTATGCAGTGTATGTCTCACTGATGCATTGTGCAGCTTTGCTATCGCCTGACGGAGTTTGATAGGGGGTCAAATTCTTGGTTTGCTTCAGGCCAGGTAGTCACATGGGTAAACCAGTGAGCCATATAGGTGTCACAGTGGCCCGACGTTAGAACCAATGCGTATGTGAGAATACCCACCCATGTCGAGAAATTTACACTCACCCCAAACATACCACATGAAGAGAGGATCGCCTAAGTATGCACTAAGCATTACTCAAACCCATGGCCACTACAATTGACAGTAGGTGGGCTATCAGTTATCCATACCGTGCGTAGTTTGCCATTAAACCCAGGTGTGTTGGGAGAGGTTCTGTAACCTGCTTATGATGAGGGGCAACGTATCATATTGGGACGATTAATACCAATACTGCCTGACCACAGATGGCCATCGATTTCGCGCATTGCACCACCGAGAGTAGTGGAGAGACGGACCAGAGTATTCCTGGCATCATGATGAGGAGAGCCTTAGGGTAGAACTTCAAGTCACCTCCTATACTGATTCGAGTGAACATGAAGACACAGCGCTACGTAAATAAAATCCTGCGTCCGCATACCGCACCCTTCCTGAGATGGCACCTTTGTGGTCTATAAACAGCAGGTTACAATGATTGTTCACATACGTCTATGGACTAGCTGTGTCATGTAGAAGTCCCCTCATGGATTATGCCATAATCGAGCATGTATGGGATCAGTCCGGACGTCGAATCCAACCCATTTCCAATCTGTGGGATCTGGAGGTCCAGTTAAGATAGCTGTACTTCAGGAGACAACGCTAATGAGACTTTCTTTCGCACCATGTCAAAGCATGAGAAGGCGTTACAATCTACTGTTGTGGGACAAGAATTGTGGCTAGAGGCAGATGACATAGGCTACGTCCCTTAAAATTACTACCACCACCACCACCACCACCACCACCAATTTGTCCATACGTAAAGTCCGTTGTCGAATTGTTCTCAATGTTATCATTCGAATACAGCCACATGAACACCCACCTCACGCAGTATCCTCTTGGCTAGTTAACTTACTGGGTCAGTGAGTGTAGTCATATTACTCATGTACAGTATTTCGGTATGTATAAAAGATCCTCATCAGATTTATTGTGGGCCTTTAAGGGCTATATTTACTATGGTGGCAGTGCATGGCATTTGCATGATCAAAGTCAGTGTCATATACAGTAGTGTAAATATTACCCAATGTCAACGTGTTGTGGTAGAGAACCAATGACCAACTTACCTAACATTTGATCATGGTTTCTTTCTTTCATTGAAAATTTCAACAGAAAGGATGCAAACGGATGTTTTTATTAAATAAATGGGTCGTCAATTGACACACCATAATACCCAAAGGAATATAAAATGACATTGGTATAATCTTCATTAACATTCAATTTAAACCATGAAATATATTCAAGAATATCTACTGTAGATTCACTCCCATTATAGGACTCCTATTTCTGAGGTCTACTTTTTGGCACTTGGATCCTTTCTGCATAGCTACGTCTAATATTTTGGAACAACATAAAGGGGGAACATTCATTGAAGTTTCACAGAGGGCAAGAGAGAAGAATGACAACCACCTCGTGGTGTAGCGGCTAGCATTCTTGTCTGGAATAGTGAAGATGTTATTCACTTTACGGGAAGTATCTAAAACAAAGCTTTGTCCGGAAACAGTTCATTGTCCTCGCTACGTACCCCCACTCCTTCTCATCAGGTCTGGGGTGATTCAAAACTACCTGAAAGTAGCTCATTTCATTGTGCTCAGGTTAATGAAGGAGGAGTCCATCAGGCGAAATAACGCTTCATCCAATTAACTGAAATAGGCAAGGTACTTGGGCGTTCAGTTCCACACTTAGGCTGCACTGACTAATGGTGAACCACCAGCTCTACGTGTATCATTCAGTAAAATTAAATGATCAGTTAGGCTATTGTTGTTGTCTCAATGGGGGGATTGGGTATCGTGGGGTCTGTAGAAGTGTGTGTGTATTTCCAACTGGACGTAGGGCTGGGGAGAAGGCTGATGGTGCAATTTAAATAGGAGTCATCCCACCATTTGCGGGAATAGACGTGGAAAACCACAAAAAATAACTTCTACGATGGCTGAGTTTTTAATCGAATTCACCTCTTCTCAATTTAACCTCACAAGGCTGCGTGAACCAGTTCAAACCTCCAGACCAGAAATAAATGTCTTACCTGAGCCGGTAATTGAATCCGCACCTATGGGTTACTGCCACTGGCATTATATATTTAGCGTTCACAATGCTGCACGTGGATATACACCGAATGTTCAGTACCATCTATATCTCCTTTACATGATGGATATCCAATCCATTTCTAATATTTACACAGACATTTTTCATTGAAAAGTGAATGTGTAATAGACACGGCCGGACAGGCTATTGGTAAAGTGAAAGCCGTCCGCCACTCGCTGACACCAGGGCCGGGAATATAAATTGTTGTCGCTATCGCGCTCCCAGTGCAAGCGTACTTTCGCATCTTTGATCACACCATTGCATTCACTGTTTCCTGGCATCGATAGAACGATACATGAGTCAACAAATGATTGATTTCAATGCTGTTGGGTAGGCATATCAGTTCAATGTTCTTTGCAATGAAAATGTATTATAATTATTATTATAAACGGCCACGGTGGCCGGGGACGCTAACGCGTTACCTCCTGCTTTGCTGGCATCGGGAGATCGCGGGTTCGAATCCCACCTCGGCCGTCCTGAAAATGATTTTTGTGGTTTCCCCTCTTCACCATAAGACAAATGCCGAGACGGTTCCTTTCAATAGGTCACGGCAGATTTCCTTCCAAATTCCTTCCCTGACGCGTCCCGAAAAAAATGGCTATTGACTGCGTTAGGAAAATTATTAATTTTATCCTTATTATATTATTCTGATTATAATTATTAGTAACAGCAATAGTAGTGTCGACTGGAATCACTGCGACTGCTGAGGTGCAAGGCTAAATGTTATCTCCTGATAGGGAAGATGAGTTGGGTCGATATCCACCATCGACCATCCTTGACATGCTTTTGCGTGGTTTCCAATTATTAACTTCAGGCAAATGTCTGGACGTCACCCGCATCCTCCCAACTCCTTGCTCACTTTCATCCTCATGAGGTTGGAGTCATAAAGAACACAGGCTCCGTACAAACGGTATAATTGATGGTTGAAATATATTCTTCTCTTTCGTCTTGCTCGCTTTGTCATCGATGAACCTCATTGATGACGTCCTGGTTGGTGAGCTGCTGATGCAGATCCTCCAGGACAAGCGGTATGCAGTCACATTTTGTTAGTAGCTGCTTACGTGTCTACGTCCTTGTAGTCAGTAAGTTGTTGTCACGTGATCTGTTGTGTCCAGCTGTGCTGAGACCTTCCTCTGCTTACCACCGTTGGTAGCTGAACGTAAGGGCTCCTTTGACTACATAACTCTCGTTCTGCTCGTTAAACGTGTCGTACCATGTTCACCATTCATTTTCCACAACCGTCTCTTATCGTGTGGTGTGCCTCTGATGCACGTTTTTCACATGAGATCCTCCTTCACAAATCCTGCTCATATTATGAACATCTTTATCTCCATGGCATTAAGATGTCGCTTGTGGTGTATTACGAGGCAAAGGTCAAATTAGTGCCAGCCACCACTTTGTAGAGCTCTCTCGTAACTTTGGTGGGATCGTCTTATCGCAGAACACTGGAGAATTCAGTTTCCACTTCAGCCTACTGATCCTGTGATTATATCCTTATCACACCCAGCCAATGTTTCCACACGCAGTCAAGGTATTTCGAACTGTCACATTTTGCCAGTGGTTGGGAGTCAAACCTGACGTTTGAGCAATGGGTTCGTACAATGTTCAGTGATGGCATTCCGTCATTGAGCTGTTCACAGTCTTCTAGCACTTGGCGCAGCGGTCAAGCTATTGGCCTCTCAACAAGGTGGACCGGGTTCGATTCCCGGTCAATGCATGTGAGATTTTCGAAGTGAAATGCCATGTCCTGCGTCTCAGATTCCACGTAAAAAGGAGGTCCCGTGGCTCATGATCACATGATTAACGGTCACGTAAAACTAAAAGCTTCCTTCTTCTAGCACTCTTCGCCAGTTTCCAACTACCTCGTAAAGTAATGGAGCGTTGTTGCTCATCAGTGCATCATCATCTGCAAAGAGTAATGACTCAAGGAGGGCATTTGTGTTTTCCGATGTCAGGAATAGTCTATCATAATAATAATAATCATAATAATAATAATAATAATCATAATAATAATTGTATAAGGCAAAGAACAAGAATAACAAGAGAGAAGACTGGAGAAACTGTGTAGACTAAGAAGCCTTAAACTCGTGCCACATACTCAAAATATTTGAGAATTAGCAATCGCCAATCTTGTGAGGAAGTTCGTTCAAACGAGAAAACAGCACATAGAAATAATTGTGGATTAGTTCCGGTTAAGTCCACTGTCGATGTAATTCAGATCACAAGATTCTGGTAAAAGAAAACAGACATGGCGAAAGGATCTCCACGTGGTTTTAATCAATCTTGAAAATTCATTCGACAAATGTCAAGGGATTTATTTTGGGGAATATTACAAGCTCATGGCATCCCTGAATCCTATATGAAGTTGTTCCGGAATATGTACAGCGTGTTTCACTTGATACACAACAGGCATGTGGGTTGCCTACCACCTGCAATAGAGCCGCGAGAAGTTCTTGCTCGCTAATTCGTCTATCTCTGGTCCCTGTGCCTTGGTCTTTTCTGTTACAATCATATCGCAGTTTTCTCTATTCGAATATATTTGCCGCCTGCCTCCATCTCCCTCCGCCACTTCTTGAAATACTAAATTCGGTAATTAACGGCCACCCACGTCGGAACAGGATACTAGGTTAAAGCAATGTGTTGAAGCTGAGCACGCGTCCATAGAAAACATCTTAGCAAATTTCCCCCCTCCCCCGACCCATACCATCCCGAAGGTGGCCCGAACTGACACCTAAACCTAGTCTTCGGTTCAACAGATGAGGGGACTGAAGAGAGGAAGTCACTGTTCTTCCATTTACTGTTTTGAGCTTATCAATATCTTTCAAAACAATGGTGCCACAATCGAGATTCGAACCCCAGACCATAGGTTCCGCAGTCTCTTGGGCTAGCGTCTGAGCTACCGTGGCAGTCTTTGAAACGAAAGGACAGAAAAGACCAAGGCACAGGGACCAGAGATACAGTAGGTGAATTAGCGAGCAAGAACTTCTCGCGGCTCTATTGCAGGTGGTAGGCAACCCACATGCCCGTTGCGTATTCAAGTGAAACACGCTGTATAGGCACCGTGCAGGCAGCTCGAAATGCTACTACTAGCGCTACGTAGTGGCCCGTTCTGGAACAAGAGGTGAGGCGTATTGCGAGAGTCTCAGTACAGCATATGTGACGTTCGAACAAGTTGCGGGTTTAGAGAGATTCAATTCGGGGATCTAAGTGAATTATCATGGAAGAAAGGAAAAAACCTAGTTGTCAGTGGCCACGTGAACGACGTGGAAGAGTTAATTTCGAATGCTCTCGGATATATCACAGGAAAAGTCACCCGGCAAACGTCTGTGACTTTGCCGCCTTATATCGTGAAACTTGAGGTATGCATGGTGTGGTTAGGTCACAATTTATAAAGTTTATTTAGGAAGAATTACTTAATGTATCTCAATACGCAGACTTTCACGACCACTAAATGACATCGTAATATTTTAATTGGGGATATTAGGTCGCCCATAATATATATACAGCTGACGCGTTTGCATGTTTGCTATGTATTAATAACTTGTAACCATTTTTATTTTGTGTTTAGGTTGACCAGAATCGTAATGTGTCGAACAGTGAATGTTCCTGTCCTGCAGGCGCCAGAGGAACTTGCAAACACGTAGCTGCGGTAGTGTATTTTGTAAATAATGAAAGTGTTGTCTCGAAAACAGACCATCCGCAACAATGGGGAAAACCGAGTCCGAAAACAGTGTCAAAAGAAAAATACAGGAAAGGCAAACGCGTAGAAGCACTGTTCGGCAAAAATACTTTAAGAGACATCTCTTCCTCTCTTTGAATTAAAAGAGGATATTTTAAAACACATCCCTTGCAGTCTAAGGCAATACTTCGAGCAGAAGCAAGAACTGAAATCGAACAATCGTGCAGGGCCGTAGTCAGCTCGTTGATGGACAGGGTAGTGAATGATGTGGAGAGAGAAGAATGTGAGGAAATTGTGACAAAGCAAGTACATTTACAAGTCTCTAACGCCGTGCGCTCACCGGTCAAATACACCTTTCACACTGTGAGTGACGAAATGTTTTTTACCAGCAAAGTTCAGGTTGATACAGATCAGATAATTCAAATCTCCCTGGAAATCTGTACCTCAATCACGAAGCCCTCGATGGTTTCAAGAAAGAAAGATACGAATATCTGCTAGCACGAAAGCACATTGGATCAAAACTAGGAGACATAACTTTGATACTTTAGATCTCGCATTTGTAACTGATTCACCAATTGGGGGAGCTGCTTTGAACAATCTTTCTTACGGAAGTGAAATGGAAAGTGAGGCAATAGAATGTTATGCAAGTTCATTTAGTGATCGTGTTATTCGGTGTGGGTTAATAATCCACCAAAAACAACCTTGGATTTGTGGCTCTCCAGATGGGATAGTTCTCAAGGGGAATGTAGCTGGCAGAGTGTTAGAAGTTAAGTGTCCATCTTCCTGTAAAGATAAACCAATAGTTGATGAGGCAGGGAATGTAAGAGTTAGTTATCTTTACGCTGACGGGCAAAAAAACATACATTTAAAGACAAGCCATATGTATTACACACAAATACAAATACTAATGTACATAACTGGCTTAGAAAAATGTGATCTATATGTATATAGCAAAGCACCACAGTTGACAATACCTGTTTATAAGGACAATAAGTATGTCGAGGAATGTCTCACCAAAATTTCAAAGTTCTATTTCAGTAATTACCGTACTTGCCAAAAATTAGCGGTATTCCTAATGATAATTAAGTAATCATTTGTGCTTGGTAAACACTGAACAGTTCAATAGAAAATGAAAACAAAGAATATACAAAACAAACTGACGGTAGAAAAATTCTCGAACTATTCTTTAATTATTGGAGTTTTCAAATTTACTAAAACGCAACACACATGCACAATGTCATCTATGTACGGAAACAGTTCTGCTGGCAATTTCTGTAATATATTGTATATTTTGATTCTTTGAATATACCTTTCTACATGAATTCTAACACTCGCAATATTGTAAGTACTGTCAACCTCCTCAACTATTAATCTCCCTTCATGTAAGAACGGTGGCGTCACTATTACGACACCGCGGCCAGATAAGTTAGTTCTGATACCAGGAAATCCTTTATCAGCCATGACCTCATCGCCAGGTTGAAGTAAAGTTAATAAACCACTGTCAGTTGTTATGAATGAGTCGCTATCTCTTCCACCATAACATTTCGATTTAAAGGCGATCATACCACTAGGCGTGATAGCAATTAAAAGTTTTGCAGTGTAGCAACCCTTGTATTGAGAATAGAAATACACTCTCTGATCTACTTGGGGAGGCTGTTCAACCCTAAATTCCGTGCAGTCAATAATGGCTCGACAATTATTGTAATTTCTCTTAAATGCTGGAGGCATTGTTTCTTGAACACTTTCCTTACTAGGCCAGAATATGAAATTTTTCGTACGCTGCACGAGTTGCATAAGAACGGTCGTAAAAATACGAAAACTTGTAGTCCTGTGAACACCGAAGAGCACTCTCAAAGCAGAATAGGACAGCCCAGTTTTCATTTTCATTAGGAAAATTAATAATCTGGTTTCTTTACATACTTGGGAAACGTTACAATTTGGTAATAACGCAATGAGTAAGGCAAAGATGTGGAAGTTTACACCTGTTTAATCACGCATTTGTGTATTGTTCCTTATGGAACTGTAACCTTGGAAACCTGGGCTCGTGACGTCTGCATGATCGTCTTCCGTTCCACACATTTGATCACGTTTCGAAATGTTCCTTCCCAGACCGAAATTAAGTGGAATACATGCTTGTGTATTTACGTCGTTTACATTTACAGAACAAGTAAACATTAAGTCTGAACAATGGAAACCAGATGCGTCTGTTCCCGCGGATGCATCCTTGGTTATGTTACTTGCGCAAACTGTAGCTGAAACTTTTCCGCCTGATTCTTCCTTTTTTAATCGTTTGAGTTGTCTGTGAAAGCGCTGGAAGCTAGGACCCGGCGAAGCATTTCTCTTTTTGTATTCATCAGGAAATATTGTCGGAACATAGGCTGGTCTTAGTGGGTGTCCAGATCTTCTGTTTCCGATGAAATGTGCACTGCATATTCTTGAGTAAGTCGTAGGTTGCCAAAGTGATCCATCAATGATAAAAAATAACACCAAAATGAAATTAAATCGGGTCAGTTGAACTTATTGCAAATGTTTGCAGTATGTACGTGTACTTAATTTCTTCGGTTAACTGCTTGTATCCATCGCCTCCTTCGGTTCACTTCTATCGCTCGTTTTGGAAAACAATAAAATTGTATTTCACTTCCTGTATTTGCATAAGTATTGGAACAACCGACAACACAACAATTGTGTTTACTTGATCTTCGTTTCTCTGCCATTATCGTCGGAGTGACTATACGCTCATAACACAACAGAGACTGCGAGCGTAAAGTAATGTGTGCTGCGAGCCTGGAGTCTGCCTCACCTATAGTTCTCCACCCGGCCGCTAGAGTGACACGCACGGTGCCTATAAGGATGCGATCACCAGCGTCAGATGTGCTGCAAGTAGCCTATACAGTACGTCAAAGCCTTTTCCTATCAAAGTTGGAGTCCACCAGGGCAGTGTTCTGAACCCACTGCCTTCCGTCACGACCACCTGGTGGTGTTGTGGCTAGCAAACTTGGGTATCTGCCATGAGGTCCGTGTTCGATTCCCGACTCTGACAAGAAATTTAATTCTAGTCTGAAGGCTGGAACAGGGTGCACTGAGCTTCGTGAGGCAAAATTGAGAAGACGTGGGTTCGATCCTCCCCTGTCACCCTAGAAGTAGTTTTACGTGATTTCCTACTTCCATTCCTAGCAAATTCCGGGATGGTTTCTTACTTAAAGCCATGGTCGTCTCCTTCCCAAGACCGAAATATACTACTAGGAAACTTTGCCCAACACTCAAGGTTAAAACAAAACAACTGGCGAGCTTCGAACGGTGTGCTCAGAGGTCAGAAAGACAATGGAAAATATATTGCTTTTTGTACATATAATGTAGAAGACACAAAGAAAGTAGGGCCCACTCCACCTTGAAAAGGTCAGTTTTCATAGAACCCATAGCGTCCAAAGATGATAACTCGTTAAGAATTGAAGTCAAAACCAGATACATTGTCGGAGCACCATGCTCACTTCCGTGTTTGTTTTTGAAATCAACGGAAGAGCGGCACTACTGGCTTCACATGCGGGCTGACGTCAGATACTGAACGGCCTCACAGTGGAAGTGCAGTGTAGACTAGTACAAGCATGGCCAAGAGAGCCTTGACCAGGGAAGGGCGTTTGCGAGAGCTGCTGTATCACTGACTAACTAGGCGAACAAGTAGAGGAATACTCGACATATTATACCCTTGGAAAATAGCATGGAGACAAGATTCAAAATTTCGGGGTCGTAATGGATTCTTGTGAATGTGATTTAGAGGTTTTGCTATCAACACAACTTCCAGGGTTCATAAGGTTAACTAATTATTACAAAGCCAAGAAAACAACAGGATCTACTAACAAATGAAAATTTAATAACTGAATCAAACATAAAACACTTAACAATAAACCACCCTTATATTGTTCACTCACACGTGAACAGATCTGACACTGACCAGCCTGACGTACCATGATAACACGGCATGACAGCTGTCAAACCAGCATTGTGACTGCAATGTCACTTAATTCAAAGTAACAAAAGAAAACGGATCACAAGATCCAAAAATAACAAAATAATCAAATAGTACAAGAATTTAATATTTATGAGCGACACGCGTTTTAAGACTAGTTTAAGTAATGAGCACTTTGACGGGCGCTCGTTTCCGACCAAAACAGTCGGTTCGGGAACGAACTCCGTACTGCGAAGGACGAATTACGGAAATGTGGGAACAACAATTACATATTTATATACACTACTGACATGCTCTAACCTTAGATTACCACAACCAAATACACGTGTGTATTATTTAAAATAAGGGCTGCGGAATTACCGTCTTATACCTTAAACACTAGGAAAGCATAACATGACATGAACAAGTTTGGCCGGTTGCCAAATTATATTTATAATGAATACAATGGCCTTGAAAATAAGAGCCAACAACAACAAAATACAAATTTTAAATTTTACGCCAGAAAATTTGGCGTTTTAAAACAATGAACAAATAAGTCGTAGTAATGATAAAAGAAACTTGGATCGACAACATGGCAACTCCCCAAATTAAACCAAATAAAATAACCTTAACTCATTAGGCTTTAAAGCAAACATAACGTGTCATAACCGAGCTGGAGACAGCCGGGCCTGTTATCGCATCTCCGAGTGAGTGGCTGATTTCTTCCCCCACGTAGTAATTAGTGCCACGCTAAATATAGATTCTGGCCCATAGCCAGCGTCCAGCACCTTTGCTAATCGCCACCTGTTAAACGCATACAAACAAAATATCACATTATCTCAAAACATCCTCTCAGGGATTTTTAAGAACACATCTCCAGGTCAAACTTACCCCCAAGGGTAACTAATTTGCCAGAATGATGTCGCAGTCAAGGACAGGCTTTACCTCTCCTCATCATCATCACTTACACCCAAACACACGTGGCACATTTTCGAAGATCTCGTCGTAGCATGAATCAGCACACTCCTCAGATAAATGACACACAACATGTCCAAATGACAATAAAGAATTAATAACTGGAATCAGACTTAGCCCGAGTTATCAAAGCAACAAAACACTAATTTTCCCCCCACGTAGTAATTAGTTTAACATATCATTAATTCAGTCCATTTATCATTGTCGTTCCTAGGTTCTCATTCATGGCTACACTTTTTATTGATACGTTAATCATATGCGGCCATTTCGCTATAAGAATTACGTATACATAAGGACAACATTTAAGTTACAAAATTTACTGTACAACATAATTGTCACGCAATGCCAAAATTTACTACACGCATGTCAGTTAAGAAATCAAACCCTAAAATTTAAATTAAACCACACAAAGAAATCTGTACAAAGTTCCACACATCTCTCGCGATTCCCCTCGTCCAAAATCAATAAATCAATTTTTTAATACTCATCACTTAAATCGCTTTCCAGAGGCCTTCCACCTCGTCATCTCCCATCATTAGGCCTTTTAGCCCATAAAACTCATGGTAATGGAGGATGAAACTTGTTGTCTTCTCTCCATGGTCGTCATCTTGCTGCTGTTAAAACACAATTAAATTAAAGTTTTAAAACTGTTAACTATCTGCGTTATGAGTATTTTATTTCCTCATATTGTCCTATGCAGAATCGTAGACTTTGCCTATTCTATGGCTAATTGCCATCTCACAATTTATGAAATTTATAACTTCGTTGTCGACACACAACTAGAATTTTAAAACCATACCGTCTTAAGGACGTCTTAAAATGACTGTCGAAGAATAATTAGGAGTGCCCCGGTTCATCTCAGACATTTGTATATATACAGAAAGCCTAAAGTTTCAATGGTGGGAGAAAATAGCTCCTCAATATTTTAAATAATGGGCCTATAATTATGTGTGACCTCTCAAAAATCTTGTATTTTCTCACAGGTCGCGAATCTGCCGCCGAACATGCAAACCGATCGCTAGATGTTTTTATAACCGATTGGCGCGCAAAACACACTGACGCTATGTTCTGGCGTCATGTTTTCTTATTGGTCAGATAATTTGGCGTCGGAGTTCTGACCTTACAAATCCCGTCCTTATTTTCACGTCACGACACTTGTCCTCTCTCTCGCTCCTTGCCTTGTACCCAGCATTTTGGCCTGTCGATGGTCACGTACGCCACAGCGTCATATCTGATTTTCTCAGAAATATAAGAATAGCATTGGTTGTGAAACTGTCGGTAGTTTCCAGCCAGCACGTAGCCCGGCTTACCAAGTCCAGATTTCTTGCTACATCAATTTTACTCAAATATCCAGCATATCATGTATTTAGTATTTCCAGCTTTTTAATAATATGAAACATTATTATTGTACACAATGATAAGGGTTCATCTGACCCCTAGTTGATGAAATTCGAACTCAAATGAAGTCGAATTTCACATCCCCTACTTTTCTGGCTCAAATTTGAAGTTGCTGGTCACCCTCAAAATATAATGACTGTCCGCCTCTGTCTGTTTCAGTAGCCGTCTCGCTCCAAACTCATTAGGAAATTCATGTACGCTTATGCCCTCCGGCGTCTTTCCTCGCAACTCGTCTCCCCTCTCACTCTTTCAAAACATCAACATTGCCGATTTACAACTTCCGCCTGAATTTGTAAACACGTCAGAGCCGTATTTCGAGCGCATTCACCACTAGAGTACCCCCGTATCTTTTGTTGTATGTTAACACGCGAATGTTTAATTTGCTGCAGTAACATTATTTCTCGGTTCGTATGGCTCTCTCTGATGATACAATTTTAAATTTGAAATATTATACACTGCCATGTTTCCTGTGCTCACCTCCCGGACTCTGTAGGCGTTGTTACCTAAGTTCGTAACCCCTAGTTGAACTTCCTTAAGCCGCTCCTGTCTTTTCTCCATTCTACCGTGATGTCATCTCCTTCTTCTCCCCCGCGTTGCCATCTTCTTCCTTCTCCCTTCTTCTTCTCCTATTCCCGTACAATAACTTTTTTTACCATATTTCGAGACCCTTGCCAGACACGGCCTGCGAATCTCTCCTGCTATTCTTCTGTTTCCTATTGTCGGCTGCTCCATTTTCTTCTTCTCCATGCAGCTCCTCCAAATATCTCTGGGTTTCTACATGCATGGCCTCCAACATTTGATGTGTTCCGTTTTCCTCCTCGTGGTTGTCGGGATTCTTCCGCCGATCTATTGCTCTTTCCCATTTATCCTTATTGTTTCCCTCTATGTTACGTGGATTCTCCAGGTACTGTTGCGGGTCAGCGTGTCTCTCGTTCCAATTTCTTCGGTCCTCCCTTGGATCCGATTGCTCGTTAAACCGCTGGTTATCCTGTGCGTTATGTTGTTGGTTGTAACGCCTATTGTCCCGGGGCCTATATTGTTGATTATAGTGTCCTCCACGCCATCCCTGATTATAAGGTGCGTTATTATTATTATTCCTATTGTATGACGTTTGGTATCTCCTATTATCTCGCCACTGCTGATTGTTTGTGTTCCGGTAGCGGTTAGTTTCTTCCTGATTGCTATGGTTTCTGTCCCTATTTTCGTATCTCGGTTGAGATCTCGGCTCATATTCTTCGGTGCTCTGCCGTCTTTGATTATCCCCAGTGTTTGTAGCTTGCGACCTCGTGTTTTTGTTCGGTGTCTTGACTACTTCGACTGCATTAACTAACTCTATCTGTCTCTTCTCACTCTGGTTGATGTAATTAGTGGTTTCATCTATCCTCCTTAATACCTCTTCTGCCTGGACCACGGTCGTAATATTTGCCGCCACCAAGAATTGTTGAACGCTAATAGGCATCTGTTTTCCTATAGTAGTTATTAGCTCCATTTCGCTCGGGGGATTATCAAGATCTTGCAATTTGACAAGTTGCATGGCGAAAAAATCTGCATATTTCGTCTGATGCGTGGAATGGTATTTGCGCGAGTATAAGTCCATTCGCAAGCTTTGTTGATATGACGCACTCCAGTATTTGCTTAGGAAGGCCTTGTGGAACCCTTCCATTGATTTAAATGTGTTCTTAAATCCAAGATACCAGGTAAGTGCTGAGCCCGCCAAAAATTTTTCAACCATTCTTAATTGTCGCGTTGAGCTAACATTTTGGTCCGAAAAATATTCTGTCAGTTCTCTTAAGAAAGCTTTAGGTGTCCCTCCGCTCTCTGGTAAAAACTTATTCGGTTTAAATTCGTTTCCACGGATGACTTGTATAACTTGCGTGGGAAGTTGTGTGTTTTGAGGTGTCGAGCTACGACCCTCATAATTCTGGAATGCTTGCGTGTCTATCGTTCTTGGACTTTGCCCAAGCTCGTGGCTGTCTACTGTGTGCTCTCTTTCCGCATTCTCCCCTTTCCCCTTTTCCATTAGTGTCGCAAACATCGTATTATGTCCAAGTGACTGCAACTCCGATTTTATCATGCGGTCCTCTTGAATTTGAAATCTTAATTTCATATTTTCTTCTAACGCCTGTATTTTCGCGTTATTTTCCCCTAGCTTCTTGCTTACTGCGAGCCGTTCATCTTTCGAATCAGCGCTCATCTTGGTCCAATCTTTTCTAATAGTATCCTTCAATTTAACAATGTGTTTTTCGACTTCCTGTTGATTAGCCTCCTGATTATCTTCGAGTTTATCTATCCTTTCTCCCAGAGAAATGTTGTTCTGTTCTAATGTTTGTTTAATTTCTTCCTGGTCAATTTCTAACTTTTCCCATTTCTCAATCGATTGTATTTCTAATTTATTGAGTTCCGTCACTAAGCCCGTAATATTGTGATCTACTGTAATTATCTGATCTTGCATACCCTGTGTCCCTCGTTCGATCTTCTCAAACCTTTTTTCTAAGTTTGTGTGTGCTTCTTTAATCTCAGATGAGTTGTTCAAACACGCTTGCTCGATTTGTGCTAGTTTTGCCATAACAGTCTCATCCATTCCTTTTATTTCCTTTCTAAACGAATCTTCGATACCTTTTATTATTCCTAATTGTTTGGTATTGTTAGTGCTAACGTCCTTTGCTAATTGGATTAGCTGCTCTTTTGTGTGCTCATTGATTTCTACCGTTAACGCAGCTAGATTTTGAGTGTTCCTTTCGTCTTGTGCGTTTAACATTTCATTGTTTTTCTCAGACTGCCTATGTAATTGTTCACTAACCAGAATGTTTTGTGTAGCGATTTTCTGATTTATATTCTCGTTAACTTCGGATAGTTTTGTGTTTAACTGTGTCTGTATTTCTTCCGATTGTTTATTTATAGCAGCTAACTGTGTCTGCGTTTCTGCCGATTGTTTATTTATGGCCGTTAACTGTGTCTGCGTTTCTGCCGATTGTTTATTTATTGCCGTTAACTGTGTCTGCGTTTCTGCCGATTGTTTATTTATGGCCGTTAACTGTGTCTTCGTTTCTTCACTATTCGCCGCTAACTGTGTCTGCATTTCTACACTATTTGCCGCTAACTGTGTCTGCGTTTCTTCACTATTCGCCGCTAACTGTGTCTGTATTTCATTGGTTATGTCCTTTCTCATCTCACTAAGCTGTTCTCGCGTACGAGCGGATGCTAATTCAATCACTTCGCGGATTTCTCCAAGAGTTGCCATCACAACAATAATATATTTGAGACATAGGGAAATGACATAAGGGCGGAGACCTGGATACGCGCGCTCACATATATTAAATATACACACATTAACCCTTTACATACTCAGTTCATTTACTTTAAATTACTCCCAAAAACTATAGCATCACTGAGTATAATTTACTTATTATTCCATTTAATTTTTAACCCTTTGATTCAGTTATAATCTTCCTGACCTTATTTCACTTACAAATTTTAACCAATTAATAGAGTATTAATTAGTTTTTAAGGTCTAACCTTCCTGTCAAAAAATTATTTGAGTTTGGCTTTTCTACACAAAGCTAATATAATTTTATTGGGCGCCTGGAACAGTTTGTTCTAATTTTAATCAAAGTTCAAACACTTAACTTGTTCCACATTTACTTTATTGCAAACTCCATGACTTTATATTTTCAAACATTTGGCGGTACTATCTTCGCCTAACTTACGTTAATAAACTTATCACATGCCGGTGATCTATTTTTTTTACTCTAAAACACAAATGCCACACGTTCGGAAGCCAAAGTAACTCTTATATAACCTTGGAAAATAGCATGGAGACAAGATTCAAAATTTCGGGGTCGTAATGGATTCTTGTGAATGTGATTTAGAGGTTTTGCTATCAACACAACTTCCAGGGTTCATAAGGTTAATTAATTATTACAAAGCCAAGAAAAAAACAGGATCTACTAACAAATGAAAATTTAATAACTGAATCAAACATAAAACACTTAACAATAAACCACCCTTATATTGTTCACTCACATGTGAACAGATCTGACACTGACCAGCCTGACGTACCATGATAACACGGCATGACAGCTGTCAAACCAGCATTGTGACTGCAATGTCACTTAATTCAAAGTAACAAAAGAAAACGGATCACAAGATCCAAAAATAACAAAATAATCAAATAGTACAAGAATTTAATATTTATGAGCGACACGCGTTTTAAGACTAGTTTAAGTAATGAGCACTTTGACGGGCGCTCGTTTCCGACCAAAACAGTCGGTTCGGGAACGAACTCCGTACTGCGAAGGACGAATTACGGAAATGTGGGAACAACAATTACATATTTATATACACTACTGACATGCTCTAACCTTAGATTACCACAACCAAATACACGTGTGTATTATTTAAAATAAGGGCTGCGGAATTACCGTCTTATACCTTAAACACTAGGAAAGCATAACATGACATGAACAAGTTTGGCCGGTTGCCAAATTATATTTATAATGAATACAATGGCCTTGAAAATAAGAGCCAAAAACAACAAAATACAAATTTTAAATTTTACGCCAGAAAATTTGGCGTTTTAAAACAATGAACAAATAAGTCGTAGTAATGATAAAAGAAACTTGGATCGACAACATGGCAACTCCCCAAATTAAACGAAATAAAATAACCTTAACTCATTAGGCTTTAAAGCAAACATAACGTGTCATAACCGAGCTGGAGACAGCCGGGCCTGTTATCGCATCTCCGAGTGAGTGGCTGATTCCTTCCCCCACGTAGTAATTAGTGCCACGCTAAATATAGATTCTGGCCCATAGCCAGCGTCCAGCACCTTTGCTAATCGCCACCTGTTAAACGCGTACAAACAAAATATCACATTATCTCAAAACATCCTCTCAGGGATTTTTAAGAACACATCTCCAGGTCAAACTTACCCCCAAGGGTAACTAATTTGCCAGAATGATGTCGCAGTCAAGGACAGGCTTTACCTCTCCTCATCATCATCACTTACACCCAAACACAAGTGGCACATTTTCGATGATCTCGTCGTAGCATGAATCAGCACACCCCTCAGATAAATGACACACAACATGTCCAAATGACAATAAAGAATTAATAACTGGAATCAGACTTAGCCCGAGTTATCAAAGCAACAAAACACTAATTTCCCCCCCCCCACGTAGTAATTAGTTTAACATATCATTAATTCAGTCCATTTATCATTGTCGTTCCTAGGTTCTCATTCATGGCTACACTTTTTATTGATACGTTAATCATATGCGGCCATTTCGCTATAAGAATTACGTATACATAAGGACAACATTTAAGTTACAAAATTTACTGTACAACATAATTGTCACGCAATGCCAAAATTTACTACACGCATGTCAGTTAAGAAATCAAACCCTAAAATTTAAATTAAACCACACAAAAAAATCTGTACAAAGTTCCACACATCTCTCGCGATTCCCCTCGTCCAAAATCAATAAATCAATTTTTTAATACTCATCACTTAAATCGCTTTCCAGAGGCCTTCCACCTCGTCATCTCCCATCATTAGGCCTTTTAGCCCATAAAACTCATGGTAATGGAGGATGAAACTTGTTGTCTTCTCTCCATGGTCGTCATCTTGCTGCTGTTAAAACACAATTAAATTAAAGTTTTAAAACTGTTAACTATCTGCGTTATGAGTATTTTATTTCCTCATATCGTCCTATGCAGAATCGTAGACTTTCCCTATTCTATGGCTAATTGCCATCTCACAATTTATGAAATTTATAACTTCGTTGTCGACACACAACTAGAATTTTAAAACCATACCGTCTTAAGGACGTCTTAAAATGACTGTCGAAGAATAATTAGGAGTGCCCCGGTTCATCTCAGACATTTGTATATATACAGAAAGCCTAAAGTTTCAATGGTGGGAGAAAATAGCTCCTCAATATTTTAAATAATGGGCCTATAATTATGTGTGACCTCTCAAAAATCTTGTATTTTCTCACAGGTCGCGAATCTGCCGCCGAACATGCAAACCGATCGCTAGATGTTTTTATAACCGATTGGCGCGCAAAACACACTGACGCTATGTTCTGGCGTCATGTTTTCTTATTGGTCAGATAATTTGGCGTCGGAGTTCTGACCTTACAAATCCCGCCCTTATTTTCACGTCACGACACTTGTCCTCTCTCTCGCTCCTTGCCTTGTACCCAGCATTTTGGCCTGTCGATGGTCACGTACGCCACAGCGTCATATCTGATTTTCTCAGAAATATAAGAATAGCATTGGTTGTGAAACTGTCGGTAGTTTCCAGCCAGCACGTAGCCCGTCTTACATAGTCCAGATTTCTTGCTACATCAATTTTACTCAAATATCCAGCATATCATGTATTTAGTATTTCCAGCTTTTTAATAATATGAAACATTATTATTGTACACAATGATAAGGGTTCAATATAAACAGGGACAAGACTCGGCTTGAGAAAAAAAAGTATCAGTTGCTACTTTCATTTTTGATCTCCTTCACCATTGGTAAGATTATCCTACAACTGTCTGGAGGTTGTAATGTTAAAGTGCTTGCGGGCAATAACCACGTCCCGACAAAGATTTTGGACCAGTGCCAATAAACAAGTTTATTGCTGATTAAACTGCACGTCACCAGACGGTTTTATCTTATTTTGATCATTTTCTTCATTCATAACTACACGCAACCGAGTAACACAGCAGGAAGAAAACAAACAGCACTCAGGATCACTGCAAGCTGTGAGGGAATGATTAACGCAAGGAAACCTTTGTGCCGTGACGTGCACAGAAGAAAGGAAGCAAGTAGATGTTCTGGGTCACTTTGGTGGTGGAAAGCTTCGAGCTCCCGCGAGAAGCAAAATCGAGCTTTTAAGCTCGTGTCGTCGTATTTGGGCATGCCAGAACAAGTAGACCTACCTTGGTTCTTCCCGTTCTCGAGAAATATGTTAGTCTTATGGAGAGACAAGTTTACGACCAGTCTGGGGTTAGCGGCTGCTCATGGTAGTTGGATGATACACCACTGAAGTCTATTCGCTGAGTCGAGCAGTGCCTCTGGCTACCCGGACAGGGAAACACGCCCAGTTCATGTCATCGGCTATGCCGGACAGGGGTAGCCAAGGAGCTCCGAGATCATTAGTCATGCCGTAGCATATAGTGCTGTGCTGCACTGTATACTGTTGCCTGTCATAAGCAGTTAAGAACCTATTAATTAATTAAATACTTAAACGAACAATAAATAAACCACGCTGTAGCATGTAACCGCATCACATGTAGGCTAGACACAGCACTGAAGTTGGCGTACGTTCAACGGGCAAAGCTCAATGCACCCCTTGCGGGCGGCCTTGCAATCACGTGTACAACTGTGTTTACTTCCACTATCTCGACTCGGCGAACAGACTTTAGTGGTCATGCACAAATAAACATCCAATTTAATGGAGTTGACGCAACATAACTTCAGAGTTTATACTACACCTCCAAACAATTGGGCACGACAAGGCTCGGGGTTCAATCACGTGTGTTTGTAACATACTGTATTTAACAGTGTCCGGCAAATCGGCATTTGTGCCTGCCCATAACTGTTTGCCTGAGCAGTTACCAAGCGAACCCGTGTTCACAATGAGCATGGAGTAACTACTATTCCCTCGTGGCACCAGAGTTCATGAAAGGCCTTGGCCTGCAAATTGCGTGGTGACCCGTGGTTAACGCATCGGGTTTCCTCGGCCGCTATTCTTGGGTTTCCTGGCAGGGACGCAACCTCACTATCAGGCAGCTAGTCAATTGCATCACGAGGTTGTGTGCACCCCGTTGTTGTCCTCACGTCAGTTTATAAAATCCCTGACGGAGTCATGAATCGAACCCAGGGCCTCCGGGTGAGAGGCAGGCACACCATGGGGCCGGTGAGTAACTACTACCATAGCGTATAGAAGAGAAAGTGACGTGCTTTGTGGAGTTTGTATGGTCCAGCCGCTAGGAGGCTCTAGCGTCGGCTAGCGCTGAGTAAGGACGGTAACAATACAAGCAGTTGAAGGTTACTTTTCAGTACCTGAATGTTATCAGCTTACACTATGTTGTATTAGACATGATGATCCAAATATAAAATTGTCCGCACTGAGTATATAAAACGCTGACGTCCGTTGTGTTAATTATGAAACAACAGATTACGTCATAGGTTCATATAATAAGGAAATAAAACATTCGGACGGGGGTCAAAATGTAACTGAATGTGTAACAAGTAGTTCCGTGAAGAAATATACAGCCTATTTTCATATATTCTGCTCATGTTAATTGCCTCTATCAACATACAAAATTTCAGTTTAATTGCTGTAACAGATTTGTAGATATTGAGAACCGTCTAAATATTTCAGATGGTCGCCAGGTTGGATTTTTATTTTTGTACTATTACATTAAGATTATTGTGTACGTGTGGTATTCAAACTCAAATCGCATGATTAGAACACAAGAAGTAAAAACGGGATTTTAAAATTACGCACAGCAGCCATCTTGGGATTATGCAAACAATTGAAATAAATTAGATGCCAGTGGATCAACATTTGTATAAGCATTTAACGTGCAACGTTTCAAGGCACTCGGATAGTTAATTCGCGAGAAACATCCATTTAAATATTTATACATCGCGTCGCCGCCATGTTGGATTTGTGCTCACCAGGTTACTGAAAGTCCTATAGGTGAACATATGTTCATAGTCTCTATGAACAAAAAAAAATTCAGTTTGCTTGCTGTAAAAGATTCATAGATATTGAGAACCGTCTAAATATTTCGGAAGCTCGCCATTTAGGATTGTTATATGTATAGGCCATAGAGTTATGAACCATTCAAGGACAATTATTGCCTAGGTTCATTATTCAAACTTTCAATTCGATCGCATGATTACGACACAAGTAATAAAAACGTAATTTTAAAATTTCGCACAGCCGCCATCTTGAGGTAATGTAAACAATTGAATTAAATTAGATGGCAGTGCATTACAATCTGCAAAATCATTTACTGCGCTACATTTCACTGCGCTCAGAGAGTTAAATCACGAGAAAAGTCTATTAAAATATTTCAAATTCACTTGGTCGCCATGTTCGTTTTCTACTTTACAGGTTTATGAAATATACATAGGTAAACTTGTATCAGTACCCTTTATCACCGTACGAAATTGCAGGGTGATATCTGTAATAGTTTCGGAGATATAGAATGTCAGTGAAATATTTCGCACAGCCGCCATTTTGAGGTTATGTTAACAATTGAACTAAATTAGACTCCAGTGCATTACAATGTGTATAAACATTTGCTGTACCAAGTTTCATTACGTTTGGATAGTTAAATCGCGAGAAAAGTCTATTTAAAAGTCTCAACTTCGCTTGACCGCCATGTTGGTTTTGTAGTCACCAGGTTTTGAAAGTCTCACAGGTGAACTTCTAGTAGTGCCCTTTATCTCCGTGCACAATTTCAGGGCGATATCGGTAATAGTTTCGGAGATATTGCATGCTAGTGAAATATTTCGCACAGCCGCCATGTTGGATTGGTGAGACGTAACAAAATTTGAAGGGCACGGTCGAGGTCGCCGGGAATAGTGCTATGAACTTAACGAGTTTCATTGAAATCGCTCCACCTCACACACACACACGGACAAAAGGTGATCTCATAAGCCTATTTTTTCAAAATTGAAAAAAGGCTAAAAATCGTAAAGCTACAGACCATTCACTACTGAACAAATACAGTAAATATTGTTACCTATATTTTATGAGTTCCCCATGTAGGCTCGTGGGTTTGTTATTTCTTTATATCATGTTATCGTGTTGGCAACGTGTTCAATTGCATTGGACACGTCTGCAGTAGACGCAGTGTCATTATTATTATTATTACTATTATCATATACGTATACTTTTTACTATTAATTATTCAAGGTAATTGCCTGTCACTTGTTGGTGAGATATATTATGTCGCTGGTCACGAGAAAGAGTAGGTGCCCTTGCAAGTGGTGCTACCTATCCAAAGGGCTAGAACTATGACAAACGAGCTCACTCGTGCTGTAAAGAATATGGCCTTGTATGAACTACTGGATGTAGACGAGACGGGAAGAAGCCCTTAGGCGTGGAACAGGGTGTGTCAGACAGCCGAGCAAGGGGGCTGCTTGGAGTGGCTTGGGAACAATGTGACAAGAGTGATTCTGAGAAGACTTCCTGGTATGAGGTGTGGCTCGGGGGACGGGCTGAGGCATTCAGACGAGAGGTAGCAAGCTACCTGAGTGCACTGCGGAAGGGAGTGTCTCTCTTGAGCTGAGTGCTTCGTGTTTCGACGGAGGGTGATTGGGTTCTGGCTGTTATGCCACAATCACAGTAGGGCTGATAACCTATGCAAATAATTGTGCAACATTGAAGAGGACCGTGAAATGAGAAGGCATGGCTGACCAGCTTCAAAGTGGTGTAGAAGTGAAATGGACATATTGGGCAGACGACGGCATTACCGGTAATGTGAAAAACAAATAATGAATCTTTACAGGCCTAAATATTATTATTATTATTATTATATTATTATATTATATATTTTAATTGCTTTTCTTGTGTGTCACTTTTTTATTATATTTATCCATTTCTTGCATGCAGCTTCAGAATATAAAGTAAATTTAAATTGGATAGTTTCTTTTTAGTTAGATGCATGTAAACCTTCCTTCGTCTTTATTAATTTATAGGATGTTTTGGTAAGGCCTATGTACGAGCCAGTCATTTCAGAATATCTGCACACGCCCGGAGATAAGAAGAGTTTCAAAAAGGTGGATTTGTTCAATTACAGTACTAATTATGTCATTTGCTTAAATTTTAAAGAAAGGCCATTTATGAGGCAGAATATTCATTTTTATTTAATTTTTTGTATCTTCAAAGTTACAAATGGCTTCTCTGGGTGAAGCCATCTTGTGGCAAGAATTGAAAGATTACAAATGGCGCCCAACGTGGGAGTGTGAATGAGGCTGGCTGGTGCATAGTATGGCAGTACGCAAGGTAATTTGTGAAATCTGATCGGGTATTTTAGGAAGGGTATATATGTTCAGTGATTTTGGAGGGTATGGTAAGTAATAAGAGTGAGCCTGATTTATTAAAGTTGAGATCTAGAAGTGTTGATCGAAGCACTCTTGGTCAATCTAGAAGAGGCAGGAGTCAGTCAAACAGGCAGACCAATAAGCGGTCAGATTCCACACATTCGAGAGTAGTTCTTAGTAAAATGGCAGATAAGGATGTGATTTCTGGTACGTTGGAGGGACGTGAGGGGGCCGAGAAAGATGATGTTGCAACTAGCAAGGAGTTAGGAATGGGAGAGAATAGTGAGGAGGAAAATGTAGGGCTGGGGGAAAACTCACAGATGATCAAGTTAATGGAGCAGATGATGTCTAAATTCAGTAGTAAACTAAGTGATTTAAGTACTAAAATGGATATTCAGAGTAATGATTTATGTGCTCAAATTAATAATGAAAGCAGTGAATTTAGTACTAAGATAGACATTCAAAGTACGGATTTAGAGAGCAAAATTAATAAGATTGTAGAGAGTATGAGTAAAGTCTATAAGGAAATTCGTCAGGAAATTGCTAGTAGAATTGAGATGGTAGATAAAAGATTCGAGCAAGTTGAGGAGAAGATGAGCTTACAGAGGCAGGGCATTATGGATACTGTTGATAAGCAGATAGGCGAGGTGAGTAATGAGGTAGCCATTGTCAAGAAAGAAGTTGGTGAGAGGTTGATAGTTGTAGAGGAAGAGATGAAGGATATAACTGAGGTTAGAAATAAGCAAGTGTTTTTGGAACAGGAGCTAGCGGTGTCTTCAGCCAGAGTAACGATGGTAGATAAGAGTGTAAAAAAAGAGATTAGTGAACTGAAATCCTTTAATGAGAGCGAAAATTTGAAATTAAGAAGAGAGCTGAATCAGGCCAAGTCAAATAAGGAAAATTGTAATCACTCTGTAGGACATAGTAACTTCTATAGGGAATCTGACTTACCTAAATTTACTGGAAGGCAGTTTAACCCTATGGAGTTTGTTAAAGTTGTTCAGAAGAGGTTTTCGAAAGGGTTAGAAGATGGGACTTTAAACTGGGATATTGTTGAGGAAGTCATATCATTAGCTTTTGTGGGGGAGGCTAAATCTAGGTATCAAGTTTTTAGGGGAGGTTTTCAGGGGTTGGAAAATTTTAGGCAGACGTTTGAGGGAAAGTTCTGGAACGAACAGACTAAAGGAAGAGAAAGAGACAAGATTTCTTTTGGGAGGTATCAGTCGAATCAGGGGGTGAGCATGACGGAGTATTTCCTCACACATGTCCTTATCAGTCAGAATTTAGACACTAGTTCTTCTGAAGGTGATATTGTTAGGCGTATGGCCCGTCATTTTTCTGATGAGGTGAAGATGGCCGTAGTCATGCAGGATGTAAATACGATTAAGGACATGGAACGTGTGTTAGAAAGGTTTGATACTTTGGGTAGAATGGGAGGTAAAAGGCAAGAACAGGGAAGGGAAGGAAATTACGGTCAGGGGTATCAGGAGGAAGCGAATAGGCATTATGAGCGTAGGAATATTGATAGGCCAGGTAACTTTGTGAGGAATGATAGAGTAAATTTTTTAAATAGGGATAGGGGTGACCAATGGAATTTTCGGAATAGGGGGCGCGGAGAACAAAGGCAGGCAGAAAATCGGGGACCTGGGGAACAAAGGCAGTTAGAGAATAGGGGGCGTGAAGAAGAGAGACAGCCAGCTCAGCCGAGTAATTTAAACGGGAACAGGGCTCTTTAAGACGGTCAGATAGAGGGTCCCATCCCAGTATTCCAGTTCATGTGTTGAAGAAGATAGAATACGACCTTGATGTTAGAAAGGAATTGTTAGATGACCAGGTTGAGGTTATGCAGGAGAGATGTGAGCCTACGTTGATCAGTCCTGTGATTAAGGTGAAGATATGGGGTCAAGTTGTCGATGCCTTATTGGACTCAGGGAGCATGTGTTCTTGCATTAAGGCAGGCTTTTATGATGAGGTTAAGAGTAAAGGAGAAGCCATAGAGGAGATTCCTGTGTCCAATATATTTATATTGTCTGCTGTTGGGACTAAGTCACAGAGAGTGCGTAGACAGGTTGTCGCACCTATGTACATTGATGAGAAATGTGGTCGTCAGAGTTTTCTAGTGGTCGCGAATTTAGTGTATCCTGTCATATTAGGTGCGGATTGGCTACGCAGTCAGATGTGTAAGCTTGATTACGGCGAATCTAAGGTGAGATTCAAGTGGGGTGAGAGTTTTGATACGATTAGTCTGAGTTATCAGGTGGACTCGGGAACTTTTGTGAGTATATCAGTGTGTGTCCAGGTTTTAAATGAAGAGGAGGAAGTCAGTGAGGTTAGTAGCGGCATGGTATCAGAGGATATTCAAAGTTGTAGTATGGTAGTGGAAGAGGAGCGTGAAGGTAAATTTTCAAGTGTTGTGGAAGATACCATGTTGGAGGTAGAGCAGAAGGCTCAGTTGTTAGAGGTCTTGAGAGACCACAGTGAGGTGTTCTCTGACAAACCTGGTAGGACACATGTGTACGAGCATAGTTTCGAGATCACCGATAGGTCTAGTTTTAATGGTGTTAGATACCTGATACCACACGCCCATATCAAAGCAGTAGATGATGTCATTTCGCAGATGCTAGACGATGAGGTGATCGAATTCAGTAGGAGCCAGTATGTCAATCCGTTGGTAGTAGTGATTAAGAAGGATGGGTCAGTTAGGCTATGTTTGGATGCAAGACAAGCTAATAAACGCATTGCGCCGGATCATCAGCGACCGGAAACTACTGAGGATTTAGTTCAGAGATTTGGGGGTAAAGAATGGCTGTCCACATTAGATTTGAGTGCTAGTTTTTGGCAGGTATCCTTACGGAAGGAGGATAGGCAATTCACGGCTTTTTGTTACAAAAACCAACTGTTACAATTTACACGGATTCCTTTTGGTATGAAAACATCGTCAGCTGGGCTCATTCGCGCACTTAACATCGCTCTGGGACACGACACAGGGGATTTCACGGCCAGTTACATCGATGACTTAGTTATCGCATCACGTACATTTGGGGAACACATGGAACACCTTAGAATCGTTTTGGGAAAGTTGCATCGGGCCGGGTTCACAGTGAAACTTAAGAAGGCGATCTTTTGTGCACAACAGATCACGTTTTTAGGCCACACTATTACACCACAGGGGTTACGCCAGAAGGGTCGAAATTAGACAACATAATCAACACTCGGACACCACGTAACGTCAAACAACTTCGCTCTTTTCTGGGGGTATGTAATTATTTCAGGAGGTTTGTACTGCGGTATTCGCAGCTGTGCGGGCCATTTAGCGGGTTACTTAAACAGAATTCTAAAAGGGTTTGAGAAAAGGAACACGATGAGGCATTCATCAAACTTAAAGAGGGTTTTAGGGATGCTGTCACACTTAGGTACCCCGGCCAGGATAGTCAGTATATAGTGATGACAGATGCTAGCGACTTAGGTTTAGCAGGGGTGCTTTGTCAAATGGATGGGGATGGTAATCTAGGCATCGTGTCACTCGCTAGTAGAGGTCTAAATTCCGCGGAGAAAAGATACACTACTAGTGAGAAGGAATTGCTAGCCATTGTGTATTCACTGGGTAAGTTCCGGACCTATGTGCTTGGCCGGAAATTCCTAATCTATACAGACCATAACGCACTTACGTTTCTTAGTACATGTAGGATAACCTCGAACCGGCTTTCTAGGTGGATATTGGCGATCCAAGAGTACGATTTTGATATATTTCATGTAAAAGGGTCAGAAAACGCATTCGCGGATTTTGTGAGTCGCCACCCGGAAATTGCTGGGGAGGGAGTTGAAGCTAGGAGAGAGGAAGGAATTTTGGTCTGTGTAACTAGGATTTCAGATAGGGACGGGGAGAGGTTAAAGTTGGGTAAAATGAGAGAGGACCAATGCAAGGACGAGGAGATTCAGGACATTTATCGGGAACTCGAGGAAATGGAACATATGAGCATTGCCAAGAGGGGTAATAAGGAATTCAGGCTTTTTAACGACTTGCTAACTAGGAAATGCTTTGGCGAGAGATGGTGCGTGTGGGTTCCTAAGTCTTTGAGGTATGATATTATCTGGTTTTATCATAAGGAGTTAGGCCACTAAAGTGCAGAGAAGGTGTTGGGTGCTATTCAGGAGAACGTCTTCTCGAAAAACATGGGCAGGGAAGTCAGAAAAACCCTAGCAACATGTGAGTTGTGTCAGAAGTGCAAGCACCCCACAAGGTATTTAGAAGGGCCAAGGCAGGCTGTTTTAACTCAGAAACCAGGTGAGTTGGTGTGTGTTGACCTCTATGGGCCGTTGGAGAAGTCTCAGTATGGCTACCAATATGTGTTTGTCGTTGCTGATGCCTTTTCTAAGTATGTTAAGCTCTATCCCCTAAGACAGGCCACGGGGAGGAGTTGTGTAAATTGCATACTGGGGAAATATGTTCCGGAGTTTGGTAAGCCAGTCCGAATACTCTCAGACCACGGTTCTCAGTTCACCTCGAAGATATGGAGGACCAAGTTGAGTGAACTGGGAATACAGTGTACGTATTCCTCTATTAGGTATCCCCAAGGAAACATGTCTGAGAGAGTAATGAGAGAACTAGGGCGCATGTTTAGGACCTATGTGAGTGAGCGACATAATGCCTGGTTTTCGATGCTTGAGGACGTTGAGCGTTGGCTCAATGTAACTAAACACGAGAGCACGGGTCGCACTCCCATAGAAGTCCAGCTCGGCAGGAAGCCTGTCAGCGAACTTGCCATGATTTTGGGTTTGAGGACAGGGGAGGCCGTACCCAGAGATTTAAGTATCAGGTTAGCTGGGGAATATTTATGTAAGGCCAGTAAGAAACGGCAGAAGCAGCAAGGGAAGCGGGCAGGAGATAAGTTAGATGTAGGTGACCTTGTGCTTTTGAGGGTGCCTCATATCTCGTCCGCAGACCAGAAATTGGTGAGTAAATTTTTTCATTTGTATGAAGGACCGTATGAAATTGCACGGAAATTAGGGGCCTGTGCGTACGAGCTCCTTACAAAGGACGGAAGGGTGCTAGGGATTTACAATATTTCCAATCTGAGGATGTGCATATCCTAGTAGCCCTGTTGATTGTGTATATATTTGTGGCAGGAAGGAGTTAGGATTTTGGAAGGGAAGTCATGCCTAAAAGGATTGCTTTTATTCTATGGTATAGGACCAAATGAATGAAAACCAAGGGGGCGTTCTGTAACCTATATTTTATGAGTTCCCCATGACAGTTTTAATGTAGGCTCGTGGGTTTGTTATTTCTTTATATCATGTTATCGTGTTGGCAACGTGTTCAATTGCATTGGACACGTCTGCAGTAGACGCAGTGTCATTATTATTATTATTACTATTATCATATACGTATACTTTTATTATTAATTATTCAAGGTAATTGCCTGTCACTTGTTGGTGAGATATATTATGTCGCTGGTCACGAGAAAGAGTAGGTGCCCTTGCAAGTGGTGCTACCTATCCAAAGGGCTAGAACTATGACAAACGAGCTCACTCATGCTGTAAAGAATATGGCCTTGTATGAACTACTGGAGGTAGACGAGACGGGAAGAAGCCCTTAGGCGTGGAACAGGGTGTGTCAGACAGCCGAGCAAGGGGGCTGCTTGGAGTGGCTTGGGAACAATGTGACAAGAGTGATTCTGAGAAGACTTCCTGGTATGAGGTGTGGCTCGGGGGACGGGCTGAGGCATTCAGACGAGTGGTAGCAAGCTACCTGAGTGCACTGCGGAAGGGAGTGTCTCTCTTGAGCTGAGTGCTTCGTGTTTCGACGGAGGGTGATTGGGTTCTGGCTGTTATGCCACAATCACAGTAGGGCTGATAACCTATGCAAATAATTGTGCAACATTGAAGAGGACCGTGAAATGAGAAGGCATGGCTGACCAGCTTCAAAGTGGTGTAGAAGTGAAATGGACATATTGGGCAGACGACAGCATTACCGGTAATGTGAAAAACAAATAATGAATCTTTACAGGCCTAAATATTATTATTATTATTATTATATTATTATATTATATATTTTAATTGCTTTTCTTGTGTGTCACTTTTTTATTATATTTATCCATTTCTTGCATGCAGCTTCAGAATATAAAGTAAATTTAAATTGGATAGTTTCTTTTTAGTTAGATGCATGTAAACCTTCCTTCGTCTTTATTAATTTATAGGATGTTTTGGTAAGGCCTATGTACGAGCCAGTCCTTTCAGAATATCTGCACACGCCCGGAGTTAAGAAGAGTTTCAAAAAGGTGGATTTGTTCAATTACAGTACTAATTATGTCATTTGCTTAAATTTTAAAGAAAGGCCATTTATGAGGCAGAATATTCATTTTTATTTAATTTTTTGTATCTTCAAAGTTACAAATGGCTTCTCTGGGTGAAGCCATCTTGTGGCAAGAATTGAAAGATTACAATATAATATAATACCTTATAATATAATACAAACTCACCCATGTAACTTATAGCTGTCAGTTGTCCGAAACTTTGGACAGCTTACGCGACGATTTTGCAGACTTAGAAGATGACTGCTCTTTCCTAATTTCTTTCGTACAAAAGAAAAAGCGGCACTTCTTTAAATGAAAAACGAGTTTTCCAATAAGGTCCAGTTTATGTTCCATACAACATCCTAAATCACACGGCCCTAAAACAATCTCATCACTGCTGTCCAAACACTCATAAAATATATCACCCCACAAATTTGAAAGGGAAGATAGTTTCTTTTCAACGACTACTTCGACCTGTAAAAGAATGTTGAAGACACTGTCGGACGGGTGAGTTAGGTAAGTAAGGGCATTTATTGTGCCAAAGTCCTTTATGTGAGTGAAAGTTGCAGCTGTTGTGTCCGAAGGCCTTTCACTTTGAAGGGTTGTTGCACACTTCACAGAGCTGATTCCTTTCCTTAGTTGCTTGACAATGTATCCTGCTAGATAGTAAACCAAGCGTTGTTTCGGAATGTTGTCTTCATAAGGAAGGGGAAGATCATTCTCCTAGTCCGTTATCACCACTTTGTCTCTAATTTTGTCCTCCGCACACAACTTAACATATTTATTTTGTTCCTCGGTTCGCTTCGCATATAATCGCATTTGATTAACAAATGACGTGAGAGGTGGAACTTAGGTTCACAGTTCCCGGTCGGTGATATAGCAATCTTAATTGGAAAGTTTGGTATAAGATTTCAATATGTCTGTTTTTTTCACAGTCCTCTTCGGAGGAGATTTGCGTGCTTTCTGTCGCGTAGAGAAATATCTCGGCAAGTTTGGAAAAATGTGTGGGACTGCACCAAGCTTCAAACTCCATCTCTTTCTCGCCATTTCGACTGTCTTTCCTTCTATAATGAAAGTGTCCGTTTTAATAAGGAAATTATCGGAGAAATGTTTGTCACATACATATGACTTATTTGATAATTTAATGTATTTCCTCGGAATGGCCTTAGCCCATTTAAATAAATCATCTTCGGCTTTTGGAGGTCTAAAAAAGTGCCTATGTTGCAGATGACTTGTATCCAGTTCGGCACCCGGGAACAAAATAACATGGCATATTCACTTACACAGTTTTGTTTGACGAATATTACGAAGTTATAATTCGCTCGACAGCACAAGTGAAATGTAAAGAAGTAAGTGTAAAGGCTTACAAATACTAAACACACCAGTGTCAAAACGTATGTATTATTTCACTCTCGCTTCTTGATCGCATACACTTTTCAACACCAAGAAATAAGGACTAAACACGGGAGCATTTCTGTGTTTTCAAACTCGCCATCGCTTAGAAAGGAACTCCAACCAGCAACAAGCAACCGCTGCGCAGTCTGTCGGCGGGTGCAGCAACTACCCATACTAAAGATACGGAAAAATCGGGAGTCGCCACACTTTCTCTTCTATACGCTATGCTACTACTATTAACACGGAATTGTCGATTATATTGAGGGCTAAGCTTGGCAAGTGTGACCATGGTGAAGCCGAGACTGAATAGTAGTATAATGAATTTATGCATGTTCTCGAATCAGTCACCCTCAAGAGATACAATGAAAATGATAATAATAATAATAATAATAATAATAATAATAATGTTATTGGTTTTACGTCCCTTTTTAACTACTCTGGCTTTTAGAGACGCCGGGGTGCCGGAATTTCGCCCCGAAGGGAATCATTAACGAGCCAGAAAATCTACTGACACGGCTCCCTCGCATTTTCGCACCCTCATACGCCAGCTGACTGCGCCAGGATGCGAACCTGCACAATGAAAATGAAAATCCACAGCCTGCTTCCAGTCGACCGACCGGGTGAGGGATGGAATGAATGAAGCACCCATCTAGCGGCGATGATATGAACTGTGCTGGCTGACGAAGCCTGTCGCACTCCTCTGAGGCAATGTTTAAATGAATGACAGATGAAATGAAATGATAGGGGAGATTATTCCTGGAATGAAATTTTGACAGGAAATAACGGAGTACCCGGAGAAAAACCTGTCTGCATCCGTTTTTCCAGCACAGATGTCACATGGAGTGACCGGGATTTGAACCACCGACCCAGCCGGTGAGAGGCCGGCGTGCTGTTGTCTAAGCCACGGAGGCTACAAGAGATACAATGATAGTAATAATAATAATAATAATAATAATAATAATAATAATAAGAATAAGAATAAGAATAAGAATAGTAATAAAATAATAACAATAATAATATTAATACGAGTAATTAAATATTCGAGATTGCTAGCTAAGTGAGATATCCGAAATATTTCTTTAATTTAAGGGCTTGTACATCTTTTTCATCAGTCGTGAGTAGGCTATTTAGGTGTGTGTGTAGACATTTTGTAATAACCTCTGTAATTGGACGCTTGGACTTGACCACTGCACCATTGTGCCAAAACCTGTGTTATTGAGATGACTGTAGCAGTTCGCTTAGCATTATGTATTAGGATTTAAGATTGGGGTATGTGTCCAAGTACTGAAACTAACGCACAATTCCAAGATTTGCCTAAAGTGAGTGTGAAAACTACACTAAGGCACCCCACTGTAATCACTGAGATTTGGGCCTGGAAACAAAGTTAGCATTGATTTCTCTCACAATCGAATTTGACGAGCCCTCGCAGAAGGACACAACCACGGGTTTACTAGAGGGGATGAGACTACTTCAAAGGCCTTGATCTCAACCGTGTTGCTTCGTGATGGCCATAGCCACCAGAACCAGTTCTACTCCTAGTTGCTGTTGTCGAGTGACCTGATCCGCTGCAATCTGATACTATGGGATTTTCATCATAAACGAACCTTCTCTAGTTCTATGATGCTATCATTAGTGGACGACGAGCATCCCTCCACATTCTCCAAGAACTAGGTGGTATGATAGGGGAGTGACTAGGAAGAGGAAATCTTTGTAATTACGATACCAGTAACCTACGTGACGGGCGCAGTATAATGGTTAGTCCCTTGAGATGGACATCTCATCTGATCTTCTATATAATTATTCCACTAAATATGCATAGTTAATAATTCTGCTTTGTTGATGATGCAGATGACAAAAATTGGTGCAGTTTGGTTTTTAGAACGAACCTGGTATCTATATCTCAGTGATTCCAACTGGATATCACAAAATATTTTAAGAGGTGTTTATCACAGCCATTAGAAAATATAATTGGAATGCTGATATCTGCAAGAGATTGGAAGATAATTTACCGGAGATATCTTTGACTAACCATGCATTCTTTCTTGCTCGTACCCACAAAATGGCAACCAAACTGTTAACGCAATCCTTGGATCTCCATTGCTACCCAGTGATACTATTCTCACTTAAGAGTATTAAACTCGATTCTTTGTGATGACGTCTATCATGTATGCTGTTGTAGGGATACTCTCTATACTGGGTGGGCGAAACACGACAGGATCACTTTTACCACGACAGGGGTAATTTAGTTTTTGATATGGCTGGTTACTAATCCACTGAGTCGTACTAATTGAGCCGAAATGTTCTGCAATTGCAGTAATTACGCGTTAAAGCTAAATTATAGGTTGGCTCTGAATGTCGCTCTCTATTGTCGGACAGAACAACCGTTGTAATCTAGTTCCTAGACCATTACCCCTCCTTCTCTCCCAGCACTCGCTCAGTTCTACGAAACAATCTGGAGGGAGTTCTCAGGGCAGCTGCATGGGATGTAATGGCTCAGTGGTCAGGCTGCTTATCTCGCACCAAGGCAGACAAGTTAAATTTTACCGTATATGAATATTTGTGGGAATTTCGAGGTGGAATATCACGTCCTGGTTAGGATTCCAAATAAATGAAAAGGAGGTCGTGTGGCATATGATCGCGAGTATGCAACATTAGACTATCGTGTTGGAAGCCATTTTCAGTGTTGCCTTAGTAATCGAAATTTAGTGTTTTTCAGTCGGTGAACTCGATTGTACCCAATTTTATTGGGCGCTTCTCTAATCCTGAAAGAAATTTACATGAGATTAATAAATATATATCTATAATTAATTTATTAATCTCATGTAATATTTTTCCGGATTGGGGAAACACCCATAACATTAATTAATTAATTGACTTCCTCCTTTCTTTCTTCCTTCCTATTCCACTTTGCCAATTGGCTACCGTGGTGGTGGGTCGAGACAGAAAATCATGTATAAGAGTCCTACGGCGTAACCCTGCTAGTTAAATCGTGCACCACGGCCGCGAGGGCATCTGCCGCAAGTCCGGAGATTACAGGTTCGAATCTCGACGCCAACAGCGGCTATCCTGAGTGAGATCTTTCCCCCGTCATTCCTCACTCCCTCGACTCAAATGCCGGGATAGTACCTTATTTCAAGTCCCCTGGGCGGCTACCACATCCCTGACCCTAGTGCAGTTACACACACTACTGCAGTCATTACCTAATAAAAGTCATCAGACTAATTCAACACATACGGGTCTGATGACCAAGATGTTCCAAGCCCCTCCGATGAATTAACAACAACATGTATAAGAACGGATGTTCCTACAAATCTACCATACCTTTAACCATTCGGTACAAATAAGTTAGTACATGCTGAGATTCTCTTCACGAGGAAACCACAACTTCAGTCTGTCCTCTTACTTTCTGGTGGCTGGGGATCGACTTCCTAAGTTTGTTTTAGGCAGTATATTCTCCACTATTATCCTTCCAGTATTATTCTACTAAGGTCCCATTCCAGTTTTGTACCGAAAATAAGGTCCTGTTAACACCAACCTAAACATATGGAGTACCTACAGGTTCCGCATAACCTATGTGTGCCCGAAACGCACTCACTTCCTCTTTAAATGCCTCTCAATTAAATAAATACCTTAAAAATGTACATTTACAATGGGAGCACCCTAACCTGGCGAGTCTGCCGCTAGAGCACAGGGCAGTGCGGCGGCGGCAGCCATCTGGCGGGAGCGCGGCGTACTGCTAGCTGAGGAGACTCTCAGCAGATGGCTCCGGTGTGGTCTCGCCAAGACGTTCTCTAGGGTTCAATACTTTGCAAATGTAAAAATTGCTGTAGAAGAAACTCCCGAGCAAACAATAACCGATGAATTAGTTGTAACATCGAATATTGTCTACAAAGAGGTGCTGTGACAAGTACAAAACACTGTTCTACATAATTCTTTGTGTACTTCTCATGTACGTATGCCGTTTAACCCTTTATAGGGCAAATGACTGGGGGTATAAAATATTTGTTATTTCTGCACATTTGTAATTGGGGGTGATAGATGAGCAGGAATATGCAACAATTTTATGGGTGTGGATTCTATTTTAGGAAATATGGGTTGGGAAATTATTATCCCACTGCCCACACCCGACAGTATGTTTCTTAAATGAGCAGATGATGATGATACTGTGTTTATCACTCAATAATGAGGTTTATTTTACAGGATATAATATATAAAAACACCCATCACACTCTATAATTAAAAAAAAAATGTAACTCCCACGCAAAACAAGGTCAATGACCTATATCATCTTTGCCGAAAACTTCACAAAAAATATAAAAGTGATTTTGGAATGTTAAAAGTTAGTATATTCGAATATAATTCAATAATTTCAAAATAGTATTTACTATAAACCCAGAAAATTAATTTTAAAAATGTATATTCTATGGCAAACACCCTGAGCAGGATAATTATTTCCATTCTAGCTGAAATATATTTACTCAAGTGACCAAATCCATTATTAACATTGTATTTCAGTTATATACCAACGTTTACAAATCTCTTATCTTCAATAAGAATGTAAAACAATGCATTTCCTTCACTCAACAAAACCGAACAGGCGAGCACGTGCACTGTGGAGACCACTGGGATATATGCTTTCCACCTTTGGTTTCTGATGACAGTATACATCAAATTAATAGGTTTTCAATATTTTTCTGCATCTAGCATATGGATGCATGTGGAACTGCTTGAAATGAAAGGGGTGGGAAGATTCTCTCCCTAACACCGTTCTATAAATACATGGTGGGAAGATAGTATCCCAAGGACCTATAAAGGGTTCAACAATAAATACATTTCTTGAATATTTAAAACTTCGTTCTCCCACATTCCTCCCTACTACCCCATAAACCTACATTCACGTTGCGAAAACTCGCACGGGCCCACTAGTTATTATTATTATTCAGCAACTTACGTACGGTATCTCTTAAGAAATGCGAAGGCAAGGTTATTCTGTTAGTGGATTGACAGTGTTCCCACCATCCACAGTGGTTGGTGGAACATGGCAGGTTATAAAGGAAACAACACAACATCGAAATCAATTCAACAGCTGATTAGCGCATAGGGTACAAAAGAACCAAATTAGCATTCTCCCCCGCAACTCAACTCACGTGCTGTGTGTCTCCGGAACAATAGCTCCCAGGGGCAGCATATCCTCCCTTCCCTAGAGCGATAGGCTTTCTCTTTTTGCAAGTAAGGAACATATCTTAGTGTTATGTTTAATGAGAACTCGGAAGGCCTATTATGAGCAGACATGGTAGTCGTAGCACGCAGTCAGGATTAAAACAGAGCGAGAACACTAGGTTCTGTAGAAAACTGGAGTATTAATTTTTTACTTCCAATTAATCATAGTATTAAACTAATTAAAACTCACAACCCCATGTACCCAACAATGAAACTCATGTTTCAAATATTATAAGCATGGTTGCGATTTATTACAGTTTAACAGATACAATATAAATTATCAATGTCAACTTTTGGATATAATATGGATTATGATGAGTTGACGAATAAAATAATGTCTAGAATACTGCTAGTTTTAATTAAATGAAGACCCATCATACGATACGAACTAACAAAGAAACTATATTAACTGGAAGTACTTGATCTGGTATAGATGTGGCACAACGGCATTAGCGTGAAATGTTTATTCAGTGATACCAAAATGAGATCTCCTAGGCCTATCGCATATCTAGCAGTAGTTTTGGGGCTGATAAGTTTGCTAATTCGAGCACCGCTTGGACGGGAGTGGGAAGAGGTTAGAGCATGCGAGACACAATTGAGTAAGAGTGAGGAAGATACTCTGATAATCATGTATAAGATTCCCCGGGCGTAGCCGTGTTCGTTAAATCATGCACCACGACCGTGAGGGCAGCTGCAGCAAGTACGAAAATTTTAGGTTCGAATCTCGGCACTGATAGCAGCTATCCTGGGTGTGGTTTTTACCTTGGTTCTTCCACACTCCCTCCAGACAATCGTTGGGATAGTATCCTATTTCAAGTCCCGGGCATCTAACACAGTACTCACACTACTACAGTCATCACACAAATGCAGGTTATCACACAAATTTAACACACACACACCTACACGGGGCTGACGATCAAGATATCCTAAGACCCTAAAATGAATTAACAACTCAATTAAACACACAGACACTACAAAAACACAGGTTATTAGATAGAGACAAGCCCCTAAATGGAAACAACAACATGCTGGTGCACAGATGAATGTTAGTTACGGGAGGGGTATTTAATATTCATGACCACTCCCTGGATCCATCACTGGGATAGTGCTTCAGAATGTAAGTTTAATCGCCCTCATAATACATGCAGACAGCTTCACTGTTCTTGCGAGCAACTTCACAGGTAAATCCCAACAAAGGGAAAACAAGAAGATAGACCTCTGTCTCGGTGTGAACACAGTTTGTGTGTAACACGGCTTGTGTGAGCAGAAAGGTTGCAGACTATGCGACAGCCGGCACGGCAGTTTGTTTGAGCAAGCTGTCTGTTTACATTCTGTGTTTAATAAATCCAGCATCCCAGGAAAAACAAGCATTCTGTCCTAAGGGCCTGATTTGCATGCCACGTTCAATCGAGTACATACAGCGTACTGAAAGTCGAAACGCAGCAAAAATATCACTGCTCAGAAGAAGAGAGATCCTCTTTCCTTTTAAGAAGAGAAATTGACATTAACACCATTTAGCTTACTTGATAGGTTAAAATATACAGGGTGTATCTGCGATGATGTTAAAAACTTTCAGGCATGACGGAGGAAGGTAAATGGATCAATGTGAAATAAGAAACCATAGTACGGAAACGATCGAGTCACAAATTATAAACAAAATGCTACTCATTTTGATACCGGTTACCTGCAAACGTTTCGCAAGCTACTACATTTACAACAACTGTTCAAAATGACGTCCCGCGGCATCAATGCACGCATAGCATCGTCGGACGAAGTTCTGTCGTGTCCGTTCGAATATCGCCGGTGTTGTTTGAACAGCGTCGCAGGCAACGAAAATTCTTGCCAGGAGATCCTCTTCCGTCTCGACATTGTCTCATACACACAAGACTTTTCACATGCTCCCCCCAGAAGAAATCCAGTGGGGGTGAGATCAGCTAAATGAGCTGCTCGCCAGCCTCCCCCTCCCTCTTCCGATCCACTTTGCAGGGAATGTCTGATCGAGGTTTCCACGAACCTTCCGTCCAAATGTTGTAACCATATCCGTTGACGAAGGGCAAGTGGGATGTGTTCCAGGAACCTGGGTAGTACATCTCTGAGCAACCCTGTGCACACTGCTGCATTGGGAACTAGAATTGAGGACGGACATTATACAACTGTGAGTATTAATAACTGTTGACTCGATCGTATCCGGACAATGAGTCCATCGATCCATTTGCCTCCCTCCATCATCCCTGAAAGTTTGTAATATCATCACGGATACACCTTATATATATATTGAACCCTTGCAAAGAAGCATATGAGACTCAGTTTCGGGGGGGAGGTGGTGTAACAGTCCTCTCTGTAACGATGCTGGAACTAGAATTCGAAGTTTGGTGTGATCATTATCCACGAACTTGTGAAGAAGATTATTGAGGTAGTGGAATTTTGCTTCCTTTGCACGGGCTTCTCGATATTCAGGTGAATCTCGCTGTGGTTCCTTCTTGTAGAACTTGATCATCATCATCATCCATGGGTCCTTTTCTTGTTCCTTCTGAATTTCTTTCAACTTATCCAAAAATTCACGAGCCTTAGGTGTTAATGCTATGTGTTGTACATCTACTGCTGTCTCGTTCTCATCTTCGGGGTTCCTGCTTAAAGCATCTGGTATGATGTTCATCCTTCCAGGGCAGTGTTTTATGGTGATATCGAACTGCTGGATATAAATGGACCAACGCGTACCTCTTTCGCTTGCCATCGTGGTCTTGAATAAGTAGGTCAGTGCATGGTGGTCAGTTCTGACAACAATGGAGTACCCGAAGACCATCTTGCGCCATTGTTGTAACGAGTACAAAATTGCTAACAACTCAAGTTCTGTAACAGTGTAGTTTCTCTCGTGCTTCCTAAGTTTACGACTAGTAAATTCCAAATATGATCGATTCTTGGGTTCATCAGCGTCCTCTTGGTAAAGCATGGCGCCGATCCCAATCAACGAAGCGTCTGCCTGGATCACAAATTTCTTCGCGAAGTCTGGGTATCCTAACTTCACACAATTCTCCAGTAGGTCTTTCGTGGCTCTAAAGGACCAGTCGCACTCCTCATTCCATGACCATCGATTAGATTTCTTAAGCATCTCTTGCATCGGTGCTACAGTTTCCGTGTACCCAGGACAATTCTCTTTAAAGAAACCTGTCACTCCCAAAAATGTTCTAACATGTTTCACTTTAGTTGGTGTCGGGAATATCTTAATTGCGTCTATTTTCGCCGGATTTGGTCTCACGCCTTCTACATCAATTATGTGACCCAAATATAGAATCTCGCTCTGGCAAAAGTGCGATTTCTTCAAATTAATTTTGAAATTCATGGTTCACAAATTATCCAAAAGTTTGTTTAGGTTTTCCAAATGTTCCCCCATTGTTTCTGATGCTATGAGTATGTCATCAACATATCTTGTAGTGAAGCTCTTGACCTCTTCAGTTAGATTCCTGTCTAGTGCTCTTATCAATGCACATCCTGCTATTTTTACACCAAAGGGCATGCGAGACCAGATATAGCTTTGGTTATCAAATAAAAAACCCGTCAATAACTTGGATTTTTCCTCAAGTTCCAGGTGGTGGAAACTATTCGTTAAATCGACGCTAGAATATATCTTCTTTCCACGGAAGCTCTTCAATACATCTTTGACTCTTGGTGCTTGGTCGTGCTCGACTAACAGTTTGCTATTTAAAACCCGTGCGTCTAGGCATAATCTGATTGATCCATTGGGCTTGGCCACAGCCAATATTGCATTTAAATATGGGGTTGCTGCTTTTCTAATCATGCCAGAATCTAATAGGTTAGTAATAATGTCCTTGATCTGAGCAAAATGTTTCTCTGGGATCGGGTACAATTTACTCTCAAATGGGGTCCAATCGGTAATTTGCATGGCATACTGAAAATTTAATACTTTTCCAGGGATCGTGTCGAAAACTCCCTTATGATGTCTCAAAATCTCCTCTAATTTGCTTCTGTCAGGTTCCCCTACTATTGCCTCCTTAAGTCGCTCCTGAAGTAAAATTTCAAACTTGGACCCGCTAATTTCTTCCTCCGCCAAATGTATCCAAAGTTCCTGCGAAATATCTTGACCGTCAATTTCAATAACAGCTGTCTCGCTTACTCGTTCCTCCGTCGAGTTCTTATCTTCAATCTCCTCATTAGTGCATTCTTCAATGACCCAAGTATTCGCCTCTCTCTCTAGTGGACTCTCTTCCATGTTCAGACCAACGTGACTCAAGCCCTCAACTTCTTTAAAGCTCACAGTATTATTATGTAGGTCAATTATAGCGTGGAAATCACAAATGAAGTTGGCTCCCAGAATAACATTATAATTCATCTTTGGTATCACGATAAAAGTTTGTGAAAATGTATGGTTTAATATCTCCAGATCTAAATATGCTTGGTGCTTGCAAACTATGGTCTTGTCAGGAATGACACCCTCGGACTTTCATTAATGGTACAGGCATAATTGGAATGGTTTGTTTATTTCCAATTTCTTTCAACAATGCTTCCGTGACTAAACTCACTTGGCTACCCGTGTCGATCAGGCACCTCACTCTAAGACCTCCAATATGAGCATACATAATTGGTAATTGTCTGATTACATTGTCTCGGTCCTTCACCACTTCCTCCAGGCAATCGTCCGGGAATGCTACCCACTCTTCAATGTTCGCAACAATCAACTCCTCCCGTTCCCTGGTTTCCTCCGTTTTCAGGCTATCTGGTTTTGAAGTAATCGTGTTCTTTTTATCCTGCGACCCATTTGTTGAGTTTCGCCGGTTGTCATCGTGTCTCTCCTGCTGACGTAATAAACTTTCCGCCCCCGCATCCTGGTGATTTTCTGGGCTCTTTCTATTTGCCATCGCACGCCCCCACTTCTCTTTCTCTGTCTTCTTCTGCATTTAGTTCATCCAAATATTTTTGCGACTCGGCGTAACGCTCGTTCCAGTCATTACGATAATCTCCCTGGTTATCTTGCCGATAATTCCTCTGATTATTCCATCTGCCGTCCCCGTTCCTTTGGTATGGTCTACCCTGCCTTTGGTTTCCCCTCCAGTTAGTATATTCTCGCTGGTACGTCCTCTGATTGTGATTGTTGTTCTGATTATTGTTATAATTATCACGGCAATTTTGGAAGTTCCTATTGTTGTTATTAATATATTGGTTCCGACCGTCGAACTCCTGCCGTCTGAGCGTAAATTGTGTGCTGGTGGATTGTGTCTTCGTCTGATTGTTCTGACTTTGACCGTTTTGATGCCCTTGAACTACTTCTGCAGTGTTCACGCACTCCATATTCCGTCTCCCGGTCTGCGGACTAACCATACTCGTTTCATCTAAGTGGCGGAGTATCTCCTCGGCCTGAACTGCGGTTTTGATATTTCCTGCCACTAAAAATTGCTGTATGTTCATCGGAAGCTGCTTGCCGATAGTTAAAACCATGGTTTCTTCAGAAGGCGGCTCGTCAAAATCGCGGAATTTTACTAGCTGTTGACTAAAGAACTCAGAAAACCTTGTAGGGTGTGTGCTATGGTATTTTCTGGTATATAAGTCCATCCTCAACCCCTGCTGCAGTGAAGGACTCCAAAACTTCCTCAGAAATGCCTCTTTAAACTAGGCCATGTCATTAAACGTATACTTGAAGCTTTGAAACCAGATTAAACTTGGGCCCTCTAAAAATTTCTCCACCAGGCGAAGCTGTTTTGCGGGACAGACGTGTTGGTCATTAAAGTAATCATCCAGCTGGCGCAAGAATGCTTTTGGAGTAGATCCTGAATTTTCCTTGAATTTGTCGGGTTTAAAATCGTTTCCCCTAATTACTTGTATGACTTGGGCAGGTGCCAGACCAGGTTGTGGAGTTGATGTCTGCCCTCTGTAATTTTGGAATGTGTCGCAAGTTATCTTTGTACTCTGACGTCGGCTCGTATCCTCAGCTAGCTTCAAGCCCTCCGGACTTCCAATACTTCCATGTTTCCCTACTGAATTTTCTGAAGAGAATAAAGTGGCATTCTCTAAAGATCTTATCTCATTCTTAACGATGAGGTCCGCGTGTTCTTGGAGCTTGGACTTCATACTTTCCTCCAGAGCCTGCATTCTAGAGTTATTCTCGCCTAGCCTCTTTAATATCGTCAGCCTATCTCCTTTAGTCTCATTCACCTGCTGTTCCCAATCTTTCCGGATCCTACTCTTCAAATTATTAATTTTTTCTTCATAGTTTTCCTGATTCTTCTCAAGCTGTTCCCTATTTGATCTTGTATCAATTGCTGAGTTTTAATTAATTGTTATCCTATCTCTTGTATCTGCTTCTGAGTTTTAATTGATTGTTCTCCCATTTCTTTCTGATTCTTATTTAACTGTTCTTCCATTTCTTCTCGTATTTGCTCTTGATTTTTAGTTAACTGGTCTTCCTGGTTTTCGCGCAAGTGCATCCGTTCTTCCTCCGTTTTTATCTCCAGTTTGTCAAGTTCCTTTATCAATCCTAACACATTGTTGTCGACTGAATTAATCTGCTCCTGTATGTTTACATTTTTCGCCTCTATTGTGTTGAATTGCCCCTGTAATTCATCCTGCGTGCTTTTGATCCCTGCCGTGTTGTTTACGCATGCTGTCTGAATTTGTTTCAGTTTGGCGGCTACCATTCCATCTAACTGTACTAGTTTATCGTCGAATTTAGATTCTAGTTTCTTAATTTCTCCTAATTGCCTCGAATTATTCTCTGCCACCTCTCCTGCCAGTTTCTCTAATTCTACTTTAGTACTCTGATTTATTTCAAGTGTGATCCTCTCTAATTGAACTGTTTGTAATGTTGCCTGCTCCGATAACTTGTGGTTTAGTTCAGCTAACTGTTTATTATTATTATCACTCTGTTCACGTAATTGAGTAGTTATGTCATTTAATTGTTTATCATTATGTTCACGCAACTCGTGTAATTGTTTGTCGGTATCCAATTTCAGAATTTGCAATTGCACCGTAATGTTACTGTTCACGTCCTGTAATTGTTTATCACTATGTTCACTTATCTCCTCCTTCATGCTTTTTAACTGTTCCTCCGTCTTTGCAGACATTTGCACAGACAACTGCTCCAACAAAACTTTCATCTCCTCGATGCTAGCCATCGCAAAACACACAAATATATTCTGAGAAAATAGGGTCATGCAATGGGATTCCAGTCGTACACACACACACATGTCTTGATATTTAAATATTAAATTGATTCTAATTTAAATAAATTTTCAGTAATCAAAATCTTACTGAATAATGACTCTTATTTCCAAACAACAAAATAACTCCCTTGTGATCTGCTTTTAAATTCCTAACTAACAGAATTTACGAAAGACACTTTAATTAACCGAAGTTAATTAAATGTAAAGTAAGGAAACACCTTCCTGCTTTTGACTGAGTTCACTAAATATGCAATTTTTTTAATTTTAAGCTGGGCGCCAGAACAAGTTAACAACAAATACAATATCAACTTCTAACCTTGTTCAACATTTCTAACTTTAAGAACTCAGTGATTTTACTGATACACATGGCGGTACAACTTCGCCTCAATTTACTGAATTTACTCTTGTCCTGCTGACCTGGCATCATTTCTCAGCGAAATAAGTATGAGGTCAACAAAGCAACAACAACAACAATCCCCACTTGGGCAACCATTTTTGATATATGAACCCTTGCAAAGAAGCGTATATGAGACTCAGTTTCGGAGGGGGTGTAACAATCCATTTCGTAAAGTTGTTGTTAAGCGCTTCTTATAACATGAAGGGTAACATATAACAAAATAACATGCAGGAAAAAGTGAATACCAGGATTAAAACTTATGAATTTAATAACAGATCAACAAATTTACACTATTTACAATAACAAAACAAACAAGGTCTCCCAAATGACTCCCACTTGAATTAATAAAAATTGCCAAACTAGGCCCGATCTCAGGAGATATCGTTAACATCTGGACCAAATGTCCCAAATTACTACAATGACATGTGCGTGTGCGGCTGTTCTACATGCGTTACGATGTGTACAAATTAATGCGAGATTCGTTACCATCCAGCAAACCTTCAGGGGACGAATCTGCATTGTCTTAGAGCTAGACAGACACGAGGAACCAACTACACACTAATTAAACTAATCCGACACTTCCTACACTAAATAAAACAAAAATAATTTCCGCATGAAATTGGAATCAAAGAACTGCCGTAGCAAACAACATTAACGCCTAAAACTAGGACTTTTCAAATCAACACAAGTAAATCAACACGTGACCAATCAAGAAAAATACACATATGGCCGCTTGCCATTTTTACAAGAAAATATAAAAATACACCCAGCGGTGTCACAACAGACAAATTAAGCAATGAAATGAGTCACAGAAATCACTAGGCTCAAAGCCAACATTTACATCATAAAACAAACATTTCATTTCATACGATATGCGGTAATTCGTAACGGACATGGCGAACTCCCAATTAATTTATGATCCAATGGCCATTTAAAGGAACAGGTTTGCTACAGATAGCTTACAGGGGTCAGTCGGTCAGCTGGACTGCCTAAACGATGAATCACTAGACATAGACGGGCGCTAAGTGGAATCTGCACATCTGTCAACCCACGTGTCAATAACCTCGACCTGCCGTGGCACTGGTTCGAGTCTCGAAGAAGCGTGCTCCCAAAAGCACATAATAAACGTGTGTGTGTTAAAATAAAATATCTCAGCATTTCCCACGGAAATCCAAGAATCAGCACTGGACAAGGTACAGTAGTCTCTGAGAGCGCTCTGCCTTTCCATAAAATACAACCACAATATTATGAGGGCGGTAGGCACATTCTACCCCTCATCACGAAGAATCAATACACACACTTTGACACAATACACACACCAGAATCACACGTATGGGTTTGACAGAAACCTGAAATAAAGGACATAAAATATTTTCCACCGACTTGCGCTCCCAATCTAGTCCGTGACTAAAGGACCTGAAAAGGACTCAAAAAACTCAAAAATATAGAACTAAGGTGTTCTACAGTGACATCTTAATTTGTTGCTCTCGGCAACCCTAGTATGAATAAAAACCTGTTCGTGAAACATCTAACAACTTTTACCCCCTTTTCCTACAAAAAAAAAATGAACTTGAATAAAGCACCACTTATCGACCGTGACGAGTTTCGCATTCGCATGGATAAAATCAAATACACACGCCGTGCATACTAATAATGACTCATAAGAAAAATATACAATCAAACAAACACTTGGCCACGTGCCAACGTACATTTAATTATAACAGTGTCGGCGCACAAAAAATCTAAATACAAGAAAAACAATGAATAAAATATTTACAACGTTCCCGCGTCTAATCTAACTACATATTGAATAAATCTATGGTTTGTACATCACCGTCCAGCTCGTAGAACTCAACCTCCATCCCAAGGCATTTCCCTACGGGAAATCTACTCGCCCATCGTCGACGTATTGGTAGAGGCGTAGCACTTCATTCCACCAATCGACCTTCCAGGAGACATCTTGGCGTTGCTTCTTGGAAAGAAATGTTCAAAGTTATTAGTTTGCTAGCTAGAATCGCTATGAGCTACTGACTTTCACTCACAATAAAGTCCTAGGCGATTACTCAACGTAGAAATGGCCCTATCTCAGCATTTGCTTATATCACACGCACATATACGTCATACAAAATATAACACAATATTTACAGAAAATTACACTCTTCGTTCACCGCGCAACTGGCTTTTAACAAGTCTCAAATTATGTCTACCGCGTAGCGCTTATCTCGACTAGAGATCTCCTCCGCTAAGCGTGCACTCTGCTCCCTTGAGCACAAAATAAAATGTTTGTCCAAACAAACGTGAAGTATGCTCACTAGAACTTGATAAAATCGTTACTCAAACTGGCGTGGACGATGCTCCTCGGAGCCCGATAAAGTTGTGTCTCAAACAGCTCATCACCGATCAATTTATTAGAAACTGACAGAACGGGGTGGAGTGGGGGCAATCTGTGAAAATAATCTGTAGTTTTTAACTCACCGACATGGGACTAGTATCAATCTTCTTCTTTTCATCCAAACGTCTCATTGGACTTATGCGGAATTATATCGCATCGGCGGTTCTTCAGACACGTGTTTTAGCGCGCCTTTTTAAGGTACGCCACTCTCCGCGTGGCTTAGGCGTCCTCTCTCCTGATTTGCTGATTCAATCGAGTATCGGTTGGAACTTCACTTCTGACACGCCCATAATGACGCCGACTCGGATGCGCGTTGATACTGAATTTGTCCTTGAACTTGGCTTAACCGGTCATCGTCAGGAATAACTACCACGCTGCTTCTGTTGTAATCGTTGCGACACACTATCTGTCTCCCCTCTGTCAACCTCCAACATGTACTGCCTGGGCATCAGTAATAATAATAATAATAATAAAAATCATGAAGACTTATGGATCGGCAAATCAATAAGGGTTCAATATCTTAATACACAGCTCAGAAATATACGGTAAATGACTAACCTACATTAGAGAGGAACATTTACACTCCACCTATTTCCTTTTTCATGTAGAATTACAGTTTATTTAGAGACAATTGCAGCGTTTTATATTTGATAAGGGTAACAATGTAACAAATAGGCGTATATGGTGGTTTATATTATGTAGCCTGTTCGTGGATGTAGAACAGTTTCGTGAAATAGTTACCTCACAGGCACAGTAATATTATTTTCCATGAGCAATTTAGAGGAAACTCCAAACGTATTCTGCACATATGTAAGTGTGATTTCCTTCATTCATTGTATAACACCATCTTAATTCCTCTATATAGTTCAAATTTCTTTGTATAGTTCCGTTTATTATCGATAGTTCCTTGTTCGCCAAGCATTCAACACAAAACTACAACTGAAAAAATAAGAGAAACCATTGCTCGTCTCGTTTGAAATAGTTTTATTACTGGAAAATATTCTTCCATTCCAGTCAGCCTTCAGGAATAGGAGAATATGCTAATGAGGCCCACACTCATTAAAACTCAATCTTTGATCCGATTCTCTTTTCCTGTATTGGGGATAGATTTTGATAGATGTATGCAATTACAAGCCAGTCACATATGCACAATGCGACCATGGAGCCTACGTACTGTCATAATGAAACGCAGGGAGAACAGACAATGTAGAGAGGGCGCGAAAACTCGTCAGGAACAATAGCCGTGGTGTGCCAGATGCCAGTCAATACAGACGTCTCATGGAACACTACACATTACAAACATCAATCGTGAATTATTTCTTACACTAACAAGGGACACCATTGATCTCGAACGCTCGGAACCACATGAAACCATTCGTAGAATAACACTCGATCATAACAAAAAAAAAACAGTGGTCTGATCATTTCCATGCAAAACTCCGCACTTGCCTGCTAGCGCCATTAGAAGGTGGTATGTTGTAGCTGCACGAATATTCATTCATTCATTCCTTTATTTGCAATTGGGGGTGTGTCCCCCGGTGGCAAATTGGGTATACATAACAAATACATAATTATACATAACACTTCAATAACAATTTACAATTAAACTGGAGTATTTACACAAATAGTCAGTCTTTTCTTAAACACACCAATATGTTTGGGAAAAGGCTCTAAGACTGCGGCAGGTAGAGATTTCCAGTTATCAATGGCCCGGTTAACGAAGGAATATTTACCATAATTTGTACGCTGTGGTCGGCCCTTAACTTTGAAAGGATGATCACTCCTGCTCATGTAAGTGGGCTTTCCCATACGTTTGCCAAGCTCACCCCATGCTGGTTGATTTGTATACGTGTTGTACATAGCGCAGAGTCTAGATTTCATCCTCCTAGCCTCCAGTGATTCCCTCCCAAGTTTCTTTAACAAGTGCTCAAGTTGCGTGAATGGTATACCTGCAGTACGAACGTGCCTCTTGGAGTGTTCACATGCGGAGAACTGTGTAATGTGTGTACAATGATATCATGAGGAGAATTAGTACTACTAATGTGGTCCAAATATTAGGGATAAAGTTGTGAAGTGTGGAATATGGAAGGGACATCGGTGTCGAGGATAGAGAGTTCGCAGATATAATGTATAATATAATAATTCAGAAATATACTCGGGATATCACGGAAATACATGATGTAACGCTGGATATATCTAGTGATGTTGAAGGACAGAAAGAACCGGAACCTGAAGGGGGTTGTTCAATCAGTACACGACGTTCGTCTCCAGAGAAACAGGAACAGTCAAATCAAACTGAGTACGAACTATCTCCACCCGAAAAGTCGAGGCCCATTATATTATAAGATATTGATGACAGCGTACTAAAGAACATTTATGAAGACTATTACGATCGTTGCTTCAATTCCTATAACAAACTAATGAGGCGTTATAAGTGTATTAAATGTAAATCAAATTGCGGATTAATTCAAAATTATGTGTCTTGCAAAAGGCGAGCAGGCGCTCGTTTCAATGGAAACAGACTGTCGCTTTTACAAACTATAAAAGACATGTGATATCTCAGTTTGGTAGTGCAAGGACGTATGAATCTAGAGTTCACTATTGGCATCTGAAAATGTGACCACTAGAAGCGTCAAAAATGGTCGGCGTGGACAATTTCAAATATTCGATTTCGTTTATCGACAATATTAAGGCTGATTATGACATTACATCCACGCATATTTCTTACATTTCTCACACGTAAGGACACTGAAGACGATAATAGTGTACGTCAGAAGGCACAACAGTTTGTGGAGGAAGTGAACTTGGGTATGACACAGCAGGGTGTGGAGAAATGACATGTTTGGAACAGTGACCAGAGTCAATTCCAGTATGAAATATCTTCATCATCAACACTGTCGCACTGAGGAGAGAAAACTAAAGCTAGTGTGTTGCAGTCTGTACATAGCTCTACCCACAGTTACACAATTGATGTGGCTTTATCAATGACGTCCAACTTGCAAACAAGTTGTGCATCTGTTTTCAAAAGAATCAAGGCACTTTCGGCCCAATTCTTCCGTGAACCTTGAAACAACCTGTCTACGAAACATCCATGTGGAGGCAAGCAAAAGTGGAAAAATGACTTAAGAACACATGAAACTTTTTCTAACTTCAGTCCTTGGCGACCATGTAACAAGTGTAAAGAGCCTATTGCTGAGTGATTCCTGGTCAGGTCATACAGATCGAACCCTTCCAGATGCAAGGTTTCCAAACAAAGCTGTTATGCTGAAGACATTGTCCCCGAAAACAACAAAATATTGCCAACCCCTTGATGTTCACTTCTTTCGGCAACATAAGCTCTATATCAGAAGGATTGCTGTTTCTGTAAGATTACAATGTGCTCAACGCACAAGTGAAGCTACATGATCGTTATTTCAACACCAACCTTCACTCTGTGAATTGCAATCATTTTTCTGCACCAAAGTATAAGCCAATGTTGCAATATGCGTGGCGAAAGTCAGGCTATGACATTGACATATCCATATCATCATTTGAAAATCTGATTAGTGTGGCTTCTTATATTGGACTGCTTGAATGCGAACGTGAGTTGGAATGTAAAAACGTGGCTTAATTTATTGAGGTGTGCACGTTCCCTTCCACTGTCTTTTAACCACTTCATCGAAATCCCGCATATGCACTTTGAGGACTATGATACGCACAATCAGGTGTGAAGGATATGTGTGCTTTGCGCTATTATTATTTCTTTAAGCAGAGAGCAAATATAATGCTACACTGTCGTCATTGAATTACGTATACTTTCCCTCCTATTGATATATTGTTACTTTGTTTCTCTCTATTAAACTGTCACTTGTGGTAGAATGCAACGTTTTGCATGGATATGACACCGACCACTGTTTTTGTAATAATCGAGTGTTATTCTACACATGGTTTCATGCGGTTCTGAGCGTTCGAGCACAAAGGTGTCCCTTGTATATAATTAAGGTTAAGTTTCCTTCCCTACAAATCAGACTCTCCTGATCCCGCTGGGAACAGCTATATAACAGCACTATACTGGTCTGTCAGCTCAAGAAACACCAGCAATATTTCTCTGAAATAATACTTTCAAATTGCTAGCTGCAAAGAAGTCGGCAAAATAAGATAATTCGAAATCAGAACAAAGTTATGTGCATTAAAGTTCAGATGCAACGTTTGATGGCATTTTAACCTGATGGAAAGTTAATTCCCTCTCCTATTGACCATGTGCTTTTGTCAAAACTTGTCTTGACAGTAATCTTGTGAGATAATGCAGGGGAAACACTTTGACTCTTAGCTAGGGGGACACTGATTCGATTTCCTGCTTCGTTAGGAACTTAAGAAAAGGCGTGAATGCAGATTCTGGGTGCTGTGCGCAATGTTGAATATGGCAGGTTTGTGGCGTAAGTAACGTACCTCCCTTATTTGTAATTCCTCATTCACCAAGTTTCATGAATGTTCTTTCAATTACTTTCTACCTTATCGATTTTAATATTTTAAATATTGTTACTTTGTTTCTCTCATTAAACTGTCACTTGTGGTAGAATGCAACGTTTTGCAACAGACATCTTAAATCTATTAAGTAATCGAATTTCAATCCTAAACATAGTAAATGTCTAAAGCGACTAAAAATTGATGCTGCGTTTTGGCTCTGTAAGTATACTAGGTGAGTTTCTTATTTTAATGTTAAATATTCAAGATGGTGGTTATACGTAATGTTCAATATGATAGATCTCTGAACATAACACGGTAAGTTACTTACATGGTATATTTTTCTTCGCAATGATTGTTACCGATAACTTAATTTGTCGAATTTTAAGTTATTATAGTCCATATGGCCACCAACCATCTTGGATGTGTGAAGTCTGTGCCCTAGTCTTTCCATTAGAGTAAAATTTCCTGTTATTAACTGCCCTACTATTATTTTACGAAGTTGAGAAATTCTAAATTGAAAGATGGTGAATAATGATCCCATCACTACTTTGAACAATCAAAATGGTGGATGCGCGTAATATTCAATACGGTTACGTTGTAACTTATGCAACATAGATCCATCACAAAAGGCTTCCTTAGTGCTAATTATAGTGAACATCGATGAATTGGAATGCAGGCCTAAGTCTTCGATTATAATACCTAATAATTACGTACGGCCGTTGAATGAAAATTATTTGTCCGAGAATTTTTAATTTTTTGTTTCTTGACTTCCTTTATAGGATGTCACATGAGAATACAATTTAGCAGGAATCTGATGATTGGATCGGCTGGTAGTTAACTTCAATTTCCCTGGGTCAGCATTTTGTTTTCGCTACGGAGGTGGCAATATAAAAGTGCCCTAAAGTGCACTAGTGGTCTGCTACCACAGCGGGAAGTAGTACTGAATTCAGTTCTGGCGTTTGGAGTTGATGACGCACAGACAGAGGGCCACGCCGCGCCGGCAGACACATAGGTCTAGTTCTCCCACTTTCTTCGTTAAAGAGTGGCGACTGAAATGTTGGGCAGTAGCACACGCAGACAATAACCATTGTTCGCTGCTGAACAATAGCTGATGGCTCCTTACCAATAGCCTGCTCGCTCTATTCCTCCACATCAACTCCATAGTCCAGTCCTGGTTGCCGGCTTGCTTGTTAGGTCTGCAGTGTCGTACAGTTGGACGCAGTTCTGTCCAGACGCGGATCTATAGTTTGGCTTTGGGGGGGGGGGGGGGGTCACAGAATCGAAATTGTTAAGAAAATGGTATCACTAACAACGCAATCACAAAATAACCAAACGTACAAAACCAGACCAATTTTTTGCAAGCTACATGGATAGAAATTTGATGCGTTTATCGCACCAAAAATATTCGTACAAATTGCAACGGCGTGTTTTGCGACTTTTACATCGAGCTTCGAGAAAATTATCAAGGTACGTTACAGTTTCGGCAAGTCGAGTTGGTACCGACAAAGGGAGAAAGTCACAGCTTAAATTGCCAACCAAGCTTGCAGTTTGGACGTCGGAAAAATTTGTTGGTGCGAAAAAAGCCCCAAATTCCTATCCGTGCATTGCTGCACATTCATCGTGACAACACTATAGACATCGATTCGGTAATCACAAGGTTTGCTAAACAAAATAGACGAGTTGATTTTGTTATATAAATGATCGTTTTTATATAACAGGTATGAAGTTGTAAATATGCACAGTTGTAACAGAAATTAATAATTGCAATAAAGATATTTATGTTCGACCCTCACTAGTATGTGCCAGAAAACTGTATCATAATGATGGTCATTATAACACTCTTTTTCATTATGATACAGTTTCTCCAGCCAATCACAGCTCGTTTATTGACCAATTAGGTAACGATACCTTCACGCGTGCGCTCAAAATCCAACATGTCGGACATAAACACAACATCGAACTATAATAAATTACCGGCATGGAATACGCACCGTCCATATGATCGCGTAAATAAACTGGCGAATATGAGACAACAAATAGCACTGTACCTTAATATAATTTCTACACAGCGCATTCATTGTCTTCAAACAACTCCAGTGACAATATTACTGAGGGGCGGCAGATGTAAACATATGGGCTGCATATGGCATTGCAAGCACACAGAGCGCATGCGTCGGTCGTCCAAAGATCTTGAAATACAGAGATATAACACCCAACGCTCGCTCTGCGATCACAGAGTTCAAGTAGCTGACTCTCAACAGATATTTATGAATATTTATGTTAAAACAAATAATAAAGTTATAACTATCGTCGAACATAAACAGTCGTATGCAACTCGCCTATAATGGTAATTAAGACACTCGTATGGAAATTATAAAACTCGCATACGCTCGTTTTATAAAAATACTCGTGTCATAATTATAGCCATTATAGGCTCGTTGCATAATGTAGTATTTCAGTATTGAATAAAATGAAAAAAACTGTTTTTCAGTTAAAATTCGTTAAGTTTTATTTGTCTGGTTATTGTGTTTTCGTTTTTTGAGTTTACAAAAAAAATTGGTCTCCGTTTGGAGGGGGTCATGGCCCCCGTGACCCCCCCCCCCCCCCCCCCCAGTGTCGCTACTTGCTCTCAGTGGCTACGGTGGAGAGTTGACAGCGGCTCCACGCATAAAGGGAATGTAAACATAGCCGCCCAAAAACCATCTGGTCATTAATACACACATTAACATTGACCCTCGAATGATCTCTTAGGCGTATTTCATTTTTATGAAAATATGCTAAAAATAACTGATGTTATGAATCATTAATTTAGCGTTGGCGTCAGCAAGCAGTATTTAATTTCCTCTCGAAACATCCCTAAATTGTCTTGTAACTGAGTCTGAAATCAAACCCGGATCGCAGGTGGTACGAGCTTGTCTATTACGAGTGATATTAACTCAGTACTTATGAGAGCTTGCAGGGGAGGAAAGAAGCACGCTCCTACGCACAAATCAATAGAACATGGCACGTGGAGTGTTGGAACAATTTGAGATGGAGACCTGTGATCTCGCGCGACTGCTTCTGCCTCATTGAACGCTGACAGCTTGGCATTACGATAAGGGGCATGTCACGTCATCCCGCCGCTCTGCGCCGCACTGCAGCCACCAAGGAAATTAATTTACAACCGGCATGTTCCAGAAATATTTTATAATAGTGCTCAACTGGTTTACCATGCTGCGAGTCCTCAACGTCAATTCTAATCGAGAGTTCTGAGATACTTGGTACATTTTAGGAGGGGCGCATGCCATTAGTTGTATTTACACTGTAAAACATATTGTGAATATTTCTCTTCTTGAAAATCAATTATGCATGATTAATATGCCTGGATTGAAGTGATAGAAGCCCGTTTTCAATGTTTCCTAGTTCTATTAGAGAAATATTTCCAGTCGGTCAACACAAATTGTGCGCAATTAGGCTACATTAGTATTTACATGCTCTTACCTCACAGAAATAATATATTGATTGCAAAATAACACTCATTTATGTATAAAAATAGGGTTGCTTAATTGGATGACATGTTTCGAACGTCAAGCGATCATCATCAGATCCTGCTCACTCACGCTTAGTTAATGTACAATACTGATGAATTACACTTGTGCTCAAATCTATATACAATGGTTAGATTACATAAGTAGTGTAACGCGTCCAACTTATTTACAGATAGTATTGCTTACTTCTATGATTGTTGCGTTATTATTAATTTAGTTTTAAGTATGTTAACCTAGAGCCTCCATGGCTTAGGCGGCAGCACGCCGGCCTATCACCGCTGGGTCCGTGGTTCAAATCCCGGTCAATCCATGTGAGATTTGTGCTGGACAAAGCGGAGGCAGACAGGTTCTTCTCCGGGTACTCCAGTTTTCCCTGTCACAAATTTCATTCCGGAAACACTCTCCACTATCATTTTCATTTCATCTTTACTTCTTTTAATCATTGCCCCAGGGGAGTGCGACAGGCTTCGGCAGCCGGAACCATTCATATCCCCGCTGGTAGATGGGAGCTTCATTCATTCCATTACCTGGCCCGGTCGGTCGACTGGAAGCAGGCTGTGGATTTTTCAAGTGTGTTAACCTGTGGTCTATTGAATTACTATTGTGACTAACTTCAGGAATGATGTTGGTTTGTAATTTATGATCTAAATCAACCGTTCATACTTAAACTGGTGGCCTAATTAAATGGTTATATCTCAATGTGGCGAATACACAAATGCCACACTGCACTAGAATGAAATATGGTTATGTCAACTTACCTGATATTAGAAACTTGAGTCTCTGTAGCGTCCGTTCTCGTTCAAGTCTCTCCTGTACAAGAAAGCATGTTATTTCGTAATAATACCTTATTTCTTTCAGGTTAGGGCATGTAAATACAGTTCATGTGTTCTCGCCTAGTGTAATTGGGCTCAATTTGTGTTGACCGACTGCGAAGATTTCTTTAATAATATGTCTGGGTAAAGAGTGATATTTCTATTTACGAACGCATGGTGTGTTCATTTACGCACCATACAGACAGTTTTGGTACTCGGAGAATAGGAGCTGCATATAGCCTACAGTACGCCTCGATCTTCGCATAGGAGCCATTCTTTAAACATTAAAGGTGCACGTACAAAGGCCAACATCCCAGTTATAGTATACGCCACTAAAGTGTGGCAAGTAGGAACCCGTAGCACAACTTTAAGTGAATGTCTCTCTAAAGACACTTTTGGCGTATAAAGGCCTCTAGGGTTTGAGGCCTCGTGTAAGTTAAGTGAGTGAGGAATTGGAGCAAGGAAGCACGGGGAAATGTTGTCCCAAAATAATTCATTTTTAAAGAAGCGTAGTAAATCAGAGGAAGCTATAATGAGATCATGAGTGAAAACTATTGTATGATATAGAATGATGAGGATTGAGGGACTTGGAAAGAAGTAGGGCCATAAAAGGCAGATAGGAAATGGAAGGAGGAGAGGGTCCGCCCCTGAAGTAAATGGAAGCAAGCAAGCTTGTAGTTTAACGTGACCGTTAATCGCGAGATCATGAGCCACGGGACCTCCTTTTTACGTGGAATCCGAACCACAGGACATGGCATTTCACTTCGAAAATCTCACATGCATTGACCGGGAATCGAACCCGGACCGCCTTGGTGAGAGGCATACAGCTAGACCGCTGAGCCACCACGCCCCATGTAAATGGAAGAAAGGGAGGAAAACGGATCCCGCTGGCTTCAAGACTAGGTCAGGACACGCTCCCTGTGACGTTTCAGCTGGGCGCGAGTAGTGTCAAGTTGCGCTATTGTTGTTGTTGTTGTTGATTCTGTAAGGACTTTGTGACATCGTGGTCATGTAGCCCCGTGTTTTTGGGTGTGTGTGGAATTTGTCTGGTAACCTGTGTTATTGTGATGACTGTATTAGTGGGTGTATTTTCCAATAGATGAGGATTGGGAAGCAGGCGGCCGTGGACTAAAGTTAGGATCCATCCCGGCATTTGCCTGGAGTAGAAGTGAGAAACCACGGAAAACCACTTCCAGGATGGCTGAGGTAGGAATGGACCCACTTCTTCTCAGTTTTTTCTCACGAGGCTGAGAAGGGGACCGCGCCCACTCCTCGTGACCGATTTTGTCCAAATTTATGGTTTATGCAGGGCGTGACCAGAAATGGAAGTGGGAGCTCCTGATGGCCAAACGTTTGGAAAATATATTATTTTTGGCGCGGGTCGGGCGAGGCATGAGCCACGTATGTTACCATAGTATCCAGGCAGCGGTTGGTGGTGCGGTTAGAGTTTTGTCTTTTTGTCGGGTGGCCTCCTGAGAGGCCGAGTGCAGGTCTTTCCAGTCGACGCCCGTAAGCGACCTGCATACCGGAATGAGAGATGAGATGAATGGATGAAATTGGGCAAGGATGTGCAAGGAAGCGGCCGTGGCCTGTCAGAAGGTACCGTCCCAGAATTTGCCTGGAGTTGAAAATGGGGAAACCACGGAAAACCATTTCAAGGACGGCCGACGGTGGGGCTCGAACTCACGTCTACCGAGTCAGCAGAGAGCTTGGCCCGGTAGCCTGACGCTGCGCTTCACCGAGTGTAGCCGCCACTGTCGGTGCGGTTAGAGTATAGAACGGTTATCCGAGGGTCGTGGAGTCGAGTCCCTATGCGGAAACTTTTTTGTCTTGTTCTTATTCTTAATTTATACGTTACTTACAATGCAAATTATACCGCAATAATGCTCAATATATTGTATCTATTAATATTTGCATAAGAGTCATGAAACAGAAAGGCAAATGAAAATTTAGGATGGCAAATAAATTTCTAGGAAGGGATTTCAATTAAGGTGCACACGAGAGCGTCGTATATAACATTAGATACATTTATGATTTTACAGTTGATGATTTACACGTGCTGGGGTGATGTTCATCGTAAAAACAGGGGAAGAAGAAGTTTTCTTGGCATCTTGCACACGCTATAAACGCCGTATTTTTAGAATTACATGGTTGATTTTAACGCTTGGTCATCTGGAGCTCCCACTTGTCACTTTCATTTCTGGCGAAACCCTGCATAAACCATAAATAAGAACGAAAAGAGGAATATTGTAGTTTAACGTAACTGTTAATCTCGCGATCATGTGCCACGGGACCTCGTTCTTACGTGGAATCCAAACCACAGGACATGACATTTCATTTCGAAAATCTCACATGTATTGACCGGGAATCGAACCCGGTCTGCCAATCGAACCCAGGCTGCCTTGATGAGAGACATACAGCTTGACCACTGCGCTACCATGCCACGAATAAGGACGAAAACTGTGTTGATGAGCAGGCGCGGGCCCCTTGTAAGTGTATCCCGTTCCAGCCCTCAATCCAGAATTACATTTCTTGGTAGAGCCGGAAATCGAACCCGGGCCTCCGCGGTGACAGCCAAGAATGCTAGCCACTACGAAACGGGGCGGACCAATTAGCACTGTGTTTGGAAGTCCACATCTTCAGAAATTTCGTAACATAGGGCCGCAATACCTTTCAATTCTTGCCTCCAAGAGTAGTATTGCACATAGTATTAACGGTCTGTTCTTTCCGTTTCTCATAAGCATGTTATATGTAGAGCCCTGCGCGGATAAACAAAAAGTATCCGCATCCGCATGACTGTTATCCACACCCGCCCCGCATCCGCATGACTGTTATCCACACCCGCCCCGCATCCGCATGACTGTTATCCACACCCGCCCCGCATCCGCACGACTGTTATCCACACCCGCCCCGCATCCACATGACTGTTATCCACACCCGCCCCGCATCCACATGACTGTTATCCACACCCGCCCCGCATCCGCACGACTGTTATCCACACCCGCCCCGCATCCACATGACTGTTATCCACACCCGCCCCGCATCCGCACGACTGTTATCCACACCCATCCCGCATCCGCACGACTGTTATCCTCATCTACTGGTATTACAATAATATTTCTAGATAAAGCTTAAAGTACTGTATTAAAGCAACACATTCAGACATTTGAGGAGAAAGTCGCTCCCGTAGGCTTTGTAGACTATGCCATGTGCTAGGCTATGTTTAAAATGAATGTTATACAGCCAGAATTGAAACCATTTTCAGTTAGGAGTGTTAATTATGCTTGATGACATAATTTGAATGAGATTAGCTTAAATCATCTTACATTTGTCATGAAAAAAATATATAACGGAAAAATATGATAGGTTATGTCATAAATATCCGGGTCCTTGTAATGATATTCAACAAGTTCGGATTGGATTCTGAAACCTATCCGCAAATTTACTCCAAACATTATCCGCAGCTTATCCGCTATCCGCACAGCCATGCGAACTACATCCGCATGATAGGGCTTTAGTTATACGAACAGCTAAACAACATAATGAATGACTCACATTCTGATTAGCCTACCAATTAAGACGGTCCTGTTTTCTAGTGGTGACACGGATATGACTGGGCTGCATGTCAGATTCGATTTGACTTAGAATTTAGTTATTTTACAATGAACTGCATTGTATATACAATACTCATTTAATCTCCTGGCTCTGAAAAGAAATTTTATTCTGGTCTGAGGACTGGATTGGGGTACACTCAGTTTCGTGAGGTAAAACTGAGAAGAGGTGGGTTCCATTTCCACCACAACCATCTTTGAATTGGCTTCCCACGAAAAGCCGGGACAGTTCGTAACTTGAGGCAACGGCCACCTCCTTTCTAACCTGAATTACAAATGGCCTACACACACTAATACAACCCTCACAAGAACACTGGTTATCAGACAAAATTCCACACACACACAATCACAATGATACGATGTCAAAGCCCACAAATTAAACAACAACAAGAGATAGAAGTTATCAGACAAAATCAACACACACCCAAGTACATGGGGCTGCAGTTCAAAATATTCCAACCTCCTAATAGGAGTTAAAACTACCAACAAACCAACGAAATATAATTTGTTGCAAATCACAGTTACAGTACAGACCAAGGTAAGGTTATTGCAAATCATCTGTGCTCGTCAAGGGTATTAACAGTAGCCTTTCCTTACACTCATTCCTTTCAAGCAGATCCTGTAGCTTCTTTCTTCTTGTAGACGAGCTTCGTTTAGTTCGAACGGGAGCAGATAAATGCGAGACCTGCCCATTCAAGTTGTAAACACATTATTTGAGAGCTAGAGTTTTATTCTTTTCAAACGTACAATAGTTCCGTTATGTTCCGTGGTACGGTCCTTTCATAATTTGAACTGTCTGTTGAACTTCTTCATGTTCACAAGATATTCAGGTTAAGGGTTGAAATAATCTCTGTAATTACGTCCATCAATTCCCAACTTGGCTCTTGCCGTTTAGGAAATCGAAACACCATCAAAGCCATAACTCCTGTGGCTTGTACATGACACACAAAATGAATTATCACGTAAGGTGCAGATGTGAACTGAATATTCAGCAAAAATTCCGTAAAGTAGTATTTGTAGTTCTTTCTGGAATTTTGAGGATATCCTCTTTCTAACGGCGTGAACTATGTTTTCTATGACGGCTACTTCTTGAGATGTATCATATAGGTTGGATATACAGTAGGTTAACGTATAGGAAGCCATTTTTCAATGTTGCCTTAGTAAATGATATTTACATTATTTTAATTCGGTCAACACGATTGTATCCAAATTGAAATTGGTGTTATTCCTTAACCATGAAAGAATTACATGAATTAATTAATGTTATTGATATTATTATTTGTTATTTTTTTCTAGTTCAATACTATTAATATTAATTAATCGCATGAAGACGTTTCAGAGCTTGGGAATAACACCCATTACAATTTGGATATAATCGCGTTGATTGACTGAAAAACATGCAAATTTCATTCGGTTGAATCTAGGGTACGTTTCTGAAAGATTTTAAAGGGTAAGTCCTTCAAGTCAACTTCCACAAATTAATTTATCATATACATTGGTTCACTTGAATTGTTTTCTATGGTTGTAGAGATCTTTTTCAATCACTCTTTCTTCATATTGATTATCCAGGAACTGCAGTTATTATTTTATCAAGTATAGCTCTAAAATTTACCACGGTTTTTTGTTTAAGGAAAAACATAATCCACGCATTCTGCTATGAAAAAGGTAATTAATTTTCTTTATTAATTCAGATTCATGCACTAGAAATGTATTTTGGGTGTGTTGAACGTATTGTCTTACTGAGCCTGTTTATACTCGCATTGATATGACAAAAACAAATGATTGATAATTAAGCATTTTATTTATTTTTATTGTATTCAGTAATATCAAACTTCATCGTGCAAACTGTAAGAAAATAAATAGAAACTAGCATGTGAGAGCGAGCAACGGACTTTAAGAACTAGGCGCACTAAGCGGGGTGATGTCATAGGCCATTGGCTACACACAGCCTGCCTCTTAAGGACCTCTCCCAATTGGAAGAGGGCATTTTTAAATACAAGATAATATTTAAATGATGGAGAAATGGGAGTATCAAGAAAGAACAAGCAGTTCAGATTTTCATATATTATACTGGTATATCACATCGCAAAATACACTGTCGATTAAATAGATTAAGCATCTGTAGATTACCAATGAAGGCTAACAATTTCAAACTCTTTATTTAATGTCGAAACACTGCAGCCGTCTGAGACACTATTTTAAATAAAACATTATGATGTAATTAGGAAGCTACAGCTTGCCTCGCTTAAAGACTAAGCTGCCACCATTGATGGAAATGTCTACCGTCAACACCTCTCTAGCAATGTAAATTATGTGACAAAGTCGTATATTGTGGCATTATCTAAAATTTAAAGAATGAAACACTTAAAAGTATGTACCAGAAACTTCAGTTCATCAAAGTGATACATTGTTCAGTTTTATTCATGCACACATCATCTATAATTTAAGAAAGTTAAGCTAGAGTTGTTTGTGTCAGATGTTTAAGATTTGGTATGTATTTGCCACATAATTTTTCGGTTCAATAGCAAACGAACCATAAAAATAATAACTTTAGAACTGCACACAAAGGCCATCTAGTGTATAATTCACAAATGCAACATATAAAAATGAACGGGTATTATTAATAGGCTAATGTAAATATATGACTACGATGGTTCATTATACGAACTCGTAATTCGATCACTAGAATAGGATACGAGAAACAAAAATATACTCTTATAAGTTAGCACTGCCATCATGTAGAATTTTGGGAAGCAATTGAACAACATAGGATGCTGACATATTTGGCTTTAAGTACAGATTTGTTGAGTCAAGTTTCACATTGCTTTTCGATGACTAGATCGCCAGAAAAATAATTTTATGTATGTCGAATTCGCGTGGTCACCATGTTGTTTTTGTTTATATCAAGGGTTTGAAAGTCATATTATGGACTATAATTACTTAATAGTCTTCTATCACCATGCATATTTCAGTTTGATTACTATAGTTTTGGAAATATTGAGAACTGGTGAAATATTTCGCTGGATTGTTTAAATGTAGGCCACAATTCCTGACGAATAATGATATATGCATATAAAAGAATTACGAGCCTTACAGTAGTCGCATATGATGTGTAACATCTGACATAGAAGAAACCTCACGTGAAATTGTTGATACACCGGTATTTTATACCATTATTGGCACAAATATTAATCTATTGTAAAAGGGAGTGTTTTACAGATATTGTAGTTTATAATACGGAACTCATTTTATTAGATGATTTGTAGCTTCCACCAGTACTAGCCTAAATAAAGAATACGATATGGATCAAGTAGATTAATAGACGCGACACCGCTCATAACCTTAAATTCCTTATAAACAGGTCCTCTTCATTCACAGACCAACACGTAATTTCATATGGATTCTGTTAAAATGAGCCATATTGATATGATAAATATCGGTTAAAATGATAATCTGGTAGCAAAAATATCTACCACGTCCAGGATTCGAACCCAAGATCTCTTGATTCACAGTCATAAGCACTAACATCACGGCTATTTCGACTACGCAAAGGTTGTGCACAAATTGGTGACTTATTTCCACGTTCCAATAATACTGCATTACGGAATTAAGTTTCATTTATATTTTGCTTGTTTCGATAATGTTCCTGCGTGAAATTGAGTTTAAAATGCCTTATGAATAGGCCCTCTTGTGAGTAAAGAGAATGTATTCAGTAATAGTTCATGAAGGCTTGCTCAATTCTCGTATAACCGCAACGATTATATAATATTGATGACAGCATTACCGTTATGAGGGTCAATATTTGAATAGCCATCGTGCAGAAACATAATACCGGCAATGCCGACTACTTACAATGTTTGATATTAAGGCATTTTACCATTTAAATAAGTCGCCTCCGTAGCGTAGCGGTCAGCATGGTTACCTGCCGCCCCGGAGGTCCTGGGTTCGATTCCCAACTCTGCCGCGAAAGTTGAAAAGTGGTATGAGAACTGGAACGGGGTCTACTCAGCCTCGGGTGGTCCAAATGAGTAGAGGTGGTTTGATTCCCACCTCAGCCATCCTCGAAGTGGTTTTCCGTGTTTCCCACTTCGTCTTCGGGCAAATGCCGGGATGGTACTGCCCCCGTAAATTGAATTATACTGAGACCACGGTGGCTGTATTGGTATATGTGGATAAAATTGAGGCAGTCATAGGTGTGACGTGTATACTTCATGACGTAAGCACGGATGACGCAGACTTCATGCAAGTAGGCTGGATGAGCTGAGATTCATGGTGACGTCACGATTTTGTTCGAGAAGGATCTTAGATTTACGACGCAGTCGCAGGGAAGCAAGTAAACGTGCTGAGGAAGAAGTTACGCTATTGGAGGAGAGGCTCGAATCTATGAATGATAGCTTGGAGGGAGACGGAGATTACTGAAACTACAATATTTAATAACTTTTGGCATGCAGAATTGTGGAAAAATATTTTCAGTTATGGCATTGATTTGGAATTTTGAAGAAATTAATTATATGTTTTTGAAATCTGAAAATCCGTCAAGAATAGCCAAAGTTGGAACTTCGAGTAATGATGGAAGAAGAAGCTATGGTAGGGATGGATACGCCCCTTAAGAAGTTGATAAAAGGCCTTGCACAGCAGAGAGGAGCTTCTCATTTCTCATTCTCATATTGTCAGACTTCGAGTTCTTAATTCTGATAGAACAAGTATATATTATTCAGTGAAGCAAGTCGTCATTAGCAAGCGTGGCAGAGCCCACCGCATCGAACAGTATTGGGTATCGAGCAGTGCAATGTTACTGTTACTAAAACTAGGCGAAGTTGGAGCGCACACATAAACGATTCTACAAGTTTATCTATCAAGAATTAGCTACTGCATTTATACTAATTCAATAGTGCATTACAATATTGAGGCGTGTGCGAAAGTTGAACATTTTCATTATAATACTTCAGAAGATATTCGCATTTAATGACTGCAGAGAAAAGTGTTTTTCTCGAATCCTGAGAAGCACTTTTACTACCACATTCTACGCTACGGCAGACACGTGTATTGCAACCGTGATACTGAAGATTACATTTGGTGATACAACGCTACATTCTACAATGGAACTATACAATCTGGCAGTACTTTCGACTAACATTATAATGGAAGTGGAGATGGAAGACTAAAACTTTAATGCAATTGGGACATACATCAATGGAGTGAAATAGCAACATGGAGCTTCGTTAATCGTCATTCTACAAAAGCGAGCATGTAGTGAACATCCAACTACAGTCTTGCATCGTAATCCATCGCTGAATTACATCAAATGGCAGTGGAAATATCTTCATACTCCACAATTATGAACATTTCTGCGGAAATAATTGCAATGAACTTCATGGCGAATTTCTACCAGAACTTCAGGGAACTTTCAAGAGAGGCCAGGGTGGACCCGGCTCACACAGAAGAGTTTTGCCAGAAGGATGTCTATCGTCTACACGGAGCAGTGCGATTTCCGGAGGAGGAAGCTGTTCTATTCTCCGAGGGCGCAGGTTCCAGGTTCGAGGTCGGAGCACATCTTTACTGTGGTGAAATGGAACCAACAGCAGTCTTCTTTGGAAATTTTCCTCTAGAACTTCAATCAACAGATAAGGTAGTCGTGAACGTTTCTTGATTTATTTGAGCCATTTAACGATATCTGAGCAACCATTTTTCCCATATTTTCTGTCCCATATATTTTGCCCCATATTCTTGCTTGATATTTCTGTACTCTGTACACTTTGCTGATTTATGCCTTTTTCTACGATTTATTGAGACATTATTATGTCATTGGCATATTTAAATAATTTTGGATCAGTTGAGACTGATATTATATATTCTTTCAGTAATTTGCATATTTTTGTAGTCACGATTTGACTGTAAAGTTAACGATTTTCTATGGCAAATTTGAATTCAGACAGCGTGTCATTTTATTAAAGTAATTCTATTCATTAAATTACTTTGACCAATTTTCTGTCGTCCGCAAGAAAGAAGAATGATTAAAAGATTTTAGAGCGTTAAAATCTTCACGAATATATCGACGATCTTGGAAATACTAGTCGTTTTATGAACATGATTGCAACACAGACATTTATCGTCAATTCTGAAATACCATTGCATTATAGACAATTTTATGAAATATGAACTTTGAGTACGATTTATTGAGTACACTCTAGTAATGAACATTTGATAGGAGTTTTTCTCAATTCTAGATTGGAACAATAATGTTTGCAGTCCACAGTCTAATTGTATTCTATTCGACTATTTATGCAGTTTAGATGAATTTTGATTGAAGATAGTATTTTTATACTGCGATACTTTGATGATATTAATCTCAATTTTGATAGACCAGGGAGGCGAGTCTTGTCGTATTTGATATTAAATTTATTTGTGACTGGAAAATTTTTACTTCATATCGCTTCAAGAATGAAACCCACGAAGGTTAAATATAATAACAGTTTATGATACAATTGATGAATATAAAGATTTTGATGTGGAACAATGGATGTATAAGCGATAGTTCAGTGGACATGTAAAGGTCGCTGTTAAATAATGCCCTTGTTTAAGTGAAGGAGGTTCCCACAGTAATATTGATGATGATGATGAATTTATAAGTGGAGGTTTTTTGTGTGTATTGTGGAAGATTTTGATGCCATATATAATGAGATATATGATGAATTATGGGCCAATTTTTGTGCAATTTTGTGCGTTTTGAGCGAGGTATTTTTCCGCTGAGTGTATTGTTCAGGTCCATTGAAAATTATTCATGTGAAGTTACTGTTAAAATTAACAAGAGTGTTTAAATAATTTGAGATAACGATTTTGAATGGAGGTTACCGTCACAGATAATAATTATTAAACTTATTAAACCTGAATATAAAATTTAAATATAACTAACCTTCATTGGTCGATTATATCACCACGATTTAAGTAAATATCAACCGGATAAACGTGTGGTTAATGTATTTCTAATATAAATAATATAAATAATGTAAATAACTATGTAAATATCTTTAATAATAATTTGAAACGAACGGGATTAATAGAGGCGTGTATAAATTTTTCAATTGTCGTTTGACAATGTTATAAACAATCTAAAATGTTATAAATAATTAATGAACATTTTGTTATAAACATTAAGCGTTTTCGCTATTATACTCTAAACAACGCTAGTTCAACAATTGGAATATACAATTAAACAAGATTTGGGATTATTAGAGTAATCCATTGATATTTGAACGGAGCATTTAAAAGATTTGCGTGATAATATTTGAGTTGAGATGTGAACATTTAAAGTGTTTTGAAAAGGAGCTAGGCTCTGAGGTAACTAGCATATGCTAACATTGGTTGGACAGGTGCGTCCATTTGACGAAGCAAGCATGCGACACGGTGCAGGGTGTATCGCAGGTGTTCCAATAACTGAATGGTAGAGGCCAAGGTCAACTACATAGCAGCCTTGCGGTTATAAATAAAATGTGTGTCAATGAACTAAATGTGAAGTTCATAATAAGGAAACAAATGCTATATGTCTCATCCCAAATCCCTTATCCACTCCAATTTGCAGTGTTGTTATTCTTACGTTTTTGAAGCTAGAAAGCAGGAATTTTTGTATTTGATTACTACAGTCCTACAGGAGGACATGGTTGCATTGACAATGGCTTCAGACAGCCATAACTATTTTGTTGTTAAATTTTGTTAAAATATTTTTTTTTCTTTATGTGAAATAAATTATTGTGCAGTTTAAATTTTCTGGTCTCCGACTTGGTTCATTTTAAATATCGTGGTGGAGGTTATTGTGAGGGCATACTATTAAGTGATCCAGTTGAAAACCCAGACCCGAGATTAAATTGAATAGGTAAGTAAAAGGTAAGTATGAACCCCCGTATATTTTGGTGTGTTCCACAATAATTTCATGTTAACTACTGTGCTCTAATCTCGGTAGTATCTGTCAGTGCCATTTTCATTGATGTAGCTGTGCCGGTGCAATCGATTATTGGCAATCCGATTGAGGGGGCGGATTTCTGACAGCCTACTATCCGGATTATCGGGGACAGTACCTACTGTTAGGCCACGGCCGCCTCCTTCCCTCTTCCTCGCCTATCCATCCCAATCTTCCATCCCTTCCCATCCCTCATGAGGCCCCTGTTCGCTTTAGAGGTGAGGCCGCCTGGCCGAAGTGCTGATCACACCTCCCCAGTTGTATCCCTCCCGACCAGATGTTCCAGGCTCCAGGACACTGCCCATAGAGGCGGTAGTGGTGAGTTTCCTCGCTGAGTCCGTGGGAACCACCAACCTATAGGGTAAATTGACTAAATAAAAAAAATAAAAATAAACATTTAGATACTGATACGAAGACTTCGAACATGTACCATGTCATTTGTTTCAATCACTTGACACCAGAGTTCGCATGAGCGTTTTCCGTTCAGTATGTCATATACATTCCACATGGCCGAGAGTACGTCTTGGTATCAATTTCCGACACCGCGCGCTCATTTTTTCTCGTACCACTGCCAGCTGGGTCTTACCACTGCCCGCTGGATCGATCGATACACCACTACTAGCTAGTACACTTCCGTTCGATCAATCGAACCGACAGTGCATAACTCCGTTTTCCACCACTGCCAGCTAGTACACTTCCGTTCGATTGATCGATCGGGCAGTGCATACTTCCGTTTTTCACCACTGCCAGCCAGTACACTTCCGTTACATCGATCGAGCGGGCAGTGCATACTTTCGTTCGATCCACCACTGCCAGCTCGATTGTTCCGATCCACTTCCGTCCCCAATTTTCAAAATCACTCTCACAAAACTATCCAGCAACCGAGCGGAAAGATGTTACACATCGAAAAATGAAATCCATCTCGAAGAACATTGAAATCTCAATTCACATTGAATTAGCAGGTGAAAACTATAGGAAGTAGGAGAAGTCTGCTACTCGGAAAGTGAAAGAGAGCAGCGATGGACGAAGCAAAGCGGATATAAAAAATAAATTCAATCAATGAAAACTTTACTGCAGAAAAGAAATCTGTTGAAATCAACTATGGATTTAGGTACCGGTACTAAAAGGTCATTTCCTTTCTCCGGACCACGGCGATCTATATTCTACCCAACAAATCTTTATCATTCTCCTTTATCACCACATTTCAAATGCTTCTATTCTTCTCTTTTCTGATGCACCAACAGTCCAAGTTTCATTTGCATAGAGCTCAAAAGCTTTAGAACCTTTGCGCTAATCCATTGATTATTGATTAGCTTTTTGAAATACGATTGTTTACTTGTATCATGCTCTCAGCCTGCTTAAATGACAGGTATAGTCGCGCGGGTAGGATATGAATCAGCTCAAGTACCCATAGTCATCGTTGAACTCTCCGTAGTGGCATGTGCCCCTGCTACGCTTAGCCGTGCTGTTGCGAAACAATTAGAATTAATTTGTCTATCATTCATTCTGCCCACAATTCGTATTATAGACTAACTTCTCTCTAACACTAGTAGCGCGCGCAACACTGATTGACTTACGCGCAGACCGCACTTCGTCATCGCTGTGTCCCCCTGTTCGTCCTGCAATGCTCCTGGTGCTATAAACAATAAACGCTGGCACAGCCAAGTTTAGCGGCATTCATATGTTGTAAAGCTAATAGTTCGTGTTTGTCCAGTCTTGAGAACTTACAGATTAAACGTTGGAAAGCCCAGCGACCTGGTATGTTACTGTTTAGTGAGTGGCATGTAGGTCTCCATCTTCTATTGTGAGTGTACACTGCAAACAGATCTAACACATACTGCATAGCATTTTCCTTAAGGAATAACCCCTTCGAAAACCCTCATGTACCTATCCCAATCTTATAGCCTAATAATTACAGTGACATCACCACAGGCATCACAGAAATACAGGTATATAAACAAATCCAACACATACTGAAGTAAACGAGGCTGATGACCAAGATGTTCCTCGTCTTTCAACTCTTTTTGATAACATACTTGACATGAATTTGAAACTTGATGAGCATTTATCTCGAATAAAAAGTCTTGCGGTCCGGGACAGGGAGTTGTAAATTTTGCGTTCTAAAGGATTGTGTACACTCGATGCCGCCAGGGGAGAGTTATAGCATTTCTTCATGAAGACAAACTTGTGTGGTAGGAGAGGTCCGAAACAAGAGGATTTGCGTTGAGGGCAGGGGATGGCATGGTGTGGGGAAGTTGCTGGAGTAGCCACTCGTGAAGCGAGACTAAAGCCTCTTTCTCCGTGTGCGGGTTTCTTAAACTACTATTTTTGGACACAAGAGGATTTTAGCTCTCGTGAGATCCACGTGCTCTCCATCAGCAAGGTAGTTCCATGTTGGTTAACACTTGGCCTTACACGGTTTATTGGTTCTCTCGTGGGGTTGCAGGCTTTGCAGTTCCAGTGGAAAACTCAAAATAATTTACTTACTGTATAACCCGTTATATACTCAATAACATTCTTAAATTGTGTTAATACTTTAAGGGGAGAGGTGGGATTAAGTGAGCCATTCTGACGTAAACCCACGATATTATTCAGTGTATCTGTTTTTAAAGATATCAAACTAATACTGTATGATATCTAAATGAAATAATTTACGAATTTATTACTAGACAAATTCCTTCAGATATTGTTTTGCGTCAAATAAGGGTTTGGATATGATGGTCATGAGCTACGCGTACTTTTGTGGGTGAGTAGAATTTGTCTTATTACATATAGGGATGTGTGCATTTGCAATCTACTCCAGGATTGGGAATGAGGCGGCCGGGGCTTCAAATTAGCATTAGGCTATCTCAGCGTTTCCCTGAATTGGGTAACTACATCTACCCCTAACGGCCACACATGCTTCGCAGTGACGTGGCATGCTCTCTATACGATATTCTCAGTATTTTCTCAAGAGACTGAATGCACCCCAATCCAACACTCAGATTAGGGTTGAAGTTCTTGGTAGAGTTCTGGATCCAACCCGGACTTCAGGGCTTAGGCTATGCTCATTACTAGGTGAAACCCGTACCTGTCCAAATTAACATTCAATGTTATTTTTATAATTTTAGACATGTGAAAGTCTGGCAAGTGACATTCAAGGCAAAACACACGAAGAAGAGAGGGAATCGACCGAAAACTATCAGATATATTTGGTCTGCTCTGAAAATTGAATGTCGTACACAATATAAGTAAGTACAATACATTGCCATTGTTTATTGCTACAGAAACTGCGTATGATTATAAAACATTAAAAACCGAATATGCAACGTTTTCCTGTGACTTTTCTTTCAAACTCTGAAGACAGTTGGCATGTGAATTGAGAACTGATTGACAATGAGCAATCAGCACAAAGAAATAACATTCAGTAGTTAAAAACAGACTTGTCTGTAAACTTGGCAAGAGACAGCTAGGTCACTCAATGTACAGGCCTCCAAGCGTCGACTCTCATTCAATAAATTAGCGTGGTGATCAAATTTATTGAGAGAATCGAGTTCAATTAGCCGCGAGAAGATAATATCAATTAGTTCCAGGCAAATCACAATTGAATGAGATATATAATGCGCGCTTATTAATTGATTATGCTGATGATTCCCAGAGCGCGCAGCAGCCAGGACCGAGTATTACAGTCACTTCTCTTATCACTGTGTGTGCGGAGAGAAGCCAGAGAACACTTCCTTTAGCCGCCTTCTGTGGATTAGAGGCACGTATTGAGATTCCTGTCCCATAGGTTTTGGGTTAAATTCGCCGGTTCTGACAAGAAATTTAATTCTGATGTCAGGGCTGAAATGGGAGTAACCTACCCTCGCCAGAATGACTTTGAATCAACCTGTCTAGTAGTTGTCCTTCGTGGTTTCCCACTTTTGCATCAGGCAAATGCCAGGATGGTCTAACTCTAAACAGTCGTGTACAAATGGGCTGACCGGATGCCTGGCTCGGGATATGAACAGAAAAGCGCTCGCAGGACTGAATGTAGTGGGGGAATCAAATACCGTACCTTACTCTACGGAGGGTTTTTGTATAGGCCAATGCAAATACAGTATAACACTCCTCATATTAGAATTCCGTGTGGGTATGCTGCGTTGAATCTGAATATGATTAATTGATCTTTTCACGCGCCTGTATGAGGCTGGTAGGCTACATGCAGTATATGCACTAGTGTCCAAAAGTGAAGCCTAACCACTAAACGAGGCCACACTGCCGGATAGGAATGTCGGACGGATTGCTGAACAAACGGAAGCTGAATCACACAACATATGTCACACAATTTGTCCAAAAATCAGTGTCAGAAAGATTCTGATAGTTAAGGTACACCTTTGACAACAACTAACAAAACTTGGCAATGTCTTCCACAACAAAATATGCTCTTAATAGGGTGTATGGTTACCCCTAACTTACACATGCTTCGCAGCGACGTGGCATGCTCTCTATACGATGGTCCAAGAGCTCTTGTGGCAGTCGATCCCATTCCTCCGAAAGGGCAATGCGAAGGTCTTGGAGGGTCCTTGGTGGAGGCTGATGGGATGCAATTCGCCTCCCCAATGCATCTCAGGCATGTTCGATAGGATTCAGATCCTCAGACTTCGCTGGCCAGTCCATGCAATGAATGTCTTCCCCAGCCAGAAATTCATCTACCAGAGCAGCGCTGTGCGGTCAGGCATTATCGTCCATTAAGAAGAAGTCTGGACCAACCGCAGCTCTGAAGAGTCGAGCATGTGGTCTCAGTACCTCATCCCTGTGTCTACGAGCGTTCACAGTGTTCCTCGGACCACCCATGAAGATGTGCAGGTCCGTTCGGCCATTCAACATGATGCCGCCCATACCATGACGCCACCACCACCATACTGGTCCTGTTCCATGATGTTCCTGTTGTTGTAACGGCTACCCGGTTCTCTACAGATTAATGTGCGACGGGAATCGTTCTGCAAACTGAAGCGGGATTCATCGGTGAAGAGAACATGCCTCCATTCATTCATGGTGCAGTTTCGACGTTGACAGCTCCACAGTAAATGGGCCCGTCTCTGTGCTGGAGTGAGCGGGACGCACACCGCTGGACGCATGGCAAACACTCCTGCTGTTCTGATCCTCCGGTACACAGTTTATCGGGAAACGGCAACCCCTGCGACGGTTGCAAGCTCCGCCGACAATTACATTACAGGTGCACTCCGATTTCGTCGTGCGGTTAAGGCCAGATATCGGTCCTGCTGTGGAGTGGTTACTCTTGGTCGACCTGGTACTGGCCTACGACTATCATCTCCTGTGTCTCTAAATCGTCTCCAAAGCCTGGAATTGACACTTTGTGGCACATTCAAGCATGTAGGGACTTCGGTCTGTGTCTGGCCTGCTTTCAGGCGGCCGAGTATTCTGCCATGAAAAATGGGGTCCAAATCGCGGCGTCGTGCCATTATGTTGTCACGTTCACCACGAGGCTACACTCCGCACACTATAACAGGGCAAACACGATTGAGGGAATATGGGACGCTGGCACTGATTGTGTTTACCTTGCGGTCACGCCTCTAGTCAAAGGAGGGAATACTCCTTTCCTATACAGAGCGAACACGTACGTTTGGTAGGTGCATATGTCGTGCGATTTGCGGTCTATTTTCTGTTGCCCTGCTTATTCGTAACTTATGCTTAACTTTTGGATACTAGTGTAATTTGTGCTTCATTCATTCATTGTACTGAAGCTAATAGTACCTAATCATGAGACTTCAGACGTATGGTTTCCAGTGCTGGAGATGTGTCAATGAGGGGTATCTTGAGTAATGTTGGTGGCTTTGCACTCTAACAATACCATTTAATCTTCAGATTTTATGGTTTATCTATTATCTAAATTGACTACAATGTTTGAGTATTGAGTTTCTAGTTTGAAATTGACACCTTATAGGTATTTTATAACAGTGTAGTTTAGTAACCAAATGCTATTTATACCATCATATAAACAATATTTTAATTGATTAGGAGATTTGTGATGTGAGGGACCAGTAGAATGTATCGAAACAGGGCTAAATTAGTTCATCACGGAACTACTTGGTAAATGCTATTGTAAATCTTCAAAAAATTTGAAGGTGTGTCAAAATGACGATTACATAATTTTGTATTGTATCTGAATGGAAGAACATAAGTATTTTAAAGGTGGAACACCTCGTCGCCATCTTTGTAGTACGTTTCAGAAATAACTCATACAAAACAAAACTGTGCTGTTTGGAGCGCTTTACGTAAATCAGTTATAACAAAGAAATTGGTTAGTGCAGATATTACCAGGTGCCATTGATAACTGGAACTCTCTACCTGCCGCAGTCTTAGAGCCTTTTCCCAAACATATAGGTGTGTTTAAGAAAAGACTGACTATTTGTGTAAATACTCCAGTTTAATTGGTGTATAATTGTTATTGAATTGTTATGTATAATTATGTATTGTTATGTGTAATTATGTATTGTTATGTATAATTATGTATTTGTTATGTATATCCAATTTGCCACCGGAGGACACACCCCCCATTGCAAATAAATGAATGAATGAATGAATGAATGAATGAATGAATGAATGAATGAATGAAAAACGTGCTAGGCGACGTGTTCGATGTCAGCGTGGACAAAAATACTGTAATACCGCAAATATTCCTAATTTGCCTTAACGAATAATTTCAAATTCACTCAGCAGCCTTGCTGCGCACTAAAGCACATCACTGTTCGTCGGATTAAGTTTATTTCACTAGATATTCGTCGATTTTGACGATCACAAATTTTCGCGTTATGTCAGGACGATGCCTGCAGTAAGAGTGGTGGTTAGCAAGATGCCGGATGCTCTATCTAGCTATCAGTCAAATGTGCGACTGTGAAATGTTTATGGCATTCTCTGCGGGTTTAACCTTTATGTTTCCTTCACATTATAAATCAAATCTTCCTCCGGTGCATCGAAAATATGTACAATAATGGTTAATAAATACAGTCTCATGAAATTACAAAAAATTATGTACATCAGCGGCGCGGCAACTCATACTAAATCAAATGAGCGCTACTCAAGCCTTCTCCTTGGAAGTCTTCGCTTCTCTCAAGGATGGTAAATTCCTCATGAGCCATAGAGGTCACATGGCAGATGTGATTTCGGGCTCATTACTTCAGTAGACTAATAATCATTTACATAAATAATTTTCTTTGAAATTCAGAGCCCAAATTTCAGATCCTGTGTGCATCCCAACATTATTTTCCTAATGCTAATTGCTCTATCAATAAAGAAACAAGTATTTCCCTAAAATGAAACTTAAATATGAGTTAATGTAGTGTAATACGCAATTGCCAACGAAAAAGTCAGGAATCGACTGCATCCTTCTGTGAACAGTTACAGCATTTGAATTCTGGATAAGTCATATTCACGCCCTCTATAATTAAGAGAAAAAGTCATAAAATTATGTTTCAGAAGGTACACATTATAGTTGCCTTTGATCACACATACCTCAACTGTGATTAGCTCATTGGAGCTTAAGATCTAATGAAAAGTGTCCAGAAAACAGCATGTATGCCATTTCTAACTAATAGATACTGTTTGAAACAGTGATATACAACGATTTTTGAATTATCGTATAGGCTTATTCCATCAAATTTCAGTGTGATCGGTTCACAGGTCGAAACATAACATGTTATGCAATCTCTGAAATTCACGTTCAACCATTAAGTACAAGTCATATTAACGGTTCAATGTACACAGTTTATCAGAAATCGGGTCATTCCATGGCGAATTAAAGGGATATATAATTCGGGAATTGATATGCACGCCATTTATTAAAACTAAGCTATAGAATTATATACCTGTAGATTTAAATTATAATAGCGGTTTGTTATGCTGTGTATCAATCGGATCACTGAAATAGGACGCGAGATGTTGTTTTATATGTTTGGAAATCAGCACTTATGGAAGCTATAAATTATGAACCTCTTTTTAAATTTATCACATACGGCACGAGGATATTTGGCAAATGGTACTGGTTCAGTTTGTCAAGTTTCACTACAATCGGTTCAAACGACAATGGGTAACGGATGCTAATTTTGGAAATAATCAAGCGTACCATAATTTAAGTGAAATTCACTACTAAATCATATGAAAGAATGCTTCTCTGATAGCATAGGTTCATTATACCAGGTTTTACAGTGTTAGGATAATTTCGTGATGAGTCAGATGGACTCATCTCTAAGAAATTCACACGCGTGCGTCTATAAGTTATGAAATGTAACCTATAAGGTAAGTACTTGTACGTTTGTAATAAAGTACTGGCTCATTTTCACTCCAGTCACTTCAGTAAGTCACGATAAATATTTACGGTAAACTATTCATCGTAGCTTCCGGAGCAGTTTCTGTTTTCAGAGTACACCAGCTATACAAAATTGTTCAATGAACTAAGATAAGAAATATACAAAATGAGAAGTGTAGGTAACAATTAAGGGTAATAGAAAATATATTAAAATGCTAATTTAGAATTCAGTGCGTAAAGAGTAGAGTTCCGGTATAACTGGATGGATCCCAACAAATTTGAAGAATTAAACTACATTTTGCGGGATTGTTCCCTGACTTACAGTCATAGGGCCTACAACACTAATTTACTTAAAATTATGGGCTTGCACGAAGTAGTGTATGGTCATTTCATGCTTGTTTTTCCTTTTATGGAGCTTGACTGCTGTGGGCTGATTTTACTCTTCTCAAAGAGTACCGTAGGGTCAATAATGAATCCTCTTCCACGTGCCTTGTCCATTGCTGTGACGCTTATTCGTCCTCCTCCTGCACTTCAAATTTAGTAGTTAAAAATGATGTGGCAAGGAGCTTCCGTATATTATCGTGTGTGTTGTCTGTAAAAAATGACAAATGCCAAGAATGTGGGCAGGCATTTCTGTATCGCTACAGTGTCAGCAGCAGATATCACCTTGAATTCGCTCATGAAGAGCTCTTACAGTAGGAACGTTACACTCCATTCTGAGGGCATCCGTCATATACCGTACTGCTTAACTTGAAATAAATATTTGTTGCGCTGTGGATGGGTCCCAACAAATCTGAAAACTTGAGCTGCGCACGGATGATAAGGATGCCTGACGTAGCAATGAATATTTGAAAATTACCGTGGTTGCCATGTTGGCAACTTGCGTTTCACAATAGTTCTGAAAAGCATATCAATAAATGTATTGGATAGCTCTCTAACATGGTATGAAATTTCAGACTGATACTCTGAGAAAAGGCAATTAAATCTTTCAAATTTCTGCGACTGCCATTTTCACATCTTGCTTGTCATGATTTCGACAGGAATATCAGAACTATTTATACTTCTGTGTTGTAGAAAATATCAGCCATTACTTGTTACTAGGAAAGGCATTAACATTTCAAAACCTTGCGCAGCCGCAATATTGGTTTCTTCTTGTCATGATGTTGAAACGTATATCAGCGATTATTTTTATGCTATGGTAGAATAATTACGGCTGATCACTGTAATGGGTTCTGAGAAAAGGTATGTCAATTAGTTGCGCGGCTGCCCCTGTGAAGATTTCAAAAATTATATATGTGGACTTGAGTTACTGTAACTATGGTAGAGAAATCAAATTGATACATTATTTTAGGTTAGTAGAACAAAATTAACAAAAGTTTGGTGCTTTTCAGTCGGTCAACACGAATGTACCCAAATAGAGCTGGGTTATGCCCTAATTCTGAAATAAATTACATGAGATTAATTAATACACTAGGATGACCAGTTTCGATCGTCAAGCGATCATCATCAGATCCATTACACTTAGGCTATAGCACCTATGTTTGAGAAATTCTAAAATGGTGATAAAAATCCGGAATTTGTCTGTTCGGGGTGATTATATGGTTATACAAAATCAACTATGGTTATACTGTAATAATACAGGCTGATACTTATGCACTAGAAAATGAGTTCTTAGAAAAGACTTCAACAAAGGGAATAGTAATATGGAAAAGATACGTAGACGATGTAATTTGCATCTACGATACTGAATTAACATATACAATATGTACAATTATTTAGTTGCAGTGTTGGTAATGCAACTGTCAGTGTATGCTAAATGTGGTATATCTAATGTTAGGTGAAATTCTAAAATGGTGATAAAAATCCGGAATTTGTCTGTTTGGGGTGATTATATGGTTATACAAAATCAACTATGGTTATACTGTAATAATACAGGCTGATACTTATCCGGTTGTCTTCCTAACTGGGACTTCAAGAAGTTTCGTGTTCACTCTGGTACCAGTTATAGTCGACTAACCCGGGTGTTAACTGGACGAGACTGGTTTTTCCCTTTCTCCCCCTTTTGTTACTATGTTCGTTCTGAGGTCAGTGCCATGTTTATTTGTGTGACGTTGCCAAGTCTAGATAAGAATGTATGTTATTGAATACAGGAAGATCTGCAACTATTAAAGACCATGGAACTATCTTCACCACGCGTGGACTAAAAAGCCATTTAAACTAAGCGGTACACGGTCTAATGAAGACGTCCTGGCACCTTTAATACTGCCGCGCATAACGGCCTAGGTTTGTTGCAGAAAAAAGTATAAAGTACACCTGATCCAAATAACATTTACCTATAACCACCGCTATTCCCCCCCCCCCCCTTATTTTTTATCTAGCTTGGCTGTATCGCTGAGTTGTGTCTTGTTTCCGACAGGGTGTGTTTTTTACTAGAGTGAACAGAGGTGAACTCTCCATAAAAGTGTGTTCATTTAGATTGTTGGGATTGTTTTGTTTGGTTAGGGGAATCTCGATTGCTTCCTTTATGTCGAGAGCTCTGCCTTTCGATTCGTGATGAACTATTTTTAGGTCAGTTTCGATTTTAGTAAATCTGGGGCCCCGTGTCACACATATGTTCGCATACGGCTGAATGTGTTCCGTATCTTATCGCATTCCTATGTTCATTATAACGTGTATCTACTCGTCTTCCGCTCTGTCCAATGTAATTAGCTTGACAACCAGTGTCTTGGCATGTAATAGAATATACCCCTGACTTTGAATATGGGTCTTGTTTATTTAGACTACTATTTTGCAGGTGCCTCCCGGTCGTATTATTCGTTGTGAATGCTATTTTTATGCCTTGCTTTTTGAATAGATTAGTGATTTTATATGTGTTCGCATTCACATAGTTGAAGCGCGCGAATTTTTTCTCATTAATGCCGGTTTCGGAATCATTTTATCTTTATATTTCGATGTAACGAACATGTACACCAATATTCGTATTAATGATGCAATCAACACTATCGAAAATAACTTAAAATCCAATAATTAGGCAAAAGAAACTGATGAGATTGTGAGATTACTGAGGATCGTCCTCAGCCAAAACGTGTTTCAATTCGACAATAAAATGTACACACAAACAGAAGGCTTAGCGATGGGATCACCACTAAGCGGACTAATCGCTGACATCTTCATTAATGCACTAGAAAATGAGTTCTTAGAAAAGACTTCAACAAAGGGAATAGTAATATGGAAAAGATACGTAGACGATGTAATTTTCATCTACGATACTGAATTAACAAGCGAAAAAACAATTCTCCAATCCATTAATAGCCTACACCACTCAACCAAATTCACTAAGGAATCCAAAACAGATCGAAAAATAAATAATCTCGACATAACTATCGAACGTAAAGACAACGAGCTTTCATATTCCATATTTCGGAAAGCCACACAAACTTCGCATGCCATCGACAATCAATCTAATCACTCCAGTACGCATAAATTAGCGGGGTTCAATTCAATGGTGCACAGGGCTTTAAACATACCCATGTCAAAAGATAATTATACTAAGGAAATAAGAACCATTAAACAAATAGCAAATGAAAACAATATCCCGCCAAGCAAAATAGACCAAATTGTAGCCAAACATAAAAATAAAGATAAAATGATTCCAAAACCGGACATTAATGAGAAAAAATTCGCGCGCTTCAACTATGTGAATCCGAACACATATAAAATCACTAATCTATTCAAAAAGCAAGGCATAAAAATAGCATTCACAACGAATAATACGACCGGGAGGCACCTGCAAAATAGTAATCTAAATAAACAAGACCCATATTCAAAGTCAGGGGTATATTCTATTACATGCCAAGACACTGGTTGTCAAGCTAATTACATTGGACAGAGCGGAAGACGAGTAGATACACGTTATAATGAACATAGGAATGCGATAAGATGCGGAACACATTCATCCTTATGCGAACATATGTGTGACACGGGGCACAGCTTTACTAAAATCGAAACTGACCTAAAAATAATTCATCACGAATCGAAAGGCAGAGCTCTCGACATAAAGGAAGCAATCGAGATTCACCTAGCCAAGCAACACAATCCCAACAATCTAAATGAACACACTTTTATGGAGAGTTCACCTCTTTTCACTCTAATAAAACACACCCTGTCGAAAACAAGACACAACTTAGCGATACAGCCAAGCTAGATAAAAATAAGGGGGCGGGGGGGAAATAGCGGTGGTTATAGGTAAATGTTATTTGGATCAGGTGTACTATGTACTTTTTTCTTTAATAAACCTAGGCCGTTATGCGCGGCAGTATTAAAGGTGCCGGGACGTCTTCATTAGACCGTGTACCGCTTAGTTTAAATGGCTTTTTAGTCCACACGTGGTGAAGATAGTTCCACGGTCTTCAACAGTTGCAGATCTTCCTGTATTCAATAACATACATTCTTATCTAGACTTGGCAACGTCACACAAATAAACATGGCACTGACATCAGAACGAACATAGTAACAAAAGGGGGAGAAAGAAAAAAACCAGTCTCGTCCAGTCAACACCCGTGTTAGTCGACTATAACTGGTACCAGAGTGAACACGAAACTGCTTGAAGTCCCAGTTAGGAAGACAACCGGATAAGTATCAGCCTGTATTATTACAGTATAACCATAGTTGATTTTGTATAACCATATAATCACCCCGAACAGACAAATTCCGGATTTTTATCACCATTTTAGAATTTCACCTAACATTAGATATACCACATTTAGCATACACTGACAGTTGCATTACCAACACTGCAACTAAATAATTGTGCATATTGTATATATTTTTCACCTGTATTCTCAAACATAAATGCTATAGCCTAAGTGTAATGGATCTGATGATGATCGCTTGACGATCGAAACTGGTCATCCTAGTGTATTTATTAATCTCATGTAATTTATTTCAGGATTAGGGCATAACCCAGCTCTATTTGGGTACATTCGTGTTGACCGACTGAAAAGCACCAAACTTTTGTTTACTTAGGCAACACTGAAAAAAATGGCTTCAAACCTCACAAAGAACAAAAATTGAAGAGAAATCACACGGCTGTCACATTGGTTTGTTGCTTGTCAAGATTTTAAGAGTCATATCAGTGAACGTGGTTTATAGTCCTCTATTGTGGTACACAATTTCAACCTGAAAACTGTACGTGATCCAGAGATATTACATTCTGATAAATAACTCGCTCAGTCGCCATGAGGTAATTGTGGAAATGATACAGTTAAAGTCTCTGGAGATCGAATTAACTCGCCACAAAATTTAATCACCATCTTTCTAGCTTATCAAATTTTAACTGTGGGGGATGAATACACACAGACACAAAGAGAGAGACAGAGAGATTGACAAAAGTTAATTTCAATTAGTCTCAATTTCATATGAGGATGGTAGACTAAAAGCTTCTTCTCTGAGAATTGAAATGCTTTTGCAATAACAATCGTCGTTGCTGTAGATTCATTTAGGGGCTTGGCCATCGCGGTATTCAGTCCCATGCACTTGGACATGTGAATAATTTGTTTGGCAACCTGTTTTATTGTCCATACAGTATTTGTAAGTGTAGGATTGGGAATGATGCCACGAACCATTCCGGCATCTGCCTGAAGCAGAAGTGAGATACCACACAAAGCCACATCTGGGATGACCGAGAAAGACATCGAACCTACCCCTTCTTAGTTGTGTCTCGTAAGGATGAGTGTGTACCCCCATTCTAATTCTCAGATCAGAATTCAATTTCTTGGCTCATGTGGGAATCGAACCCACGACCTTTGGAACCAAGGTCTCAATATGTAAGCCAAGATCAAGAAGCGGCTTTGACTCATCAACAATCTTCTTGAAGTTGGTGAGAGCTTGTAAACAAAACATACTGTAAGGTAGTGTACCCATGTGAATAATCTCCATGGAAAACATGCTTCTGCCTCCAACTAGCATCAGTTCTCAGGCGTGTACCGTCCTCCCACTGAGCAGTTGCATATTTTGATCTGAGACTAAAAGGTATCAACTCTACAATGATAAAGCACAACTCTATTCTAAGGACTTTAATTCAGTTCTAAATCATGGCTTCAAACACATAAAAACACACTCCCAATAAATATCATACAAACAAAGCAAAATTACTCCCACAATCCACTGATATTCCCACTTTATCCTATTAAATCCAGATGATTGTTCAATCACTTACCCTGAGATTGATATCAAATTCACACTCAAGTGCGCTGATGCACATGTAAATTACACATAAACTGTACTTATAATCTTATGTCACCTGCTGTGACCTCTTTCATTTCACAAGATTAATTGTTTATTCTCAATACCTCTTACTTTACATTATGTGTACCTTTGTGTTTTGTTTCTCTCTTCCCACCAAAATGCTTTACCATGCATTAGCCAATTCATGGGTTGCACATCAAATCTACTTGCAACTCCACAATTATATGTAAGTATTCTACAGTTCCCTTTTCTACAGTTCCACTGTATGCCGTTGTGATTTCAACTTCAGAATTCCGTTACCGCTGTGTCGGATGATATTTTATGCTACCCTTGCGTGGCATAGCCTATGGCATCTGGTACCGAGCTCCAGTGCTAAGTAAGACTGTCAGTAAAAAAATGTAACTTCCAACAACTCATAAGTTTGCTAAATATTAAATCATCAGGATGATCTTTAATTATCAATGTGTTTCAAACCACACAATTACATTATACACTACAACACTGACTCTTTTCTTACAAACAGGGTCTCCAAATCTGTTCCTTTTAAATGTCAACCTTCACGGGTCGTTTTAAAACTCTGCCCCTCAGAGCTTACTCGTATACAATGGAACGGAGCCGAGCGGTCACAACACGTGCGCCGTCCCTCCTGACTCCTGGCTTTTATCTCCAAGCAGTAACCAGATTTCTAAATACAATAGTGCAGTCTCACTGACCCACATAACCCATATGATTTAAACTGAATGGTATGCAAGACGGGTGATGGACGTGTTTAAATATTTATTCCTAACCTTAGGAGATTAATAACTGACCTCAATAGGTCCATTTCATTATATGAAGGAACGAGATTCATCAAACACTGGTCGAACTGGCTAGCCGGTATCTTAATAACTGCTACGGTCAGGCACATGCTGCCGCCAATTAGATTCGCTTCTCAAGAGCTGAATCATTTCAATAACAAGTTCTCGGTCGATCAGGTATCATGCAGAGGTTTCCATTGTTATCCTCTCATATACCACAGGATTCGAACCCGGAACATTCCATATCCATCCTCAGAGTTAGGGTACATCACTAATTACACTCTGGCAAATAATAAATATCTGTGTACGCCCTAGGCTATACGAGATTTCACACGTCGATAGACTACCTGGCTCCCTGACCATTATGCTATGATCTCGTCCTTTGATTATTAAGATAAATCTATCAATTACTCTACAAGCTTATTCACAAGCTGCAAATTCAATTCACTATTAAACTCTTCCATTCCCTAAATTCTTGCATAATTACCCCTTATTACAATATTCTCTGATATAAAATTGCTTTTCTTAGCCCTTCATGTATCATATTACTGCTTGGATAGATAAATATTCCAATTAGCATATATATTTGCTTACAACATTTTTCCTGATGTGTTCGTTTAATCCTTTTTATTATTATTATTATTATTATTATTATTATTACTGATATGAATTACAACAACCCGACACAACGTAACCGTTTTAATAACCGAACATCCGTGTTCGTTACGTTACGTTTATATAACTGAAATGCCATTTTACAATAGTGGTAACGATTTATCCACTCAATGATGTACCAAAGACATCTCAACTCTACTAAAATCAACACAACAAATAATAATTTGAGGTTCTCCCTCCTAATACTGACTCTTACTGGCATCTTTTATAGTTTTGAAATCACAAAACACACAGTGGACTATAACTGCTATAAAATCATGGTTTTTGGGTACTTACATCGGCTATCCGGGTGGCTCCAACCACTCATTCCTTCCATTATGCCTGCCATTTGCATAATTAGCAAGACATTCTTACACTGATAACACACATTTTATATAACTTTGGCCTCACAAGACACACGGCACTTTTCTTTTCCATATTGAGGCTATTGCTTCCTTATACACATAACACTTTATAGCACTTGTTACACTATTAATTTTAAAGATATTTAACAGATCATCACTTCACTATTTACACTTCTTACTGGTTGAATTTCCCTGGCAAGATATCAGAAATGCAGACGCTGAAGCTGGCCTTCTCGCTGCTATCCGTATCCTGATTGAAAGTCTCGATTATCTGCTTACGAGTTCCTATCGATTCACTCAACTGTCTATCCATCTCTATCCTGCGATAAACTTCCCGATCTAGCATGAATATGCTTGCATATCGTCCTGAGCGTTAATTATATTGGTGTTCTATGAAATTCCACCACTCACATAATAAAGTTTATTTCTGCGCAGTCCGACAGCCTAAGATCTGCCTAATCAATATTTTACATACTGCGCTCAACCATTGTACATTGTACTTGTACAGATTATTACTCTCAAATGTTCTAGCTTGTCTATCACACGGTACATTACCTATGTGCATAATAACAATCGCTCGTACTGCCGACTATACAAAAATGGCACGACTGTCCTTAATAAATGTGATTAATAAATGTTTCACTGCACGGCTCTTCATGCTGAAGTCCGAGCATCCCTTCTCGACTTCGGTAACGCGCACTTCGCCTAATAAAGTTTACTGATTACATCTGACGACAACTGACGGCTACTGACGACTGACTTCTTTATGATGCTTTCCTAACTCGTACTTATTTATACTTCACGGCTAATACACTTAATAATTCATAAAGAAATATCAAAGTCTTTGTGCGCGTCCCTTTCCTGGACCCGGGCAGCATACGCTCCGCGCTAGAGTCTGGTACCACTGACCTCTTCTGTCATGGGTCCATGCCTTATATTCGTTTCAAGAGAAAAAGTAGACCGCGAATTCCCCCGCAGTGTCATCTTCTCTCACAGGATGATTCTGGTCTTGAAATAATGCTCATATGGTTCCTTTTTCGTCGCTGGTCACATATCTGTATGCGTGCTCGAGGGTCGATCGGCCAATTAATTAATATTAATTGCCTTTGCCATGGCGTGGGCACGCCGCGTCCCCTAAAAACCCCCGGCGACCTAGTCAGATCTCGCCGCTAACACCAAATATACGGTGTCCTTACGCATTCCATTAAATACGCCTCGATTTCAATGTTTAATGGCTTGATAATTAGCCTCCCGGCTAAACATTCACATGGGTGGAAACCTCATGTCACAGCGTTGCTCCAATCACGAGTAATCATTAAATAACGATGGTAGCTCCTCACTCCACTAGCGTTTCTATTCTCAAACGGGGAATAACTTGGCCATTATTTAGCTCCCTGACCTGCTCCAGACGACTTAAGTAGGTCACAAAGATTGACACGGCTCCAAGAATCTCCTCCCACAATTCTGGAGTCATTAGCCAAACGTCAAGCGCTCCAACTTCTGTGCTCAAGTCCAGAATTGTATACTCCGTACAGCCCAGTAATGCTGTATTCTACTAATATTCCCTGCATTATATTAATAAATAATGTCAGCATTAGTTCCTATCACATCAGTGATTTAATATATACTTTCTCTTGGGGTTTTTATAACTTCAACTCCCTCAAAAGATCTCGTGTTCGTTCCATGCCGGAACCTTTATTCTGAGCTCAACTATCTCTGAGATCCACGTTCGACATCAGTCAGCCTAACCCCGTTGGGTTCAGTAGTTATTGTTGTTAATTCACTTTAAGGGCTAAGGATGTCTTGGTCATCAGCCCCGAACATCGGTTCTTGATTCCTTTCATCCCGCGTTTGTTACGAGTACATAAGTGGATACTCCTTGCACGTGAGGATAAGGGATAAGGGGACTGGATATCCCTCTCGCGTGGACATGTGTAGCTTGTCTACAAGTAGGGAATACCGTCCCTCTTTGCCGATCATCTCGGCACAACCACATACTTACACCAATACAGCAGCAAACACAGTGTGCCCATACATCTTAGTTGATGTTATTTACCCATTTAAGATTTGATTGCCACTGAGCGTGGCCGCGCCAGCTTTTGTTGATTATTGTAGCAGGAGCCCCGCGGGCTGGAGTGGAGGACACAGTGATGACAGAGTGCAGTCTTCACATAAGTCAAGCAGCATTGCACGCGCTATCTGTCTTAGAAGCGCAGATAAGCGTCACAGGAGCTCAAGTCACCACGGACAGTTAAACGATGACTGAAGCTACTGGAGCTGAGTCATATCCTACTCGCGCAACTGTACTTGTCAAGGAAGCAGAGTGACGTGTGACACAAGTAAACACAGAATAGTTCCCATCTCGACCGCCAGCAATCAATTCGTGAAAGTGTAATAAATCATTTTAGTGGCTTGGACATCTTGGCCATCAGTCCCGTGTAGTGGGGTGGGTGTGTGTGTGCTACTTGTCTGATAACCTGTATTATGTGGTGACTCTAGTAGTGTGAACTGTGTTAGGGACAGGGTAGAGGTAGGTGTCCCGGGAATTGAAGTAAGTACTGGAATTTGGTATGAGAGAGTGTAGAAAAATCAAAAATCACTCGGGATAGCCACTCCAGCTGCCCTCGGGGCCGTGGTGCACGATTTAACGAGCACGCTTACGTCACGAGACGCACACATGTTAGCACAGCCGGATGGTCAGATACGTTTTAAGCAGCGTGCCTTTGGGGTTCGAGTGTGGTGTTTGCCTGAGTATTGTAGATGTTATTAGCTGGTCAGCTATTTAGTTATCAGGAAAAGTACAAAATAGCAAGTTTCTTTTTAAATATCAATGTGAGCATTCTTTTTAAGCTTAAAACAAAGGCAATAATTTGCTTTGCAATCCCACATTCAAACATGAAGTATGTGACTGGCTAAACAATTGCTATCTCTGCATAATGATTGGTGGACATAAATTAGCTCTAACCCCTGGCACCTTCTTTAATTTAGCGATTTCAGAACAATAGTATGTATGTCTACTCTTTATTATTCCCGTTTTCAACGGGATCAGGGATGACATTTGTTATGGACGGGTATTTCTTCGGCCGGATGCCCTTCCTGACGCCATCCTCATGAGAGGAATTAATGAGAGATGAAATGAATAAAGATGGATGAAATTGGGTAAGGAAGTGGCCGAGGCCTGTCAGGAGGTACCGTCGCAGTATTTATCTGGATATGAAAATAGGGAAACCACGGAAACCATTTGAAGGACAGCTGACGGTGGGGCTCGAATCCACGTCTACCGAGTCCGCAGAGAGTTCGGCCCCATGGCCTAACGCTGTGCGTTAGCGAGCGTAGCTACTGGTGTCGGTGATTTATGAACAATAGTGATGAAATGAAAATACCGAATTAAAATAACTTTATTGTTGAATCACTTATGGGTTTGCGACATCGTGGTCATGTAGCCCCGAGTACCCTGGTGGGTGCAGAATTTAATTAAAGTCACTAAATGAGTGCGAAAGTTGGCCAAAATTCTCACAAAAACTATTAATGATATAACGTGGCCGTGTAAATCTAAACAACCCATCCATATGAAGTGAATACTTTACATGCACCGGTACAGTTGTGAGCAGCTGCGTTGAAAGCAGAAGTTTCAAGTCCTGTACAGTACTGACATAAATTATTTGCCGCAACATGACACATAATGCAGAATGTCAGAAAGGCTCAAGTTACCTATTTACAAAATGAGGAACACTACATTTTACGTGGCAACAGTGTTGTACAGCACTTTCACCCAAGTTCTCAACCCAGCCACTCATGTTATAAAGTCGCAACTATACATATCCCAAGTCCCTCTTTGAACAACAAACAAGAATTGGCGGTAGTTTTTTTTTTTAGTCAATTTTACCCTCCAGGTTGGTGTATCCCACGGACTCAACGAGGGAACTCATCACTACTGCCTTTCCAGGCAGTGTCCTAGAGCTGGGAACACTTTGTCGGATTGGATACAACTGAGGAGGTGTGATCAGCACTTCGCCCAGGCGGCCTCACCTGCAAAGCGAACAGGGGCTTCATGAGGGATGGGAAGGGAGGGGAAGATTGGGATGGATAGGCAAGGAAGAGGGAAGGAGGTGGCCGTTGCCTTACAGTAGGTATAGTACGGAAGGAATGTCGTGACGCTTCAAGGTCGAGCAGCGGGGGGAGGACAGACAAGTTTCTAGCCCCGTATTAAGGGTGGGGGGAAGAGCTGTCCCAGTGGCTTTACGTTCTTCGCGCTGTTAACTTCGCAAGTGTGTATGCTGTATACTCGCAAGTGCAACTATTTTGAATGTGGTTTAAATATTTGTCATGATATATAATACTTTTTAGAATTATGTTATCCTGGAATATTTTTGTAATACCGTATATCTACTATTTAGTCAGAAACATGGAAGAAAGATAGATTGGTGGGATGATCATTCACAGCCAGGCAAGAGAGCTCATTTGCAATATATATGACTTATGAAACAGGAAGCAGAAGATAGGCCAATTTTATTGAAAGAAGTGCAAAAACGAGTTGCTGAAGCAACTGGAATATTTCGCAGAAGGGTTCTGAGGATTTTAAAAGAAAACCAAACCAATTTGGAGGTTGAATATTTTTCAACGCCGCGTAAAAACCGCCCGAAGGAAAGAGTTAAAACGGAAATAGATGACTTTGGCAATTGCGTAATTATAAGAACTATTAATGAATTCTATGTAACACATGGTCAACGTCCAACGTTACGAGCTTTATTACCAATTTTAAAGGAGAAAATTGACTTTGAAAGTTCGAAATGGGCCCTTAGTCAAGTAATGAAAACTTTAGGTTTTAGGTGGAAGAAATCGTGTGACAACAGGAAAATTCTGATAGAAAAATCTGACTTAAGGAAAAAGAAACTAGCCTATTTGAGACCAATCAAACAGTACCGGAGTGTCAAACGACCCATAGTGTATATGGATGAAACATAATTATATACACTCCTCTTTTTCCTAACAATAATGCTAAACATATCCAATAAGTATGTATTGGGGAGCGTGATGGCGCAGTGGCTTTGCTGCTCGTCTTTCACCCGGACGGCCGGGATTCGAATCCCGGTAACAGCGAGTTGGAATTTTCACCTGAAAAATCACGTGGCGTCAGGAAGGGCATCCGGCCTTTAATCCCCGGCCAAATCCAAAATGAGCCTGGTTGGCTTCGGCGACTCCAATTCATTGGGAAAAGCCGTAGAAAGTGTATCTGCAATAAGTATGTACGAAGTGTTGTAACTGAATTTATTTCAAATTTATATGTCACTGCTTTATATTAAAATAATATCTATTAAGTTATATTCTTTGCCGATATATTGTTGCAATAAGTACGTACATATCGTTTAAGATATTTTATAGGCTACATGTCCGATGAATGATTTATTACACGGGACGGCGAAAACAAGCAGTGACCAGTTGCGCGCTGACTGCTATTTTTCTTTTCTGTTTAACAACCCGCAGACAGAAATATATTCGTCCCACAAACAAGAACTTTTTCCAACATGAAAATTCAACTCATTGCCTCAAACTTTTACGCTTGCACAATTTATTTAGCCCAAAAATACGAAAATTTACCGCATACTAACTTTTTAATGCCATTTAGATTATTTAATAAATAGGATCAATTTTGAAAGCATCATTACATGTTCATAAATTATTAAATATAGCATTATTTTTCATATTTTGCATCCCAGATTCCTGTTCTATAAATTTGCGAAGTTTCAGAATTTTATTTTCATTTCAAGTGGTCTAATTCTTGGTGTAACCGAAGTGCTCAATTGGCGCACTTACTCTGTAGTTCATTCGAAGCAGCTATAACCTTCTGGCTCCCTGCTCCCTGCTTCACAACCCCCACCACTTACGCTGCATCTTGACCTTGAAGGGTCACGACATTCCTTCCAAACTATACCATCATGGCATTTGCCCGAAGACGAAGTGGGAAACCACGGAAAACCACTTCGGGGAGAATGGCTGAGGTGGGAATCGAACCCCCGCTACTCATTTAGACCACCCGAGGCTGAGTAGACCCCGTTCCAGTCCTCATACCACTTTCCAAATTTCGTGGTGGAGCCGGGAATCGAACCCAGGACCTCCGGGGCGGCAGCTAACCATGCTGGCCGCTACGTTACGGAGGCGACTCGACGGTAGTGACTGATAAATTTAAAAGTTTACAGCCGTGCAGTGTCGCATCTCCCCTTAGCTTCCCTTCCTCTCTAGTTAATGTCTTGAGAAAGAAGAATGAACGACCTGATTTTGCTCCTCCGTGCTTCTTAAAGACGATGGTACAGCAAGCAGCAAGTACACTTCTACCTGAGCTAAGGAATAACGGCCTACTTAGACGATTCGGGAGAAACGTAGCGTACACATTCAATTGATCTCCTTCCTTCCCTCTCGTACTCGTGAACCCGAGTCGGCTCGTTCGCCATTTCTCTTCGGAAGTGTTTTCCTTCCCCTTGCACGTCCAATAACCACTATCAAAGCTCTGTCGGTTGTTCCATTCACCTTACAAAGTAGAGAAGTTAGGTCTCACTTCATAGTTCACACGCCAACGGCTGAAGTGGAGCGCTGTAGCAATTTCAGATTCGGTGGTTGAAATCCTGACGCTGACAGAGACAGTCCTGAGGGTCTCACACTTCCTCCTGCTAAATGTCTGGATAGTGCCTTATTTCAGGTCTAGGGGCACCTGCCCCCAATATTTAAGAGCTTCTTACAATAGCTATTCCAGACATAATGAGGGTCATCGCAGAAGCACAAGTTACCATATAAATCATACCCACAATCAAGTACACTGAGCTGATAACCAAGATATCCCAAGCACTGAAAATGAAACAAAACAACTCGTTGTCCTCACTGAGTGAATATTACATTTGTGTTCCAATTTTGGGTATTCCCTCAGGAACGCACAACTAGTGAGATGTAGGTTGATGGCCACAAGATCCCAGCAAAGCACGGCATTGCTTCCACTTAGGGCCGGTTTCACCAGCTCCGCTTAACGAACTAAGGGTGGTTTAAACTATCCTCAAGGATGTGGCCCGTTGCACCAGACCACAAGCAATGGCTTAAACTAGGCTTAGATTGAGCGGCCGTGCTCGGTGGTTTAAGACTTAAGGATGGTTTAATCCGTTCTCTCATACGCTAAAATGGTGGCCGGCCCCATTGTGTCTGATCCATATCTCAGTAGGTTGGAGGTGTTGTTATATAATGTAGTGAACGAAATAATAAAAAAAATATTATTAAATGGTTTATAATGACGGCACAATACACTGAAGAGATATTTTCTTCCGTGTGCTCATTTGCTAATCATTAGTATCTATACCTGTTGATAAAGGCGTAGCGTATATCGTCATCTGTGCTTGAGTGGATAACATTACAGACTCCCGCCCGGAGTGCCGGGGTTCGATTACAAGAGGGGTGGAATAATTTTGCTTGACTTTTATTGTTTTTATTGTTTTATAATTACCCAGTCGTTATAATATAAAGCATAAATAGTGTGGATTTTGCGATGCAAATTAAATATATACGTATAACATTCTTTCAACGCGTTGCCACAGGGATTTCCTTCACGTTCTTAATAAAATCGCGGTAGCTTGTACTACAGATATCATAGCTTTTGACAACGTAAAATGAAATACGGTACTCGTCTTTATATTGGCAGTAACACAATGTACATTTTTGGTTGTTAAACTAAATATTAGCCCAGGGACGGATGTAGAAATCCTTAGCCAATGACGAACTAGCCTATTGTGGATGCTTGCAATACAACATGCTGTGTCATTCGTATACATACTGTATATATATCATTAGAAAACACGCACTAGGCTATATGTGCTTAATGCTATAATATATGCGTATTTATAAACAAGCGATATAATGAAAACCAAGTAAGAAAACATAACCTTCGCAAGATGCGACCACCTCAATGTGGGGCGTAGTCAATAACATGTTCAGGAAGTAGGCTACCGTAATGACAAGGAAAATACACTGCATTATATTTCAACAGCGGTTTTCCCAGCGTCTACTACAGCTGATGCTCACGTCTCGCAAACACAGTAGGCAATTCTTTCTACAACTAGTAATGTATTTTTGGTCGCCAACCCCAAAAGTAGAACAGCTGTAGTCGTGGAAAATTATTGCGACGGCTAGAAACAAATGATAACCGTGACCAACATAACAAACAAAATCAATCTCGGAGGATCAATACTGCCGAAATTATTTCATATTATATGTATGATGCGAATACAATAATAGCGTTCAAATAGCTCCCTAGATACTTAAGTTGTCATTCTTTCCTTATATTGCATATGATCGTTACGCAAGTAATTCAGCACGGCTGGGATTATGTTGGCATAACGGTAAGACTAAGTATTCTTTGCTGCAGGGAGCATTACTCACACAACGAAGATCTTTGACTCACATCGTAAACTCAGTTCACCTAAGCGAAGTACGAGACGAGTTGGTGCAACACCCAGCCTTAAGCCGTCGTATTTAAGATCGCTTAACCGTAAACCACCCTTAGCAAAGCAGGGTTTAAGCGGCCTCGTGGTGCAACCGGCCCTTAATTGTGTTGGGCTCCTCTCCTTAAACTAGTCGGCTGGCTCCGTGGCTCAGCGGTAACGTTCTCTCTAGCTGTGTCCAAGGTTGCCGGATCGAATCCTAGCGCAGACAGCTGGCATTTGAGGTTTCGCAAATGCGAGGGAGCCGTGTCAGTAGAATTACTGACACGATAATGATCCTCTTCGGGGCAAAATTCCGGCATCCCGGCGTCTCTAAAAGCCGCAGTAGTTAAAAGGGACGTAAAACAAATAATATCTGTATTATTACTTTTATTCATTATGTCGACCTCCCTTGGCTAAACCTTGTTCTCTTCCATCCTCGAAACGGTATTCGAGGCCTAGGACGTGTTTAATTTTCCTGCCTTAATCGGCCCTAATCTTTTCCCTCCTGGTACCCTCACTTCTCGAAGGGTCAAACCACTATTTCTTTGCTATTTTAGGTGACGATAGCCCAGATGTTAGGAGCCTTAACACAACAGTTATCATCATCATCATCATCAACAACAACAACAGCAGCATCATCATCTTCATCATCATCATCATCATCATCATCATCATCTTTTCCACTTCCTATCGTAAGAGGCCATAAAAAGGCAGTTTGTGTGCAGCCTCAAGAACTCTCAAGATTGAATGAGCTCAAGGGATTCCTAAGCGGGATCCATGCTTTCCCTTGTTCCATTGTCTTTCGAACGCACCCTCTCCTCGTTACCTTTTCTATCTGCCTTACATGGCATTACTTCCTTACAAGTAACTCAATTCTCATTCTTCGAGTATTGAGGTCATTTCGTTTTCTCTCTATCATTCCCTTTATTCTTTTGTCATTTCAATTTTGTCTTGGAGAATGTACAGTATGTTAGCTGTAAGTAGTATTATTAGTAGTATCCGCATCATCGTGGCAGATGTCCCTCCTATAAAGGAATCACCACAGGCACCTTTTGGCCATTATGGAGATTGTGAATTTGTAACATAAGTCCAAGCCATGAATTAAAATTAAATTCGTCCACCTTATGGCATAGTGGGCAGCATTGTTGGCTGTCACTGAGGAGGTGCGGGTTCAATTCCCGGCTCTGCCAAGAAATTTGATTCTGGTGTGAAGGCTGGTATGGGGGTTCACTTAGTACCGTGATTCAGAACTAAGAAGAGGTGGATTCGATTCCCACCTCAAAAATCCTGGAAGTAGTTTCCCGTGGTTTACCACCTCCACTCCAGGCGAATGCCGACACGGTACCTAACTTAAGGCAAACCTAAGCCCAAACTACAAATACACACATTAGAACAGTCATCACAATAACACAAGTTATCGAACATATTTCACATACACCCAAATACAGGGGACTACATGAGAACGATGTTGCAAATCTCCTAAGTTAATTAACAACTCAAATCCGATATAACATTCTGATTCCGATGTGCACTCTTGAGGATATCAACCAGTGAAGAGACTGCTGCCACAGAATTCATTATAATTTTCTCCTATTTCTCTCTTCTTTGTACTGTACACCTGCTGCAGGGTGATTTACTGTACGTCCGTTTGGTTAACTACCTTGTAGCTGAATCCATCCATTCTCTCCTCTTGACAGCCAATCGACGTATCGACTGGTCTCCCAATCAGTTCAGGAGATTACTACTCTTGGAAAATACCGTCTACACACTTACTTGGTTGAATCAAAGAAAATCTAGAATGCCTAGGCCAGGAATATTCTCAAAACCATCAGCCACATTAGGAGGAGCACAAAGCGTGACGCAGCGTTAACGTTCTCGCCTACTTTGCCCAAAGTTGCGGGTTCGAATTCCAACACAGTCGAGTGACATTTGCTGGTCCCTAATTGTGAGAGATCTGTACCAGTGGAATTACTGGCACGTCAAAGATCATCTTCGGGGTAAAATTCCGTCACCCCAAAGTGTCTTAAAGCCACAGTATTACAAGGGACGTAAGAGCCACAACATTATTCTCATTATTAGTCCATCAAAGTGGGTCAATAACTGCCGGCTCATCGCTTAGGAGACATTCTCTCGAACTTAAGAATACGCATCACTCAGTAGAATATACAAATTTCAACATACTGTACCCGTTCGTCCTGGGGATGCGATGACCCATCTGCTATTACATCGCATTCCTGGAGTTCCAGGACAGAGCGGAGTTAAATGAACCACTAGTCAAATAAGGAATGTGTCGGAAATTCAGCTGAGATATCGAAAAAGCAGTGGGTAACACGAGACAAAGTATCTCTAGGGTCGTTACGGGCTTAAGTTTAATAAAATAAATGCAAATAAAAATGGGCGCCATCAACTGAACTCCTAGCAAACCACATCCTTTCCGGTTAAGCCTTAATCAAGACAAGGAAAGAAAAAGGAAAATCACACCATCATCAGATCACAACTAAGATAAAAACAAATTTATTTCACTTTGATAGTCTGACAGACATTTTAAATATTCATCCTACCTGAGAGCATGGTCGAATGCCAACGTTAAATTGTCATTGTCCAAAAATCGAACCATCTCTTTTCTAATCAAAAATATTTCATCCACATACAACGTGAAAAATCTCTTAAGTTATCTTGGGTTCTCAGGATCACTGTAGCACTATGTCTTTCGTCACTGACATTTGTGATACCTGAGACCTAATTTCTCTTCAATTTAACATCATAAATGTGGATTTGAAAAAATTATTAATCTGTCTAAACATACACATATTATAATCACATATTTTAAATATCACGCAATTTATGGCTTGCATGGCATAATTCAAATGTTAAATACGTTAGTAAAATGCTCCTAAACATCGAATAATTAATTTACACTATTTACATTGTCATTACAAATTGCTTGTTTGTGAATTACAGAAAATTCACTGCTCATTGGTCATCATCATCATCATCATCATCAAAGTTAAACATTTCTCACATTAATTCTCATCTTAAAATTCAACATATTCCTGTCAGAATCATTAACTCATCACCATTAAATCATTTAAATGAAAATTATTATCATCACTTCATTATACCTTCTAATTATTCACACAATCTTATTTTATCATCTTCTTCAGATTAAATCATCTTAAATCATCAATATAAATCGTTTAATTCCTCAACTCAAGTTGCAATTCCTCAAATTATATCTCGATTAAATTTATTTTAATCCATACAAATTCATTAATCATCAGCTTCTTTAATTAATTATCACCTTCTAATTCAGTTATTCATCATCTATCCAATCGTCCATTAATTTATTTAAATCAGTTTATTTATTCAATCTTTAATTCATCCATCTATTTAAATCATTGACTTATTCCAAAATTTAATTTATTAATTTATTTAAATTTTATCCTTCTGGTTATTTAGATTTTTATTATTTCATCTAGTCATTCTGATTTTTATTTCATTAGGTCAGATCGTTAATATGCTTAATTTTCAGATTATTATTTCATTAATTATTATTATCAGAAAATCTTGTATCATCTACTTTATTTATTTGTTTAGTTTCCTAACAAATTGTTTAATATGGTTTTATAGAACGTTGTCTTACAGTTTTATCACTTCCAAGTTATATCTCGTATTTAATTATCATGCCAAAAAATATTATTGCCTTCACGACATCACGTTGGATCTGACTATCCACAACTACATTATATATCCTCATATCTTCAAATATCACATTTGAATACCACAATTATTCCACATAACTCCATAAATATTCAGCACATACAGCATGAATCTCAACAATTACGCTAGACTGGGTTCGACAACCTCATGTCTGCCTCAAAATACATTAGCAATATTGCAACTATCACTTGGCAACTTCCACAAAATGCCTATCACAAACTTCACTTAACCATGTTGCATAATCTACAAAAAATATATAACTGGCTTCAAATTATCAACGCACACAATCTCCAATAACTGTAATTAATCTGATCACATCTAGACAACTTCTTAAACAATTAGAAAAAATATTACCTTAGTAATTCAAGATCTGCTTTCAAATAGCATAAATTCTCTTACAATTCTCATAATTCACATCACAGAAAAACACTAATGTGCTATAATCTCTCATATCAAAATCTGCAATACTGATCTGCCTTAAAATAAATCTGACCATTAATGATTCATCTTACAAGATTCAATTACTTTAAATCCTTCTCAAAGGTATCAAACACAATTATAAAAATCATCAAAAGCATCAGCTGTACCAGCTGTTAAACTGAAAGTACTCTCAAAAGAGTAAAGCAACAAAATATTGGATTGGCAAACAAGAATTACAAATGTAACCCTGCTGACATTTATCTGTACTTTATTTAACAAAATTTCGACTGATATGTGACTAGTAGTTCCTTGTTTGATTCTCTTACAATCTCATGTACACTCGGATGATAAAAATGAGTCCCTCAATGGCAAGTAAGATGAGTAACCACCGTACAATCGTATAAATACGAAAGACCTTGCCCCGTCGACTAACATGATAGTGCCCTGAACGATGGGTAAGATGAGTAACCACCATACAATCGTATAAATACGAAAGACCCCATCTCGAAGACTAAATGAGTGAATGTACCAGATCGGAATCAACAAGTCTCTAGTTGTCATATAAAAGCGATATTCATTCACTAAAGTGAATAACATCTTAATATCTCCAAACAATCCAATGGAAAAAATCCCTACTGATGAATAATACACACTCGCTAGTATGCAATGAACTGACGAAGTAATTTAGATAATCAATTGCAGATCACGAGTTAGAAATACTCGTCACACAAAAAAAAACTATTCATGAAAACTATCCTTGCTTGAAAAATGTCTAAAAGACCAAACATCTGCTTAATAAAGCCAACCAATAGTGAGAATTTCGTATAATGATGCCTGCCATATCATATGGTCACGCCATATTCTAGCAAAATTTGAAGCATATAAAGTCAAAGCCATGTCTAAATAATCGTATCACTCCTATTAGAAAAATATACATGTGTGCCCAGTATTCATGAAAATAATCGTATCAGGAAGTTATAACTCTTACAGTACCTTCTCATAATCAGCTGTTATTAAATTTCAAAGATCGTCGATTTTCCTTATGTAATGAATTTCTCGAAAGATCGGCGTGAATATCATTCCACCCACGCAATGACGATTGCCTTCGAATCCCAAGTGAATCAGCTGGTGGACCTCCTCCTCGTGAGGAATCGAATCCATCGCTCTGTGGTCCCATCGCGTCTCTGTCTGCGTTTACTCCGACATGATGAACTTCTGGTTATCCATAGCGGATACTGTCCAAATCTTCACGAAAAAGTTCATAGAAACAGCGGACCCCCTATTCCTCTTCTACGTTACGCCACTGTTCCATACAATGTTCGGTTTGAGTGTTGAAAGTTCAATCTCCAATAACTGCTAAGTCTCACTTTCATAAAATAAAATTTTATATGAGAGTGTCTAAGTTTATGAAACACCCTGTAGCTGTGTTCATACTCGGTAATTTATAACACTTCATAAGAAAGAATTGCATTAATGCACGAGCTAATGTTCATAAGTGCATTTGCTTGAAACATTTCATTTGCGTAAAAATTGTTAATGTTACTTGGAATGCGTTATGAAATGCATAGTCGTAATGTCATTGAAAAAAAAACTATGTTCATTCGAAGTTCACAGTTGCAGTATCTCGTAACTATCTGCTTGTATAATTTGATTAAAGAATATACGTTCCAACTCAATGTTGTAATGAAGTTCAGCTTCTGTCATAATGCTTGCGTATAAGATTGGAAATAATCCGCTCGCCCCTACTGCAATGCTATAGAATCATCTCCACCTAAAGCTGGCCTCGCCATGTCGCTCTGCTATGCTGTTCTGCGTAACCAAAATGCAGCTTGAAATAAGTTCTCCAACTCGTTTTACAGTACCGTTCTAAACCCCGGCCTTCTATGCTTGCTTGGGCCCGTACAGCTGGTTCTGTAACCGGTCTTCACGCTGCCTACTGCGGATGTCCACCCGGCTCAATGACCTACTTTTCGTTCGCTGCTTGGTGTAGTTAAAACTGTCGCTTTCACTTTCCGTGACAAATGCTGTTCGCTGCGCGACCTTAACCATACGCTCGGCATATGTCCTACTCGGCTCGCTCTCTGAATTCGACTGCCGTGTTAACTGTACTTGACTCCTCTGCTTACAGAGCTCGACTGCTTGGCTCACTGAGCTCAACTGAATGTCTCTGGACTGCAATGACCTGAACCTCCCTGGCGCAGTCACGTGACGTTCTCCCCACCTCTGTGGTCTTGCGTCACAAATATAATCTCGAACCCCGATCATCTCGGCTATTAAGTTATAAAATAACAAGGGTTATCTGACTTCCTTAAAATTATTACCATATATAATGCATGTTATATCTTCTCTTCTGAGATGTTTAAATACCATATTCCATATAGATCTTAATAAAGCTTCATAATTCCATCCATAATTCCATCTGTTTGACTGCGGTCAGTGCCTTCTTAGTCCTAGACCTTCTACGTCATCCTGACATTCCTCTTGACTCGATCTGAGCGCTATCTTTTCATAACTCTTCCCAAAATCTCAACTACGACTTAATGTCTGCTGGCGTAGCCGATAGCCTCAACTAGGTATCGGGTACAATACTGAAGTGCATATTTTGTTGTTGTTGTTGTTTAGTCTCGTTTTACTTGGGGGGGTTACAATTTGTATAATAACATGTGTTATGCTTGTGTCTGTAGCAGTGTATGTATTTATAACAGTGGCTGGTATTGGAAAGGGGGTGACCTTGGCATCAGAATAGGAGCCATGATAATAATGTTGTTTTTTTACGCCCCTTATAATATTGTGGCTCTTAGACACTTTGGGGTGACGGAATTTTACCCTTAAGAGGATCTTTAACGTGCTGTTATTGGTACCCCTTTTTTTTCATTCAGAATCGAATGCACTATCATTGACTTTGAAGACCAGTGCCCAATCGACTGCGCCACTCAGCCATATATAAGTATTTTAAGTCTCGCGACGTAGCCGTGCTCGTTTCGTCATGGACCATAACAGCGCGGGCAGCTGCAGCAAGTCCGAAGATTGGAAGTTCGAATGCCGGCGCTGACAATAGCTATCCTGAGTTTGGTTTTTCCCCGGTTTTTTTCACACGTCCTCCAGTACCTTATTTCAAGTCCCGGGACACCTACCCTATCCCGGTTCTTAATACAACTACACACACTACTACAGTCAGCACACAAATACAGCTTATCAGAAAATTCAACACATACCCCACTTCACGGGGCTGATGACCATGATTTTGCAAGCCTCTAAAAATTAATCAACAACAACACTATTTTAATGAAAGGGAAATACATCCTCATAATTTATTAGCGATTGACGAAACATGGGTGTTATGTATTATTATTAGGGAGGCAGAACATGACTACACTAGTGTATGTTTATTGTGGTCGTTTTAGGCTGGCAGGGAGTGGAAGGAGCAGAGGGCAATGCAGCTGACACAGAACCAGATGTCGCCACTATACTACCGTAACTTGTAATATACAGTATATAGCCTACTGAACCGTTTGGCATAACTGATTCATCAATTCATGATTCAGCATTATTGAAAGCGTTATTATAAATAATTAAGTATTGAAAATTAATTGGAATAATAAGTAACCTATATCTAAAGCCCTGCGCTGATGCGGATATCCGCGGATAAACCTGCGGATATCCGCAAATATTTTTGCCACGCAGATATAGTTTGCATGGCTGTGCGGATAGCGGATACGCTGCGGATAATGTTTCGAGTAAATTTGCGGATAGTTTTTAGAATACAAACTTACGATAATATTACATATTTGATATGCCAACCTACTGATTCTTGCTTAAAAGAGGAATACTCCTATAGCCTATTGCGTAAAAAATATTCAGGCACGTATTACATTTATACACAAGAAGATTATTTTACTCATTATGCTTTCAACTACATTTTATTAAGTACCGTATGTTTGTAGTAGATGGTCTTGACATCTTATCATCATCAGTTCTCACTGCCATTATTACTATACGTACGAGATATAATGCTGTCAATAAGCTTGTTAGTTCATCGTGGTGACAACATTAACATTCCTCAAGTCATCTACTTGGCTGTCTAATCTATCCTGGGAGATTTGGTTGTAGGTTTATCTGTAGATTTATTTCCAACTTGGCACTGAAGCACGTTGGCTGTGATATTGCAACGGAGAGTTATGACATCAACTATGCGAACGCGGATGGGTCAAGAAGCAGAAGGATGATGACTGACTTGGAATTTCCGGCCAAATGTCAATCCCTTTCTCCTAGCGTAAAGAGAAGTTCACTTAGTGAATGTTACCGCGACCGTGAGCAGGCCGTGAGTATGAACATCATTTCACCAACATGGGTATACTACAGTATCTATTAAAATAAAACAAGGTGAATATTGAATAGCGCGTGAAACAAAGCTCAAGTCAACGATATGGCAGACATTTGGTTACGTTTTCAATAGAAACGAAAAGGTGAACGATATAGTACGATGTTTTACGTGTAAAAAGTTTATTCATACTCAGGACACAAATCAGGCAAATCAAACTTAATGAGGCACAAGTGCGAAAATAGCCATTAAAGTATAACCAGTTATTTTTGTCTAAAGCGGAGGTCAAGGAACGAGAAGTGTCATCCTACTTGAAGTCCCTTGCAATGAAGCACATTGTCAGGAACGATTTTCTCCTCAAATGTCTAAGTGTGTTGGTTTAACACTTTATGCTTTATCTAATAAATTAAACATAATATTGAAAATATCAGCGGATTTGGATAACAGTCACGTGGATGTGGGGCGGATGTGGATAACAGTCATGCGGATGCGGGGCGGATGCGGATAACAGTCATGCGGATGTGGGGCGGATGCGGATAACAGTCGTGCGGATGCGGGGCGGATGCGGATAACAGTCGTGCGGATGCGGGGCGGATGCGGATAACAGTCGTGCGCATGCGGGGCGGATGCGGATAACAGTCATGCGGATGTGGGGCGGATGCGGATAACAGTCGTGCGGATGCGGATAACGTTTTGTTTATCCGCGCAGGGCTCTGCGGCTATATGAACGTTCATCAAAGCGCTGGTCTATGTAACCACTGTTGCCGTTCATTTTGGGTATCCAGTGATTCAGTGTCCTGGACATATGTACTCGAAAAGGTAGCAGTTATAGGGTAGTAAAATTATCCCATAGAGCCAACGCTTCAATTGTCCACGGAGGGTAAACTCGATTAAAAAAACTTTCTGGACACGGACTCAGCGAAGGAACTCACCCATTCCGTCATTCCAGGCAGTGTCCTAGAACTGGGAACATCTGGTCGGAGTGGATACAACTGATAAGGTGTGATCAGCACCTCGCCCAGGCGGCCGCATTGTGAAGCGAACAGGGGCGTCATGAGGGAAGGGAGGGGAAGTTTAGGATGGATAGGCAAGGAAGAGGGAAGTAGGTGGCCGTGGTCTTACAGTAGGTTCCATCCCGACATTTGCCCGACGACGAAGTGGGAAACCACGGAAAACCACTTCGAGGATGGCTGAGGTGGGAATTGAACCCCCTCTACTCATTTGGAACACCCGAGGCTGAGTAGGCCCCGTTCCAGTCCTCATACCACTTTTAAAATTTCGTGGCAGAGCCGGGAAACGAACCCAGTACCTCCGGGGTGGCAGCTAACCGCGCTGACCGCTACGCTACGGAGGCGACTGTCCAGAAAGAACGAAGTTCAAAGACATTTTAGAATATGAAGGCCTTGTTAACTAAACCCGTACTGATGCTACAAGAAGATGTGGAGCAATCACCTAAAAATGCAGTCCATCAATCACACGAGAAAATCGTTGCTGATACCACAGTGCCAAAGGATGCTTTTGGACCTCCTTACGACAATCGCCATGAAAACTACGAATGCAAGTTGATGATTTATTTGCAGAGCGCGGTGGCGCAACGGTCAAGCTGTTTGCCTTTCACCAAGATAAACCGGGTTGTATTCCCGGCCAATGCATGTAAGATTTTCGAAGTGAAATGCTATGTCCTCTGGTTCAGATTCCACGTTAAAAAGAGGTCCCGTAGCTCATGATCGCAAGATTAACATTCACGTCAAACTACAAGCTTCCTTTTTGTTGATGCATTTAGGGGATTTATAATATCATGGTCATGTAGCCCCGAGTACTTGGGTGTGTGTAGAATTTGCCTGACAACCTGTGTTATTGTGATGGTTGTATGAGTGTATGTATTTGTAATTAAGATGACAATTGGGAAGGAGGCGACCGTGGCCTTAATTTAGGCTCCATCCCGGCATTCGCCTGGAGTAGAAGTAGAAATCCACAGAAATCCACTTCCAGGATAGCTGAGGTGGGAATCGAACCCGCCTCTTCTCAGTTTCGAATCACGAGGCGGACTGTAACCCGTACCAGCCTTCAGACCAGAATTAGATTTCTTGGCAGAGCCGGGAATCGAACCCAGGCCTCTGCGGTGATAGCCAAGAGTGCTGGCCACTACGCAACGAGGCGGACATCGAATGTGAACAGGCATAGGTCCAAAGTAGCTGGCGTAATGCGCGTCAGATTGCAATCATTACCTACTCCTAAAACAAGGCTCATGAAGGCTGTTATGTTTGCAGCTATAGGTTGTGAAATACACTGTCATGTACATGTGAATTATGACATTACTCATAACATCTAGGATGGTCAAATGTCATAGACCGGTATCTACGTCACTCACATAGAGTTAATGTGGTGCGTGAGGGCAGTTCTTCAAACTGACTTCAGTCTCGCACCACGGGCTACTAGAATCACAGTCGGGTGGGGTGTCAGACACATGTATCACGTGTCCTGTGACATGAATCTGAAACTTTTCCATGCATAACGAAGCACAAGCTGGTACTGTGGCTCTTCAACTAACGTATATAAGTATATAACAGTATACAGGGTGTCGCAAAATTACGTCGACAAACTGAAAGCAGAGTTTCCGACCCTTACCTGAAGCAACTTGAGATAGGACAGTTATGGCCGGAAATGGACGGTTAAAAATCTGTGCGACGTTAAACTTTTAACGAGGCAAATCGGCAACACCTCGCCGAGAAAGTGCGACTTTATCTAATGTTTCCGTTCAATACCAGCCGCGGAGAAATGCCGCCACTTCCCGTCTGGCGAACTAGCTCAGTAGTATCGTGCATGGCAGTAAATGGAAAAATTATGATAAGAAAATACTTGCGCTGGCTCAGATTCGATTCACAACCAAATGACTCGTTTCAAGGAACACGCCGCGCCGCGCCGCGCCGTACACGATAGGTCTACCACTGAGCTAGTGGCGGCATTTCTCCGCGGCTGGTATTGAACGGAAACTTTAGAAAAAGTCGCACTTTCTCGGCGAGGTGTTGCCGATTTGCCTTGTTAAAAATTTAACGTCGCACAGATTTTTAACGGTCCATTTCCGGCCATAAGTGTCCTATCTCAAGTTGCTTCATATATTGGCCGGAACCTCTGGTTTCAGTTGGTGGACGTAATTTTACGACACCCTGTATAAGAATGCAACTTTGAAATGAAGATCCTGTCTTGCAGGTTGACGGCATATTTCTAATCGTGACGTTCCATACATCGCGCCAATACAGTATGTTGTACTGGCGAAAGAAGCCTTACCAGTACGGTACAGTGACATCTTAGCTCTGGTGCTGCAGTCATCTTTAAAAAAAGATACAGTCAGTCTGAAAGACTAAACTTTATATCATTTCAAATGACGCATACTACAAATGCTACACATGTAAGAAAGGCAGGACTCTTTCAACAGACTCCATTACCCATTAACTTAGGCTTCCCGCGCGGGGAACGGAGAGCGGGAGGTGCACTTTGCTGCATGACGTCACGCGCTCTCCGTCTCCGTATCGCATAATGCCATAGCCCAGGAGTAAACTCAGACTCGGGGCATATTCACTGAACAACATGATGACGTCATACACGCCGTAACCGTAACGCATAACGCCATAGCCCAGGAGTAAACTCAGACTAGGTGCATATGCACTGAACAACATGATGACGTCATACGCTCAAGTGCAACCTTAGTACATTTCCTCTCCGTAACCGTAACGCATAATGGTAGACCAAAGCATAACGAAGAAGTCGACAAGATCATTTGAACTGATGAAAAGTAAAGTTTCTGTCTGTCTGTTTATTAGTTTAACCATGAATGATGCCTAAATGGCTCAACCCATCTTCGTGAAATTCTCTTACTATATTCGGATTTCGGGAAACGGGGGAATTTATACTCCAACGCCAGCCAAAAAATGATGATGATGATAATTATTGTTTTAAGGGGGCCTAACATCTAGGTTATCGGCCCCTAATGGTCTGGGTGAGAGCGAAAATGACAATGAAATGGAAACCAGAACGGAAATTAAGTGAGACTGAAAATAATTAAAAAATGGAACTCAGATTGAAACGACTCACAAAATGGAGAGTGGTAATACTTACAAAAGAGAATTGAGAAGGAAAATACTCGCAAAAGGAATGGATTGGAAAATACGCACAAAATGCAGGTTAGGTTCAAAATACGTACAAAATGTAATGTAGAGTCGAAATACTTACAAAATGCAATTGAGATTCAAAATACTTTCAAAATGCAAATGAGATTGAAAATACGTACAAAATGCAATTGAGGTTCAAAATACTTACCAAATTCAATTGAAATTGAAAATACACAATGCAATTTAGATTGAAAAACGCACATTTCAGATCCAAAATACTCACAAAGTGCAATTGAAATTCAAAATGTTAACAAAATGGAATTGAAATTGAAAATGCTTACAAAATGTACGGTAGATTCAAACTACTCATTTGGATGGACAATACTTACAAAATGCAATTTAGATTGAAAATACTTACAAAATGTAATTTAGATTCAAGATTCCCCAAAATGCAATTGAGAATCAAAATACTTGCAAAATACCCACCATACAAAATGCAATTTAGATTGAAAATACTTGCAAAAAGCGGTCTAGGTTGAAACACTTACAAAATGCAATTGAAATTCAAAATACTCCCAAAAGTCCCAGACCCTATAACCTATTGAAAGTCTTACTAAAAAGCAATTTAGATTGTCAATCCTTACAAAATGCAATTGAGGTTGAAAATACTAGCAAAATGCAATTTTGATCGAAAAGACTTACAAAATGCAACGTAGATTGAAAATACCCGCAAAATGGAGTGTAGATGAAAAAAATTCGCTAAGGGGAATTTCATTTCGATACATGGGGGGCCGATTAACAAAAACAGTGCGGGAATCTTAAGAGAAAAGGAAATATAATGAAAAGAAAACAAGAGGTCTGACCCCTCGAAGAAGGAGGGATCAGGAAAGATGAGATAAGGGCCAATTAAGGCGGGAAAGTGAAAGACTCCCTAGGCCTCGGATACCCTAATACCGTCGGGTCAGAAAAGAACAAGAGTTGACCAAGGGAGGTCGACAGGAAAGAAGGCAGAGAGGAGCCCGGCACAAGTAAGTGAAAGCAATGCTGGACTCAGCTGGGGTTCCGTGGTCGCCAACCCACGACCCACTAGACGTGAGCCCCTGGGGGAGTCAAAAATGATCAGTATTGGGATGCTGTGATGTTGTTATGGGAATAGTAATTACGTAATCAAACTTTTATATTTCCAGTGGTAGGTAGAGACTTTGTTATTTATTTACTCTTCTATTAAACCAGACATCCTGGAAATTGAGTAGTTTGTGATGGATTTGCTCCAGAATAAGATAAGAGGTAGAGCATAATAATTGTGCATAGACATTGTGCAATTCTGCCTTCACTAATTACAAAACGCAACCTAAACTCTGTGGCACCACAGCTGAAGAAGAACCCTGGCCTACCAAGCGACCGCTGCCCAGTCATTCGGCTTAGAGATTGTAAGGTGAACCATGGTCGGCGCGCCGGGTCCCCTCGGCCAGTAACATTGGTTTCCATGACCAGGGTGCTACCTTACTGTCAGAGAGCTACTCAATTGTCCTCACGAGGCTGAGTGCACTCCATTCCAGATCTCACGTCAGATTCTAAAATCTCTGACGGAGCCGGGAATCGAACCCAGGGACTCCGGGTGAGAGGTATGTGCGCCCTTCTACAACACCACGAGGCCAGCTCACTATTTGCCAGGCCAATAGAAGGGGTAAAGAACTGGTCATATTTCTAATGACCTTTCCAAGGCGGTTAAGTTCACATCTCTGGGAGAAAAATACACTATAAATATATCTTCCAAAGACGTTATAAAAATGTTTGCGCCACGGTCAGTAGTTTTCGCGTCTTGGTGATGGGGCGTGTGACTCGAATCACTAAAGCACAAAGAAAGCAAACCATTTCCGCACTTCCGTGCTGATTGATTTATACCTGGATGTCAGGGAACACTTGCAAAATTTATTCGCTAGAAGAGAAATTGCATTCTTCATTGGTTGGTGGTGTGGTGTTGGCCAGTCTTTAGGCCTATTTCTTCCAACTAACTGATGGGGGCTGATAAGAACTGACGTGCATCAGTTATCTGACAGCTTCATAGGTCTACTGCTCCCTACTAACTGGTGGGGGCTGATACGAACAGGCATGCTTCTGATATCAGACAGCTTCATAGCCCTACAGATCACATCTTTAATTTTTATTCGACATTTCTGTCATCAAATCATTGAAATGAAAATCCACAGCCTGCTTCCAGTCTCCGACCGGGTCAGGAATGGAATGAATGAAGCCCCCATCTAGCGGTGAGGATATGAACTGTGCTGGCTGCCGAGGCCTGACGCACTCCTCTGGGGCAATGATTAAATGAATGATAGATGAAATGAAATGATAGTGGAGAGTGTTGCTGGAGTGAAATTTTGACAGGGAAAACCGGAGTACCCGGAGAAAAACCTGTCTGCCTCCGTTTTGTCCAGCACAGATCTCATATGGAGTGACCGGGATTTGAACCACGGACTCAGTGGTGAGAGGCCGGCGTGCTGCCGCCTAAGCCACGGAGGCTTCTGTCATCAAATCATTAATAAAAGTAAATACTTGAGTGTTCGATCCTTGATCTCATTGTGTAGGTACGGGGGTTAAGAATATTGCATGTGTTTCAACGGTGTGTACTGTACTAGCTGCACTGACTTCAGTATATTCTGGAATATTATTGCTCCCTCTAACCCGAGAAACGCCGGGTAGAAATGCTAGTATTCTATATTTGATGGTTAGGTTACAATGTTGTGTGTCCGATACACATTTGCCAAATTTACCACCCGCCTACTGAATGTACTGTAGATGTACAGCTTATTTGCTAGGCACACTGCTATGAGAACAAGCTCCTGAAGTGCGTAATATTTAATAGTACTTGCTGTTGTTTATTCATTTTAGTGGCTTTGCGACATCGTGGTCATGTAGCCCCGTGTACTTGGGTATGTGTAGAATTTGTATGATAACCTCTGTCTCTGCGATGTCTGTACTAGTTTGTGTATTTGTAATTGAGGTAGGATTTGGGTGGGAAGCGGCCGTGGCCTTAAGTTAAAATGCCATCCCGGCTTTTGCCTGGAGTAGAAGTGGGAAACCACGGAAAACAACTTCCAGAATGGCTGAGGTAGTAATCGAAACAGCCTCTTCTCAGTTTGCCTCACGAGGCTGAGTATACCCCGTTTCAACCCTAGGATCAGAATTAAATTTCTTGGCAGAGCCGAGAATGGAACCCGAACAAAAATGCTATCCACTACACAACGAGGCGGACCATCGCTAGAGAGGACGGAGTTGAACGTGTCCGAGTACTGGCGCGAGGCTTGGTGGGTGTACGCGCTCCTTGACCACGTCCCCAACAGACTGTCTACGGTGAGAGTTGACAATGGCACATGCTGATGCAAGTAGTTACAGTAGTGCGAATGGACTCAGAAGACATGATAACTCAGTGCGCACATCCACATGTGCTGCTCTATGTCTCACGTCCATATTGAAACGTGTACACTGCCATTCTCTCCAGGGATATCTCAAATGTCAGTAAGTTGGTCTGCCTACAGCAATAGCAGCGTCGGAAAAACACATGTGCAGTATTTGATGTATTTGCAACTTCTTCGAGTTTTCGGAATTAAGTGGTCAAGGGAAGAAAAAAGCACAACTTACGCTACATCTCGTAAATCAAAGCAAAGCAAAGTAGCAAACGAATGGAGTGTAATGTAACGTGTTAATGTGTTAAAAAAAACAAGGTCACAGCGAATGGGATCGGGAGAAATCTGTCAACTCACTCGCCCTGGCAGCGTGAGGCTCTGAATCAGGTGTGTGGTATGGTTCGCAAGGGGAGGGGTTCTGGCGCTAATTCCCGGCGAGGACAATCTGGCACTAATATCTCCAGAATCAGTGCCCCCTATGGCCTAATTGGGTATAGTTTATTGCAACGTTCCTCTATTTCCTAAAGGGAGTTTCTTCCTAATTTGTAATACGGTGACAAAATATAGCAAAATAACCTCTATGGATACAAGTTAAAATTTTCTCTTTGATCCACCTAGCTGTTCTCAAGCTAAGAGCCTCCATACCAAGTAGAAAAACAGACAATCAGAAAAATATTTTTGCGTGCAACAGCCATTAAACGTCAGAAATACATACAATGGCAAAATTCTACGTTAATTCGAAAAACCAAATTTTGAATTTTGTATGTGGAGAAAATGTCAAAATAAATCCCAGAAATGATCCTTCATACACGTTGTCCATGTATATTATGTATTCGTGTATATTGCATTTGAGGGATTCGAGCGTAACTCATGGTAAGCGGCATTTGATCATATCGAGATATTGCATGTATAGTGTAGGAATTTAAGTGATGTTCCGAACAATCTGTTGTAAGCGGCATCATGGTGAATGATTGTATGTAAGCTAACTAGTGCTTTTCTGCATATAAGCTACACTAGGTACGCGAGAAAAAAGGCGCCCAACCTAAAACGAGTAATTGGTTACCTACCTAACACGCCCGTAACCTTCATTTCATGTACAGTCGAACTTCTGTAAGTCAAACTGCTATATCTCGATTTTTGATACCTCTAATTAATTTTAAATTCCCGGTGAAATTCTACATCATGTTTTTTTCTATAATTCGATGTTTTATTACAGTATTCGAATATTTCGATAGCTCGAATAATATTTCGTTCCCCGGATATAAAATAAGAGTCTTTAACTCGAAATTGGGGTGAAAATGCAGTTGGATTACGTTCTTTAGTTGTAACATGGGAACTAAAATACCGATTCAGTATATCTGTCAATTTTCTGTCAGCATCTTATTGTGTTCGGAATTCCAGATAATACGCTGTCAATCATTATGAAATAAACACAAGATATATAGCGCTATGGAGGAGTCGTGTGTTTGAAAGGAACGGAAACTACATACAGTAAAATTATCCGAAATTTATGTAAACGATTCGCTCAGCAACATTTAAACCTAGTTAGTAGACTATACCTGCATGAGTAGATGATGATGATGATGATAATTGTTGTTTTAAGGGGCCTAACAGCATGAGTAGACCTAGTGACAATAACAGTATGGCGTAGCTACAGTTGACTATTCATGTCCAGTATTTATGATAATAGAACCTCATTTATTGCATGTATTTCTATACCGTATCTCGAGGTAATTTTTATTTCCAAAATCACTTCCTGATATCGAAGTTAGACTGTATGACTACCATAATACAGAGTCTATTCAGAGCAAGCCCCACATTATGAAGAATACAAGACTACAGCAGTTCAAAGAGGCAATAAATACATAAGATTACGTTAGACTCTACGAAAATATGCTATACTCGACTGTTCTTGCATAAATCATGATATCCGTCTGTACTTCGGCTCCATGACTGCCACAGTGACCAAATTCCTGATTACGTGCTCCGAGTTATCCCCATACTAATCAGTGATATGAGTCGCTTGACCCCTGTGGAATACAATTTACTGTAGAAGGTGACGGTGAAAATGAATTCGAATTCATTTCAAGTTATTGTTACCATTGTACAGCCCAATGCATCTATAAGGTGCGTTCAAAATGTAACGAGCCGGAGGCATAATTACAGAAACCAGTACCTGTATGTTAGAAGTATTGGCCCTGGCTGTTGAGGCACTTGTCCCACTGTGACACGAGGCGGGGAATGGCTGTCTCATGAAATTCCCTGGGCTGCGATGTGAACCAGTTCCGCACGTACAGCTGGACGTCGACGTCTGAGGTGAATCGTTGGGCCCGCAGAGCCCATTTCAGGGGACCAAACATGGCGTAATCACAGAGAGAGAGAGGTCTGGGATGTATGGAGGATGGCCGAGAACCTCCCATTTGAATTTCTGCAGGAGTGCCGCGACTGTGTTGGCCGTATGAAGTCGTGCATTGTCGTGGAGAAGAATGACCCCACGGGTGAGATTGCCTGGTCGTTTTGTTTTGATTGCTTGGCGAAGGGTGGTCAAGGTTTGCGAGTAACGCTGGGCATTCACTCTTGTCCCGTGCGGCATGAAGTGTATCAGAAGGGGGCCATCTTGGTCAAAGAAGAACGTCAGAATTACCTTTCCTGCACTCGTGTGGATGGCCTTGCCTTTTTGAGTGGTGGTGACCCTGGATGCTTCCACTGGAGGCTTTGTCGTTTGGATTCTGGTTCGAAGAGATGACACCATGACTCATCTCCAGCCACCACTCGTGCCAGGAACCCATTCCCTTCCCTCGCATAGCGCTGCAGATGACCAAGACAGTGGGCCATTCGACATGCTTCCTGGTGTGGTTGAAGACTGTGGGGCACCCATTGGGCCACACACTTTGCGCAAGTGCAGTCGTTCCTTCATGATGGTGTGCACACTTCCGACGCTCAATCCGACCACGGCGGCAATGGCGTTCACTGTCACTCGGCGGTCCTGGGTAATGAGTGCATCAGCCAGCGGGACGTTGTCATTGGTAATGCAGGGGGGAGCCCCAGACCGGGCATCATCGGCTAACGACACCCGTCCTTCCCTGAAGCGCTTGTGCCACGCCTTGACCCTTGCAAGGGACATGCAGTGTTCGCCGTACACTTGTGACATTCGGCGATGAATGTCCATTCCCCCTACTCCTTCCGCTGTCAGAAACCGAACATCACGTCTTTGCTCTTCGTTTGACGCCTCCATGTCACTGTTTGCAATGCGACTGGCAGCGTTGGACGATTGATGTATGCTGATGCTCGCTTTGTATCGTCACGTCACGTGCACGCGTGCCCTCTAGCGACAGCTGTGAACTTCCACACACTGGTCGGAACCACACCTCGTTACACACGCCACGATTAGGCGATGTGGTCACCGGTTTGCGCATTCCAGCCTCCGGCTCGTTGCTTTTTGAACGCACCTTATAGATAGCGTATTTCCGCTGCTCTTTTCATTCAAAGGACGGGATAAAATGCACTGGTATCCAAAATTAAAGCACCAAACAATGTTGCAAGTTTGCGTTTATTTGGCCAAAAAACAGTATAAACAGGTGATAGTAAAGTAGCAACAATGTTAAGAATCCCGAAAGTAAACCACTGCAACATATATAAAAATAGACAAAAATGTTGCTGGATTTTTCCAACTTCGTGGATTTGCACACACATTTCGACAGCTGCTTAATGTGCTCAGTATGGGGCGTGACCACCTCTGTCACCAATACAGGCCTGACGACGGCGGGTCATGCTGCGAATAAGGTCATCAGTCTCATGTTGAGGCAATAACGCCCATTCTTTCTGCAGAGCAGCTCGCAAGTCTTGGAGAGTGGATGGTGGGTGCCGACGTGATGCAACTCGTCTCCCTAGTGCGTCCCAGACTTGCTCTATGGGATTCAAATCGGGAGAGCGAGTAGGCTACACCATGCGTGCAAGACTTCCCGTTTCCAAGAAATCATCAACCACCTGTGCTCTATTAGGACGGGCATTATCATCCATCAGTACGAAGTATGGGCCCTCAGCACCTCGCAACAACCGAACATGAGGTGCCAAACCCAATTTCCTGAAGAGGTGTTCGAGTAGTTTATATAATCCCTGCCCACACCACAATGTTTGGGTCCCAAAATCGTCTTCCAGGTTCTCTCCAGATGCGAATCCGTCGAGAATCACTCTCCAGACTAGATCGGGACTCATCTGTGTAAAGAACATTGGTCCACAGTTCGAGCGTCCAGTTGGAATGTTGACGACTCCTCTCTAGCCGTTCTCTTCTGTGCAGACGCGTGAGGGATACACATACAGCAGGTCTCCGATAATAAAGGCCACTCTCCTGAAGCCTTCTGTACGCGGTTTGCCTCGATACAACTGTTCCAGTGGATGCTGCGAGGTCAGATGCCAGTTGCAGTGCAGTACTACGGCAGTACCGTTGTGTCCTTACAGCCAAATAACGGTTATCTCGTTCTGATGTCACACGTGGTCGGCCCTGTCCTGGTCTTCGGGATACATTTTCGGTCGGTACAAACTGTCGCCAGATCCAAGAAATATAACTATTCACATTAAACCACCGGGCCACATCACTTTGCGACTGCCCAGCTTCCATTCTTCCTATGACGTATTCCCTGTGCCATCCTGCACATTCTGTGCATATGCACACAGCGAGTGTTGATGTGGACCTACCCAGTAAACACCACCCCGTTTGACATGTGCGATGACGTCATCGTTTGCATGGTTTTACGATGACAGGAATGCCATCTTCCGTGCAGAACACGATTGCACGGAAATTTGTTGACAGTTTGTCTGATTATATAGTGAATATTAGCCACAGGGCGGAGAAATAGCAGTTTGCTGCTTCAATTTTGGACACCAGGGTAGAATGGAGGAAGGAAAAACCTAACCGTCACATACAGTTGACAATAGACACATTCTACTGATCCAGGAAATTCCATTAACTTCTAGATTATGTATTAAATGTTGCTACTGTCATCAATTACTACATTTTAACCTAAATTTGATTTTTGTTTCCGGTTATTTGCTAAATTCATTAGTTGTTGCTGCTGCTTCATTTGAGGGGCTTGGTCATCGTAGTCATTTAGTCCTGTATACTTGTGTATGTAAATACTATATTGAACCCGAGGGGGTCATGCTGACTGATATCGAACGTGGATCTCAGAGACTGTGATCTCAGTATAAAGGTCCACCAGGGAACGAACCCGAGGTCTGTTGAGGGAGTTTCATTGTAAAAACCCCTAGAGAAAAGTGTATATTTAATCACTGGTGTGATTTCAGTTGATAATGACATTATTTATTAAAATAATGCAGGGAAAAGGAGCAGAATACAGCATTATTAGACTACTTGGAGTAGGCTATGCTGGACTCGGAGCACAGAAAGTGCAGAGTTTGACGTTTTACTAATAGGCCCAGAATTGTGGGAGGTGACCCTTGGAGCCACGTCAATCTTGCTGACCTAGTTAAGTCGTCTGGAAGAGGTTGGGGGCTTGAATAATGACCCAGTTTTTTCCCGACTGGGAATAGGACGAAGAAGAGTGGGGAGAGATCCCAAGGAAAAATCATTGATTACTCGTGATTGGAGTAACGCAATGACATGAGAGTTGCGCACAGGTGAATCTTTAGCCAGGAGGCTAATTTTAGAGCCTTTAATCTGCGAAATTGACGCATATTTAATGGAGTGCGGAAGGACATAAGACTATGGTTGTTCGCGGCTGGGTTTGACGAGGTCGCCAGGGATTCCCAGTGAAACAGCGTCCCCACGCTATGGAGAAAGGAATTAATATTAATTAATTGGCCGAGCGATCCTTCAGCACGCAGATAGTTCTGGGATCAGTGAAGAAAAAGGAACCCGATGAGCATGGTTTCGAGACCAGAATCATGCTGGGAGAGGAGTCGAGATAGCGCGGGAAAATTTAGCTCTACTTTTTGTGTGGAACCAATATAAAGGGAGTCGACCCTTGGCAGAGGACAGTCGTCGCTACACAGTTTTTGTCAGACAGTCAGAACACAGTTGTCAAGCAGTTGGTGAGGCGGAACGTATGGCGGTCCGGCTCATGGGAGGACGCTCAAACAAAGACTTGTACATTTGAGTGAACCAGTATATTCACCGCACATCGTAATGCACCAAGTGAGAAGATAATAATGTATAGTCAGAAATTAATAAGAAGTACGGTAATCAACGAACTTTATTGTGTGAAATGTGTATTACCGAAGGCAAGGAAGGAGGCCCGGACTTCAACTTGGGAAGTCGTGCAGTAGAACATTGAGAAGGCTTTATTAAAGGATAGTCGTGCTGCAGGTGTACTCAGCAGGACGAACAATGGTGTGTTCACTTAGGAAGCACCGTGTGAGATAAGTTGCAGAACTATTGAATATAATAATCTGTGTAAAATTATGTACAGTGTTAAGCGCAATGTATAAAATATTGACTGATCATACATGTCTTATTACGCTGGAATGCGCTGGGAGAAACTTTACGAAGCATTTGGTAATGTCTTAAGAATACCAAATAGTAACGCTCAGGACGGAAGTTAGCATATTTATGCAAATCAGGAAGCTTACCGTAGGATTATCGATAAACTGTTGGTGAATTCCGGGGGCAGATGAACCAGACTTTCAATCAGGAGTTGGTAGGAGCACGGAAGATGTCGTCGACACCTGCAATTTTGATATCTTTGCTAGGGAATTTCAACCAATGAAGAGTGTAAAAAGTGACGGGTGTTGTGTATAAATCATATGTGAAATATCCTTTAAATTAATGGTTTAATAAGTGTTATAAAGTGTCATGTGTTTTGGAAGCAATAGCTTCTTTATAGAAATGCAAAGTGTCGTGTGGTTAACGGAAGATATGTATCATAAAATGTGTGTATTCAAGATGCAAATGTCGCACTAAACCTGCATATGGCAGGCGACCCGGAAGGATATGAGTGGTTGGAGCCACCATGAGGAGCCTAGATATATGTGAGTACCCCACAAATTATGTTTATGTAAAAGTATAGGCCACTGCATGTAATGTGATTTCAGAGTTATAAAGATGCCAGTAAGAATCAGATTAGGAGATAGACCCTCCAGGTTTAATCATTATTGTATTGATTTTAATAGAGTTGAGATGTTATTTTGCATCAGAGAGTGGATTAATCGGTACCACTATTAATTAAAAATGGCAAATCAGTTATGTAAATGTAACCAACACGGTTGTTCGATTTTTAAGATGTTTAGTTGTGTCGGATTTTGGTTATTTATGTCAGTGAGAATAATAATAATAATAATAATAATAATGTATAATAAAGGTATGAATGAATGCATCAGGTAAAATGTTTTAAGCAAGAAATAGTTACGCTAGTTGCAAGACTTATCGATCTAAGCAGTAAGATTATACAGTAAGATTACATTACGGGATTAAGAACGGAATTTAATATCAGGATATATTGTTAATGGGAATATAATTATGCCAGGAAATGGAAGAGCTTTTAGTGAATTGAATTTGCAGCTTATGTAAAAGCTTATAGAGTAATTGATTGATTTCTCTTTATAATTATAGGACGAAGGTCATAACATTAGGTAAGGAACCAGGTGGTCTATTCGACGTATGAAATCTCGTATGCCGTGGGCATACTGGGAGATATGCTTTGTGCCAGAGTGTAATTAGTGTTTGGACCCTAACTCTGATGATGGATATGGAATGTTCGAATCCCGTGATAGGTGAGAGGCAAACGATGGACACCTCTGCACTCTATCTGATTCCCCGAGAACTTATTGTTGAGTGATTCGGCTCGTTGAAGCGAATCTTATGACGGCAGCATGTGTGGCTGACCACAGCATTTATTTAAGATACCGGTTACCTACTAGACCAATGTTTTATGAACCTCGTACCTTCATGTTGAAATGGGCCTATTTGGTGCCAGTTATTATATCCTCAGGGTAGGAATAAATGTTAAAGCTCATCCAGTACCTGTTTGCATAATATTCAGTTTAAATCCATTGAGATATGTGTGTCATTGGGACCACGGTATTTGTCTTGTAAAATCTTATACTGCTTGGGGGAGAAAGCCTTGAGACAGGAAACGAGAGTCGAGGTAATGTTGGAACCTCACTCCACGTCTATTGTGTACAGGCCGCTCTGAAGAGGGTTGGGCCGTCAAGCGAACCGTGAAGGAAAGAAGGTTTAAGAAGGGCAGATTTTAGACCCTGTTAATGACATGAAATGAAATATTGTTATATTGAGTAATGAAGCCATGTGGTTTAAGAACACAGTGATAATTATAGATCACCCTGATGGTTCATGATTTTAGCTATCTAACGAATGGTTAGACGTTGCATTTGTACTGTCACTGACAACTTTTTCAGAAGTTGGTTACTCGACGCCACAGGCTACGCGCGCAAGGTAGTTTAATTGTACCATCCGACACAGCAATAACTTAACGTTTTTAAGATGAAATCACAAACGGCATGCAGTGGAACAATATAAATAGAGGAAGTGTAGGGGTAGCTTACATAATTATGGAGTTGCACATAGACTGCTGTGCGGCACCAGAATAGGCTAATGCATGTAAAGCATTTGGTGGGAGGAGAAAGATCAAACACACACGGTACACATAATTGTCAAATTAAGACGGTTTAAGGAATAAGTAATTTTGTGAAATGAAAGAAGTCACATTGTATGACAGTAGTATTAAAGTACAGTTTGTTTCTGAAGTTGTATGTGCATCAGCGCACTAGAGTATTTTGTGAAGTTGATATAAGGGTAAAGGTTTGTGTTATGATATGATTTTATTAGGATAATATTATGTTCATATTAGTGGATTGTGAAAGTAAAGTTTGTTTGCTTTTGTTTTTATGTTTGTGGGGTTTGTTTTGTTTGTTTGAAGCCAAGATTTTATTACTGAATTAAAGTTTTAGAATAGAGTTGTGCCTTATCATTGTAGAGTTGATACCTTTTAGCCTCAGATCCAAAATATGCAACTGCTCAATGGGGGAACGGTACACGCTCGAGTCCTGACGCTAGCTGGAGGCAGAAGCATATTTTCCATCGAGATTACTCACATGGGTACAATATATACTGTAGGCTATATATAGAGAGAATTTGTGTGATAACCTGTGTTATTGTGGTGTGTGCAATAGTGTGTGTACTTGTAATTCGGGTTAGTATTGGACATGAAGCGGCCGTGGCCTTTATTTAAGAAAAATTCCGACAATGCCTGGAGGAGATGTGGGAAACTACAGAAAACCACTTCCTGGATGGTTGAAATGGGAATCGAACCCACCTCTCCTCAGTTTTTCCTCACGAAGCTGAGTGTAACATGTATTAGTAAGTGGATTTTTAAACTAATGACTAATTTGAATCGACGGGACTGGGACATCCTATAGTACACAATAAATCGTAATTTGAGTTTCATAAAGACATTTGAAGAATCGCACTGACTGAGATCATTGTATAGCTGATAGATACGACGAATGGAACAATTTTACCACTCTTGTACTAAGTCCTGAACATTGGTGCAATTGATGCAATTTCCAGAGAGTACTAGCTGACATACGGAATGCACCTTTACATTTTCTGTTTTGATGATAAGATATCTGGAACATTTGGACACTGTATCTATTCGCACTATTATGCACTGACGGCATGGATGCTGTGTCCAAGGTCGCAGGATCGAATTCTGGTGCCGTCAAATGTTATCTGAGGGTGCGTAAATGCGAGGGAGCCGAGTCATTGGAATTACTGACACGGTAAAGATTTCCTCCGGGGAGAATTTTCGTCACCCCGGCGTCTCAAAAAGTTGCAGTAGTTAAAAGGGACGTAAGCCATTATTATTATTATTATTATTATTATTACAGGATTATTATTATTATTATTATTATTATTATTATTAATAATAATACATGAGCGTTAGTGTACTGTAAGTTTAAGACGACATTTTGAATTGTAACGATTTCATCACATGATATACTGTCATTCACTTATCTTTGGGCATCCAATATGAACGTAAAATGGAGTTATAAATGAGTCTGTTGGGACACTGAGAACAAATTATATGGAAGCATTTTGAGTGTTTTACAATTTTGTGTTAAGGACTTCTGCCAGATCATAGACAATAAGTGATCGTATTCACTCAGGCAAATAGAAATAAGTTCGCCTAATTTGACATAATGACGATGAAAATCCTTCCATTATCATATCTGCGTGATCCTGCCCTGATAGCCAAGTGCCAGGAATAACTCCCAGGTTTTTGCTGCTGAATGATATGGTGCCATTTAGCCATTGAGCTGAAAAGGTAAGACTGGGTTGGCCAGAGAACTGAATAATTTGGCATAGCCGCTGATAAGAGGTTGAGTTTTACGCATCTAGGCATGAGAGTATGATCGAGTGTGTACAATGATAGCTTGGAAAGTAACTGTTATTTAGGGCTGCAATTAAATGAAGTAATGCCGAGTTCGTACTGTATGTATATGTAGCTGCAGGTCGTCTGCATGTATTTGTGGCTGACAGAATTCAAGGACGTATGGCAGGTCATTCATATGCGCTAGTGGACCCTGGACCGAACCCTGGGGCACCCATGTTGTTACCACCATATTCTACGATTACCGCTTGACAAGCTACTTCTTAGACAAGACTTGAACCAGTTCGTTACTGACGTCGAAAGACCTACATTTCTTAATTTCAAGAGTAGGAGCTGTCAAAAGCTCTGCTGAAATTGTGTTGTTCTTTCGAGCCATTGCTTGCCGAATACTATCAGTGTCTATGATAACCCGGCGGCAGAAGGTCAGGAGGTCACAGGCTCCAATCTGGCACTGACAGCGGCTATCCTGACTGTGATTCTTCATCGTTCTTTCCACGTTCCCTCCAAGCAAATGCCGGGATAGTCCCGAGGAGCCTACCCCATTCCTTTCCCGAATACAATAATTCCACACACTACTACAGTCATCACAGGAATACAGGTTATCAGACAAGTTCAACACACCCAACCGCGGGCAGATGACCAAGATGACCCAAGCTCTTCATATGAAGACAAGACTCGTCAGAGTTGTCAAAAAGTTTAACATTCGGATTGCTACGAGCATGAAATAATACTGGAATCGATGTACAGTATTCGTAAAACTGCGCAAATTTTACTTATTGGTCTAAATTAGCTGAAGTTTTCGGCGTTCGTGACTTTTGGAATATCTCTGACAATGGCGATCTTCTACCGTGTCGGGTAAATTCCCACTTCCATGGTATCATTAAGTATGTGCAATAAAACTGACATTAGGAGATCTATTCCTTTTGAATAGCGTTACATATTACATGATCAGGGCCTACAACTTTAAAGTTATGACTTAAATTCTGTGATAATGAAATATTTTTCTGTCACGCCTTCATGATCTAAAAATATCCACGCAATGATGGTAATTTCACACGCGAAGCTCATTCTCTGGTGACGCTTTCTTCTGTCAGGAAATTGCACTCTGTGAAACTCAAACAGCATGGTCAATTTTGGAGATTCCTTGACCTATCACCTTCCAGTCCCGTTCATAATCTGTAATTCACGGGTGGCCAACAATTTTTAACTAAGGGCCACATTTTAAATAGTTGGGGGACCTTGCGGGCCAATAACACTCCTGGGATTTGGGGGTGAGTTTTGTCGCTGTCTGAGCTTAGTTTTCTTAGTATTGTTGCCGTTTTCTATATTAACTTGTTGTGGATAAAAGAATAAAACACTAAAGATAAATATAAATATTTTTAATAAATCCCTTTAAAATGGATGTACGATGATATGCAATACATTCATACAGCATGAATGACAAAGAGTGAGTATATATATTTAATTGACACAATTATTAATCAAATTATGAAGTAAAGTTCATGATAATTTAGTTCAGTGCGATGAGTGGAACTGCTTTGTACCGGTCCTTAAAATGTCCCCACTCTTAGGCTCGAAACTTAGTTGTACCAATCATTGATAAGGATTTTAAGTGTTCATCAGTGAGAGAAGCTCAAAATTTTGATTTTATGTATTTCATTTTGGAAAATGCTTGTGTACAAAAGTAAGTTGAGCCAAACACTGAAAACATAGTACGAGCAAACGTTTTCAGAGTTTTTGAGATCTTCATTGATCAAAGAGCTGTAGCACTCCTGAAAATGTTTCTTGTGTATTTCGTTTGTTGTTAAGTCAATGATTTCAAGTTGAAGGCTTGTTGCCACAGAATCAATTTCACAATTGAAAGAATAAAATTGTGAAATAAGTTTATTTTGTCACATTCTTGGTCAAAATCTTCAAATCTGGAGTCTATTGATTTACTTACTAAAATAAATGTATGGGCATAAATCGCTACTGTGTTCGATATCCCATCTTGCTTACGACCTACAGACCGACGTGGGCTGGGTATTTCTACAACTTGAGCCGGATTTGCACTCGGATGAAAATTATTTCGATGTTACATCCTCAGCTTACAGATGTATACAAGTACTCAGCCACTTTAGCTATTTCGTATAAACTTCCGAGGGTTGTGCTTGTGTATGTAAGACTTAACTGCAATTAACTACGGTCTACATTTCCTAAAGTTACTACAAGATTTGTTACCTTGTGAGCATTCACATTTGTTGGTATATTGGCTTTCACGGCCAGTGAATTAAAACTCAGCAATCTTTCAAGGTTTGTGCCGTGTCTTGTATGGGGTTTCACCTAGGACACCAAGCTGGCTCATCAGCGGGCTCTTGGTGTCCCCGCCCGGACCCCCCACAGGAGTAGCAAACTGCGGGCTACCTCCCTTTTTATGAAGCGCACCTGCGCCTCTTCACTGCGAGAACTAAGAGCTGAAGCAGCCATAACGTCCTTATGAAGGCTTCCAATAAAGATGGTATATTGGCTTTCACGGCCAGTGAATTAAAACTCAGCAATCTTTCTAGGTTCGTGCCGTGTCTTGTGTGGGGTTTCGCTACTCCTGTGGGGGTCCAGGCGGGGACACCATGAGCCCGCTGAAGAGCCTGCTTGGTGTCCTAGGCGAAACCCCACACAAAACACGGCACAAACCTAGAATGATTGCTGAGTTTTAATTCACATTTGTATTTATCAACCATTGTACCACAGTTTAGAATGTATTGTATTATTATTTTAACAGCAATGCGTGCAATTTATAGATTAAATGAAAAAAATATGACAAGCGCGTAATGTTGGTATTTACAGTATAGGGTTTGAATCATTCAAAGCATTGAAATATAAATAAAAGTTACACCATAGCAGCGAATGTGATGAATAACTGTGAAGAGGCGTAGTTCAGTAACAGATGAATGATATTGTCGCATATTGGCTTTTTGATTAAACTAGTTGATACCCGTCAAAACATGACTGTCATTGGGAAAATATTTACTGAAGGATTCTCTTATACAGTATGCATTCTTTGCACGATTACTTTTTGACACTGACGCAACTTTATTGGCGTCAAAAGATCGACTTTGCAACATATAACTGGCCATGACTGAAACCTTGATGAGGCAAATAGAGACCAACATGTTCCAGAGTGTCCCCTTGAGCTTTATTGATTGTGATAAAGTACGCCACGCGAATTGGAAATTGGAAAATTGAAGTGTTTTATCGGATTACGTTAAATCAAGTCGAAGGATTATAGCTCTCTGCCCATTAAGTGATTTGCCTCCATATATAATTACTCTAAAAGTTTCAGCCATAGAGCCACAACAATATCCTACCCCCCCCCCCCCCCCCCTTTAATTCTCATCAACAACGATCTCAGTAAAACGTGGCGGGATCCGCCATTTCTCTGGCGGAATGGAGCCATTGTGCGCAAGCGCGGGAGCGACAAATATTAAATTTTCCTTTCATAATTCAAAAATATACCCTAACGTATATTTTCATTTTAAATACACTCTGAAAATCTACATGCCAAGAGCTTTTGTTAGAATGCATTACGAAGTCAATCGGTTAAGACGTTTTCTCAATCTCGCGGTAACAAAAATCACCTTAGCGTTTTAAATATATAGATAGATACCGTAGATAGATGGCAACGTAAATCACGGAGAATTTGTTACTTTACGGGAATGATAAAAGTAAAATATGTTTCGACAATGTAATACCAATTGTAAGAGAGAAGAAAACGGAAATAAAATAACATATCAGGGGTGGGATTCGAACCCTCTCGACGATGCATAAACAAATTCGCAGACTCTAACGCTATCTCCACACCCACCCAGACAATATGACTACAGAGCAATATTAAGCTACCTAAACACCATACACACTCAACTGTCAGTGTAAGTTCTTCAATGCGTCCCTTATTTTATAATTCTATTTCAATATATACCGTGAAAACATCATAAACAATATTTCCCCCCTGTTTAATTCTGATAAACAAAAATATCAGTAAGACGCGGCGAGATCCGCCATTTCTCTGGTGGAATAGGGCCATTGTGCGCAATCGTGGGAGCGACAAGTATTACATTTTTCTTTTATAATCTATACTAATATAATAAAGCTGAAGAGGTGTCTGTGTGTTTGTGTCTTTAAACGCGCTAATCTCTGGAACTACCAGTCCGATTCGAAATATTCTTTTTTATATGATAGCCAGATTCAAGAGGAATAGATTAGGCTATGTAGTGCTAGGCTACACCTCTCAGGTAACCTTTAAGATTGATTTTTGTTCAATAAGTCGGTAGAACAAGCGCTCCCGAACTGCTCTATCTGCATGCCCTGGCGTTATGGTTAGTGATACGTACACCGTTTCACCGATGAGAACAAAAATTTGTATACTTACCCTTTGGAACCCTGCGAGTAACACTGTCTACGTGAAATTTATGATATACCAGTCCATTCCCTGCATTTAGGCCCTTTGGCACAAATCCACACCATTTCACCGATCTGAACCAAAATTTGTATACTTACCCTTTGGAACCTTACGAGTAACACTGTTTACATAAAATTTCGGAAAGACCACTCCATTCCCTGCATTTAGGCCCTTTGGCACAAATCCACACCGTTTCACCGATCTGAACCAAAATTTGTATACTTACCCTTTGAAGCCCTGCGAGTAACACAGTCTGCTTGAAATTTCGTACAGACCACTCCATTCCCCGCATTTAGTCCCTTTGGCACAAATCTACACCGTTTCACCGATCTGAACCAAAATGTGTATACTTGCCCTATGAAACCCTGCGAGTAACACTGCCTACATGAAAATTACGACAGACCACTCCATTCCCTGCATTTAGGCCCTTTGGCATAAATCTACACCTTTTCACCAATCTGAACCAAAATGTGTATACTTACCCTTTGGGACACTGAGAGTAAAACTGTCTGCTTGAAATTTCGGACAGACCACTCCATTCCCTTTGGCACAAATATACACCGTTTCACCGATCTGAACCAAATTTTACATACTTACCCTTTGGAACCCGACGAGTAACACTGTCTGCTTGAAATTTTGGACTGACCACTCCATTCCCTTCATTTAAGTTCTTTGGCACAAATCTAACCGTTTCATCGATCTGAACCACAGTTTGTATACTTACTTTTTGTAACCCTGCGGGTGACACTGTCCACTTTAAATTTTGGACAGACCACTCCATTCCCTGCATTTAGGAACTTTATCACAAATCTACACCGTTTCTCCTAATTGCACCAAATTTTACATACACTTTGAAACCCTGCTGGTAACACTGTCCACTTGATATTTTGGACAACGCTCTCTATTCTCTACATTTAGAATAACAGACAAAATAAACTTGAAAACCACGTATTAAGGCCCTAGGACCATTCATGTCCGTAGTCGTGTAACTGTAAGAGTATTTTAATAAATATATTGTCGACGGGCAGTTCGGGCTGCATCACGTCACCCCTACCAGTTTTCTGGTGCAGAATTGCAAAATTAGTTGCATCTTGCGCTGTTTATAAATTGCAGTCACGGGGAGTAATCAGTGCAAAAGGATCTCTTAGGCCCCTTAAAACAGTTATCATCATGAAAATATTATGCCTCTGTATAAGTGCAATGGTGTTGGTGCAGTACACTGAGGTTACCAGCTGCAATAAGCGTTGGTGCTTTCAAATTTACCTTCATTTATTCCGAACCTTATCGTTGAGCGCTATGTGGCGATAAATGATACTATTGCTACCTCAGTAGCTTGGGACAACCGAAGTTTTCCAAAGTGTTCGGATTATTTTCCTACTGCGCTATGCGACTAAAGACGACACTATTGGTCTCTACATTTCTAACAGCCAATGAGATATAGGCCCTAGGCAGTGTTCTTTTATTTCACTTACTCCTCTTTATAATCATTTAAAAAATGTGTTTGTAAATTACTTGTTTCAGTGCTGTAGTTACAAAATAGCCGTTTCCCTATTCATTATTATCATTACGGGAAAATGAATTGAATGTTACGTCCATTATACTGTACTACTTATCACTCCCACCACCACCACCACCACCACCACCACCACCACCACCACCACCACAAAAAGTTATATTTAAAAAAAAAATCTGTTAATTTAAGCATCATGTGCCAGTTCTGTAGTAGTATTCATTATCATCCATAAAACAAATAAATCCACCGGGCGAAGCCGGGCACTACTGCTAGTTTAAAAATATACCCTAACATATATTTTCCTTTTAAAGACACTCTGCAAATCTACATGCCAAGAGCTCTTGTTAGAATGCAATACGAAGTATATCCGTTAAGACGTTTTCTCAATCTCGCGTCAAAGAAATCACCTTTGTGTTGTAAATATATAGATAGGAGATGCGCACTCATATTAATTCACTATTGATTAATATGTTTCAAACTTAGCAAAATAAAATTCTGAGAAAGTATGAGTTCACTGACTGCAGTTACATCAAAATGGAAACATATTATAGGCTGTATATTTGTTAGTACGATGTTACATTTTTAATTAACACAATAGATTCGACTACGCTGGAAAATAATGAGCATCAGCTCCATACCATTGTCATGAGCACTAAAATTAACCGAAACAATGTTGAAACATTCAGCTACGGTATTATTTTTATCCATCCAGCAGAAGATTGCTTCTGGTACATACGAATTCCAAAACCATCACCGTTAAGGGAAACTAATAACACATTACCCTTTCTTTGCAACTGATACGTGTTTACAGTTGTTGTTGATTCCTTGAGGGGCTTTGGAACATCGTGTTCATGCATCCCCGTCTACTTGTGTGTGTGTGTGTGTATGTATGGAACCTGCGTTATTGTGATGGCTGTATTAGTGTGTGTATTTTTTAAATTGAAATGAGGATTGGAAAGGAGGCGGCCGTGGCCTTAATTTAATAACAAATCCAGCATCCACCCAGAGTGGAAGTAGGAAACTACGGAAAACCACTTCCCGCCTATTCTCAGTTTTTCCTCACGAGGCTAAGTGTACACCGTTCTAGCCCTCAGACGAGAATTGAATTTCTTGACATAGCCGGGAATCAAACCAGGGCCCCCACGGTGAAACCGAAGAGTGCTAGCCACTACGCAAATACATGTTCAATCAACGTTTCAGAGCTGTACAGCAAGTCACTTTATTTCTTCATGAGTTGTTGTTGTTGATTCTCTTAGAGGCTTTCCGACAACGTGGTCATGTATCCCCGTGTGTAGAATTTGTATGATAACTTTTATCACTGTGATGTCTGTACTAGTGTGTGTATGTGCGATGTAGGAAGCAGCCGTAAGCCTTCAGTTAGGTACTGTACCCGTAAAAATCAAGGAGGTGCTCGCTGGTCATCCGAAGCGAAGCTGGATTTTTGAAAAGTGAACATCCCGGCTAAAGACTGTCTCACAATTCCGCCAGAGAGTTCTCCAAGATTATACACAGCAATACATGGATACTTGTTATTGATATAACTGACTATATTTTATACGCAAGTGTGCAAACCAACCTGCTTACCTCTCGGGGCTATGTCGGATATGAAAAAGACATCCTATCTATTTTAGGCTGTTCCATAACATGTCTCATTATAGAAATAAAGGAACATCGAACACCGTGTAGAAAAATATAAATGTATTAATAAAAACTAAATAACAATACCAAAACTACATAACACCCTAAATTTAAAACTACATATACGCCACTGACACACACACAAAAACTCCCTACATGTATACATGTTAAACTGTTGAATTTACGAGACGCTCCGCCGTCTTCAAGTGTTAAAAATGAATCAAAACAATTTATACTACTGCACCTTGAAAGCGTGCATTCCAATTAAATAACAAACATATTTCTGGCTCGTGCCTGCGAATAACTGGACTTGTTATGTCATCGCCTTCTAGAGTGGCCTACACAACACAGGTGTGAGAATGTTATTCATTAATCTTCCCGCACGACCCTCGCACAAGAGCGGGTCTGCTTGGTCTACAGCTGTGGTAGCCAATACTGGGCTCTCAATGCTTGCAAATGAACTGTAAACGCAGCTCTAGCGTTTGACAAAATACACTCATACAAAAACTGTCATAATTTGACTAATCCTATCTGAAACTCATTCATACTTAAAACAAACATTCTTAGAATTGCGATCGATGTTCATGACCACCGACGCTAACATTCACTCTATATTAACAATAAAAAGAATCAACCACTCGTTCGAAAAACATTCGCTCCTTCTGACTATAGCCTAAACTAAAACATTTGACTATTATAATTATTATTAATATCAAAAACTATTAACGAAATAAAATATTTATATAATATATAGAGACGTCTACCACTCCTAAGATTAATTATTGGGTGATTAGACCGCTTTATCTTCATTCTCATTGCTACTGCTCATAGTATAATTACCATGGCCTTCTCTTTAAAATGCTTGACCACATTTGTCATATCAAGTTTAAAAGTCACTGTCGGTATCTCAACGACCGATCAATTAAGATGAGTACATTGTTGCTTCTAATTCAGTTTAATAAAATTAATAATTAATTTAGAGAACAGAGACATTATATCTTTTCTTAATGGAGTTCCGCCAATAAAACGACATCTGTACCGCAGACCTAATTACATGAAAAGTCTTCACTGAGTTGCTTCAAAATACAACAACGCTACCTTGATACAATCCTCAGTATATTATGACAATAAATACGGCAATTCCCTTCGTATAATAAACAATTAATTATGGCAAAAATGTCCATAACTCCGCTATAAAACTCACAAGTCATTAACACTCTTGTTTCTGTACTGGTATATAGCTCTCTTAGCTTTAGGTCTTATTGTTGCCTCAACAATACAACATATCAATGAACAGCGATATCTGTTCTACAATTACATCGGTTGTCTTTAAATGATGGTATTAATAGATCTTTCAATGGTTTACTAAACAAAATTACTTAAGACATAAGACACCATGTCTTTAAATATTTAATAAAAATATACATGTTATTTCTCATTGGTCATTACTAAAATGTGCACGGTTGTAAAACTACATTGACAAATAACGTAGCGTTACACGTGTGCCTAGACAACATTACATGTTATCTTCTCTCTCAATAAGGATCGATCATGACTGGAAAAAGTCTTAACTATACTTTCCTAGGATCGAATAATTTATCTATCAAAAGATAAGTCTCTAATCATTTTTATTTAATGAAGAGCAAAGTCTTTCTTCAATTTAATATATATTTCTCGTTAACTGAGTGTAGCTTCATTCTACAAAAAGAATGTTCATGTCTGTTCACTTTCACATTGAATTCACGACGAGTATAGCTTGCTTAGATCGTCATATTATTTCTAATAACAGTGATATTTCTTCTCCTAAATATATTTCTTCTTATAAAAAGAACACCCAGGTTCATTTTAAATAAAATGAATTTAATGGATGTTCTAGACTAAAAGTCTGAAGTCTTGAATAAAAATCGAATTCGTAGAATAATGACTTCCTTAAACATTTTCCCAAAGGAAAATAACTTTCACAAACAACTGACTTCAGTTCACAAACTGAATCTTGAAATATTTAAAAAGTATAGATGATAAACTGACTTTCATCTTAGACAGATTCGAAGAATAAAATTTACTAAACATCGAAGTGAAAATACATAACATAAGTATGGAGAATTGTTGTTCCGAAATGCCCTTGACACACTCAAACAAGAATAATTATGGAAAACATCTACCTTCATCTTGTAGCAATTGACGTTCATTGTCGGGTATCATAAAATACCCAACTGGATCGTCATCATCCAGGTATGATTCGTTCAAAACAAATCTAGTCCCCTCCATCGGATTCGAACTGCTTCCTCGAGAATGGAAAGGATTCCTTCTCGGCATATTCGTCTCCTGGAATCGAACAGCGTTCTTCGGACTTGAGTTCCGTCTCGAACTATCATCGGGCTGATATCTTCTGTCTTCCGTCAATACTTCTTCAATCACCGACATCTCTAGAAGTTCTTCCACAATCATTGAGCAATATATTCTGGATAGCCTCATCGTTACAAAACAAACTCGAAAGTTGAATATAGGTTCACTATCGTAGATGGTAAAGTTCATTTGGTTGGTCAATAAAAGATTATATATGCTCATGGTCGAGAATGAATGTACATGGAAATACATTAAATGTACTGGATGTAAATGTACTTAATGCATCCTGTTGTCTCGGCATTCTGTTTATCTAGATGTTATTGATCTTAGCATTGTTTCTCTAACGTTGTTCCATTGTTGCTCTAACGTTGTTCCATTGTTGCAATCACAACTCTGTCTTGATATATCCCTGACGCGAAATAGTTTAATGCATCATCACTAACATACTTAAAAAGTCATGAACTATTTCTTCTTCATAATTGTTCGTAGCAATTATAGTGTTCATATACAATGCAGTCACAATGTTTATGCAATATCACTTTACTTACTTCGAGCTGCTATGTGGACTTGCTTGGGTTAAAGTCACACCGCACTAAAATGATTTTCCTTCTCTGAGCTGAGCAACTTTGTCTAACACCACAAAGTCTCAAATATCTCGGATAATTCTCACTCGATTTTACTGAATATTTCTATAGTTATACTTTATCACTGGATAAGTAAACTGGAAACACTTCTATCTCGACTAAATAAAACACTTGCCCGTTATTAAATGAATTGTCCGCCGCTCAACTTCACCTAAATCTGAAGTGGGGCTCTTAATAAATGTTGGCCGGTAACACCGCTGCCTATGGTCTCGAAGGACCTCGCACTGTAGCTTGTCTACGGGAATGAATTTCCTCCGGACGATACGTCTTATCGCTACCAAGTCTGTCGAGAGAAGAACGCTCTTCACTGTCGTCCCCCCTGCAACTAGCCTGAAAATTGCGCCATAGTTAATGCCGCGCAATTAATGGCACTCACTTGTAATAATCCTTATTACGGTGAAAATCTACCGATTGACGTCATTCAAAGTAGTAGTAATATCTTCTTTTAATTTTCTTTAAGTTTTCAATGGAGTAGAATTGTTACATATGGCTTAAATGGCATAGTTAATCACATTAAGTAGGTAAAAAAATCCATGTCTGTTTCATAAAGCCTCCTCTCATTGGCTGAAACCATATATCCAATGATATATTTTATAACAATTAATTGGAATTATTTCACGCAATTTCCTTGTTGCTAGGCACTTTTCAATGACCGAAAATATTCTAGACGTCTCTGGTCATGTGATGGGTTTCTCCCACTGCTTGCGTTCGCTAACAAAACTCGCCTTGAGCTAACTTCCAAGATTTATATTATAATGTTAAATTTTATCATGGGATCGGATAATAACATAATTTTCATCCTAAATCATCCAAATTTCGGATGCAGTACCATACCGGCATTTGCCTGGAGTTGAAGTAAGAATCCATGGAAAACCACTTCCAGGATGGCTGAGGTAGGAATCGAACCCGCCCCATATCAGTTTTGCCTCACGAGCCCTCAGATCATAATTAAATTCCTTGGTAGGGGCGGGAATCGAACCCAGGCCTCCATGACAGCCAAGAATTCTAGCCATTACACAATGAGGCGGACTATTTGCACATGAATTAAAGTCTCTGTTAAGATGATACGTCAACCATATTGCCCAGAGATTGAATATTCTTCAAGGATTAGATATAAGGTTGAAATAATGTTTCGTAGAAAAGGAGTAAATAATTATGACCATGCAAGTAATCAGTGGACTCATATGAGATAAATTGGATTGAGAACAGATTCAAGAAAAGGAGCGACAAGATCACAAGGGAGATGTGTATTCAGGATCGGATGAAACAAACTATGACCTAATAGGACACGACATAATTGTTGTTTTATTTGCTATGCCAAGATTAGACATGGTTTATGAGAAATAGATACAATGCACGCGGTTACAAACGAGAAAACATACAGTAAAGGATAAAACACAATATGATAGTACTAGATGCAATAGCATTGAATAAACTGACAATGATTTTCTGAGATAAGGAGCGAGAGGGACACACAACTCAAGCACAGTGTGTGGAATGACGAGTAAAAGGATTAGGAGGAACAGAACAAGTTGGAAAGTGAGGGATAATGGAGAAGTAGGAACGCCAGGGGTGATAAAAGAAAACAGGAATACGAGGGTACTGAAGAAGTAGAAACGCAAAGGGTACTAGATACTTAGAAACAGGAGAGAAGTAGGGACACGCGGCATACTGGAGAAACAGGAACACGAGGATAGATTGGAAGTAGGAACACAAGGGTACTGGAGAAGTAGGAACAAGATAAGTAGGAACTGTAGTAGTGCAAACACGAGAAGTACTCAAAAAGTAGGAACATGGTAAGTTCGACAATGGGGAGTACTGGAAAAAGGGAAACAAGGAGGGCACTGGAGAAATAGGAACATGAAAGTACTGGAGAAGTGGCAGCAAGATAAGTAGGAACGTGAGGGCAATGGAGAAGACTGAATATGAAGGTGTTGGAGAAGGAACACGAGACTACTGGAGAAGTAGGATCTAGAGAAGTACTCGAAAAGTAAGAACAGGAGAAGCACGAACATGAGAAGTACTGGAAAAGGGGAACAGGAGGTTACTATTGAAGTAGAAACATGGCGGTACTGCAGAAGTGGGAAAGGAGAAGTAGGAACAGGAGAAGTAGGAACAAGAAAAGTACGATCAGGAGAAGTAATAACAGGAGGGGTTCTGGAGAAGTAGGAATAGGAGAAATACTGGAAAAGTATGAATAGGAGAATTATGAACAATAAAAGTAGAAACAGGAGAAGTAGGAACAAGAAAGGTAGGGACACGAAAAGTAAGAACAGGAGGGGGTACTGGTGACGTAGGAACACGAGAGGTACTGGAGAAGTATAATAGGGGGCGAGTGGGAAAAATAGAAATACGAGACGGTGATGGTGAGTGCTGTGTCGTGGAGAAACACCTTGGACATCTGTTCCCAAAAATAGGATGGCAGCAGTAGGAAGAAGCCCAATTGTAATGAGCCATAATGAGATTGATAGTGAGAGTTATAGTAAGATTATGTTACAGGTAGGGCAGTAGTGAGATATGCCACTGTTGAAATCTGATTTTCAATCATTCCCATTGTCATTGATACTGGTTCCTGCTAAATAGGCAATGAACTTGTTCTATTAGGGATGCGAGATATAGCAGGTGTTCCCAATGGTGACTGGAAAACTGATTTGTGACTAATTAACTTCAATTTGCGACATTTGCTTTCCATATCTATTGAGTGTTATGTCATCTAGTCACAACACCGGGGTATCGATTTCTTTGTTTACATTCATATATAAAGGGTGATAAATCTATGATAAGTTTACTTCTCCGATTGAAATCGCTCAACTGATAGCTCTAACTAATGCGTTTTCATTACTGGATATGAATGCCATGTAATCAATCAGGGAGAGAAGTGCCGCAATGTTTTAGAGGAGAGGGCCATGCTCATATTTGCCGCCCGCGCTGTATTTAGTTGCAATAAGTGTTACAATTAGCCGGCCCCGTGGTGTTGGGGTAGCGCACCTGCCTCTCACCCGGAGGTCCCGGGTTCGATTCCCTGCTCCGTCAGGGATTTTCGAAACCGACGTGAGGGCTGGAACGGGGTGCACTCAGCCTCGTGAGGACAATTGAGTAGCTGTCTGACAGTGAGGCAGCGCCCCGGTCACGAAAAACCAAGATTAACGGCCGAGGGGACCCGACGCGCTAACCGCACGTCATACCAATTTTATTATAATTTATTATAAGTGTTACAATTAGGAGCTCAGTAGCCGATGCTCTTCAGTGTAAGACCGTAGTTCTTTCATTAAGGGTCATAAATATCATAGTCATCCGCCCCCTAGGGCTTGGGACTCCTTGGAATTAATCTGATACCCCATGTTATTGTGGTGTCTGTAGTAGTGAATGTACTGGTAATTTAGGCTAGCATTGACCCAAAAAAAAGTAGCCATAGATAAAGTTAGGAACTCTCCAGGAATTTAGCAGGAGTTTAATTAGGAAACTACAGAAAACCACTTCTAGGATTGCTGAAGCAGAAATCAGACTACCCCATGGGGCTGAACGGTTCCCGTTCAAACTATTAGACCAGAATTCAAGTTTTTTGGCAGAGTTGGAGATTGAATTCAATAGCCAAGATGCTGTTATACTAAGAGTTTCAAGTGAACTGAAGACGCTGTGTGTGTGGTAGGGAGAAAGACTCCATTTATAACGTTCATTTGCTGGAGCGGTTTCAATGGAACTTCGTAAGAACTTACTAGTGTCTTATTTGCCTCCGATAGCACCTTGTGAATTTCTATAAGGTGCCACTAATCCAACGTGGTGGCCTTGAAAAATATTTCACCGGTAGGCCTACGCAATATCATCGGAACTGTAAAAACAACTGAGCTGAGAGTTTGTACAGTGATCGAGGAATCTTAGGTAATGAGCCCGGTTGGGATAGCCGCGTTGTTTGGTAACACGATTGACAGCTAGAAACAGAGGGGAGATTCATTTATCGGCACGTCACGTCACGACCTCCGTTGTGAACTTTTATTGACAGGTACACGACTGAGATGATATCATTGTACTTTATTTTTTGTACCACATGTCAAAAGAATTATAATACCGTAGGATATTAAATATTTACTGCATGTACAATATCAAGGGTATAACCACCGAATGTAAGAGGGCGAGGAAGATCGTTACACGCACCTAATGTTGACCACGCAACCAACACCAGCCAATTAGAAGCTGCGTTATTAGCGCTCATGCGGATTAATTATAATGGGATGCAGTAATTAAGAAGAGGATATATTTAATTCAAAACGTAGAGGCAATTATCGCCGATTTAATGCTAATTCTACGGATTGGCACAATCCGCTGTCACTTATCACATTAAATGTAATAATCATAAAAAGCTTGTTCAGCCACCCTTGCTCAAATCTCCTAGACCACATTGTGGTGTCGCGGCTAGCATTTTAGGCTGTAGCCCAGGATTCCCAGCTCTGGCAAGAAATTTAATTCTGGTCTGAGGGCTGGAACGGGGTACACTCAGCCTCGTGAGGCAATACTGAAAAGAGATGGGTTCGATTCCCACATCAGCCATCCTAGAAGCATTTTTCCGTGGTTTTCCCACTTCTACTCCAGGCAGAAGCTGGGATGGTTCCCAACTGAATTCCACAGCCGACTCATTCCCAATCCTCGCCTGAATTACAAATACACACACTACTACATACAATACAATTACACAGGTTATTAACCAAAAAATCTGCACACGCCAAGTATCTGGGGCTAAACGACCAAGATGTCCAAGCTCCTTGAATGAAGCAACAACAGCAACTGAAATCTCCCAATGTCCAATCGACATTCTGGGCAGAAACATGACTATGCTGGCGGATCAGAACGCATCAGAATGTTGTGGTACACTTGATCAGTCAAGTCGAGTGCACATGCAATGCGTGTCGTATAGTCACTAGGAGGGCAGCTCCTAACTCCACATAAACAGCAACGGATTATCATCGCAATAAAATGCTGTAATATATGATGTTACGAAGGACATAAAGGCAATGGATAAACATTGGATCGCTGTTTTCAATCGGATATTTCACGCTTTGCATAACTGTAGTGGAATAACAAGATAAATACGAGTGGAAAATAAACCATATGGAGAGTAGCATTATTGATATAGTACAGAGTGAAACAATATTTCAAATTGGAAGTAGACTATTTTATATTTGCATAAACATTGCAATATTCAAATAGAGATAATTTAACAAACAGGATTACTTTTACTTAATGATTCATTAACTTTCAAAAAGAAATGCCTACATTAAATTACTTGGGATCTAAAGGGAGTATGGTGCTCAAAAGTGAATTCGGTCCTCAATAAGTTGGCCAGAAGCCAGCTATACCCAAAGCACCAATGTTTGTTTACCGGTTAACTAAAACTAAAGTCATGTTTTCTTTACGTTTTGCATCGGGTAGGAGTGATTCCCCACGGGTTTTCCCATACTATGATTTTCCAACTGCAGGCGACTTGCTATTACACCCAACTTCAGCGAATTGCATGACTACACTTATGTCACAGATTTCTTTGGTGTTCCAGTCTCGTCTGGTGAACTGTGTTTCGCTTCCTGCTGGTATATGAAGGTATAGATGGTGAATACTTGCTTAGGAAAAGTCGTGGTACTTCTTTCTGTAGTCTGCAGGCAGGTATTGGGACTCCTTCTCCAAACGTATTGGGTACTAGTCTTGTTTCTAGCAATGTATTTAATTCTGTTGAGAAGGCTAAACTGGATTATGACCAGCCTCGAGATGATTGGTCACTTAAAGGAGGATTGTTAGATTCCCGTGGCGCTGTGAATTTCCCACGTTTAATGTGCAGCAACTCCGTCAGATGATTGAAACATATCATGAGCACAACAAAAATAACGTAACTTATATGGCTAGCATTCCTGAATATCAAAAAAATAACTTGATGCCATGAGCAAAATGAAAGTTTCGATGGCACTAAACAAAATTGGAATATGATGGTACGTTGAAGAGGATTTCAAATTTGTATACCGACAATACCAGCAAAAACAAACCTCCTGCAGGAAAGAGAGGGTATGGAATACAGTAAGGTTGGAGTTATTTTGAACACAAACAACCATGCTCTAGGCCGGACTCGAACCGGTAACTGGCACTATGCACAGTTCCACGATGGATCTGAACTACGCCTGCTCGAAATAAGAAATACTACCAGCATCATCCAAGATATCGTACATTGTTCAACACAACTCCTAATGTACAGTAAGACGAAACTTCATCGTGTCTGGTGACTGGCGTTAAATTGCAGACAACGGCCGTGATAGGGCAGAAAGACCGGAGATTGGACTGTACCTTATTTCAAGTCCCGGAGCATCTATCCCACCAAGTACACGGGGTCAATTACCAAGATGTCCCAAACCCATTAATGAGTTAGCAAGAACAATATTTAATGACCGGCCTCAGGTCTCCAGCCTGAGTTACTCGTACTGCTTAAATCCCCTGTAGATAATGGTAGGCAGATTTATTTAAATATTTTGCTACCGAAAGTGGTCGCTCACACGAACGGCACAACTTGCTGAATTATGTATAAAATTTGGAATTGTGTTCCTCTCCGATTGGAAAGTTCTTACAACTGCAACTCTTCTTGTGGATGATCGTTGTGCCATATGGCGGGATTATCCTCAGTGATATATGCGACAACGCAAGTTCTTCAAAATATACAGCCCTCAGATAGCATTCTCTATCTCGCAGAAATGAAAGAGGGTGTTACTTTTGCTTCATCTACGGAACTTGCCATCATGGTCATCAGCCCCATGTGCTTGGGTGTGTTGTTGTGGTGTTGTGATGTTTGTGCTTGTAATCGAGGTTACGATTAGGAAGGGGAGTGATGGTGACCGTAAGTATTTTTAATAATAATGTTATTACCGGGTGAGTTAGCCGTGGTCGTTACGGCATGACTAATGGCAGTCGCTCACATCCGGGAGGCGAGGAGGTTCGAATCCCCCCGCCGGCAACCTTGAAGATGGTCTTCTGTGGTTTCCCATCTTCCTTCCAGGCAAATGCCGGGGTTGGTCCCTAACTATAGGCCACAGCCGCTACCTTCCAACTCCTCGCCCTTCCCTTCCAACTTTCCTCCCCAACGGTACTTGTAGCTCACCCATTGGGTGTCCGTCTCGAAGCAGCTACAAAACTGGCGAGCCGAACATGTCCTCGGACACTCCCGGCTCTAAAAGCCATACGCTAAAAAAAAAGTTATTGGTTTTACGTCCTTATTAACTAATGCGGCTTTTAGAGACGAAATTTCGGCCCGAAGGGGATCTTTACCATACCAGTAAATCTACTGACACGGCTCCCTCTTATTTGTGCACACACAAATGCCAACTGACAGCGACAAGATTGGATCCTGCAGCCTCAGGTACAGCAAGCGAGAACATTACCGCTGCGCTACGCAGCTAGTAAGTATTTGTAGGCAATTGCATGGGGCAGAAGTGAAAAGCACGTAAAACCACTTCAGGAATGGTTGAATTGGGAATCGAATCCAGGACATTGGGACAGCAGAAAAGCATGACGATAATGATGATGATAATTACACCACGAGGATGTCTATGAAAGTGAGTGTACACCACGACAATATACTGACCTGGACGTATACACACAAAACAATCATCAAGTTTGCCCCTGTTTTAGCTCAAAATACCAGCATACAAGGTGGCCTTTCTGCGCTCAGCATTCTACATACACTGTAAGTGTTCCGAATGCACGAATGATGTACGTGATGCCTAATCGCAGTTTTCAAAGATACGTTACAACGTGATATAATATGCCAGACGTTGTGAAACAAATAGTCATTTCATTACAGATTTTCTTTGAATGTGTTTGAGTTCTCAGTCTATCGACTGGTTTGATGCTGCTTTTCATGCATCCCTGTCCTGAGCTAATCGTTTCATCTCTACATAGCTACCACACTCTACATCCGAGGCAATCTGTTTAACATATTCTAACCTTGGTCTACCCCTACAGTTCCCATCCTCGACCCTTCCTTCTGTAACTAAGTTTGCTATTCCTGGGTGTCTTAGTATGTGCGTCACCAACCTATGTCTTCTCTTCATTAGCAGTCACCAGAAACATCTCTCCTCGCCACTCGTCTTAATATCTCTTCATTCGTAACCCTATCTACCCATCTGATCTTCATCATTCTCCTGTAACACCACATTTCAAACGCTTCATTCCTCCTCTTTTCTGCTGCTCCAACAGTTCAAGTTTCACTTCCATAGAGCGCCACGCTCCAGACAAAGGCCTTCAAAAATGACTTCCAAATACCTAAATCTATATTCTATGTCAACAGATTCCTTTTCTGTATAAATGCCTTCCTTGCTTGTGCTAACCTACTTTTTATATCCCCTTTGCTTCGTCCATCACTGGTTATTTTGCTTCTTATGTAACATAAGTCACTTACTTCCTTTAGCCTTTCACCTGCCAATTCAACATCCGTCGGGGTTTCTGATTTCTTTCGACAGCATTCCATTTCACATTTATTAATTTCCATCATGATTTCTTTCCTCAAGACAGAGTCCATACCATTTAAAAACGCATTCAAATCTTCTGGTGTGTCGGCTAAGATGACGATGTCATCAGCAAATCACAGAGTTGAAATTATTTCTCCTTGAATCTTTACTGCTACTTTGAATTGTTCTCCCATTTCCTTCATTGCTTGTTCAATGTATAGAATGAAAAGTATGGGTGATAAGTTGCAGCCTTGCTTTACACCTTTCTGAATACCAGCTTCTTTCTCATGTCTTTCCACTCGAATAACTGCTGTCTGGTTTCTGTATAGATTGTAGAGCACCCGCCCATCCCTGTACATTATTCCAACTGTTTTCATAATGTGAAACAACTTACTCCAATCAACGTGATCAAAAGCCTTTTTAAGTCCACAAATGCCATGAATGTTCTCTTATCCTTCCATATTCTAGCTTCCATAATCAGCCTAAGACTTAGTACAGCTTCCCTTGTTCCTACGTTTCTCCTGAAGACAAACTGGTCTTCACCCAACACTCTCTCTACCTGTCTTTCCATCGTCTTGCAAATTATTCTAGTCAGGATCTTTCAAGCATGAGTGATCACGCTGATTGTACGGTAATCTTCACATCTGTCAGCTCCTGTTTTCTTCGGTGTAGGGATGATAACATTCTTCTTGAAATCAGAGATTACCTCACCTGTCTCATAAATCCTACACAACAAGTGAAATAACCTGATCAGACCTTCATCACCTATGCAGCATAGCAACTCAATCGGTATATCATCTATGCGTGGTGCTTTGTTCCTGCTGGAGTCTTCCAATGCTCTGTCATGTTCGGATCTCAATATTAAATCTCCTTTCTCATCCTCATCAGTTTCCTCTTCCCTTTCCATGAGATGATTCTTAATCTCCTTTCCCTTATAGACTACAAACACTCTATGTAAGCTTTTCATATCTCAACCTTTTCTTCCCTATATGTTAGAGGTTTCCTATCTGAGTCCTTAATATTACAGCACTTAGTTTTCCTTTCCCCAAAAGTACTCCTATTCCTTTCCTAATTTCAGACAATATTCTATACCTGCACATTTCTCTTTCAACCATTCTTCTTTTGCTTCCTTCCACTTCTTGTTAACCTCATTTCTTAGACGGCTGTATTCTGCTTTTCCCCTTTCATCTCTTTCATTCTTCTGCTTCCGCCTTTCGTCCATGAATTCTAGTATACACTGCGAGATACACGGTTTTCTACTTATTCTTTCTTTCCCGCCAATGTTTTCTTCTGCGGATTTTGGTATTTAATTCTTAAAAAGTGATAATTTCTCTGCAATTGTAGCTTGTTCAGGGTTCTTCATTAGTCCTTATACTCTTCTTGATACGCGTGTTCACGTCCTTCTCTTTCAGTCTGTCTATTGCCCACCTTTTTGGCTTTTGACTTTTCTTCAATTTCCTCAACGTAAGTCTGTATTTTATAACAACCAGATGGTGGTCAGAGTTTATGCCAGCACCGGGATATGTTTTGCAATCCAAAATATGGTTTCGAAATCTCTGCTTGACCACAATGAAGTCGATTTGGTAACGCCCTGTATCTCCTGGTCTCACCCATGTGTATATTTTTCTATTGTGGTTTTTGAATAAGGTGTTAACTATGACCAACTAATGCTCGGCGCAGAATTCCATCACCCTGCTTCCTCGATCATTATTATTATTGATTTATGCCCACTACGGAGCGCTTATGACTAGTTCTTCGATGCTCTTTTCCGTTCCCAATATCTCTTGAGCCCTGCTGATAATTTCTCCTTTCTCTCCTGCGAAAGGGGCTTCCGACATTTAGAGACTCGAGGTGGTGGGATCCAAGATTCTACCATAGCACAAAATTTAGAACGATCTTCTACATCAAGGTCAGCAATTCCAGCCGAATCCAAGTCCTTTAGTACTTCATTAAGCCACAGGCTTCCAGTCTTGTAGCTTTTAACCAAGGAGAAGATCTTCTTGGTAAGCCTGTTGCTGTTCAACCGTTGTAGGTGCCCATAGAACTTTAGCCTCCTACGTCGCATACTGGTATTGGCTGATTCTAACTGTCGATACAGGTCAGAATTGGATTTCAAACGGTAGGTTCCATCTGGGAGCAATCTCGGGCCATGGATTTTCCTGAGGATACGTCTTTCGGCTTTCTCCAGGTCATCCATGGTGCCTTTTCTGTTCATCAAGAGGGTCTCTGCGGCATACAGAAACTGTGGTCTGACAGCAGTTCTGTAGTGACAGATCTTAGCATTCCTCGAAATGCATTTCTTGTTGTACAAATTGTGGGATAGTTGGTATGCTGCGTTGAGTTTGGTACGCCTTGCTAAGATGGAGGTGCCATCTCTACCATTGGGGTGGACCCATTCACCAAGATAACGAAAGCGATTGACTCTTCCAATCGTTCCATGTATGGTCGTCAAAGGGGTGTTTCCGTAGTGCCGATTTTCAAAGTACTTGGTCTTATCGTAAGATATCTGTAATCCAGATTTCACCGCTATCTCGTGCAGGGCTTGGACAGCTATGCCAGCATCCTTAGAGTTGTTGGCCAAGATTGCAATGTCATCTGCGAAGGCAAGGCACCTGATCTCGATTCTTCGGGTTCCAGCTCCAATGGCAACTGGTTTGATTCCTAAATTCCTCAATGTGCATTCCCAGGTCTTGATGACTTTATCAAGCACCAGATTAAACAGAATGGGCGAGAGACCATCACCCTGTCGTACTCCGGTTTTGATCTTGAAACTCCGAGATAGTTCTCCTCTGAACTTCACCTTAGAGGTTGTATCCGTGAGAGTCTGTTTGATGAGGGTGCGTGTGTTATAATCCACACCTCGTTCTTGGAGTATTGAGAACAGTGTCTGGCGGTCGATGGAATCATAAGCTTTCCTCGATCATTCCTTTCACCTAATCCAAAATTTCCTATTATTTCCCTTCTCTTCCTTTTCCTACCACAGCATTCCAATCTCTCATTACTATAACATTTTCATCACCCTTGACATAGCTCAGAATGTCATTTATTTCTTCGTAGACCCATTCAACAGCTTCAGGTGGGCATATAGACTGTACCACTGTGGTGCACGTAGGTGTTGTATTGATTTTCTGTAACAGGGTTATTATTATTAATGTTACTATCATCACAGTAAAGAGAAATTCAACATCCCAGGTGGAGGATTCGATCTAAGTACTGTAGTATATTCTGCACATTAGCATTGTTGCAGGTTCTGCTAGTATGTGCTCTTAATTAGAGCTCTGTTTGGTGAAATACACGTACATAAGTCGGACATCTATTTGGAAACTCCTGCGCATACCATGTGAGAGCTTCGGCTGCATTGTGATCAGATTTTTCATAGATTAAAATTATGTGCATGTACTCGTCATTGCTGAACATCTCAGACATTGCCTATTAAGTAGATATTGTACCAAGTAGCAGTCTGCTACTCTGAGCTGGAAAGCGAGGCAGCATAACGCGTTGGGGTGCATTAGACGATTAGCGCTGTGAACATGCAGCGATCAGAACATGCAGCGATCGGTTGTCAATGCTGCACCTCCATCACGTTTGACGGGGGGGGGGGACAACAACAACAAAAACAACAACAACAACAACAACAAACAAGGGGATGCATGCGGATTAGGTCTCAACCCTTGAGTGAGTCATCGTGCCACATGGAATGCGGATTTCTCTGCTATTGCTACAGAGTTGAGCGATTGCACACATGCTACAGTAAAAACAAGTCTCCAGTTCTGTGACGATAGACGTCAAAGTTTGAGCACTAATATTTCTTGGAATAAGAGGACATTTTTAGAGCTGAAAGATAAGGTATTGTTCCTTAAATCTAGGTACATGCCGGGTATTTAAACGACCACATATATATTACTAAAATCAATTTCACAACGATGGACTTCGCGATTTCAGATTTAGTATTGGCTACGTTGGCATGCTGTAACATTCTCACTTGCTGTACCCAAAGTTGCAGGATCCAATCCTGGCGCAGTCAGTTGGCTTTGAGTGTGCTTAAATGTGAGGGGGCCTTGCCAGTAGTTTAATTGACACGTTAATGATCCCTTTCGGAGTAAAATTCCGGCACCCCGGCGTCTCTGAAAGCCGCAGTAGTTAAAAGGGACATAAAACCAATAACATTATTGTTATTATTGATTTCAACAGATATCTTCTCATCCGGTATATAGCATTTATCAAAGCTAACTTATATAAAATATGTCATAAAATGTCTTTGACATAATGGTGTAACATTAGCCTCGCCTCAGACGAGCACAACTAGCGATAGCGTGGCTTTAAGAAAGTATGGACATACCACCAAAAAGGGAAACGAGCCAACTTGCTAATAGAAAGAGTGTAACTAATTGAAGTAGCCTATTAACTCGACGAATGTAACTAAAACAAGCAGTGCACTTTTCAATTCACTACGTAATTAAAGCAGACCGTACTCGGCTTACTCGTACCACAAACTGTATTTGTGATTCCAGCAGGTTCGCCTGTAAAAGGGAGTAGCGCCCGACAATTGTTAAACCAATATAGCGGGTAATAATCAGTATGATTAACCAATTAACTGGACACCATATCCTACAAACTTACAGCAAGTTGATAAATCTAATATTTTCAATGTGTGTAACGCATACAAAGCAATAGTTCACAGATATACATATATTTACTTCGTCTGAAATTTAGTTTGATAAACATATTATACCACAATTCATTAGAAACTGTAATGAAAATCCCCCCCCAGAGAAGAAAGAATACCTGAAGCTAATATTTTGTTACACCTCTCTTCGTCTCTATCTCGCATATAACAAGAGCACCGAAGGCGGTTTGATCCAATCATAATGATGCTACTTTTATGATTCGCTCAATCAGTAAGATTTTCTGTAGGTCTGTTAATATTACAGTAGTGGGACAAAATTTTATTTGGATAACTTGCAAAATTACTGAAAGAATGTGTTCTTTATGATGTACGCGTATGTTGTAAGTTGTGGTGTCCAACATTATGTATCGGTAGTGAAAGTAGTCAGCTATGAATAGAAGCAGTTGAAATTTGCGGTTACATTTGGTGATAAGCTAGATTCTTAACATCTATACATATGTGCTTCTTTTCTGATTGGGTCATACAATTGGCCCGCTCTGGAGGACTCCAAACCTCTATTAAGTATGAGTATAGCATATGCAACTCAGTTGTCAGTATAATGGTTTCCTCTCTGTTGCAGCAGACAATAAGAACAATATAAGTGCGCAGAAGACGATAAAGCCTGGCATGCAGGCCATTGCATCCCCGAATTTAAACTTTCTCTATGAGGCATTACAAAATTACTGTACAAACATCCAGGCAAGCAACTCAATGTTGAAAACATCCTTTATTGTCACAGACTAGAGCTTCCATGAACAATATATTCCTTTAAGTAATATGGAGTTGGTAATATACATACCATCAACCTCTAAGGATATGAGCTAGGAATATTGTAGGTAGATAAAAAAATGAAAATCCACAGCCTAATTCCAGTCGACCGACTGGGTCAGGGATGGAATGAATGAAGCTCTCATCTAGTGGCGAGGATATGAACTTTGCCAGCTGGCGAAGCCTGTCGCACTCCCCTGGGGTCAATGATTACATGAATGACAGATGAAATGAAATTATAGTGGAGAGTGTTGCTGGAATGAAATTGTGACAGGGAAAACCCGGAATACCTGTAGAAAACTGTCTGCCTCCGCTTTGTCCAGCACAAATTTCACATGGAGTGACGAATATTTGAACCACGGGCCCAGCGGTGAGAGGCCAGCGTGCTGCTGCCTAAGCAACGGAGGCTCAGAAATTGCAGGTAAATAAAATATAATAAAGCATGAGAATACATTCTTTATTTATTCCTGAAAATTGCAATCCTATTAATAATCATCGAATGTGTAGCCTATTTAGGCATTTTGATCTTTGGTTCCATTCAATCTTCACGGGTATTGGACCCTTCTGTTTCGTATTCCTCAGGAGTTGAATGGATGATATATTTATTGACGATCAATTAATTTGGGTTTATTCTGTTCCTCCAGCTTCTTCTGCTGATTAAGTGATGCCCAATTCTACTTATCTTCTATATCCGGGGCTGATACAATTTCTAATAAAAGCCTCTTGCGTTTCTTCATCTTCCGATCACGTGATTCTAACTTCCGTTTTAGAACAAAAATAAGAATGCGTGCTGAAATAGAGCGTGTAGTGATCTTGCTGAGCACAACATCCAGAGTCGTTCCACTCCTAGTGAAGAAGATCCACATTCTGCTTCCAGTCGACCGACCGGGTCAGGGATGGAATGAATGAAGCCCTCATCTAGCGGCGAGGATATGAACTGTGGCGGCTGCCGAAGTCTGTCGCACTCCCCTGCGGCAATGATTAAATGAATGACCGATGAAATGAAATGACAGTGGAGAGTGTTTCTGGAATGAAATTGGTGACAGGGAAAACCGGAATACCCGGAGAAAAACCCGTCTGTATCCGCTTTGCCCAGCACAAATCTCGCATGGATTGACCGGGGTTTGAACCACGGACCCAGCGGTGAGAGGCCGGCGTGCTACCGCCTAAGCCACGGAGGCTCACTCCGCTCCTAGTAATGATCCCTAACTTTGTACTAGTGTACGTTAATCGATGTGTTTCATGTAAATACAGTACTTAAGGACAGTTTGAGTAGATGGATTCAACTAGAAGTCGAAATTGAAGTCTCCTGATTAGATTAGCAGTTTTCCTTTTCTACCACTACGAGCGCTAGTGTGAATCAATGTCAAGTTTCACTTAAGCCCTTATAACTACTTCCCGTGTGAAGATTTGTCAAAAAATTTAAAAATATGAAACCTCCTTTCAACTTTTGGCTCGATTGAGGAAATTGCTTAATTTTACGTTTTTGCCAAGATACTTTGCTAGGAAACGCCTCCGACATTATAATCAACGACCTGATTGATCTATGCAAAACCTTCGATCGAACAGCAACAACTATATGTTCTGAAGAAGCGCAATAACAAATACTATGTCACGAAGATTATATATCTATATATATAAAGCACAAAGTCTGTCTGTCTGTCTATCTGTCTGTCTGTCTGTTATGTATACAAATCTACACCGTTTCACCGATCTGAACCAAAATTTGTATACTTACCCTTTGGAACCCTGCGGGTAACCCAGTCAACATTAAATTTCGGACAGACCACCCCATGCCCTGCATTTAGGCCCTTTTGCACAAATCTACACCGTTTCACCGATCTGAACCAAAAGTTGTATATTTACCCTTTGGAACCCTGCGAGTACCACTGATAACTTAAAATTTCGGACAGACCACCCAATTCCCTGCATTTAGGCCCTTTGGTCCAAATCTACACCGTTTCACCGATCAGAACCAAAATTCGTATTCTTACCCTTTGGTGCCCTGCGAGTAACACTGTCTGCTTGAAATTGGGGACAGACCACTCCATTTCCTGCATTTAGGCCCTTTGGCCCAAATCTATACCGTTTCACCGATCTCAACCAAAATTTGTATATTTACCCTATGGAACACTGCGACTAACACTGTCTGCTTGAAATTTCGGACAGACAACGCCATTCCCTGCATTTAGGCCCTTTTTGCACAAATCTACACCGTTTCACCGATCTGAACCAAAATGTGTATACTTACTCTTTGGAACCCTGCGAGTAACACTGTCTGCTTGAAATTGCGGACAGACCACTCCATTCCCTGCATTTAGGCCCTTTGGCCCAATTCTACACCGTTCCACCGATCTCAACCAAAATTTGTATATGCACCCTTTGGAACACTGCGACTAACACTGTCTGCTTGAAATTGCGGAGAGGCTACTCCATCCCATGCATTTAGGCCCTTTGGCACAAATTACACCGTTTCACCGATCTGAACCAAACTTTGTATACTTACCCTTTGGAACCCTGCGAGTAACACTGTCCACTTCAAATTTCGGACAGACCACCCCATTCCCTGCATTTAGGCACTTTGGCACAAATCTACACCGTTTCACCGATCAGAACCAATATTCGTAAACTTACCCTTTGGTACCCAGCGAGTAACACTGTCTGCTTGAAATTGCGGACAGACCGCTCCATTCCCTGCATTTAGGCCCTTTGTCCCAAATCTACACCGTTTCACCAATCTCAACCAAAATTTGTATATTTACCCTTTGGAACACTGCGACTAACACTGTCTGCTTGAAATTGCGGCGAGGCCACTCCATCCCTTGCATTTAGGCTGTTTGGCACAAATCTACACCGTTTCACCGATCTGAACCCAATTTTATATACTTACCCGTAGAACCCGACAAGTAACACTGTTCACTTTAAATTTCGGACAGACCACACTATTCCCTGCTTTTTGGCCCTTTGGCAGAAAACTACACCGTTTCACCGATCTCAACCAGATTTTACATAATTACCCTTTGGAACTCGACGAGTAACACTGTCCACTCGAAATTTCGGACAGACCACACCATTCCACGCATTTAGGCCCTTTGGGCACAAATCTACATCGTTCACCGATCGAAAACAAAATGTGTATACTTACCCTTTGGAACCCGATGCGTAACACTGTCCACTTGAAATTTCTGACATACCACTCCATTCCCTGCATGTAGCTCAGGAATTCCTTGGGGTTGCCAGCTTCCTAACTCACCAGTCATGAGCCCTTGAGGGTGTACCAGACGTGGTGGGTCTACACACACCCTGCCTCTTTGAGGGCCTTGAGCAGAAGACAGGAGATATTATGAAAAGGAAAAAAAGGCAGACCCCTCGAAGAATGAGGGTATCAGGAAAGATGAGACAAAGCCAATTAAGGCGGGAAATTGAAAGACTCCCTAGCCCTCGGATACCCTAATACAGTCTGGGTCGGAAGAGAACAAGAGTTGACCAAGGGAGGCCGACAGGAAAGAGAACTGAAATGAGCCCGGCACCAGGAAGTAGAAGCGATGCCAGACTCAGCTGGGGTTCCGTGGTCGCCAACCCACGTCCCACAAGTTGTGAGACCCTGGGGGGGGGGTCAGTTGTGAGAATAGCTTGCTGATTCATCGTGAGGTGACTTGAGAGTACTTTCCAGAGCCCGCCGTGTTATCTCCTGCTGTCTATGCTGATGCCAGCACAGGGCCGTTGCGAAACAGTGAGTGATTCCCGGTCAATCTGTATAGGACGGGGAACCCCGAACGTGTGTCATCATATTTCGTCATCATCTGCGATCATCTCAGGTTCGTGCAGCTTGGACCTATATTCTTTGTCTTTGCCGAGCAGTACGCTCTTTCACTAGACGCATCCAGAAAATAAGGTTGAGACTTTGGAAGACATCGAAGCTAGACACCTGAATTACCTATATCAGTTTTAAAATAACACCATGTTCGTTTAGTAGTCATTTTTTCATTACCTTATTATTATCATCATAAGTGCAAATGACCTAGATGTTACGCGCATCATACCAATAATCACCGCCGCATCAAGTCTTTCTCGACTGTGATTTTTAAAATATTTATTTTTGGTTGGTTGGTTCTTAAGTTTAGGGGCTGCGACAACGCGGTCATGTAGCCCCGTGTACTTTGGGTGTGTGTAGAATCTGTCTGATAACCGGTGTTAATTGTGATGACTGTATTAGTGTGTGTTATCTGTTTTTTTAATTTAAGTACAAACTGCAACTTAGAATTCTTCAAATAGTTCGTACTTTTGCCGCCAAGCGCCACCGTCAACGACTACTAGGCCAAGTTCGGAACTTAGCTACTAGACGCCACTGCAGTCGGCTCTTGGCAACGGACGTAGACATCTATGAGCGTTGTTTACCTATCCAATTTAGCTTCACACAGGTGTAATTAGTGGAAGGTTCAATAACATGCCATAAATCTGACATGGGACCGCCGGCTTTACTTCCCCTCCGAAGAAAGGCATACTGACGGATTTTTAACGCTCTTAAAATATCCGACGGCTTCGGCCGGGTTTGAACCCGCTATCTTGGGCATAGAAGCTCAGCATGCTACCAAATACGCCACCGAAGCCGCCATATAGTTATTTTTATTACAGTACATTGTGTACATTATACGTTGAAGTGTCAATTCAATACCGGTAGTAGTTTCCCTTATCATCCTCATCATAAGAGCAAATGACCTACAGTAGATGTTACGCCCATTACACCATTAATCACCACACACAATAAGTCTTCCTCGCCTGTGAATTTTGAAATATGTATTTCTATTACGGTAGTTTGTAAGTTTGACGTGTCAATTCAACAGTAGTTTTTATTATCATCCTTATCAAAAGGGCAAATGACCTAGATATTACTCCCTCATTGTCTTTGGGGGCAAATGACTTAGATTTTAAGTCCATTATATTTCTAAGGAGACCTTAAAACATTATCATCATTCCACCGGGCGAAGCCGGGTACTACTGCTAGTATATACATATATATATATGTGTGTATATATATATATATATATATTTAAATCGAATTTACTCTCCTGGTTGGTGACACCCACGGACTCAGCGAGGGAACTCATCTCTACCGCCCCTACGGGCAGTGTCCTATAGCTGGGAACATCTGATCGGAGTGGATACAACTGGGAAGGTGTGACCAGCACCGCGCCCAGGCAGCCTCATCTGCAAAGCAAACAGGGGCCTCATGAGGGAAGGGAGGGGAAGCTTAGGAGGGATAGGCAAGGAAGAGAGAAGGAGGCGGCCGTGGCCTTACAGGAGGTACTGACCCGTAAATTGAATTATTTAGGGACAAAATGAGAGTATTTTCTGTCTCCATGATAAAATTTAACTAGCAAATATAATTTCTGGAAGTGTGACACGAGAGTGTAGTGTTACAAGCTCGAGACTGTGGGAGAGAGCGATCACGTGATATGTTGCACAATGGACGCTTCTAGAAGGCTATATTTAGCATAGCAACAGCGAGTTTGGAAATTAATATTATAGATATTGTTATAAATTATGCTATTGGATCCCAGCCCAGAGCCAATGAGAACAGGTCTTATTTAAGACGGGATCAACTTTAATTACACAATATGATGAAATTATGCATTTAGGCCCTTAGCAGAAAATTTTCTTATTTGGTAATGAAGAGAATATTAAGAGAAATTATGTCTGATACTTAAAAAACCACAGATCGGTTAACCTACGCAGTAATAAGCATTGGCAATCTACGCGCTAAAATTATGGTGGGAGATTGATATGGCCGCCAAAAATTCGACTTGGAGGGGGAGATCCAAGGATCGAGGTTCTTATTCCAGCAGACTTTGAAGAGTGAGGAAGTGTTTTACTGGGTTAACGGAGATCCCAAGGCTTAGTCCGAGTGCGACGACTGTCGACTTGTGGAGACGCGAGGATAGCTAGGTGGAACGTTAGAGATCACCGCGCTTCCATTCTACGTGAAGTTGCGAGGAACATTGTATTGATTATATCTCATATATAACTGAGATCTGAAGTTAAATAAGTATATATATAAAGAACAGGTCGCATACTATATATTGTGAAAAGTCGAGCGTTTTAATATTCACCGTTTCGACAATATCAGCCTGTCAAGTTAGATTTTCAAATGTGTTGGAAATAAAGCTGAATATCATTATAAATTGCAAAGTGAAGTTGACGAACGCAGTTCAAGTGAACAGTGAACATTAACAGAATGACTATTATTATTCTTCAAACATTATCATTCAGCATAATTAACATTGTTGATATGATGAACTAGATAGTCATGCGCCAGAGACATATTCGATAACAGGAGTTAAGATACAACGATGGAGCTTCGTTAGACAACGTATTCTTGAATACAGACATAGTGTATGGTCCATCTTGTGCATTTTCGTCAGTCTACGAACACTAATATAACATCAATTACCAATGGAAACATTTCGTTCACTATTTATATGAATATTTCCATAATTATATTCCAATGATGAAGCTGATACATATTTACGACGGAGAATGGAGACTTTACAGAAGAGATTTGTCAAGATGCTAGGGAGAGGTAGCCCTGCAACACAGAAGAATTTGCCAGAAGGATGTCGTTCGAGCCCAGGCGAATGTTGGTGAATTCCAGAGAGAGACGTTTCTTATCTCTGAGGTCGCAGATCCGAGGTTCGAATGCAGATCCATCTCAGTGTCTTGTACTGAGGAAACATCTAAAGTATTGTGGGAATCTTCAAGTTTTCGTCCAAATAAGGTATTAGTGTATCTCAATTGTTATATAGAGCTTGATTAGTAACATTCTGAGTCAGGGATCTTATTCCATATTTTCAGCGATCTCATTCCATATTTTCAGCGATCTTATTCCATATTTCTATATTTTCACATTTCATGTATTTCAATGCTTTTATGTATTTTACACTTCAGATGTATGATGAGATTTTTATACTTCAGGATTATTTAGAAGATGATTGCATTTCATCTATTTTTCAATTTTATTCTACGGATAAGTTGTGGAACTGACATTAAAGATTTTGTTTGAGGAATCATATTGCCTCATAGGAGACTAGTCGTTTCGAATCTCGAATTTTAATTATTTCATTTAAAGCAAGTATTCTGACATTGTGTCATAGATTCAAATTAAATTCTTATTAAATTTAATTTGAGCACTTTAATGTAACGACATATAACTTCAAGAAAAGAAGAAACATCGAATGATATTGTTATATCATTATTGTACATAAGCTATCGACGATCTAAGAAATACTAGTCGTTTGATAAGACCGAAGTCTTTAATACCTATGAACATTCTTTGTGTTGAGCGGAAAAATATTACGACATTGACAAACCTTTCTTATTATTTGTAAAGCTAAGAGCTTTGCTCATTTAATATGTTTGAGGAAATACCTTTTGATAGAAGATTATTCAAATCTTTGGCTAGGAATTCAAAGCTAGTTTATCCCGGTCAAAATTGAATTCTATCTGACATTATAAATAACATGTGTGTTATTTTATGCTATTTGTGTAACATCACGTCATTTTGTGGACATGATATTACAACGATAAACAGTTTATAGCTTGACAAGTGAGATGAGACAGGAGTATTATTTTTATTACATGTATTTGCGATAGACGAGTTAACAGTTAATTATCTTGTTGTGGAGTAAACTTTAGGAGGTTAATCACGACTGTCTAATATCGTTCATTACAATTGGAAGTTTCGTTTGAAGAACTTACGCATGTATAATTGTAGTCCAGTAGTCATGTGCAATGATACTGAGGGTCATGCCAGTATTTGAGAGAAGTTCCTACATAAGATATGTTAATAACAATTAATCCCTTTTCGTTTATTGTTTAACATAGTAGATGATAATTGTTTATGCCATATATACTGTTATATGAGGATTTGTAGAGCTATGGAGTGCTCGTGCGAGGGAATTCCGCATTTTAAGGAAGTCAAAGTATTGTTGTTCTTTAATAAAAAAAAAGGCATGTATCATGATAGGAGCCGTTGTATACAAGTAGTCCAGTTTTTGTGAATTAACGATTTAGCTGTGTTAACAGGAGGGTTTCAGCGGAAATGCAACTTGAGAAAGATTGTCTACTCATGTCTAAAATACAATTATTAAATTTTATTAAACCCGAAGCTATGTAATTACGTACAGTTTACCTTAATTAGTCGACTGTATTATACCGATAATGTAATGAAACCTATATAATTCGATGTGTAAGCAGTATATTAAAACTACAGAACGTTAGAGAAGGATGGTTATGTGAAGAACCAGTGTATATATTTAGTTAAGAATTATATTGTAACCGAGAAGTTAGAATCTCGAAAGTGTCGCGTTTAGCAACACTAGATAATGGATATTATTATAAACATATTACATGTAAATAATTTTAGTGGAAATGATTTAATTAGTTAAATAATTTAGTAGGATTTATTAATCAATTGTTTGGAATAGTGTGTGTTTTTGAGTGGATGTTTTTGGTGTGTATGATTATTCATTGTTAAGAGCATATGTGGAACCGAATTGGTCTAGAACAATTGCGGAGTGCGAATGAAAGAGTGTATAAAAAATTTTAGAATGATTGTTTAAGAAACAAAATAGTTATGTGAACTTTTGTAAGATATAAATGTTAATTTGTACGTGTTTTTATAAACGCACACACAAGCAGTCACTGTGGGCTAGCGAGAATGATTCACCGTTAGCATTGGAGAGCGATGACATAATATTAACAGGTGTTAATTGTATTTATTGTATAAACCAGTTTCGTGTACGGCGTGTTGCCGGTGTTTCATTGATGAAACAACGTTACTACACGTGCGTTCTGCAAACGCAGGCTTGTGAATGAAACCATGTGTCTGGAATGACATTAAGAGGCTTCATTAAACGTTTTTATTTTTACACAGTGTAGGCCCAGAACAAGCCAAGATTTTATACTCATTATTTTTAATACAGCATTGTAGTAAGATGTAGAGTTGAAAGGAGGTGTGAATGATTGCATGTTTTTAATTTTAATGTCTAATGTTAAATTCGTTTATTGTTATTTTGTTTATAGTATATTAGTTTACCCTATTGTTAATAAAAAATTCAGATTGTTTTCCATTGTTGTTGTAGGGTGATTTATTTTAAATATAAGGTGAAGAATATTGTGGATGTAGTGTAGGCGAAACTGAATTCCCTGTCCCCGAGAGGTAAGTAAAGGTGAGTGCCCCGTGTAGTTGGTTGTTGATCCACAATATTCTTGTAACTGCTGTCTGTAAATCCCTAAAGGCCGTGTTGGAAGCGATTTCTAATGTTGTATTTGCCGGAGCAGTTAGAAATAGGCAATCCAGCGGGGGCAATGGATATTCCAACAGGATCCTTTCCGGATTATCGGGTACAGTAGGAATGGCGCCCTATGAACCTTGGGGCTACGAAATTAGCTTCGTAGTGTCTCTAAAGGAAGTTGGTTTGAACATTTCTAGTGAAAGAAATAATTACCAGACTTGTGGGATGTCTTATCGAATGTGAGTGTAATTATATAGGCTTAATTTAATTTAATATTAGGAAGGTTACACTCAGATAAGGATCAGATCTTAGAAACCTGAGAGAGGTGTAGTAGGTAGACAGTTTCGAAAAACGACCTACGATCTTAATATCTATTTTATTTCACCGGTACATGACGATTGTTAAGGTCATGTTAAAACTAAAGCTAACTTGTTTTATGATTGTAATGGTAGCATTTTTCTTTGTGGTAGTATATTTAAAGTGAATCACAGGAGAACGAACATTTTGAGTAGGTTTATTCAACATAGGGTTTACAATAATTTAACGCTACGGTAATTTTAAGTTACTTTTAGACATTAAGGTGCTCAAAAATATATATGGAATAGGACGTTGCTCAGAAGTTGTTATTTTGCTCTGTTGTTGTTGTTGTTTATGTCTCTACAGCATTGGCAATGGCAAGTGAGGATGTAAAGAGGATGTTGGAGGAGATACAGATGAAGCTGCAAGAAAGTATGAAGCAGAATTTGAAGGAGCAACTGCAGAGCAGTTTGAATGTTGTCAAAGGTGAGATAAAGGAGAATTTACTTGCGAATATGGTAGATATGGAAGGTAAATTTCAGGAAGCGAAGCAGGACCTAGAACAACTGAAGCGGGAACGAAAGGAGGACCTTAACACAGTGATTGTTCAAGTTGTTGATTCTCTTACAGATAAAGTCGCTGAAAGTGTCAAAGAGAGTTTCAAAACTGAAATTCAGGAAGTTCAGACTTCTTTAGAGGATTTACATACTAGTGCATCTAAAATGGTTGCAAATGTCACGCGATTACAGGCCAGCTCAAAACAGATACAAGATTATGTAAGTGGTGTATGGACAAAGGTCGGCACAGTCCAATCCAAAGTAGACATAGTACAGTCCGATGTTAGTAATGTTAGGTCAGATGTATCCCATGTTCAAAGTAAAGTAGATACAGTCCAATCCAAAGTAGATACAGTCCAAGCCGATGTCACCAATGTTCAGGTTGACATAAATAATATGCAGTCAGATGTCACTGATGTACAGTCTGACATAGGTAAAATACAGACAGAAGTCAATACGGTATTTGTAGATGTAACAAAAGTCCAGGTGGACATTAATAAGATTAGACAAGAGGTAGAGGCGTCTAAAGAATTGTGTACACAGTATATAACTGCTTAACGACACGTTTTGTTAACGATGCGATAAAAACTACAGCTTCTCTGGTCGAATTAAAAGGTAACGTAGAAACTTTACGAACACAGGTTATTGACCATAATAAAATTCTTAAGGCAGATATTGAGGAGGACATAGCTGCAATGTTAAAAGCTAATGTAGTTTTATGGAAAGACGAATTGAACAAATCCAGTGGGGAACATGTTAAGCAAATCCAAGATAACATAGAAAAGAAATTAGCCAGTACCCAAGTAGAAATTAATAGAGAGGTTATTGAAGTAAGAACAGATTTAGGTAAAAGGATTGATACGCTCACTGAAAAGCAGGTAGAAGATAGAACTCAGTCTAGTCAGGATGTGCAAGCTTTGAAAGAATCGTTAGAGAGTAAGACTAAAACGATAGAGGAACGATTAAACAAGGTTGTCACTAACGTTAATGCCATGAGTGACGAGAAAACTAATGAACTAGAAGAATACGTATCCAAGAAGTTACAAAATCTTAATCTAAGAGATGTTGCCAAGCTTGAGACGTATAAGGAAGATTTAAAGACCGAAGTAGGCCAACAGCTGAAGAAGATTATCGCTGAGATAGAAGAAAAGGAAAGGGAGAAGATAGATTTTGAAGATTCGAGGAATCAGACTAGAAGAAATAGCCTAGAAGTGGAAGAAAGGGAAATTAGGCCGGAAGAAAGATTATTCAGGTTTACGGAAGGTTTAGAGGAGAGGAGTAAAGAGCCCGAAAATTACAATAGAGATTTTCGACAAAACCTTCAGGATTCATATCCGAGAAACGTGACGGTCATAAGGAACTTTGAAGACAAACCGCGCAAGTTCAGCAACCTAGATAGTTTCACACCGATAGAGTATATTAAAAATCTCAAAGATTACTTTATCGAAGCGCATATTCCAAGAGAGAGGGAAATGAAGATCGTAGAACGCTTTTTATCAGATGGGCCCCTTGAATGGTTCTGCGCCTTCAGATATACCTTCATGAACTTCAATGAATTCGCAGAAGCACTAATAAAGCGTTTTTGGTGTATTGAAGCACGAAACTCCCTACGCGCAGAAGTATACTCACGGAAATATTCAGGAACTCTTCCTACACGCTACGCAGACTTCTTCACGAGTCAGTTAGCCACACTCAGATTTCTTCAACCCCCGTTATCTACAGCTCAGTTGATAGACGCGATAGCCAGGATGCTCCCTGTTGAAGTCAGAGTCTAATTATCTCGTCAGGGATCAACGATCTAGCAAGCATGGACGAATTGGTCTGAAAACTCGATTACACGAGCCCTATGCCAAACGTTGTTGCGGAGAACCAAAGGCAAGAGTACAAAGACGTTAACACAGTATATCTTGACCAAACACAACAGACAGACAATCCGAAAGAACCAGAAAAGGGAAATATTGGTCCTGAAAGGAGTAATTATTTCCGGGATCGTAGACCAGAACCCAGATACAGGAGATTCCGTGGAGGTCGTCCATACCAGCAACAGCAAGGACGTAATAACGATAATAGCAATGGCAACCGTAGAAGTGGTTATTATCACAATAATAATATTTACCGATACAATAATAATGGTTATTATGACAGGAATAACAATAGGAATAACCAGATCTATAATCGTAACAGAAACTCCCAAGATGAAATTATGACGGAGAAGTATGATGAACGTCATAGTGAAGGACAAGAGTATCTCAAGGAGTTGAGAAATAATGAGAATGGTAATGGAAGGGAAAATAAAAGTTTGATTATAGATCCCGGTCCATCTACTAGTCAGAAGGGGAACCATGAGAATGTGTCTCAAGGACAAAAAAAACAATTTTGAAACGGAATTAGAGGAGACAGGATATAGTGCTCCACAGAACCAGATTATGATAAACGAAATCTATGAGGTGACAGACGAAGACCTACTCTTCGAAAAGGAGATTGTTAGAGAAGAAAGACCATTCGAGTTACCGATTATATGTGTTAATGTTGATGGACAAATATATAAGTCATTAATGGATACTGGTGCCATTATGTCTATCATATCGGATGATTGTTATCAGAGATTATCTAAGGGAAAAAAAGATGGCAGTTTTACCCGCATCTACTGTTAAAGAGCGTGGTATTTTTCAAGACAAAGCGGTAAAATGCAAGATCCAAGTTTTGTTAAACTTTGAGATAAATGGAAGCACATATGAACACATTTTCATTGTGGTGAGCAAAATCAATTTTGATATCGTGCTAGGCATTGACTTCATTACTAAAGTTGGAGCAGTAATTGATATGAAAAACCGAGTCATCAAATTTAGTGAAGGGTTAATAAACACAGAAGAGTTAGAAGAACAGGATTCGAATGACAGTCTAGATAAAGACCCTAGGGAAGAAATTATCAACAACATTATTGAAGAGGTAGAAAATGGATGGGAAATGCTTACTCTCCAAGCAGAAGGGTTTGACGAAATTCAGGATGAATTTGAGGAATTAATCATGGAGATTAAAGACATTTGCGATGATAAGCCTGGATTGATAAAGGACTACAAGTATAAGATAAGGCTTACGGATGAAACTACTTATCAGAAGAGGATTTACCCGATACCAGAAAAGTACTATGAAGAAGTACGAGGGATAATCAAGAGAATGGAAGCTGACGGAATTATAAAGAAGCAGGCGTCGTCTTACATCAGCCCTATAACAGTAGTCAAGAAAAAATAATGGTCAATTACGCCTATGTCTCGACGCCAGGACCATTAACTTAAATATTTTTCCCGAGGCAGACCGACCGCCCAAAATACGAGATTTGCTCAGAAAGTTTAAAGGAAAAGCATGTTATAGCGTCCTAGATTTAACTTCTTCGTTTTACCAAATTGAGCTTGAAGAAGAAAGCAAACAGTACACAGGATTTCTGTTTGACCAGACGTCCTGGGTATTTCAGAGAATTCCCTTTGGCATGGTCAACAGCGGTCTAGCCCTGATTAGAGCCCTTGATAACAAACTCACCGATGAAGTTAAAAAGAACGTGCTTTGTTATATAGATGATTTAATCATATCTTCACCAAATGTCCAGGAACATCTTATACACTTGCGTAAGCTTTTTGAAAACCTGAGAGACGTAAACATAAAGGTAAACTTCGATAAGTGCCGTTTCATGAGAAAAGAAATTAATTTTCTCGGACACGCCATTGACCAGCATGGATATCACCCAAACTTGCAGAGTATGGAAGCTATTATGAGGTTCCCAAAGCCCACTAAGGTCAAACAAGTGCGAGAATTTGTAGGTGCGTGCCAATTCATTAGCAGTCATTGTCCAAAGTATTCAGAGATTATGGCACCTCTCTATGACTTGCTTAAGAAAAATAACCGTTGGAAATGGAGTAGTACCGCTGACGACGCGTTTGAAAAAGCTAAGGAGATGTTGAAAAACAACGTGAAATTAGAATATCCGGATTTCGAACGAATATTCTACATAGAATCCGATGCTTCACGTGTAGGCATTAGTGCAGTCTTATACCAAAAGGACGAAGAAACAAATAAGCACTACATTGCATTCACCGGAAGAAAGCTTAAGAAACATGAAGAGAACTACTTCACGACAGAACTAGAGGCGTTAGCTTTCGTGACAGCTCTTTAAATGTGGAAGGAGATATTAATCGGACATCAGATTATAATTATCACCGACCATAAGGCACTCCAATTTATGCTTCAAACCGATATGTCGAGTGATAGATTAACTCGATGGGCCCTTTTCACCCCACAGTTTAAGGCTACAATAGTCCATCAGCCAGGTGAGGACAATTTATTGGCTGAAGCATTATCACGTAACCCAGTTAGAAATTTGCAGATTAACCATGTACAATTGGAGGAAGAAGATCAAGAAACCGTTAGGAGATTAGCCCGAATCGGTGTGTCACAGAAGAGACACGCTCCAGTTAGGAAAATGTACAGGTTCCTTAAGGGTTACATGGATACAGCAGACTTAGATTATGCCGCTACTCAAAGGCAATCACGACACTATGTATTGAGCGGAGATCTTGTGTGTAAGTACGCAGACTCCGAGCACACTAAGATTCGTATAGTCGTGCCCCCTAATCTTGTCACAAAGTTAGTGTGGTTGGCACACTTTTCTATCGGACATGGAGGTATAGATAAAACCCTCCGTACTCTTAAAGAGAGGTTTGTCTGGACCAACATGAGATCCACTATAGCGAAGATTTTAAGATCTTGTGATAAATGCCAGGGAGGAAAATTCGCATCAGAATTGTTGAAAGGAAGACCCAGAGCTATGATACCATCTAAACAACGTGAGCTGATCGCCACGGACATTTTTGGTCCCTATCCGAAGGGATATCAGGGTAATCAGTTCCTGTTAGTGACTGTTGATGTCTTCACTAAATTCGTTACCATGAATCCTATGCAAAAAGCCAATACCAGAAATGTTGTGAGCGGATTAGAGAATGCTGTGTTTCCGAAGGCTGAGAAACCAGAATATCTCTCATCGGACCATGGAGCGCAGTTCACATCAGCCGAATTCGCAGCAGATATGGAAAGGTTGGGAATTAAGCACATCTTTTCAAGTGTGCGTTATCCAGAGTCAAATTCAAGCTAACGCTATATGGCAGAATTTAGCAAATTCTGCAGAATTTTCTGCCCAGATGATCACCCCAGTTGGGTAAAATACGTGCAGATGATTGAAGATTGTTTGAACTCCACAGTTCAAGAAAGCACGGCAGAAGTTCTTATGATTCTTCAGTTAGGAAGGAATCCAGAAAGGCCATGGGACAATGTATTTGATTTCATTCTCAGAGATCCTGATCTAGGAAGACAAGCGAGGATCGATATGGCGAAAGAAAGACTTCAGAAAGCAGCAGAGAAGCGCTTGAAACGAGTATGCAGGAAAACGTTTCGGTACGCCGTTACAAATTGGAAATAAGATCTTATTGCGCAGACCAGTGAAAGCGGACGTGAGCAAAAAGATATACCCCAAGTTCGGAGTTATATTTATTGGCCCGTTCCGCATAACTAATGCTTATGGGAATAACTGTTATGAGTTGTTTGACGATGAAAATAACGTTATTCTAAGAAAATTCAGCGCTAAAAATTTAAAAAGGTATCATAAGAAAATAGGCAAAAATAATTCAATATACGAGTTCAAGTAACATATCAAAAGTCTTGAATTAGAATATATATATACACCGCGGACAGGCCAACAAGGACCACGCAAATATCACTTCTTTATAGGTCTAGTTTCCTTCTTTCTCTTCCAGAAGTCTTTCATCCTGGTCGACTGTGCAGCTCTTCTTTCAGCAGTCCATTCTCCTCTGTTGAGATTTTTCTTCTCCCCGACAAGAATTTTGAGACCAAAAATTTTTTTTCTGTACTCTATTCGATTTAGACAATCTTCTTCAGTAATTTTGAATTTTTGAAGTTCTTCTTTCATTTGTTTTACATAGCCTCCTTGTCCTTTATAGTTCCAGATTTTATCAAAAATTTGTTTGTTTAACCTTGAGCAATCCATGCGGACCATATGTCCGTAGAACTGAAGTCGCCGTTTTCTGATCATCACTTCAAGGTTGTCGATTTTACTATAAATTTCTGCATTCGATCTCAGTCTATAACCTTCCTGTGTTTTCCTAGGACCATAAATCCTTCTTAAAATTCTTCTTTCTATCTTGAGCAAATTCTCCATTCCGGTTATATTTGTAGTTTCCATGCCGTACAAGATGACTGGTCTAACAACAGTATTAAAATGTCGTAATTTTGCATTGATAGACAGGTTCTTTTTATTGTATATATTTTTTGTACAAAAATTTAATCTTTCCAATTTCCCTTTTTTGTTCTCGATTGCCAATTTATCCGTCCCATTGCTACTAATTATTTCTCCAAGATATTTAAATCGGTCAGTGACCCTGGTGCTCCCATAATTTGTTTTTATCATTTTCTTAGTGTATTTCTGATCACTTGTCATCATCTCTGTTTTTACCAACGAAATCTGTAAGCCCGCTTTTTCCGCCGTTTCTTTTAACTGATCAATTTGGTTAATAGCTTCTTGTTCTGATTCAGCAAACAACGCTACGTCGTCAGCAAATGCTAAACCTTTGACTCTGAGGTTCTTATTCTTTGTACCAATTTTAGCACTTGAATCGTTCTTCTCCCAAAACGTCCTCATGACTTTATCCAAGACCAAATTGAAAAGCAGTGGTGATAGACTGTCCCCTTGTCTTAGCCCAGTTTTTACCTCGAAGGGCTCGCTAACTTCATTTAAAAATTTGACTCTGGAAATCGTATTAGTTAATGTAAGTTTTATTAAATTTATGGTTTTTTGATCAACTTGGTATTCCTTCAATGTGTCAAAAACAGTATCCCTATCCACTGAATCATACGCTTTCTGAAAATCAACGAATGAGATAAAGATATTCTTTGGCCTGTTGTTGTAACATTTTGATATCAATTTTAAACTAAGAATTTGTTCTGCACACGATCTATTCCTTCTGAAACCTCCTTGGAACTCGCCAAGCTGTGGTTCGATCTGTGGTTCAAGTCTGTTTAAAAGTAGTTTGGCAAATATTTTATATGTGACAGACAACAATGAGATCCCCCTATAACTATTGACATCAATTTTTGAGCCTTTTTTATGTAGTGGATGAATTAAGGCGATTAACCAGTCTTCTGGAATTGCTTCCTCAATCCAAATTTTCTGGAATAGATTTGTCGTCGCTATTAAAAATTCATCATCTACAAGCTTCCACATTTCTGCAATTATTCCATCTTTGCCTGAGGCTTTATTGTTTTTAAGTGAGTTGATAATACATTTAACTTCATTTACATCTGGGGGCGTAGAGTCAAAATTTTGTGTTGTAAATTTGAAACTCAACTTGTCTGTCGGTTTTGGACAATTTAACAACTTCTCAAAATACGCAGCCAAGATATCACAATTTTCCTTGTTGTTTAATGCTAGCGTACCATCTTCCCTTTTGAAATTTAAACTCGGCGCTGAATATCCAGTGATTTCATTCTTAAATGCTCTATAAAACAATCGGGTGTCATTTTTCTTAAAATTGTCGTCCATTTCCATTATTTGGTCCTTCATATATTTTCTTCGAATCGTTCTTAAAGTCTGGTGGGCCATTTTCCTTAATCTTTGTACTTCCTCTAAATTTTCTGGAGTCTTGTTCCCGTTCCACTTGTGCCAAGCACAATGTCTTTCTTTGATCACTCTTTCACATTGTTCATTCCACCAAGCATGTTTCCTATAAAAGTTCAACGGTGCAATTTCCTGAGCTGGTTCAAGAAGGTTATTAGTAACATCATTCCAATTGGTTGGTATTTTAAGTTTTCCTTGAAATTCTATCCTTTTTTCATTTGTAAGAACCTCTCTATTAATTTTCGGAATTTTAATTCTAGTTGTATTTTGTTTGCGTGTAAAAGGTATGAAATTCATCTTGATTTGAGAAAGGTAATGATCTGAAGTTACATTAATGGATTTTCTGACCTTGACATTTTGAATTTCTTTGAAACAATTTCGAGAGATAGCTACATGATCTAGTTGAAACTCACCCAGAATTAGAATGATTAAAACAATTTGCAATTGTTTTTAACTTGAGATGACGGATGAATGCCCCCGTAAATTGAATTATTTAGGGACAAAATGAGAGTATTTTCTGTCCCCATGATAAAATTTAACTAGCAAATATAATTTCTGGATGTGTGACACGAGAGTGTAGTGTTACAAGCTCGAGACTGTGGGAGAGAGCGATCACGTGATATGTTGCACAATGGACGCTTCTAGAAGGCTATATTTAGCATAGCAACAGCGAGTTTGGAAATTAATATTATGGATATTGTTATAAATTATGCTATTGGATCCCTGCCCAGAGCCAATGAGAACAGGTCTTATTTAAGACGGGATTAACTTTAATTACACAATATGATGAAATTATGCATTTAGGCCCCTAGCAGAAAATTTTCTTATTTGGTAATGAAGAGAATATTAAGAGAAATTATGTCTGATACTTTAAAAACCACAGATCGGTTAACCTACGCAGTAATAAGCATTGGCAATCTACGCGCTAAAATTATGGTGGGAGATTGATATGGCCGCCATAAATTCGACTTGGAGGGGGAGATCCAAGGATCGAGGTTCTTATTCCAGCAGACTTTGAAGAGTGAGGAAGTGTTTTACTGGGTTAACGGAGATCCCAAGGCTTAGTCCGAGTGCGACGACTGTCGACTTGTGGAGACGCGAGGATAGCTAGGTGGAACGTTAGAGATCACCGCGCTTCCATTCTACGTGAAGTTGCGAGGAACATTGTATTGATTATATCTCATATATAACTGAGATCTGAAGTTAAATAAGTATATATATAAAGAACAGGTCGCATACTATATATTGTGAAAAGTCGAGCGTTTTAATATTCACCGTTTCGACAATATCAGCCTGTCAAGTTAGATTTTCAAATGTGTTGGAAATAAAGCTGAATATCATTATAAATTGCAACGTGAAGTTGACGAACGCAGTTCAAGTGAACAGTGAACATTAACAGAATGACTATTATTATTCTTCAAACATTATCATTCAGCATAATTAACATTGTTGATATGATGAACTAGATAGTCATGCGCCAGAGACATATTCGATAACAGGAGTTAAGATACAACGATGGAGCTTCGTTAGACAACGTATTCTTGAATACAGACATAGTGTATGGTCCATCTTGTGCATTTTCGTCAGTCTACGAACACTAATATAACATCAATTACCAATGGAAACATTTCGTTCACTATTTATATGAATATTTCCATAATTATATTCCAATGATGAAGCTGATACATATTTACGACGGAGAATGGAGACTTTACAGAAGAGATTTGTCAAGATGCTAGGGAGAGGTAGCCCTGCAACACAGAAGAATTTGCCAGAAGGATGTCGTTCGAGCCCAGGCGAATGTTGGTGAATTCCAGAGAGAGACGTTTCTTATCTCTGAGGTCGCAGATCCGAGGTTCGAATGCAGATCCATCTCAGTGTCTTGTACTGAGGAAACATCTAAAGTATTGTGGGAATCTTCAAGTTTTCGTCCAAATAAGGTATTAGTGTATCTCAATTGTTATATAGAGCTTGATTAGTAACATTCTGAGTCAGGGATCTTATTCCATATTTTCAGCGATCTCATTCCATATTTTCAGCGATCTTATTCCATATTTCTATATTTTCACATTTCATGTATTTCAATGCTTTTATGTATTTTACACTTCAGATGTGTGATGAGATTTTTATACTTCAGGATTATTTAGAAGATGATTGCATTTCATCTATTTTTCAATTTTATTCTACGGATAAGTTGTGGAACTGACATTAAAGATTTTGTTTGAGGAATCATATTGCCTCATAGGAGACTAGTCGTTTCGAATCTCGAATTTTAATTATTTCATTTAAAGCAAGTATTCTGACATTGTGTCATAGATTCAAATTAAATTCTTATTAAATTTAATTTGAGCACTTTAATGTAACGACATATAACTTCAAGAAAAGAAGAAACATCGAATGATATTGTTATATCATTATTGTACATAAGCTATCGACGATCTAAGAAATACTAGTCGTTTGATAAGACCGAAGTCTTTAATACCTATGAACATTCTTTGTGTTGAGCGGAAAAATATTACGACATTGACAAACCTTTCTTATTATTTGTAAAGCTAAGAGCTTTGCTCATTTAATATGTTTGAGGAAATACCTTTTGATAGAAGATTATTCAAATATTTGGCTAGGAATTCAAAGCTAGTTTATCCCGTCAAAATTGATTCTATCTGATATTGTAAATAACGTGTGTGTTATTTTATGCTATTTGTGTAACATCACGTCATTTTGTGGACATGATATTACAACGATAAACAATTTATAGCTTGACAAGTGAGATGAGACAGGAGTATTATTTTTATTACATGTATTTGCGACAGACGAGTTAACAGTTAATTATCTTGTTGTGGAGTAAACTTTAGGAGGTTAATCACGACTGTCTAATATCGTTCATTACAATTGGAAGTTTCGTTTGAAGAACTTACGCATGTATAATTGTAGTCCAGTAGTCATGTGCAATGATACTGAGGGTCATGCCAGTATTTGAGAGAAGTTCCTACATAAGATATGTTAATAACAATTAATCCCTTTTCGTTTATTGTTTAACATAGTAGATGATAATTGTTTATGCCATATATACTGTTATATGAGGATTTGTAGAGCTATGGAGTGCTCGTGCGAGGGAATTCCGCATTTTAAGGAAGTCAAAGTATTGTTGTTCTTTAATAAAAAAAAAGGCATGTATCATTATAGGAGCCGTTGTATACAAGTAGTCCAGTTTTTGTGAATTAACGATTTAGCTGTGTTAACAGGAGGGTTTCAGCGGAAATGCAACTTGAGAAAGATTGTCTACTCATGTCTAAAATACAATTATTAAATTTTATTAAACCCGAAGCTATGTAATTACGTACAGTTTACCTTAATTAGTCGACTGTATTATACCGATAATGTAATGAAACCTATATAATACGATGTGTAAGCAGTATATTAAAACTACAGAACGTTAGAGAAGGATGGTTATGTGAAAAACCAGTGTATATATTTAGTTAAGAATTATATTGTAACCGAGAAGTTAGAATCTCGAAAGTGTCGCGTTTAGCAACACTAGATAATGGATATTATTATAAACATATTACATGTAAATAATTTTAGTGGAAATGATTTAATTAGTTAAATAATTTAGTAGGATTTATTAATCAATTGTTTTGGAATAGTGTGTGTTTATGAGCGGATGTTTTTGGTGTGTATGATTATTCATTGTTAAGAGCATATGTGGAACCGAATTGGTCTAGAACAATTGCGGAGTGCGAATGAAAGAGTGTATAAAATTTTTTAGAATGATTGTTTAAGAAACAAAATAGTTATGTGAACTTTTGTAAGATATAAATGTTAATTTTTACGTGTTTTTATAAACACACACACACGCAGTCTCTGTGGGCTAGCGAGAATGATTCACCGTTAGCATTGGAGAGCGATGACATAATATTAACAGGTGTTAATTGTATTTATTGTATAAACCAGTTTCGAGTACGGCGTGTTGCCGGTGTTTCATTGATGAAACAACGTTACTACACGTGCGTTCTGCAAACGCAGGCTTGTGAATGAAACCATGTGTCTGGAATGCCATTAAGAGGCTTCATTAAACGTCTTTATTTTTACGCAGTGTAGGCCTAGAACAAGCCAAGATTTTATACTCATAATTTTTAATACAGGATTGTAGTAAGATGTAGAGTTGAAAGGAGGTGTGAATGATTGCGTGTTTTTAATTTTAATGTCTATTGTTAAATTCGTTTATTGTATTTTGTTTATAGTAGATTAGTTTACCCTATTGTTAATAAATTTTGTTCAGATTGTTTTCCATTGTTGTTGGAGTGTGATTCATTTTAAATATAAGGTGAAGAATATTGTGGATGTAGTGTAGGCGAAGCTGAATTCCCAGTCCCCGAGAGGTATGTAAAGCTGGGTGCCCCGTGTAGTTGGTTTTTGATCCACAATATTCTTGTAACTGCTGTCCTTAAATCCCTAAAGGCCGTGTTGGAAGCGATTTCTAATGTTGTATTTGCTGGAGCAGTTAGAAATAGGCAATCCAGCTGGGACAATGGATATTCCAACAGGATCCTTTCCGGATTATCGGGTACAGTACCATCCAGGCATTGGCCCGAAGACGAAGTGGGAAACAACGGAAAACCTCTTCGAGGATGGCTGAGGTGGGAATTGAACCTCCTCTACTCATTTGGACCACCCGAGGCTGAGTAGACCCCGTCCCAGTCCTCATACCACTTTTCAAATTTCGTGGAAGAGCCGGGAATCGAACCCAGGACCTCCGGGGTGGCAGCTAACCACGCCGACCGCTACGCTACGGAGGCGACAGATTAAATAATTCAGTATTTTATGTTGTTGTTGTTGTTGATTATTTTAGGGGCTTTGCGACATCGTGGTGGCGATGTAACCCCGTGTACTTGTGTGTGTGTAATTTGTCTGATAACCTGTGTTATTGTGATGGATGTATTAGTGAGTATTTGTAATTCAGATGAGGATTGGGAAGGGCACGGCCGTGGTCTTAAGTTAGGAACCATCAGTGATTTTTTGCTTGGAGTAGAAGTGGGAAACCACGGAACGCCACTTCGAGGGGGGTTGAGCTGGGAATCGAACCCGCCTCTTCTCAGTTTTGCCTCACGAGGCTGAGTGTATCTTGTTCCATCCCTCTGGCCAGTATTAAAATGTTTGGCTGAGCCGCAAATCGAACCCGGGGCTCCTTGGTGACAAACAAGAGTGCTAACCACAACGCAACGAGGCGAACTGGTATTTTTATACCATTTCAGGGTTGTGTATGTGCAGTTTCCATTATTCCAGTTTCCAAGCAGTCGAGGATGAGGCGAGATAAGTTTCTATACCGCAGATGGGTTTCTATGGATACTCCAATATAGTGCCAAATGATGCGTCAATTGGGGTAAAGTTGAGCAGAGGGATACCAAGAGCTGCAGGAAGCAGGCAAGTATTACATGGCTCCTGATATCACTACCATACACCACGAGGCCCCATTTCTACGTGGAATCCGAACAAATAAAATTGACTTTTCATTCCAAATGTGTAACATGCATTAACCAGGAATTACATTGTTGGATTTTAGACTTCCGCTAGTCGGTTGGAATACCAGAGAATGTGCGTGAAGCAGTCCAGCTTTGGAAGTGTCCCATAATTCGCCTGAATTTGGTCACTCTCAAAAGCACGCTCGGTGAATAATTTGGAGAATATTCATCAACTGACAGCCACTGTCCGTCCCACTACTAGCCAACCGGAACATTGTCCCAGAATGTAATTGGGGGAGAGAAGCAGACATCATTTTACGCTTCAGGAGATTGTTCACCTCTCGACCGCGAGCAAGGTTCTGCATTACTTGTCAATGTTACGCTCCAGAAGCGATTGCTTACAGTACATTCAAATTTAGTATGAAAAATATTTCTCTACGAGTGTGCAATCATAGGTTAATTCACCTACATAGTAGCCAACTTATGAGGCACACAGCTGTCCCAAATATAATGGATTCGATTTCAGGATCTGCCAAAAATATCAATTCCAGTCCGAGGGATGGATTGGGGTTAATTCAGCCTTGCGAGGCAGAAATGAGAAGAGGCACAGTGGATTTCCGTAGTATCCAACTTCTACTCCAGGCGATTGCCGGGATGGTACCTAATTTAGGGCCACGGCCACCTCATATCCAAATCCTAGCCCAAATTTCTAATACACACACTAGTACATCTATCACATTGACACAGGTTACCATACAAATTCCACACACACCCAAGTACATGGGGCTAAAAAGACCATGACATTGCAAAGACCATAAAATGCATCAAAAACAACAAACGAAAACTATATGAATTAAATCATTTTAAATAGCCTTAGCGTAAATAATAAGCATTATTGATACCACGGGATTGTGGGAGACAGATGAAAGAATCATTCAATGGTGTGCCTAACGTATACAGTCGATGTCTTTACCCCCGGAACGTTAAAGGTGTGGAAGGTGTGGCAAGTAACAAAGTTGTGGTCTCTAGATGTCAGCACACAGTTGGGGGCAAGTTTGAACAGAGGGATGCCTAGAGTAGCAGAAAACAAACTAGTCTTACATGGCTACTGATATCGCTACTATACACTACGAGGCCTCGTCTTACGTGGCATCCAAACAACTGAAATTGCAATCGTATATGGTCTGGCTTGGTGGCAGACAGGCCGCTAGTCAACCTCACCATCTTGCCTCCTGTTGTGTGAACTTCCCTGGTATCTGACCTTGACAAGGCTGGTATATACCACGTGATTCCCACCTTCAGTGGTCTCGCGATGCGTACTGAAACTCCAGTCCCACAGGTACAGGGTTCGATTCCCAGCTCTGTCAAGCTGTTTAATTCTGGTCTGAGGCTTGGAGCGGGGTACACTGAGACTCGTGAAAAAAATGAAAAGAGGTGGGTGCAATTTTTACCTCAGCCAATCTAGAAGTGGTATTCCGTGGTTTCCAACTTCTATTCCAGCCAAATTATAAGATAGTTAGTAACGTAAGGCCACGGCCACCTCTTTCCCCTTCCTAGAATTCAATTATAAAAGCAGACATTACTGCAGACACCACAATAAACATAGATTATCAGACAAATTCTACGTACACCCAAAATAAGACGAGGATTAAATTACCATTATTTCCAAGGTCCTAAATGAAACTCTAACAACACCAATTCCTATGATCCTACGGACTGGAGACCAAGAAAATTCGCATTCTACTGTGCGACGCTTAAATTCAAGAAACCCTTATGTGAGGTGAGCGTGATCAACCTGCTAGCTAAAAACATTCCTGACTCATATTGGAATATAACCAGTTCAGATGCAAATTATGCATATCGTATCAATCTTAGCTGTCCGTAGTGGTAATCATGTATATTATTTCAGTAGCATAGATCCCTCCTACGGCGCTCACAAGTGACGGATCTTGACAATGAGCATTCAAATGAAAGAGAATAGACATTAGCAAAGACGAATTGCACTATAATTTCATAAATATCTATAATTTCTTGAAAAAATATCTTTAAAAAAATGTACGAAGTGTGCGATTTGCAAATACTGTTGCTGTATGAAAATACGCTCCATAATTGCTGCCCACTTCACATTTTGGCCGCTGTGACGCCTGTTTCATGTCATTTTAACATTCTGAGGTCTTTCCTGTAGCCTAGGCCTATCATTTTGCGTGGAATTCAGATCAGTAAATCAAATGAATGAGTACTCAAATCGTATAATTTCATAAATATCGAATAACCGGTGAGTGTTACAGCAACTTTTCTCTTTAAGGCTCTCATTATAAACCTATTGGGGAAAGTGTGGTTTATGAACATGCGAGATTTCTCGCACGGGTCCTCTAGTCATGCATTTAATGCGCCTAGTTCGATATCGTTATAAGAATTGACAAGACAGGAACCATATGATGATGATAATTATTGTTTTAAGGGGACTAACATCTAGGTTATCGGCCCCTAATGGTCTGGGTGATAACGAAAATGACAATGAAATGGAAACCAGAACGAAAATTAAGTGAGACCGAAAATGCTTACAAAATGGAACTCAGATTGAAATGACGCAAAACAGGAACCATAGCTATGATTATTCCACCAATTGTTGCTGTCCTTACATATACTTAACCATATTTGCGAGTCATGTTCAAATCTGGTAAGTAAAAATAATGTAAACGACATTCATCCAAATAGAATGAGGGATGCATTCGTGCAGTTGGGGATTTGAGCACCTTGCATTATCCGTGTCTCAGATGCCAGTGTCAGGCACTTCAAAGGCATCAGTTTTTAACTGGAAATGTAAATTCTTCCAGGCATGCTTGCTCATGTTGCTGAATATGAGGGCAACGAACTGATAATAATCGGCTCATGAAGACTGACGATAGCGTAACGACTCCGCAGGTCAACAGCAATATTTTCAAGTACCACTCGCTCACAAAAATGTTAGTGAATTTATTTTACTCAAGAAGTTGTTGTTTCATTGGAGGGACATGGACATTGTGATCATTTAGCCCAGTGAATTTGGGTTGTATAGAATTCGTCTGATAACCTGTGTTCTTTGACAGCTGTATTAGGGTGTGTATTCGTAATTCAAGCAAGAATTGGGAAGCAGGGGACCGAGGCCTTAAGTTAAGAACCATCCCGGCATTAGCCTGGAGTAAACGTGGGAAACCACGAATAACCACTTTCAGGAAGGCTGAGGTCGGAATCGAACCCACCTCCTCTCCGTTTTGCCTCACGAGGCTAAGTTCCAGCTCTGAGAGCAGAATTAAATTTCTTGGCAGAGCCGAGAATTGAATCCAGACCTCCGTGGTGAGAGCCAAGAATGCCAACCGCTACACAAAAAGGTGTACATCACTGAAGTAGAAACTATACATCCAAAGGGACGTTGAACTCGATGGAATGGTTCTTACTTGTGTGTGTTAATTCGGAATGAAAAGTAGATTTCATTGACAGGATGAGGACAGCTGAATAAAGCAATGAGTTCAAATCCAACATTCAACAACCCTGGAAGGAATCCTCTGTGGATACCCATGTTCGTATCTATGGGCAGCTAAATTTGGTACTACAAAATGCATTGTTTACAATTGAACTGTTCCATCACAGTTGGTTTTACATGATTATCAGTCAGGCACTTAGCAAATGTTCGTTGTGAAGTCAGAGAATAGTCAGGATGCTGGGGGATGGTGTTGGCACTGGAGCTAGGCTTCATCTCTTGCCAATAGGGGTCAGATGAACTACTCAACCACATCGCATAATCCAATCATTAATAAAGGCATTTCTCCTATGAAATACCAGCCTAATTGTCAATACCAACGGGACAATTTCACATAAGCCGTACCGTTTTAGAGTATTTAGTTCCATATCTTTATAACATCTAATTCCGAGTGGCCGGAGACAAGCTAGCTTATATTGGAGTTGATCGGCGATTTAATCCTGGATGTCGTTCGTGACGCCACATGACTTTTTGGCGGAAATTCCACTCCACTCTCAATATAATCCAATCCCTGGTCATTAGTATGAACGGTTACGACACTGCTCCAACACAGTCCCATAATTAGGTTCTGTAACTACCATATAAGTGAAATTAATAAATATAGTTAGATGTGTTTTTCTCTATGTGGCCTGGTGAAAGCTCTTTACCATGTGGGGAGTACTCTCCCGATACTACATCAGCATACCTCTTTCGTTTCGAACCCAATTCTCACGGATTTCCAGGAGGAAGCCATAGCAGATTTACCAAGATCACAATTGTTGCAAAGTGCCTTGCTTTCAGCATCTGATCTTAAAATTTCTGTGTAGCATTTTTGTGGCGTTGATAAAGGCAGCTTAGCGCAGACAAACTTGGTTGACTGAACTAGCTCCTGCCAGCAGCTGCGGGAAATTTCGAGCACTTCCGAATACAAGCGACCGGTAAGTTATATGATGACGCATACTACGTGTATAGATTTACGAGCGACGAAAGCGTATCCATATAGAATGAAGAGGATTGTTTGGGGAGAAATCCTTCAGGAGTTGGCACACACAATCGTGAGTAATCTACGAGTTCTGTTGACGTGAATTAGTGGAGGCAAGGATTATGCCTCACATACGGGGGCAAGCATACCAGTCGAAGAGCAATTACGTCATTCATCTAGTGATTCGCATCCAATACAAACATAGCTTATCGCTAAAAGTTTCATGTGTGGTGTCAGATGTTGCCGCGAACAATTTCTAATATCTGAGTAATAACTGGATAGACGATGTATAATTCTCTATTTGATGAACTGAAGTTAATTTCCTCTTGGATATTCTGGTGTATTTTTAGCCTACTTTCGATTTTTGCAAAAAATGAAAGTAGACTTATGAGATCACTACAGGGCCAAAAATTGTGTGTCTGTCTGTGTGTGAGTGTGCGTGTGTGTACTCACCCCCCCCCCCCTATCAATTCGAACACTGTGAAACCGAATTGAACGAAATTTGGTACAGAGGTAGCACTAACAAGGGGCACCTCAGTGTCATGTTTTATATCGCCGCCATCTTGACGGACACGTAATGGCGGCCACCCAAATGTGAAAAGCTTAGAGCAAATCACGACCAAACCAATCGTCTGATCTCTACCAAATTTTGCAGCAACAAACCGATTTATGGGAGGCATCTATTGCCCAAACTACTAGGTCATGAGCCCAATATTTTTCAGATGGCGGCCATGCATGTGTGCAAAACGTTTCCCCCATCAATTCAAACACGGTAAAACCGAATTGGGAGAAATTTCGTACAGAGGTAGCACTAGCAAGTTGGACCTCAGTGTCATGATTTATATTGCCGCCATCTTGACAGAGATGTAATGGCGGCCAGCCCAATGTCAAAAGCTTGATTCAAATTACGACCAACCTAATCATCTGATCTCTACCAAATTTTGCAACGACATACCTTTGTGTAGGAAGCATCAGTTGACCAAACTACAAGGTCATCAACTCAATAGTTTGCAGATAGCAGCCATGTATGTGTGCAAATCGATTCCCCATATCAATTCAAGCAGGGTGAAACCGAATTGAACGAAATTTGGTACAGAGGTAGCACTAGCAAAGGGCACATAATTGTCATGTTTTATATCGCCGCCATCTTGACGGAAACGTAAAGGCGGCCATCCAAATGTTAAAGGCTTAAAGCAAATTACGACCAAGATATCAGATTTTATTATTATATCATTTTATTTGCATAAAAATCTTAACAAGCTTTACTTTTTTTTGTCATTTTTGGGATAGGGACGATACCAATTCACACAACAATGAAGCGTTGTGTGTTTATATCGTTCATAACACCTTTGATGTCCCAATATCTCAAGCGTCTTTGTTTTCAAACTACAAGGTCGTCAGCCAAATAGTTTCAAGGTGGTGGATGTATGAATCATCTGATATCTACTAAATTTTGCAACAGCTTTTTTTTGTGGGAAGCATATTTTGACCAAACTACAAGGTCATGAGCCCAATAGTTGGCAGATCGCGGTCATGTAAGTGTGCAAATCGATTCCCCCTATCAATTCAAACACAACTGAACCAAAATCGAACCCCCTTTGGCACAGAGGTAGCACTAGGAAATGGCAACTCAGTGTCATGTGTTATATCGCCGCCATCATAACAAAAAAGGAATGGTGCCCACCCAAATATTCTGAGCTTAAATCAAATTACGACTAACCTAATCATCCAGTCTCTACCAAATTTTGCAACAATATACCTTAAATGGGAAGCGTCTTTGTTTTCAATCAACAAGGTCATCAGCAAAATAGTTTCAAGGTGGTGGATGTATGAATCATGCAAGTATTATAGCCTAACCGTAACGTATGATTAAACAAGGCCTGGACTCAACAATTCAGTTATCGAACATAGGGAGGTTTAATCTGTCCTCAAAGAGGTGTCGGGTAAGATATTTGCATCTTATGATAGAATATGAAACCGTAGAAGTCACTAACAGGTCAGGCTTACCGTGCCATATCGTTGTGGGCGCGTGCCGTCCCGCTGTCAACATGGCCGCTATTTTGGCTCGCAAATACATATTTCCGTAATTTCCTTTTAGGAATGTACTGAACAAAATAATACATATTTAGTATCAAATGGTTTATAGAAACGCCAGAAAACGCTAATGAAATCGTTGATTTCAACACAAAATATGATACAGTTATACTAAACCAGTTGTTTATCAAGAATTATCGTAGGGCATCCGTGGCGTAATGGTAGCGACTTGGGCTGTTAGTCTGGGGGTTCGTGGATCAAATCACTACAGGTTTAAATTTCTTTACTTCGTTCATTTTGGTATTTATTGATTTATAACTACTCACACGTTATAATGTTAAGCATATATACTGTAGTGTGTAATTGCAATCGAAAATATTATGTATATACTTATAACACCTCATATTTCAACACTCGAATACCGCGATTAATATTCGTTGAAATTGTTCCGCGGTAGAGACTAATGTTGTTGTTTTTGTTGTTGATTCTTTAGGGGTTTTGCGGGTTCATGGTCTTGTAGCCCCGTTCACATGGATGTGTATTGTGACTTTTATGCATTGGTCATAGCATAAATTTCACATATTATTTCAGTATAATATGTTCATGTAAAAACTGATGGAAGGAAGGCATAGCTCGCAAGCCAGAGTGGTAACAAAGAAGCAGCTTGTACGCGACTATTTGTAACATTCACCGCGCTGCCGAAGCAAATGTCTGGGGACCAGATGTGGACAGTCACGGAAGAAAACGTGTGTACAACTCAATGCCCAAGGCGGTCAGACGAGAGAGCAGGTATAAGGGTCCTTGGCCGACTGTCAATTCTTAGGGTGCAGCGAAGGTCACTGCCTACTAGGTCTGGTTTGTTTTGGAAATAGAAGATGGCTGTTGCAATATCAGGTACACCACATCTGAGTGGTAATGTTTGTCCTTGTAGTCGGGATGCTGTGATGCATTTCCCGGGGTTTGATTTTCTTTGCCGCTTCAGGAAGCGAAGTCGAGTAATGTGATTTTGTCATTGTGCATTCATTGTAATTATTTGAGTATTTTAATTCACGGGGCGCAGGCCACCGTGGTGCTTTATTTTGATGACCCATGTGTGTTTTTTTGTCTAGTATTTTTGATTGATCATTTAGCTTGGCAGAGCTGTGGCTCTGATTTGAGTTAACTTGTCTCTTTGTAACTGTAAATATGTGATGCACGCATTTGCCTCTGACCGGAAATAACCTATGCCTTCATTCGCCGGACTCTTGAGAGGATGGAAATGATTGTAATGAAAGAACTTATCCAAACCCTGAAATTACCATAATCATAAACAAATGAGTGCGCGTTTTAAGAGAATGGCTGGACAGTTCAGGCCATATTTGTTTGATTTGAGTCTCTTTACAGTTGAACTTTGAGGCAGAGGACTGCTAGTAAGATTTTATTTCTTTCCTGGTATCAGCCAGTGTTATTGGTTAATATTTGATCAGCACCTTTGAGTTTTAGTTTGTGTTTTACAGTAAATGGTAAGGGAGTTGTTATGTTGTCTGTTGACGGGAGTAAACGGGAAGATGTGTTATTTTCTTGAATAAATTATTTTTGCATTTAAAGATTCCTCTGGCATATTGATTTAGTTTAAGCTTCCTGTGATCCTTCATGAAACCCCTGGGATGTATAATTAAGTTAGAGCCACACCGAACAGACCACTACCCGAGCTAGAGTCTACATCCTAGAAGGCCCGGAAGGGTACAGTATAGAAGTTGTCTGATAACCTGTGTCACTCTGATGTCTGTAGGCTTCCTAGTGTGTGTACTTTTATACGAGGAAGAATTTGGGTAGGAAGCTGTTGTTGTTGTTGTTTCATATGAGATGCATTGACATCATGGTCATTTAGCCCCGTGTACATGGGTGAGTGTTGAATTTTGTCTTATAACCTGTGTTATTGTGATGGCTGTATTAGTGTGTGTATACATAATTCAGGTGAGGATTCAATCAATCAACGTTTAAAATCGATATAGCACGTTGTATTTCAACAAGCTACTACAACCAACATTCAATTATACTCCTTGAGAAGGACAAAGAGTTATTACTATACTCATGCATTTAGGAGAAAGAAGGCTATATGTTCTTTACTGAACATCTTGTTGAGACATCTTACCATGTGTATAGAGGGGAGAGGTAAGCTAAGCGAATGCGTCCATTCCTGGCTTCTCGGGAGTACTGTATATTGAACATTCTGATGAGAATAGAGAGCCAATATCCGCCCAATTGCAGTCTCGGTAGAGATTTCGTTATCCTCACAAACGCTGATGTACGTCTGCCTTCAGACGGGTGCCAAACGCAATTTCTTGCTTATTGAAGTGTGCCTTATAGAGCGCAGACGGTTGGTCCCTACTATAGTCGGGGACAGCTTAAATGAGTTACTAGATCAAGACAGGGTAGGCAACATTAACAGCCGTCCCCTATGCCTACGTAAATGTTGGTTTATGGTTGCATTTCTTGAAGGTAAGTTGTTTTCAGGTGCGAGCACGTTGTCGCCAACCCTGCTTAAAATCCCGCCATTTCCAAAGATCATAATACCAGTAAAATTCCGTACGTCACAGTTGCCGACATGTTTCTGGCAATAACTCCCAGAATGCATTTTTCACAAAGTCAGCCAACATAATAATTACGACTGTAACTAATGACTTATTATTTAAATAATTTCACAGTTTTCTTTGGAAATTCAAGTCTAATGAAGTTGTAACAAGTTGTACAAGGTAAGTACTAATAATATACATCGATTAAAACAGTTTATACAGTTATTATAGACTCTTGATATGTGTGTGTCAAATTCACTTGTCTGAGATGTTTCGAAGCTTTTATTTAATTAATTTTTGGATAAATTCTTATTTAGATTTCATCATGACGCCTAAAAATACGAGAACAAGATTGGAGATGGATTGGAGTAACTCTACAAAGATTACTACAATTTAAGTAAGTAGGCCTAGCCTAGACCTACACAATTTAAAGTACAGAGTTATTTAATCGTTGTTTTATTTATTTTTATATTCAGTCAGAGCACAAATAACGTAATAAAAACCTTAATGGTCTTTGGAAATGTTGAAATAGTCTTCCGACTGCATTTTCCGTACAGGCCTAATTCAAACATAACCTAAAATATAGCCTATGTAAGTTCTCTCTCGGGAATGTATTCTTAGGTTCAATTCTCCTTCTAATATAGTATTGTATATTATTCTCGACTTCCAAATGCCGTCAGCCATAATATTATAATACATTGCACATGTAACTCTTAAGCTTAAGTCTATGATTCACACTCGGTTGGTGGTAGTGAATGTATTGGTGATTATATTTTATGAAGCTTATAACTTATGTACTTGGCTACTGACCTATAGCCTACTTAGTAGTAGGCAGATAAAATATTTATAATAGGCCTATTTTTATTTGTTTCAGTCATGGTTGCGACAGAGTAGTGTGATGCCCTTCAACGAACTTCAAGGGTTATGCAACATGAATCAATCATCATTCTGAAGAGCCATATACTCACATGTGCATGGTATATGCACTAAGCAGGAGTCACATATGCAAATTTTCAGAGAATACCAAAAATATCTCATAGCTCTCTTTTAGTTCTCGACATAAGTTACTGCGCCACTGCATGTCTGGGTGAAAATTACTGGTGTACTAATGTTGGGTAAGACAAAGTCATTGTTCGCTACTTGGTTAGATGACACGGTTTGGGCGAAGCCACTGGTTGCAATAAGTTATAAATATTGGTCGCAGCTATAGCCTAATTGTATTATTAATTCTGAATGAAAGTAGAAAGTGGCTTATACACCTGCATCGGACATGATTGTGACTGTATGCTGTGGTGGCTACGCTAGAATTAGTAGCACACAGGTAACGATATTTGTAGGCTATACATTATACGGTAATAGAAAACTAAACATTTCATAGATCTCGTAAGCCTATACTACACAGCTTGGACATTCTTAAAATTCACGACACGTGAATAATGAAATAAAAGGCAAAACCATTGGTCTGGATAAAGATTATTGATGCTTGACTACCTCCACTGTGCATGACAAAAACCGGGGTGTTATATATTAGCTAACGCGGCCCGCGTTACTTCAATTTTTCATATTAAAGCATTGTTGTTGTTTCTTATGGCTAGCCCAGATTCCAATCCATCAGCTTTCTTGCATTCCAATAGAGTTGTGTGAGGTTTCCTGAAGTTATAGCAGTCACATCAAGTTTGTTGCAAGTGGCAGGTGCCCCTTATCCATTTTACTTCCAGGTTCGTGACAAAGTGTGCATTTTTCAGATCTCAGGATGTTCCAAATAGGATCACGACTTATATAGATGGAATTCCAGCTGAGTCTGCCATTTTCGCTGTTAATTATGCACAAGTACAGTATTGCCAATCCCACACTTACGGGACTACTTTGTATAAGCGCGGTACCATGAAACAAAATAGCGCCAAGTTAGAACCAGTTCGCAATGGATTGTGCAAGCTGTTTTTGTCTAGACCAATAATTGTTAATTCATTAGGCCATACAAACACCCCTGGATTTTGTCACGCACAGTGGGGGTAGACACGCATCAATAATTTTCATCCAAACCCATTGTTTGTGCCTAGACCAATAACTTTTAGGCAGTGAGGCGCTGGTTTTGGCGATTAGTTTGAAACATGAAATTCTTGCGATCAGCGTTCATTACAGTGGTAAATACTGTTCTACATACAAAACAAACCTAACCTGGGGCTTATGCCCAGACCTCCTTGCTTGTAGTGCAATCGGTAATTTTCGTCCAGACAGTCGTCTATCCAAGTAGCGACCAATGGTTTCGTCCAGTTAGTCGTCTAACCAAGAAGAGCGCGTTTATTTTTTTTTCTCACATAATTACAACATACATGTGTCGTCTAATGTAGGCCTATTTAGTATCGGATATGTTGGTAACTAATGACGTCAATGTGATCGCTCACTGCGGCAGTTTCACATACCAAATATGCTGTCGAACATGGCTGCAGTTGTTAAATATACAATAAATAAAAACACATGTTTAAGTGATTTAGCACATATATCCAGTGCAGAAGTGATCAAGGTTAGTAGTTACAATTGATAATGTCCCCCTCCCGCCAAAAGATGAAATCAGGTATTCTACCAACCATTTCGTGTTGTGCGGCTAGCATTTTTTGGCAGTTGGTCCAGGTTCAATTTCCAGCTCTGCCAAGAAATTTTAATTTTGGTCTGAGGGATGGAACAAGGCACACTCAGCCTCATGAGGCAAAACTAAGAAAAGGAGGGTTCGATTCCTATTTTAGCCATCTTGGAAGTGGTTTCCACGCTTCTACTCCTGGCAAATGCCGGGATGGTTCCTAAATTAAGGCCATGGCCACCTCGTTCCCAATCCTCGTCTGAATAATAAATGCACACACTAATCCAGCCATGAGAATAACGCAGGTTATCAGACAAATTCCACATGCCCAAGTACACAGATCTACATGACCATGATGTCACAAAGCCCCATAATCAACCAACTGCTGCTTTCTACCATTCCAAGACGAAATCTTCGAGTTGCCATTAGTCTAATGCCCCTAAAATCCACGACTAGTTCGAATGGTTTTAGGCCTAAGCATTGGATCAACCATCTTCTTGCATCTCAATAGGGATTTGCCAACAGGCTTTCAACAGCTTGTCTCAATTCTGCCTTCATATATGTACCAAGTAGGGTACATTTGTCACGTGGTAATAATATCGTATGGCCTCGGGTGCCTGGTGCAAGCTTTGTAAATTGACACCCAGAGGGTAGCTTGCATGTCGCATTTCGTCGTTCCTTTGAACGCTCTGAAAGTCAAGGAGGTTAGATATCTAAACTCCTTGACACTACAGCGCTTTCAAGTAGAGAATGGAGGAACTTTGTGTTGGCGGAAAATCCCGAGATTAATTTTGCCAATGAATACGGCCTACTGAATTCAAATGGGTTCTTTAACATGCCAACAACGTATGACATGAGTGTCGTGATTTTTGTCGCCTTTCAAAAATCACTTACCACGGTCAGGAGCGAACCTGCAATCTTGGGGTTGGTAGTCCGACACTATAACCACTCACCCACCGTGGTGACTGTTTGTATATGGTTTCTTGTATTCGTAAGCAGATCGAGGTAATTTCTTCGTGTCTTTATACATAAGTAATAAGTTTTACTCGTTGATGGAGTGTAAAATGAGTAAAAGCTACGTATATTGCTCAGTTTACGGCTGTAAGTCGATGCATAAAAGAGGGCTGCGGATATAAGTTTTCATCACTTTCCAAAAGATGTAAATAGCAATAGCCAAAAGGTGACGATACCAAATAAATACGGGCAACAGGAGCAGGTTGGACCACTCACCACTACACTCACTGACGACAGGACGGGTTGTTCACTGTTTACGCCGAGCCAAGCCGTACCAAGACAGCTAGGCCTACACCAGCCGACTACAGCCAAGCTTCATCAGTCAGGTATCCTTCCCCCTCCCTAGTTCATTTCCAATCACCCTACCAACCGCCATCACCTCGCTCTGCGATATCCGAGCCATTCCACTACGAGTCATATAGGCCTAATTTGACTTTGCAGAGTAAATATCTACTCTGCGAGAACCTGCTACCAGTCCGATATTCTACACCAAACCCACCAGCTAACCATCTAAATCGAGCAATTCCTGTGTCCCCCGAGCTTTAATACAAGTTAAACTCATCCCTTCGCCCTACCAAGCAGCAAATAATTTCTACAGTCTATGGTACAGTGAGCAAACTCAAATATAGCTTTTAAAGTAACAGCGCCATGACTCGAACTGCTCAAAAACAGATACCAGCAGACAACCGATGCTTGATAATATGCAATTGACACATAAAATCCAGTGGAACACACAAATTAGAACACGTGTATCGCACAGTTATACATATATACAATTGAAAATAACACTGTCATTATTTTAGGAACCACATTTACTGATTATAACCGAAAAATAAAAAGTGTTCCACATCAAACGCGTGTTATTGAGTATTTTTACCCTACTTATCCGGACCGACCGCAGCGCCCCAAGTGTTAGTTTGAGTTGCCAATACATGCAAGAAATGAGTACGGTACTTATCAAAATAAAGAAATAATAAGCTAATATGTACCCTACTATTATATTTCTCTCCTACTCCTAAATCCTTCTCTGAACACTCATTTTAAAACAGAATGGTCTGCATTTTTGGACTAATTATAAAAATATAGCCTATAAGAAGAAATGAACATGCTCATCTTTAGCTCCCTGGAGAAAATAATTGAGTAAGTATTAATGTTTCTGTTCTTATGCATTTTATGTGATGCTTTAAAAATCAATCTAGAAACGATAATTTAAGTTAACTTCACTACCATAATACTGCTTAAGAGTTACTGTCGAGGACTGATGACCAAGATGTCCCTAACTTGAGCAAGGACTGCTTCACAACTTCATGTGAAACGTATTTTCGTAAAAGAGCCTTTACTTAGTTTGGATCATTTGCGATTACGTGTTACATGGATGTGTGTGCTGACGTTTTGGTGTTCAATGATGTAAGTTGGCAACACCAAATGTGGCGGCCATGTTGGTTTTCTAGTAACTTATTTAAGGTGTCCTGGACTATATGTCCCAACACTTGCTCAAGGATTGTGATGAGGGTTGAAAGAAGAAGTCTGTCAGTAAACAAGGAACTTGTACTTTAATGCAGAGGTGGATTATGATTAAAATTAAGCACAGTGAGTAAGGCATAAAATGAGAGTGACAGCGTTTGTTATGCACGCTAAGGCACAAGGAAAAAGGCGAAAGTTCCAGGCTATTTTCAGACTCAGTGGATACGTTCGTTAAAACCCCGTCGTCGTACATTCTTCAAATGGTTTTCCTTGCCTTCCCTTTTTATCTCCAGACAGGACGTTATCTCTTAATAGACTACGGCCTCTTTCTTTCAGGTACATACCCAGTGGCATGGCCATTCACACACCACGTCTGTGACAGGTTGCTGCAGCTCGGGGGTTCAAACCCCGGCACTTAAAGTGGCCATCCAGAGAGGTTTTCTGCAAGCTTTTCCACAATTCCTCTAGACGTGGTAGGGCTACCTTATTTCATGTTCCGGGATAACTCCCTCACACCTAAACCCAAATAATTAGAATTACACACACATCTACAGCCACCACAAAAGCACAGATTTTTTGACAAATTGAACACACACGGACAGATGGCCAAAGTGTTGGAAGCACCTAAAATGAATTAGTTCCTTGTCCAGTTTCATTCATCTCTCTCAACTCCTCTCATGAGGTTCACGTCAGGAAGGGAATACAATTGAGAAAACCACTGCGTCATCCCACACTCAACCCCATGGAAACAGGAATAATATCATGGGTTGGCATGGAAGAAGAGATTATTGAAAATCTGTTGCTGTTCTCCAGAAGGCTAATGGTTTTTAAAGTGTACTAGAAGTAGTGGCCGGCTTCGCCCGGTGGATTTATTTGTTTTATGGTTGATAAAGATACAGAACTGGCACATGATACTTAAACTAACAGAAAAAATAAATAAACATATAACTTATTGTGGTGGTGGTGGTGGAAGTGGGGGTGATAAGTAGTACAGTATAAGGGACGAAACATTCAGGTCATTTTCCCGTATTGATAATTATAATAATGAATAGGGAAACGGCTATTTACTAACTACAGTACTGACACATGTAATTTACAAATGAATTGAAAAATATGATTAGAAAGAGGAGTAAGTGAAATAAAAGACACTGCTTAGGGTCTAAATCTCATTGGATGTTAGAAAAGTAGAGGCCAATAGTGTCGTCATTTGTCGCATAGCCCTGTTGGAAAATAATCAGAGGACATTGGAAAACTTCGGCTGTCCCGAACTCCTGACGTAGCATTAGTGCATTTATCGCCACATAGCGCTCAAGGATAAGGACGGAATAAATGAAAGTAAATTTGAAAGCACCAACGCTTATTGCAGCTGATAACCTCAATGTACTGCACCAACACCATCGCACTAATACAGAGGCATACTAAGTTCATGATGATAAGTGTTTTAAGGTGGCTAAGAAATCGTTCTGCACTAATTACTCCCCGTGACTGCAATTTATAAGCAGCGCAAGATGCAACCATTTTCGCAATTCTGCACCAGAACACTCGTAGGGACGACGTGATGCAGCCCGCATTGCCAGCCAACAATAGACTTACTAAAATATTCTTACAGTTACACTACTACGGGCATGAATGGTTCTAGGGCCTTAAAACGTGGTTTTCAAGGTCCTTTCGTCTGTTATTCTAAATGTAGGGAATAAAGAGCGTTGTCCAAAATATCAAGTGGACAGTGTTTCCAGCAGGGTTTCAAAGGGTAAGTTAGTAAAATTCGGTGCAGTTTGGTGAAACGGTGTGCTAAAGGGCCTAAATGCAGGGAATGAAATGATCTGTCTGAAATTTAAAGTGGACAGTGTTACCAGCAGGGTTTCAAAGGGTAAGTATGTAAAATTCGGTGCAAATAGATGAAAATGTGTAGATTTGTGCTTAAGGGCCTAAATGCAGGGATTGGAGTGATCTGTCCAAAATTGAAAGTGGACAGTGTTACTCACAGGGTTCCAAAGGGTAAGTATACCATTTTTGGTTCAGATCGGTGAAACGGTGTAGATTTGTGACAAAGGGCCTAAATGCAGGGAATGGTGTGTCCTGTCCGAAATTTCTATTAGACAGTGTTATTTGTCAGTTTCCAAAGGGTAAGTACTGTATGTAAAATTTGGTTCAGATCGGTGAAACGGTATAGATTTATGCCAAAGGGCCTAAGTAAAGGGAATGGAGTGGTCTCTCCGAAATTTTAAGTGGACAGTGTTACCCGCAGGGTTCCAAAAGTTAAGCGCATACAAATTTTGGTTTAGATCGGTGAAACGGTGTAGATTTGTGCCAAAGGGCCTAAATGCAGGGATTAGGGTGGTCTGTCCGAAATTGAAAGTGGACAGTGTTACTCACAGGGTTCCAAAGTGTAAGTATACAATTTTTGGTTCAGATCGGTGAAATGGTGTAGATTTGTGCCAAAGAACCTAAATGCAGGGAATGGAGTGGTCTGTCCAAAATTTATAGTAGACAGTATTACCCGAAGGGTTCCAAAGGGAAAGTACAGTATACAAACTTTGGTTCAGATTGATGAAACGGTGCAGATTTGTGCCAATGGGCCTTAATGCCGGCAATGGAATGGTCTGTCCGAAATTTAAAGTGTACAGGGTTACCCTCAGGGTTCCAAAGTGTAAGTATACACATTTTTGTTCAGATCGGTGTAACGGTGTAGATTTGTATACATAACAGACAAACAGACAGACAAACAGACAGACATAGATTTGAATACGTGCTAGGATAACCGGTTGTTTAGTCACAGCTTGTATTGGTCAAATGAAAAGTCCTTTCTGTACAGCCATATTGCTATTTCATAATGAAATATCTATTGCAGCAAACAAAATGTTTCTTTTTGTCAAACCCTCCAAAATAACACTCAGAAAAATTAAAAGTTATCATTAAAATTAAACGTTCTGACTTATTAGATATACGGATTTTAACCATTGCTTCAATGTCACAATAAGTAATAGGCAAAATGTAACCAAATTGTACACAAATAGAATCATATCTGTTGTTGTTGTTGTTTTTGTTGTTGTTGTTGTTTAAGTTTTCAGTCTTTTGACTGGATTGATGCTGATCTCCATGCCTCCCTGTTTTGAGCTAATCGTCCCATCGCTACATAGCTACCACGTCCTAAATCCAAAGGAATCAGTTTTACATATTCTAACCTTGGTCTACCCCTACAGTTCTTACCTTCGACCCTTCTTTCCATGCGAAGTTTGCTATTCCTGGATGTCTTAGTATGTGTCCTACCAACATATATGTTATCTTCATTAGCAGTCGTCAGAAACATTTCTCCTCTCCCATTCGTCTTAATACCTCTTCATTTGTTACTCTTTCTACCCATCTGATCTTCATCTTTCTACTGTAACACCACATTTCAAATTATTCTATTCTCCTCTTTCCTTCTGTGCCAAGAGTCCATTATTTTTGTTTTACATTTATTGATTTTCATCATGAATTTCTTCCTCAAGACGCAGTCCACACCATTTGAAAACTCATTCAAATCCTCTGGTGAATCAGCTAAGATGACAATGTCATCAGCAAATCTCAGAGTTCAGAGAATTTCTCCTTGAATCTTGACCAATACTTTAAATGTTACTCTAATTTCCTTCATTGCTTGTTCTAAGTAGGGCCTATAGATTGAAAAGTATAGGTGATACTTTCACCTTACACCTTCTCTCTCATGTCCATTGGTTCGAATAACTGCTGTCTGGTTTCTGTATAAGGGGAGGGGGAATCTAAATGAATCGTCCCCTCTATTGTTCTCATATTCTAATGTTATGCCCAGTAATGTAGAAGTCCTTCCGACGTTGTGGTCTTTGGTAATTGCATCTGTTCTCTGTTTCTTCTTTCATTATATTGCGTATTTTCTTAATTTGGCTGATACTTGACAATTCAATATTCTTTGGGCACAATTGGAAATAAATGCCAATTTAAAAAAATCAGATCACTTAAACTCTGTGTAAGAGAAATATTATCTGGTAAGTACTTCCATAGCCAAGTAATCTGATCTGTGTAAAGCATGGCTTAGGTATAGATACAGGTTAACTGCACCATCAAGGAATAGATATACATGGAAAATACCAGAAGACAGGTTTAGGTATCAAATAGACAACTTTAAAAGAGACAAATACACAAAAATAAGTTGAAAAAGTCTCTATCTTGTTCTGGAGCAGATGTAGCGTCAGATCACACTCACTGGTAGTGATGCCAATTCAATTAAATTTAAAAGGCCCCTCAAGAAATAGTCAATAAGCAAATGATGATGACGGCGATGTTGATAATGATGATGATGAAAATTGTTGTTTTTCTACGAATCTACTACATCAATCAAATTGAAGTTTTATATGTTGATAGAGACTATTAATATAAGTTCACCTATGGAGCTATCACTAACCTGGTGAGCACAAAACGAACATGGTGGCGACAAGAAATTTAAATATTAAAATGGATTTTCCTCGCGAATTTTCATCTGAGCGCTGTGAAACATGGCACGGTATGTCTTCATACAAGCCTTAATACGCTGACGTCTAATTTAATGGCATTTTATGAGAACTTTAAAATGGTGGCTGTGCAATTTTTTATGTTGTTTTTGTTTCTCGTGTCCTAAACAAGCAATAGAAATACAGGTTGGTATAATGAACTATCATTAGAATATTCACTGCTGGCATATAATTCTATAGGCCTAACCTATATACTGTATGAAGCAATCCAACATGGCGTTCATACAATATATTCCACCAGTTCACAATATCTCCGAAACTATTTAAGCAATCAAACTGAATTTTGGTATGGTGATAGAGGTCTATTAACTAAGTACATACTGTATATGTGTCTTTCCAAATACTGAGAAACGCAACAGAATATGGCGGACAAGTTATTTTCAAATATATCACTTGATTTTTCTAGTGATTTAATCACCCGGGACCAGTGATGCTTATAACAGCGAATTTTTATTCGGAATTTACAGTAATATAGAGACATCTCATGTTCAATTATTTAAAAAAAATCAACATTGTTGAAATTTTAAAACATTCTTTTTAATTACACGTACCGTATTCAAGCGATCGAAGAGAGGAATCGTATGTTAGGTTATTATTATACTCATAATCTAATGTCACTAAGCTCTGTAGCTTACATTTCGTAAGTCATAGAAGCAGTGTATTTGACTTTTCTTAAATTAAACTCCTGTGCTGCGTTACAGAAAGATGCCATCTCGCGGAAGTAGTTTTATTCGCCGATACTGAAAGTTATATATTCTGGCACGTATATTCTCAATGCATTGGTGTTGGTGGATACATAGGTTGTGTATGAAAAGCTATTTAGTATACATCATATGCAAAATCCTGTTAATAGCCAGTAGGATATATGAAAATTAGATTTTCGCGGAACTACTTCTTAATTATACAATGTATGTTGTTTTATTCTAGGGGTACTTGGGTGTGTGTTGATTTGTCTGATATCCTGTCGTATTGTGTAGTCTGTAATAGAGTGTGTATTTCTAATTCAGACGAGGATTTGGATGGAGGTGGCTAGGGCCTTAAATTAGGTACTATCCCGGCATTTGCCTTGAGTAGAAGTGGAAAACCACGGTAAAACGCTTCTAGGATAGCTGTGGTGGGAATCGAACCCACCTTTTCTCAGTTTTGTTTCACGACGCTAAGCGTACCCCGTTCCAGCTCTCAGATGAGGGGTGACAGCCAAGAAGCGGACTGACTTACCTGCCCTGACGTGCACGTCCACGGAGATGACCCGGCCTGCGGAGTTGGTGGCAGCACATCGGTAGGTGGCACTGTGGACATCTGGTCTGAAGTGATCTCCTTGGAAAGGTGGGAACACGAGGCTGCCGTTGGATAAGACAAGACGCGCTCCTGGGACAGCTCCTGCCGGAGACCCATCGGCGGCTAACAGCCATTCCACACGGGGTGGAGGCGAGCCTTGAGCCGCGCAGTCTGCCCTGCCTCCACTGGAGTTGGAGAACACGAGCAGTGGCGGCGGCTCCATGGTGAAGTGTGGACCACGGACATCCGTTAAGTAGCCATTGACTCCTGCAAACAGAAGAGTTAAGTCGTGAGTCACAATTCATATTTAGAGCTTGGGGCATTTAAGAACACCCCCGTGTACTTGGGTATGTCTTGAATTTGTTTGACAACCTGTGTTTCTATGGTAATTGCAGTAGAGATGTAAAGTTGTGAAGCTATTTTTTCAGTGTTGCCTTACAAACAGTACGTTGTAACTGCAGTAGAGCACCTCTAATTTTTAGCCCAAGATCGGGGTGGGTGCTCCGGGACTTGAAACAAGATACCGTGACTTTTTGTAGCTTTTCAGTCGGTCAACTCGAATGTTCCAAATGAATGGGCGGGGTACGAGATACAAATATATGAATACACTCCTGGAAATAATTACATGCATTATTAATATCCACAATTAATGGGGCACAAACGTGTTGACCAACTGAGAAAGCTACAAAAAGTCAATTTGTTTAGGCAACACTGAAAAAAGAATTGCTTAAAATTGGTACAAGATACCGCGATTCTCTGTGGAACTAAAGAGCCTACTTGTCTTAAAATTTAAGTATCAAACCAATGATTCATCTACTTAGGCTTATAATAATAATAATAATAATTATTATTATTATTATTATTATTATTATTATTATTATTATTATTATTATTATTAATATATCTAAGTTGAAAACACTGATATTTATGGTTTGCTTAAAATATACTTGAAATATTGGGGCCTGATAGAGCACCGTAGTATGTTTGAAATGGACTCCTCGTATGGATTCTGAGATAATGATAGTCTACGTCCCAACGAGAGTCATTAGATATTTGTAGGACTGCTGCCTCTGAGAATGTGCACAACTATATTATAATGATACACAATGTATATTGGAAAATTGGTAGCAATCCTTTCAATTCAAAGTTGTTACATCAGTTAAACATGGAACATATGTAACATTGACATATCGCTCATTAAACACAACTACGACACATCTCAGAAAGCACCATTGTTGCAGAAAATGAACTTAAAGATTCGATATCTTATTCCGGTAGGAAATTTCGATTTAATATTATTTTGTTATATTTAGTCATAAAATGTTTATATGTGACGTTCTTACACTTGGTAAAGCATACGAAAATACAATGAACTGTACACTTGTGTAAAACATAATGACTTTTGAGATATGACGTTGTATTTCATGAACGATATCTGTATAATGTGTTTATAGTCCCAAATGTGTGCAACCAACAAGCGAATATGGGAATTATTGTTAGACAAATGTTGCGAAAGTTCTACACGGATGATTTGCAAAGAACTTTCACAAGTACAATTATTTCACAGATACAATTTGCAATATATTTTTTTAATGTGTTATTGTCACAATATTTTAAATATGTAATATTTTTTTAAAAAATTCCATTGTTAGCCTAATTTTCATATTTATTAAAAATGATTTAAAAATAGTACATTATGCCACGAGCCTATAATGGCTATAATTAAGACACGAGTATCTTTATAAAACGAGCGTATGCGAGTTTTATAATTTCCATACGAGTGTCTTAATTACCATTATAGGCGAGTTGCATACGACTGTTTATGTTCGACGATAATTATAACTTTATTATATGTTTTAACATAAATATTCATAAATATCTGTTGAGATTGTCACTAGAATTTTGTGATCGGGTGCTGCGTTGATTATAGGATATCTCTGATTTCCAAGCTCTCTGATCGACCGACGCATGCGCTCTGTGTGCTTCAATGCCATATGTGCAGATTGAGCGCCAGTATTCAGTAAAAATGTCTCCGAATGCGTTTGAAAACAACGCGCTGTGTAGAAATTGGATTTGGAGATATTAAGGTACAGTGCTATTTCATGTCTCATATTCACCAGTTTATTTACGCGAACATATGGACGGTGCACTTTCGGTAATTTATACAGACATGTCAAATTGGTCAAACAACTGTTTCTTGAGCTGTGATTGGTGGGAGAAACTGTTTCATAATGAAAAATTGTGTTATAATGGCCATCATTATGATACAGTTTTCAAACATATAACAGTCAGGGTCGAACATAAAGTCGATTATGAGATCACCTGGGCAGATGTATGTGTCTGTCGGTCCTTCTGTCTGTGTGTGTCCCCCTACCCTTTATCAACTCCTAACTGGCTGCAGCTATCGACACCAAATTTGGTATGAGTTAGGATATACGACAGTGGTACCAACTGCTGAAAAATTACAATTGAAATCTGAGCCCTGTGTTTTATATCTATGAAGGTATGCATGGGAACTGTCCCAAAATTGGCACACAAATACACTGGCTGAAAAAGATATCCCAACACCATGAAATAAGAAATGAAGAGTACGGGAATTTTGGCAATATATTTGCCAAGATAACAAATTTAAGTGATCAAAGTTACAAGAAAACGGGTTAATGTCCGCGCGAAAAAAGCCACCGCAAATGTGTCATGCTGGTCCAGTAATAACCGGTGTAATCGCCAGACTGTTGAATGTTGGCATCCAAACGTGCATGCATTGTGTCGTACAGGTGCCGGATGGCAGCTTGTGGGATGGAGTTCCATTCTGTGCACTTGGTCGGTCAATACGGGGATGATTAATATCGGTTTGTCGATAACGCTGGAGTTGTCGTCCAATGATATCCCATAGGTGCTCGATTGGGTACAGATTGGAGGATCGAGCACGCCAAGGCAGCATGTCGACACTCTGTGGAGCACGTTGGGTTACAGCAGTGGCATGGGGACGTGCGTTATCCTGTTGTAAAACACCCCCAGGAATGCTGTTCAAGAATGGCAGCACAACAGGTCGAATAACCAAATGGGCGTATACTTCTACAGTCAAGGTACGTGGGATAACCAAGAGAGTGCTCCTGCTGTCATAGGAAATTCCTCCCCAGAAAAGAACGCCCAGTGTAGGTCCAGTGTGTCGACGCCGCAGACAGGTGGAATGGTGGCGCTCACCCGACCTCCTTCTAACCAACACACGGCCATCACTGGCACCAAGCCAAAACCAGCTTTCTTCGGAAAGCACTACGGACGTATACTCCATCCTCCAATGAGCTCTCACTTGACACCACTAAAGTCGCAGATGGCGGTGGTTTGGGGTAAGTGGAATATACGCCGCAGGGCGTCGGGTTTGGAGGTGTTCTTCAAGTAACCGAATTCGAACAGTTCGTTGCGTCACTGTAGAGCCAACTGCTGCTCGAATTGCTGGTGGAGGCGCCGTCCGATGCGCCAAAGCCATACACCGAATGCGGTGGTCCCCCATCTCGGTGGTGCTACGGGGACGTCCGGAACCCGGTCTTAATGACTGTACCTTCTCGTGACCACTGCTGCCAGCACGCATGCACAGTTGAGACAATTTTGTCAAGTCGTTCTGCAATAGCGCGGAAGGAAATTCCAACTCCACGTAGCACTATTACACGGCCTCGTTGAAACGCAGTGAGCTGTTGATACTGGCTTCTTCATCGTCCTAAAGGCATTCTTGATCTTGACCCACTCACATTCACTCCCTCCAATCTCACAGATAACTAACGCTCTCGCACAGTACAGCCCACATTAAAAGCAAACCTGATGTGCAACGTCATGGGGCCACTACTAGCGCCACGCTAGTGCGATTTGCGGGAATTTTGAATCAACGTCATCTTTCAGTTGTGTAAACGCACCTACCAACGTTCGTTAATTTAGCACAACCCTTCTTGGTGTTGCGATATTTTTTCCCGCCAGTGTAGACAATAGTACTTCAAATTGATTTTCAGGAGCCCATACTTGACAGTATTGCCAACATGATTCAATGCCTGGTTTAATTTTTGAATGCAAGTAACATCCATACTATCCATAGGATATCAACCAAATTTCGTACGTGTTTTGCGTACCCTGACAGATATGACTGTGGGTAGTCATATCTTTTCTAACACATACTAACTATATGTGTTGAAATAAACATGCCCAAGCAAGAAATATGTAAAATTAAAAATGTGTTGACCGAGCGGAAACAGAATCACAAGATTTCTTATTTTGTATAGGCCTATTCACTTATTGTGATGTATCAACAACTGTTGATAAATTGCCTCTATAATTGTTATCCTTATCCCAATATATCATAATGTATGCAGGCAAATTCTGAAAACATGTAGCACCTGAAAATGTAGATTAGTTTCAAGTAAACGATATACGGCAGTGCTGCCAACATGATTCTACACGTGCTGACAGGTTCAATGTTAAATCGCATTTTTTAGTCATCAGAGCTACCAACTATTGATAAATATGTGCCATAATATTGAACCGTAGTCTCAATGTATGCAGGCGAACAGATTTGGCACATATTATATAAACAATAAGTTTGTAGATACATTTCGAGCAACCCAAACATGACAGTTTTACCATTATAGGTTTAACGTTTAACTGCATCTAACTTCCGTAATATTTAACGAACAACTAACTAATTTTATGTATATTCTGTGTATGCCGTAAGTGATATATTTGCGCGCATTTTTTGAGGCAGCAGCCCTACCAACTACCTACTAACTATCTGTGGGTATTTGAGGTGTAGACGCTCAGTATCTGAGAATCCGTGGAAGGGAACTACTTTAAACAAACTGTAGTACTCTATTATGCTACAATATTTAGGTTCAAATGGAACAAATCATAAATACCAGTATTACCAAGTTAATTTCGTTATCATTCTAGATAAGTCTATATACAATAGATCAATCGTTGGTATACATCTTAAATTTAATAGACGTAGGCCCTTTAATTCGTCACGGAACTACTTGTCTTTTAGTTTGAATTTGTCCGTAGAATTATCTGCATTATAAGAGAAAATCATAATTGTATAACTCACTGAAGAATCGTTGGAGGTTGAAATAAACAAGCCCAAGCAAGAAATATGTAAAATTAAAAATGTGTTGACCGAGCGGAAACAAAATCACAAGATTTCTTATTTTGTATAGGCCTATTCACTTATTGTGATGTTGTTATTGGTTTTAAGTACCTTTTAACTACTGTGGCTTTTATAGACGCCGGGGTGCTGGAATGTTGCCCCGAAGGGGGTCTTGAACGTGCTAGTAAATCTACTGACACGGCTCCCTCGCATTTGCGCACCTTCAAATACCAACTAACTGCGCCAGGATTCTATCCTGAAACCTTGGACACAGCATGCGAAAAAGTTACCGCTGCGCCACGTAGCCAGTCAATTACTGGTTAAGTATAACAAATTACTGATATTACTGATTGTCAGTCAATACGGAAAAGATTTCAAAATGGTTTACATTATATCTAACCTTATTCGGGTTGCTCAAAATGGTTTGCATCATATCGTTGCGTAGATGGGTTGTTCAAAATCGTTCACATCATACCGATGCATATATGGGTTGCTCAAAATGGTTCACATAATATCGATGAATATATGGGTTGCTCAAGATGGTTCATACCATATCGATGCCAAAAATGTGTCCGCAATATTACGATATAATAGTGTGCCGCCATGATAATGAGTCTAGGGCTCAAATGTTCGAAGTATGTTACTAGACAATTGGTAGCCCTGAAGACTATAAATAAGCACAGTTATATCTCTTAATAGAGGCATTGTACGTGTATGATTTAGTAGGAATGCAGTTACATGCAGTTGAAGAATGCATATACGCGAGTATAGGATGTTGTTGATATCACTACAATAACTTCCACGATTTACTCTAAATAGCCTACAGTATAACGAAAACATCCTGAACCTACAGTGTACTTATGTTAGCTCCATGCACACATTCTGAGATATTAAGTTTAAAAATGTTTGTTGTTTCGTTGATTTATTTAGGGGCATGCTACATAGAGGTCAATTCAATTTCTGGCTCTGCCAAGAAATTCAATTCTGTTCTGAGGGCTGGAACGGGGTTCACTCAGTCTCGGGAGGTAAAACTGAGAAGAGGCGAGTTCTGCTCCAACCTCAGCCATCATGGTAGTGGTTTTCCGTGGTTTCCCCACTTCTACTCCAGACAAATGCCGGGATGGTAACTAACTTAAGGCCACAGCTGCTTCCTACCCAAATCCTACCTTACTAGTAGCGACATCACAGTGATACAGGTTATCAGAAAAATTCAACATACACCCAAGTAGACGGGGCTACATGACCAGGATGTCACAAAGCCTCTAAAGAATGAACAACAACTTTTCCTGTGCACATTGACTAAGCACCAGGGCGTACAGTACCTTGCACTTGAATGGCTGACTCACACTCGTGTAGAGTATAGGGCGTCCTACCATTCACACAATGGAGTTATTAGGTAACTGAGACAACGTACGCCAACCCCCGGTACCCTGAGGTATAATCTAATTCAGCAGCGTCCAAAGTACTTTACACTGTGCAAAGTCGCACAGCTGCCACACCTGTGAATGTACAACTTGTTCGGATTCAACACGGAACTGTAAAATGGGTTGCCTACCCACCCGCAAACGGCTTGAAATCTGCTCGCAGCGCGCTAGCGACGGGGTGGAGCTCGATTTCAGTGATTGCCACCTTCATATGCAACATTGCAAAGTATTTTGCTCTTTCAAAATATATTTACACAGGCTTCACAATAAGTTTGAACGATTTCAGTTTCAGAACTTGTTATTTTACGCTTCTGTTAATGGCTTTTGCAGAGCATTTCTATGATATAAAATTTTATTTTACAACATAGTTTATTACAACACAATGTATATTTGTGTTGTATTTTATTTACAGCACAATTTATTGCTTTTTAACCCAATACTACAAAACGGGATACAATTTCGAAATGATTTGTTACTAAATTGAGTTTAGTTAAGAATATGTTTCAACGATTTCTATTTTAGAACTATTTACCTGCAACAATGTAAAATGAAAGAACGACGAACACAGGCAGTTTAGTCTTACTTCATACTCCAGGACATCTTGGATGATTTTACATTGGCGGAGTTGAACAACGTGCTTTTTCAACAAGGTGGTCTTCCAGCGCATTCCTCCAGACTGGCGAGAGAAGTTTTAAACCGTTTGTTTCCTGTCCAGTGGATAGGAATGGTGACTTTATAGAATTCCCACCACGTTCACGTGATCTGACCGTCCTGGATTTCTTCATTTGGGGCTACGTTAGGTCGAGAGTAATTTTAAGATCACCACAAACACGCAAAGAAATGGAGCTCATCATTACCGAAGTTTTTGCGGAAATTACTCCTTAGATGTTGTCGAACGCAAGAAAGAATCCGCGCCGTCGCTAGCGCGCTGCGAGCAGATTTCAAGCCGTTTGCGGGTGGGTAGGCAACCCATTTTACAGTTCCTTGTTGAATCGGAACACGATGTACAGTGCAGAGTCGCGGTAGGCGTGGTGCCTGGTTGGTAGACAACGGTGCGCGCGCATTATGGGAGGGACGTATCCTGCAATGCTACTCGTTGTGAAGGCGCAAAGTTTGAAAATTACGTATGTGTTCTCAAAGACGTGAAAGAGCAACTTGCAAGCAGATTTCAAGAACTTTCAAAAAGGAAGATTGTAGTTTTACGTGACCGTGAATCTTGTGATTATGAGCCACGGGACCTCCTTTTTACGTGGAATCCGAACCTCAGGACATGGCATTTCACTTCGAAAATCTCACATGCATTGACCGGGAATCGAACCCGGACAGCCTTGGTGAGAGACATACAGCTAGACCGTCAAGAACTTTCAGCTTTGATTCCTGTGTTGTTGTTTTTTTTTTTTTTTTTTTTGCACGGCCATTTTCTATCTTAATGAATAGCGCACCGAAAAACTTACAGTTGGAATTAATTTATTTACAGTGCAATGCGCGGTTGAGGGACAAGTTCTTTGTTGCAAGAAACTTAACCGAATTCTACGACAACTTTCCCCATAATGAATTTCCTCGCCTTCATCACAAGGCCGCCAAACTTATGGACTTATGGGTATGTTCTCTTCTACATATGTAGACTATGTGATAGATTATTTTCGATATTAAAACGTAACAAACTTAAGTTCCGAGCAGGCATTTCAGATAAGAATTTGAGAAGTTGTTTACGCTTGTCTGTAACACACTCATTTGCACCTAATTGTAACAAGATTAATAACGCACACAATCAAGGTGTACTGTCAACGAGAACAGCAATAAACATTATTTGTATCAGCCAACATGTATGGTACTAGTTTTTAATTCGTGTGTGAAATTAGTTGTACATTTGCCATTGTAGAAACATCATGTATTTTGTCTTTCAGTAAAGCTGTTATTGTGTGAGATTTGGCACAGCGGAAATATGTTGTCTTTTTCCCATTTCCATAGGAAGGGAGACTTGTACATGAATGACTATACATTTTGGGCGTGAAAGAATCCGTTGTTAACGTGAACATAAATTTGAAAGGAATAGTTTTGCCGCTCTTTCCTAGCCCCTCCCTTCATATGACAAGCAATTTGATTAATGAAAAATAATATTTCATGAACAATTCGTTCAGTGTTCTTGCTACGTTGCCTGCAAAATACATTCGTCACCTGCTAATTGACCTTGACACGTTTCTTGAACGATGCCACTCCCCCACCGCGCGGAGTGGAGAGGAAGTAAGGACGTGCGATAAGGTAGGGGATGCACACCTTTTATTCTGAGAGACACACTGTCTGCACCGTGCGGTTCGACCTTGGACGGTGCTGGTCTAATTTAAAGATTTCCTAGAATAATAATAATAATGTTATTGGTTTTACGTCCCTTTTAACTACACTGGCTTTTAGAGACGCCGGGGTGCCGGAATTTTGCCCCGAAGGGGATCTTTAACGTGCCAGTAAATCTACTGACACGGCTCCCTCGCATTTGCGCACCCTCAAATGCCAGCTGACTGCGCCAGGTTTCGAACCTGCAACCTTGGGCTCAGCAAGCGAGAACGTTACCCCTGAGCCACGCAGCCAGACTTTCCTAGAATAAAGTAGACAATTGTAGTAATAAGGTTTTGTGTAGTTGAATGGTTCGTATGCAATGCTAGCTTGTTTGAATCCTTTTATATAAATATATCAGTCACGTTTTGTTTCTTTTTTACTCCTGGCTGGCTGCGTGGCTCAGTGGCTGTTCCCAAGGTTGCAGGACTGAATCCTGGCGCAGTCAGCTGGCAGTGAGGGAGCCGTGTCAGTAGATTTTCCGGCACGTTAAAGGTACCCTTCGGTGCAATATTCCGGCACCCTGGCTTCTCTAAAAGCCGCAGATGTAAAAGGGACGTAAAACAAATAACATTATTATTATATTGTACTCCTAACCCTGTACTGAAGGTAATGAAGTAAATTACTTTATATCACATGTATTTCTTCCTATAATAATTTCGTATGGAAACTACCTAAATGAGTTCTTGTCGAGACCCATTGTGAGTCCACTTGGCTTCTAATAATACGTTGACCAAACTGCGAACATTACGGGACTTCACTTTTCAGTATCAATCTAGGCATGTTTATTCAGCAAAAGTGCTAGTTAAACATTAAATGTCAATGAATGGCTATGCTTTTACCTATTACTATGCGGGAGAACCCATCATTTATGGCCGACAGTTGAAAAATTGATACATGATTGGAGACATTCGAATCTTATATTTTAGAAATCGAGAAGTTTGGCTTTGAAGAAATTTAAAATAATTGCATAATTGTGAAACTTGTGAAATTTGTTTCGTATTTGGATTGGGTCATGTACAAAGCTGTGGATAAGACAAAATTGATCAACACGCTTTCAAGATTCGGCATGTTTTGATAATTATTATTCAACCTTAAATTTAGAATAGAAAGTTCCATTCTTATATACCGTATTTTAACATTGGTTTCCAAAACCAAACGGTCAGATTTGAAGGTATGTAAAGCTCAGTCACTGAAACAAAGCAGGAGAGTACTCCTGGTAACAGCTCAGGTTTTCTTTACGCTTCCATTCTCAAACCCAGAATCAAACCTCAATGAATGATCACAATAGCCTCCCTGATACCACTGTAAAGTCAAGTCAATCTCTGGCACTATCCAGCCCATGACGGGCTAAGGCCGACCACTGTAAAGGTTCTCCTGTAAACCCGCCGTTGGCACGTAGCCAAAACAGTTACCCCGAGTTCACTCATTGTTCGGGAGTGACTGTACAGACTCTGCGCTGTGTGTTTGTGACATGAAGTAATATTACTGGGTGTCATTTCTGCATCTTAACTGTCAAATCTAGTCTGTCAACACACTTTATGCTGCCCAAACTGCGCCGCTACGTATCACAGCCATATCTTCAATCATATCTAAGTCACTATCAAATTACCGACCCCCATTAATCAACATTATAGGAAGAAAATTATCATGATGAATGATCAATAAAAGAATTAGAAAATATGTGATAATATAATTGTACACAGAAATCCCGGCGCTCTCAGTTGTCATCACTGATCTTTTCACACTTACTTGAGGCAAATGGAGGATCGGACTGCAAGAAGTATAAATACTTCTACAGTCACCACAATAACGTAGGTTATCAGAAAAAATCATATACATACAAGTACACGGGTCTAACAGTAAGTATATTCAAGACGACGACATGCATGATATTGTATCAATCACGGTGGGCTGATGTGGTTTGAAGTTTTCATTTACATCTTCAAACGGAGAAATATTGAAGTTGTGAGTCGAGTTTTGCCCCTCAAAGTATGAAGAATTAATGCTGTATATTGATATAAGTGTTTACATGAGCTTCATCAGCCTGCTGTTAATATCCCTTTCAAGATTCTCTCCCTGCGCACGAGTGCTAATAAGAAACTTTACATCTAACTTGTAGTGATATTAAAACGAAGCAAGGAAGCAAGAGTCTCTATGGCCATTAGCATGATTACAAACATTAATACCCTCTCACTGACCCAGACAAAGTGTGATTGGAGAGCTCAAGTTACCATAGCGAGCAGACCAACTATTATGCTCACAGACATTTCTTTCATTCAGGAGCTTGGAGCATTGTGGTAATCATCCCTGTGTAGGCTACTTGTGCCTACTGACCTAGACAAAATGTGATTGTAGAGTTCAAGTTACCGTGACAAGCAGACCAGCCATCAAATGGACAGACATTTCATTTAATTGCTTTGGGATATCATGGTCACCTGTCTGTATTAATAGCAATCATGATATTACAGAAGAATATATTCTCAACAAGCAGTTCTGTTAAGAACTTAAGAGCCTGCTTTTCTTTCATTTAAGATTCAAACCAATGATTCATTTTTGGATAGTTACTTTACCTACGGAGTTAAGTTAATAACACTAGCATATACAGGGCGCCAGGAAATGTTCTCCGCAGTGCCTACATGAGTCTGCGAGAGCTAGCATCAGTAGTTACGTTGGCAGCACTACTGTCGCTTGTATCAAAACAAACAAACAAACAAACAGTAAACTTTGTACTCACCACAGCCATTCATAACACATGCTGGAAGTGCTGATGACACATACGCTCGCTTATTGCAATATACACTGACGATATCGACAGCCTACAGCCCGCACTTGTGGGATTCACCCTGTCAAGGACACCGCGCTGCCAACTAAACTGCTGATGCTAGCTCTGGCAGAAGTATCTATGAAAACGGAAGTAGACACGTATGGACCATAATATTGCACATTGAATTCGAGCAACTCATACCTGGCAATGTTGCCAATATAATTAGCCTATACGTATGCTGAAGTGTTCTATGTTTAAATGCATGTAACTTCCATACTAACGCATGGAATTGAAACAAATTTTGCCTGTGTACTGCAGGCCTCAACACATATATCTATGCAAATTATCAGATTTACCATGGGTACCTACTGGGTATTAATGATCACAAGAGCTATGGACCCTACATTAAATATCTAAGATCATGTGTAGGAAATAACTTCAAACATAGTACACCGTAAGTACAAGATTTTGTTAGGCTAATATATTTCGAGTAAATCGTCAATGTAAGTGCTACCTACATAGTTCTATTAACAATTGTTGGTTCAATGTACAACTGCGTGTTACAACCATAGTAATGCATAGGATTAAACCAAATTTTTCACGCGCAATATATGCTTTAAGAGACATTACTCTGCTTACTTACAGAGTCCTCAGGGCTATCAACTGCATAGTTAAAGTTTGTGAACATTTGAACTCTAGACTCAATATCGTAGAATCTGTTCATTAAAACAATATGTCTTAATACTCCAGATACTTATTGAGCTAAACATTTCTGAGCCGCTGAGAGCCCAACTCTTGAAACTCCTCTCGGAATCGTAGGAAAGTCTAACCATTATGACAAGCAGGTGCAGCTCAGGGTCAATGTAAGTGACGTATTGGAAGTGAGCATTGTGTCGGTCAGCCACAAAGGTTAGTCGTGCCTGTTATTACGAGAGTAGTGACACCACTTGGGCTTTAGCGGCTCATATGTTTTCTATATACAATATATACAATAAAAGATATGATTGTGCCCGTTTTCAGAGGCAGATGTCTTACCAACTACTTCATAATACCCCCCTATGGGCATTTGAACCATAGACTCTCCATATCTCAGAATCCAGAGCTGGATTGTTTATATACCGGCAAACTGCGGCGGGCAAGTCAGTCCTGAGTGAGTCCGCGCTGTCGGTGTGTGCCGTGCCGAGCGACCAGTGGAATTAAATGTGAAGCAGTTTGCCGTGCCTAGCGCGATGAGTGGAAATAAATAATGGAGGACTGTAAATAGTGAAGATAAATGTGGAAATAAATAATGTAAATAGTGACTGTGGAAGATAAATAGTGACTGCAAGAGAAACTGACTTGTAGAGATCAGTGTAATTAATAGTGACTGGTAGCTGTATAAAGTGAGATTCTGTGTATGTGTGTGTGGAAGTAAGTAGGCTTAATTTGAATTAGTGTAAATAACATTATTGTAAATAAAGATTTAGTGCATTATAGCCTGACCTATTTTTTTACGAACCCTAAAAACGTTACACTACATTGCACATAGTTCAATTCAGTGAAGCGCTACTGCACCTGGATGATTAGATCATAAGAATAATCAAATATTTGAACTCACGCTTACCGGGTTTTTGACAGTTAGTCCTCTATTACAATATAACATATCACTTCATTAGATGTAGTAGTTTCGGGGAAATTCAGTAGTGGTTAAAAACGTGTGGCATCCCGTTCGATAAGTGACTCATCGAAATTCGAAAAATATTGTCGGGGTCGGATAGGGTAGTGGTTAGTCCTTATCAAACTTCAATGAAATCACTCAAGGAAATAAAACTTCATAAGGAAGTGACCACTGTTCCTACACACACACACACACACACAAACGAACAAATGTTGATTTCATAGGCCTATATTTGATATGGTGAAGATATAAAACACAAAAAGTACATACAAATTGTAGGACTTGACCCTCTGAACTTCTAATTACGGACCCAACACGTTAACCGTTTACTCTACTATACGCTGCACACCAAATGGGTTCGCGTCCATCATGCATACTTGCCAAATGAAACAGTACCAACAAAACAATCACTAGCATTAGCTGTATTCTTGGCAATAGAGTGTGTACGCTAAATGACAATGTATACGTCGTATTCGAAATTGGCCAGATGGAGTTCAAAAAGTAACATGCGACAAATATTTATGTCATTGCTGTACAGGACTTAAGGCTCTCCGTTGAACTTCTCATGTATAATAAGCTCGCAATTATACAAAGGAGCTTAAAAATAACGTAACAAGAAACATCTTGGTGTAACTTTATTTTACAGGCATATAGGGCACGCATAAGAAGACACACATTACTGTTCAACATAGTCACCAATGTTTTTCAGGTCAGCTTTTCGGATTTTAAAGCTGTGTTAAACATTCCTCCAGCTACTACAGCTGGCAATTTCAAAGAATTGTTGTGAACCACTTGCAATAGCGCTTGTCAGAGGTTTATTTAGACTACTGGGACTTGCTCGAAATAAAGGGAAGCGGGAATGGATTTTAGCAATTTCTGGTTCACTCAATAGCCCATATAAACCTCAACAAGCGTAATTCCAAATACATCAAAATGCTAAACATCCATCATTTAGAATGTTTTGCATTTTTTTTATTCCAAACTCGGCATGTTACATTCAGAATACAGCGTCTCATTTGCTTACACTTAATGAACAGCGTGTAACCATCAGCGCTTGATATTTACCAATTGTGTGAATCCTTGTTTGGAAAAGAACATGCCATTGTTGTAGTTTATACGTACTAGTTGCAAGGGAAAATTTGGCCATCAGCCTCCCGTACATGGGTTATGGTCAAATTGTCTGATAACCTGAGCTTTTGTGGTGACTATATTAGCGTGTGTTGCTGTAATTATTAAGGCCGAGGCCTGAAATAAGGTACTATCCCGATATTGGTCTGGCGGGAGTGTGAGAAAACCCGGGGGGAAACCACACTCACGATAACTACAGTCAGTGCCGGAGTTCAAACCTCCATCTTCGGACTTGCTGCAGCTCCCCATCGCGGAATTGATGAGCGATTTAACGCGTACGGCTACATAGCGAGCTTGGAAAGGAAGAGGTAGAAACATTGATGTGCGAAGGGTTACCATCCATTTTGGAATTTCGTGACATCATTCTTTAATATGTCTGACTTACCCCGAGGAAAGTATACAAATAGATAATAGAAATTAATATGCATCAGCCACTTCAATGGAATCTCGTTATTGCTTTATTTTAGAGAGGTTAGAGACATGTTGGTTAGCTGCCCTGTTTACTTTGTTATGTGCTAAATTTGTCTCGTAACCTGTGTTTATGTGGTGGCTTTATTAGCGTGTGTAACTGCAATAACAATAGTGCAGCTGCCTCGGGACTTGAAATAAGGTACAATTCAGCTTGGAAATACCAAGGGGAAATGTAATATCAAGATGACCAGTGCCAGCACTGGGATTTGAACCACAGATATTCGAACTACGTCAGTTTTCAACAGCAGTCAAGGTTTACGGCAATGCCATGGGGTTCCTCAGTGAATGAGGGTCTTTGAGAACCCTGACAGTTTAGGCAACTTCTCTCGAATTTTGGAAATATTTCTTTGGAATATCTGGCTCCAATTCCAGCAGTGGAAGAGATTTTCCTTTTACCAATACTCAGTGCGCTGATGAAAGTAATATTATACTAATCAATTTGGTCACATTACAGTATACTGTTAAGTCTGGATTTTTACGTTCCAAAAAGAGACATGTCTGAGGGCGGATCAAAAAGTAACTTACACTTCCCAGTTATGGCCCTTTATTAAACCACATACACATAGGGGCAACACGGCTATGATAACATACAATGTAATTTCACTTTTCCACATAGTCCCCAAGAGACTGTAAACATTTCTAGGAACGGGAAACCAACTTTTCGATTCCAGATGCGTGGAAATCACCTCCAGCGCTATGTGACCACCTGGATGCAGCTGCTTTCACCTCCTCATCGTTCCAGAATCGTCCTCCACCGAGATCCTTCTTCATCTTACCGAACATAAACACGGCCTACCAAACGTCAGAACTGCTGCAGCGATTCAAGTGGGAGGTATGGCAACATCCTCCCTACAGTCCAGACTTAGCGTCATGCGCTTATCATGTGCTCGCTATGTGTATGTGGTTTAATAAAGGGCCATAACTAGGAAGTGTAACTTACTGTACTTTTTGATTCGCCATCGTATTATGGCTCATAAGTTAGTTTAAGAAGTTGCTAAATCTGTATTAATACAACAGAAAACAACATTTGTTTTAGTGACAGAAGATGTGTTATGCTACTACTTTTAGTGACACTAAAAATGCTAGAAACCATCGATGGTATTGCTGCCAATGTATAACATCTTAACGTGCTTGCGAGAGGCTGGCTGCTAGCCTGTTAGCTCAGTGATACAAAACTGTACTGTTTTACGGTGGCTGTAACTGATGTATAGCTTACTGTGTAAAACACTTTTACTGTCTCTTCAAAGGTTCGAGTTTATAAAGTTTGGCTGCTCAGTTGTTCCCTTGGGGCGAGTTCTCTATCGTGTTTGGCTTCAGCTAACTTGAAGGCATATTTAAAATTCAACCCTTGTTGGGAATTCGACTTAGCAGGATTTCACTCACTCTTCACAAAATTCTGGGTTCGATTCCTTATTTATTTATTCATTTTTTCTTCAATTTTTTATTTCTTCATTCATTCATTCATTTATTTATTCATGTCGTTGGTAGTGTTGAATTTAAGGCCCTCTCATATGCAGTGCATAATTAGTACATTATGCAATGAGCCTATAATGGCAATACTTAAGACAGGAGTATATTTATAAAACGAGCGAAGAGAGATTTATAATTTCCATACGTCTTAATTACCATCAAAGTTGAGCTGCATATGACTGTTTATGTTCGACGATAATTATAACTTAATTTTATTTTATGTTCAAACAAAAATATTCATAAATATCTGTCGCGATTCAGTCACTTGAATTTAGTGATCGGAGTGCAAGCGCTGAGTTTGCTATCTATGCTTTACAAGTTCTCTGACCCACGCATACGCTCTGTCTGCTTGGCGATGCCATATGTTTACAGCCTGCCGATCTGTTCCATGACGTTCTAGTGTGTTTATATTAACAGCAGCATTCACAAAAATTGTCGGCGAAATCCTACGAATGCAATGCCCTGTGTAGAAATTGGAGTTGCGGATATTAAGGTACAGTGCTATTTATTTTGCAATAATCTGCAATTTGTTTATGCAAACATAACGCACGGTGCGCACTTTCCATGTATCTATAGGCTAGGGTACAAGGATGGTGTGTTGCAAACTTCTGGACGTAGATTCCTAACTTTCATGCATATTTTATAGTATTTCCCTGTTACCGTAAAGGTTCGTGCTGATTTTGTCTTTGTGTTTGGGATTGTAACTACAATGGTTGATCCAGTATGCATTGTCAACTATCAAATCATGTAATACATGTCCGACATGCTGGATTTTGAGCGAATGTACAAAGCTATCAGGTACCTGATTGGTCAATGAATGAGCTCTGATTGGTTGGAGATACTGTATCATAATGAAAAGTAGTACTTTAATGACCCTCATTATGATACAGTTTTCTGACATATAATATTTACATTTCGACATCGTCGAACATAAGGAACATGAAATACAACGAATATATGTTAATAATGGTTATGTTGTTGATGATGAGGATGATGATTAAGACAGTGACTTGCAATGAAATACTATCCGAACACTTAATTGATTTGAGTGTGGGTACACACTGTGTTAGGCTACATATCTTCTGAAGTCTCCACGGCCCACGTCCACACGAAATAAATTTAAAATAAGCTCTTATTGAGGATAAAGCTCAGTAACGAGAGATTAATCTCCCAACAAACAGTTGACAGCATGGGAGGATCAACTACTAATATATCGATTGTGAGCAGGCAGGACCTCATAAGCCACATCGCTGTGCCTTCAACTCTTTTCCTCATATCTGGTCACGAACGACTCGATCTTCTGTATGTGGATATACATTCCCACCAAACATTGTATTTAAATATCAGTTGGGGCCGATAACCCAGATGTTAGGCCCCTTAATACAACAACTATCATTATCATCGTCATCAATATGAGTTGTTTTGTCCAAGTACAGAGGACAATGAACTTCCGACGTAAATTTCGACGGGGGTGTATTGCCCCGCTCAATTGTTCATAAACCGTGCCAATATCTGTATTCTACGTCAGACCACGTGATGACATAAAACCATACTCTGAGATTGGGAGCCGAGATCCATCATGGAGATATTATTATACATGGTAAGGCAGTGGAAGGATTGAGCAAGCTGTGATCTTTACCGGAATCTAGAGATGGAAATTAATACTTACATAAGAGAAGACACGGACAATACAATTAACCGAGTTGCAAATTTACTGTCTGATACTGGAAATTAATCTACGTTGAAATAATAAACATTTGGAATAATCCGCGAGGACAAGGTGTAGAAGCACTCTGACTGGTCACAGGAGGAAAAAGCCTGAAACTCTCACTAATTACAGGACAGCACTTGTTAAACGCTTGACAGCGCGAATGCGGAGAATGTACACATCTGACCGCATGCTATAGTAAAATGTGGAAATCGAGTGAAATTCTTCGGAATAATGAGTAGAATATTTATTTGTCAGTGCTGAATACGCTCGTAGCGCGTCGGGCATTTTACATTATTGGTGAAGTAATTAAATACCTGAGAACTGTGGACCGCATGGTCAGATATCTTGTCGAGTGAAAAGGTATTCAAAATTGCAAAGTTCTATATCAGAGCTAAAGAGCTAAAATATTATTCAGAAAGACAGTATAACACAGTTTAACTTCAATATAGAAGGCTTTGGAGGCCAGATTGCAGTGACAAACTCAGATTAAGCTAATACAATATTTGACGTGGAGGCGAACACACGGCTGTTCTGTGAGAATTCATTCACCAGAACAATAGTGAATGAATCAGTGTAGATTCAAAGCAGAACATTTATTTATCTCATTATGGTAGAGGCAGTGTATCGCTTGTTGGAAATTTACACCATGAAGAAGATGTACGTGATATCCTTGGTTCCATATCACGTTAAGACCAACTAGAACCTAACACGCTCGGGGAGAAGGTGACTTAATGACCACAATGGGGATCCAAATCTAACCAGCAGTAATCAGTTCAATCTAAGATCGAAGACCTGACGATGATGATGATGGTGATGATAATTGTTGTTTTAAGGGGCCTAACATCTAGGTTATCGGCCCCTAATGGTCTCTGGGCCGATAACCTAGATGTTAGGCCCCTTAAAACAACAATTATCATCATCACCTAATGGTCTGGGTTAGCGAAAATGTCAATGAAGTGGAAACTAGAACGAAAATTAAGTGAGAAGGAAAATACTTACAAAAGGGAAGTCAGATTGAAACTACTCACAAATGAAGAGTGATAATACACACATCAAAAAAAGTTTTGCATCACCTCGGTTCCCAGATCTCCGGCATATAGACGTTGACTGTGTATATTGTATCCAAGATACAGTCCCTTTGACTGTTCATAGATGTCACTAAAACTGCTCAAAGATGTAAACAACCATGCATGAGCAGGGCCTATTAGACGGAGGGGGTACGACAGCCGATCAGTTCCAGTCATTCCACCAGGACGAAGGTATGCTGCTCATGTTGTCTGTAGTTCTACCATGCCTAGAAGGTCAATACCGCAGTTCGATCGCGTCCGCATTGTTACTTTGTGTCAAGAAGGGCTCTCAACAAGGGAAGTTTCCAGGCGTCTCAGAGTGAACCAAAGCGATGTTGTTCGGACATGGAGGAGGTACAGAGATACAGGAACTGTCGATGACAGGCCTCGCTCAGGCCGCCCAAGGGCTACTACTGTAGTGGATGACCGCTACTTACGGATTGCCGCTCGGAGGAACCCTGACAGCAATGCCACCATGTTGAATAATGCGTTTCGTTCAGCCACAGGACGTCGTGTTTCAACTCAAACTGTGCGCAATAGGCTGCATGATGCGCAACTTCACTCCCGACGTCCATGGCGAGGTCCAGCTTTGCAACCCCGACACCATGCAGCGCGGTACAGATGGGCCCAACAACATGCTGAATGGACCCCACGGAATTGGCATCACGTTCTCTTCACCGATGAGTGTCGCATATGCCTTCAACCAGACAATCGTCGGAGACGTGTTTGGAGGCACCCTGGTCAGGCTGAACGTCTTAGACACACTGTCCAGCGAGTGCAGCAAGGTGGTGGTTCCCTGATGTTTTGGGGTGGCATTATGTGGGGCCGACGTACGCCACTGGTGGTCATGGAAGGCTCCGAAACGGCTTTACGATACCTGAATGACATCCTCCGACCCATAGTGCAACCATATCGGCAGAATATTGGAGAGGCATTTGTCTTCATGGACGACAATTCTCGACCTCATCGTGCACATCTTGTGAATGCGTTCCTTCAAGATAACGACATCGCTCGACTACAGTGGCCAGCATGTTCGCCAGACATGAACCCTATCGAACATGCCTGGGATATGTTGAAAAGGGCTGTTTATGGACGTCTTGACCCACCAACCACTCTGAGAGATTTACGCCGAATTGTCGTTGAGGAGTGGGACAATTTGGACCAACAGTGTCTTGATGAACTTGTGGATAGTATGCCACGACGAATACAGGCATGCATCAATGCAAGAGGACGTGCTACTGGGTATTAGAGGTAGTGGTGTGTACTGCAATCTGGACCACAAATGCTGAAAGTCTAGCTGTATGATGGTACAACATGCAATGTGTGGGTCTCATGAGCAATAAAACGAGCTGAAATGTTGTTTGTGTTGATCTCTATTCCCTTTGTATTTAAAGGTTCCGGAACTCTTGGAACCGAGGTGATGCAAAACTTTTTTTGATGTGTGTACTTACAAAAAGGAATTTAGAACGGAAATAATCACAAAAGGAATAGATTGAAAAGAAAAAAAAACACAAAATGTAGGTTAAGTTCAAAATACGTACAAAATGCAATGTACAGTCGAAATAATTTCAAAATGCAAGTGAAATTCAAAATACTTACAAAATGCAAATGCGATTGAAAATACGTACAAAATGCGATTGAGGTTCAAAATACTTACAAAATGCAATTGAAATTGAAAATACACAATGCAATTTAGATTTAAAAATGCCCATTTCAGATTCCAAATAATCACAAATTGCAATTGATATTCAAAATAATTACAAAATGCAATTGATTGAAAATGCTTACAAAATATATGGTAGATTCAAATTCCTCAATTGGATGAACACTACTTACAAAATGCAATTTAGATTGAAAATAAATGCAAAATATAATTTAGATTCAAAATACCCACAAAATGCAATTAAGAATCAAAATACTTGCAAAATGCAATTTAGATTGAAAGTACTTGCAAAAAGAGGTTTAGCTTGAAAATACAAAATGCAATGAAAATTCAAAATACTCACAAAAGTCCCAGACCCTATATTGAAAGACTTACTAAAAAGCAATTTAGGTTGTCAATCCTTACAAAATTCAATTGAGGTTAAAAACACTCACAAAATGCAATTTAGATCGAAAAGACTTACAAAATGCAACGAAGATTGAAAACACCTACAAAATGGAGGGTTGATGCAAAAAACTACTTGGAATTTAGATACACGGGGAGCCAATTAACAAAAACAGTGCGGGAATCTTAAAGAGAAATCAAAATATAATGGAAAATAAAACAAGAGGTCTGACCCCTCGAAGAAGGAGGGATCAGGAAAGATGAGGCAAGGGTCAATTAAGGCGGGAAAGTGAAAGACTCCCTAGGCCTCGGATACCCCAATACCGTCGGGGTCGGAAAAGAACAAGATTTGACCAAGGGAGGTCGACAGGAAAGAAGACGGAGAGGAGCCCGGCACAAGTAAGTGGAAGCAATGCCGGACTCAGCTGGGGTCCCGTGGTCGCCAACCCACGACCCACAAGATGTGAGCCACTGGGGGGGGGGGGGGGGAGGGGAAGGGCTGACGATGACGGTTTACTATTTGAAGGTACAACTTCACCCTTCGTTTTTATTTTATGAAGTGCCGATTTATTTCGATATTTCTTGAGTAGCGTCAATAGGCCAAACTGTATAATACGAGTAGCTGTGCAATGCGCCGGGCAGGAATTCATAATGGGATTTTTATTGTGAGTGTAATTCAGCACGGGTACAGTGATCAGAGGCTTGTTAATATGAGGAGATGGACTGTGGAAACTAGTTAAAAGCCGCAGGTGCGAGCAAGTTTTTTATGTTGTTTTGAAATGTAACTTGAGGAAGCCAAGGGAGCCGACTCTCTTAGTGTGAATTGTTATAACATAAAATATGAGAGAGAATGAAACAAGCTACGTGTAGACAGAACTGGAAGTCCTGTTCCTCTTCCCGGTGTGTATCTACGAATGGGTGGCTGGTGGTACGAGTTATTTTTCCGCCACGTTAAGCTGTCAACAAATTGGAGGCTGGTAGGGTCCAGAATGCACTCATGATAATATTAGTATGTGATCTTCCGGAAAGGAAAGTAAGGTAAACCTGTATGAGTATTTGTGTATTCGAGTTGAGTGGCATGGTTTTTCACCCACTACTGTGACGTTGAAAAATAAAAAGCACCCACTCACACTGTTAAGAGGTCAACCAGCAGGCGTGACAGGTAGTCGCGTGATGTTTAGGGGACCCGAGGATCACTAACGCATTCATATCTGGGGATTTAATAATAATATTGCATATTTATCTTAATATGAATTATGTCTAAAATTGTTTGAAGATATATTTTTACACCCAGCCATTAATCATTCGTGTTGATTGAGGTATCAGTTCTAGAATCTCGTACTCATGTAATTCTTAGATTGCTAGTTATGCGTACCCGCCGTTAATATGATGAGGATCTGGTCGTAATTTAGATCGACCATATTACAGTATTATTATTATTTTGGCAGGAAGATGTACTACATTGTGTTAATGATCTGGCATAATACATTTTGGGATATCCTTTTCATGACAGTTTGAGATTCTTCATGTGTATGGCGATATACGTTCGAGCACAGGCTCTTGTAAATAATGTTTGTTTGATCTGGTTTTGATTATTGATATTTTTCTACGATTATGTTAGATATGCTGTGCTAGAATAATTTGGATGTGATGATTTTAACCTAAATAGAACTGGCCTAGGTATCGCATAGGGATCTATACGTGTTCTCGTAACGTGAGTTATGTGTTATTCGTAGGTACGAGGCAGTTGATCATAAGAATTAGAGGCACATTGTTTTTTATAAATATTTTTGTGGTATTTACCTACCCCTAGAACATAGTAAATTGATACCGATCCAGTCTTGACTAGAAGGGTAGGGAGATATGGATCAGTAATGGCTATTTATCTGCATCCCAGTCTCACACTAGACATTTAAGCAGGCGTCAGTGGATTTAGACATAAGTTGATTTATTTGTATTGATGGACATTTCAACTTCTGAACTTTTTAAATTGTGGTCCCTGGGAAAGGCTCATTTTAGATCCTTGCTTACAGTAAATGTTAGGGATTTTTCATGTCCATTTTCCAAGGTATTTTATTCGATTGGAATTGTACCTGTATAGTAAACAAACTATTATTGTGCTTAAACTTACCTGTATATGTTGTAGTCATCCCTATAATCTCAGTCTTACTACTGTATTACCCAAGAATTCCTTAGCTTAAGTAGAGGACTGAACGCACCCCAGAGGGAGAACTCTGTCTTGGAAAACCCAATTTAACGGGTACAGAGAAGGAGAATGAAAGGACGAGCCACATGTATACAGCATCTGACAGATATTACACAGACTAGAGTAACGGTATTTTGCTAAGCCAAATGTGATGTTTATTATATCTTTGAGAGGTTATAATAAAGCGAGCCGGTCAGACATGAATGCTAATGAAATGTTATACATCTAGGAAGGCGAGAGGTGCAGAGTGTGTTTCAAAAATCATGTTTTCAAATTATATCAAACGAAATTTACAGAGGTTTGGTGAGAAATTTGCACATATTTAGATGGTACTACGAGAGTCAGTCATATATTGCGGTGATTATATTATTATTTAAGATGCTATGAGAGCTCGAGTTAATAGGTGAAAATATTAATATGTGAATTTGATTATAAAGTAGGTTGTGGAAATGGATCCATAGACCAATGGTAACATGTCATTTATATTTGAAGATCTGATCAGCTGATTGGGCGTCGATACTCTTGTGCATGAGAACATACAGGGTGATTAATAATAATCAAGCCATTGAAAGTATGAGAGGTTATAAAAAAATCAAGCTAATAAATAAGACATTATGAATGAGTACTTTTGTTTAGATTTGATATTAAATAAAAGCCAGTATACTTCGTAAATAAAATTCAGCGTAGTTAATTTTTTGAACTAAACATCACCAGGTATTGAATAAAAATACCATAATAGTCTGAGGAGCATACCAAGACATTTTGATCCTAATTACTTAACCGATGGTGACACGGCTTGATGGTGAAACAGATGATGGGCTGTAAACAAATAACTACAACACAGGTGAGATGGTTATTATAAGAAATACAGTAATTTTATTAATAGGCTAGTTGTGTTCATTGTACAACATAGGGTAAATTTTCAGGTGCGTTGTTAACATAGGATTTTAGATCAGGATTTAGGTAGCTCATAAATGTAATTATTTAAATGTTGTAAATGGTACCACCATAATTTAGTATATGTTTCTTTTGTTTCACTTGCGGAGCCCATTGAACGTTGCAGAACGTCAATGGATTAGCCATCTGTAACCGAAGATAGGAGCAAATGTGGTTACATATTAAGAGTGTTTAATATTTGTTTTTGTTTGGGGATTTATTTTGTGCCATTTCTTAGCATGCATTTTCGTATTTATTTTTTTATGATAGGACTTCTTGAGAGGGTGTTAAGACAACAGTGTAGGTTGTGATTTCTTTCAGGAGTGTATGTTTAGTTAGATTTCTTAGCATTTTTATTCAATGTAGAGTAAGTTAGGATTCTTTGATGAATACATCTATCAAGGACACGTTTTTATCTTAAACGTTTGGTTAATTGAAGTAGAATTTAACTTTTCCGTCCTTAATTAAAGTGTATTTTGAGTTAGTTGCATAACTGCACCCAATCTTTACCCGATGCTCTGAGATTAACATTCTTGTGCTGGGTCTAGCAAAAGTATATATATATGATGGTATGTGTATTTGTGATGCAATCTCACGAGGGTTAATTTTGGCCTTCGGCCCTACGGTATCTGGGAGCAATACGGGTACACTATATCCACTTATGTCTAGCTAGGGGTTGCATACCAGACGTAAGGAAGGAAATGGAAAGGGGCAGCATGGTGGCTTACGATTAGAGTTGGTAATAAGTGATGTTCGTTCATCGATTTTTAAATCGAATAATTCAAAATTAATTGGAAACGATTAATCGATTAATCGACTGGCCTGTAATCGATTAATTGGCTAACAATACAGGATAGTCGGCTAACGGAAGGAACCGATTAATTGATTAGTTGAAATGAAATAAGAAATTTTGAAAATGGTTTAAACGAGAGGACACGCTTATTTCTTGAATGATGTATATAAATCTATAAAGAAAGTTACTGTTTGCGTAAATGTTCAAAGTGTCCTTCCTGGCTTATGGAAACAATACCCAAATAAGAGTCAGTGATAGTGGGAGGACAAACATCAATCAAATCGGGAAGGCCCTCGAAAAGAGAATACGAAGGGTTTCCAGCAAAGATTGTGAATTTTTGTTTAATTTTGGTCGGGAAGTCTTGTTGCAATGTGGTGCAGGAACATTGTTGTTTAACTTTGTTTTAGTCTAGTATTCACAATTGATTTGCATTAGTCAAAATATATATTTTACAATATATTTTAATTAATGAAATGCCTGTTTTGGTGCACAAATACTAGTACGCTCCGCCTTGCAGACGCAAAGGTTCCTACACTTCAAAGCGTTCTTTAAGCACTGCAGATAGTCTCAGGGATGACCAAGTATTTCTTCGCTAGTTTGGCAAGCCTTGAGTACATTGTTTGATTAGTTTTTCACCAGTGGAAAGAAGGAAGCTTGTAGTTTAACTTGACCGTAATCACGTGATCATGAGCCCCGGGCACTGATCTCTGTACATGGATGGCCGGTAGCTAAGGCAGCAGTAAGCCGAATAGACGATGACAGGTATAGCAAGATGGCAGCGAGCGCATGGTGCAATATTGCGAATCCGGCTCTGTGATTGGTTACTGTGATTGATCTTATACATGTATTTATACTGGCAGAAAATATTTTGTGTTTCTTGTAGTTGTAAAATGGGATGAATTTGGTTATTTAAAGCGTAAAATCTTAGTTTTAAGTACCGATTTGGTGACCCATCATCCCAGGCATGCCGGTAATACCTTTACTTCTCAGGCAGATAGGTCACTTAGCCGTAATTTTGAAGTTATTGTGAAGTTAAGTATACATATGTGGTGGTGCTGAAGCAGACGTGATCGGCTATGCTATTGCGTGTTTAAATTTGATCCCATTTCAGGGTTTTTCGGTTCTGGGTGCGAATAGTTCGCTTAATAGTTGTAAAACGGTGGAGAGAGTATATTTTGAGTAGGTTTTTGGTTGTGTTAAGTTTTATGTGAAGCTGAGGAGTGAAATTGGTTTGGCTTAAAGTGCATTTTTGGCTTTGATCTACTTCCCGTTATTATTAAGTTTATTGTGGTGCTAGCGTGAATAAAAGCTGTAGTATTTGATGTAGAGTGCTGGGATTACTTGGGGAAGTGTGGGTTATTTCATGCAAACAGGAATTCATTACCAAGTACCGATTACGATATGTCGAATCTAGGCCTGTATAGTGAGCTACGTTTATAGGTACATCATTTGAAGAATGCATAATTTCGTGGCATATACTATACATTTATACCGTATATACAATTTACAAGAATGTTTCCAGAAATTGATTTTCACTCGTTACTCTGTTACTGATCGCTAATTGCGTGTACTCAGCACCTTTGTTGATATTTGTCAGCCGTTATTATACATTCATTTTTATTGCTATTCCGGAGATTTACTGAGCTCGGAATGACGTGTCAGTGATCTCAAAGCCCTTATGATATAAGTAAACATATCTCTATATTTTTATTTGCTCCAAAGCACCATTAATTACGATTTAAAATTGACTAGATTATCATTGCTTCCCCATGAGGAGAGCTTGAGAATGGGTACGGCAACATGGCGGACCGCGCGCTCAACCTGGCGTACTTTCTCGTGCAGCGGAGAGCTGCCATCAGCGATCCATGTATAGAGATCAGTGGCCCCAGGACCTCCTTTTTACGTGGAATACGAACCACAGCACATGGCATTTAACTTCAAAAATTTCACATGCATTGACCAGGAGTTGAACCCGGTCCGCCTTGGTGAGAGGCAAAGAACTTGACAGCTTCGATTCCCGGTCAATGCATGTGAGATTTTCGAAGTGAAATGCCATGTTTTGTGGTTCGGATTATACGCAGAAAGGAGACCCTGTGGTTGATGACCGTAAGATTAACGGTCTCATAAAACAAGAAGCTTCCTTTATACACTAGGCTACCCTTACATTACTTGCAGGTTTAACGAACTGGTGGCTTACCAATAGAGGCGAGACGTGATTGAGTGAATGTTTATTAAACTGAAGGTAAGGCAGAGAGTTACCGGAGTGCTGCTGATGTGCCGAAATGTACTTAATATGAGATCGTATCATTCGAACTGAACAAAACGTAGGCTACTATTTTTGCCAATAATTGTTGAAGTAGGCCTACTGTTAGTGGAAAGGAAGGAAAAGTGAGAGAAAAATCACTCGGGATTGAGATACCCAACTGGCCACCTCAGAGTGCGTGTCATACTGTTCCAGTTGTTGTTGATTCATTTAGGGGCTTGTGACACCATGGTCATTCAGCCACGTGTGCTTGGATGAGTGTTGGACATTGTCTGATAGCATGTGGTATTGTAGTGTACATAGTAGTGCTCTTTCTTAGAATTGAGACTAAGGTTGGGAATGAGGCGCCGTGGCCTTAAACTAGGAATCATCCGTGCATTTGCCTGGAGTATTAGTGAGGATGCCACGTTATACCACTTCTAGAAAGGTTGAGGTGATAATCAAACTCACCTCTGCTCAGTTACGCCTCACAAGGATGAGTGTGCCCGGTTCCTTGCCTCAGAACAGAATGAAATTGTTGGAAATTGCAGTGCTGGAAATCGAACCCACAGACTACAAAAGGCAGCCTCATACTGTTCAAACCTATAAGGATAGTAGTCTTCACAGTTCACTGCTCAAACTTCTCTGGCAGGCAACGGTAATTTGTATGGAACTCCTGGCTGAAGCCACAAGTATAACCCACTTTTCCCAATGCATGCCACTCAACATACTGGGGCACATACATAAATAAGATGATGGCGAAGGTGGATGCAGGAGAGACGCGTTACCCGAGATGAGACGTAAAGGTCTCCGGACATTGAAAGTGACGTGCATATGCTTAGAATTGAAATAAAACTTAAGTTGTCACCAGAAATGTTATGGCTATTACGTTATGCGAGTATCGCTTTCTAAGTAAAGTGGAAGAAGAAGATGACGAAGATGGAGGAGTAGGATAATGAGGGTTATATGCGTTATAGTCAGGTTGGATCCTCCAAGGATGTGCGTTTGAGGCGGAATTTACTTGCGGTAGGGTGGCCAGCTTCTTTACACCGCCAACATCATATGGGCCCCAGAACCAGTCATCCACCCTAGTTTTGACCGTATTCAATGTTGCTCAACTCCGGAACTCGCACTGGATCCGGTGATTCTTCATGGTCAAGTGCAGTGTAAGGATGGATATTGAATCACTCACACGAACAACATTACACATACCACTCCACTCAGAAAATGAACCTTGCTTGAAATTCGCCTGTGAAATGTTCGTTGATGTTCATTCATCGTGGTCATGTAGTCCCGTATACTTGGGTGTGTGCGGAACCTGTTTAATAACCTGTGCCATTGTGATGGCTGTAGTAGTGCGTTCTGTGTAACTGGAGAAGGCTGTGGCCTTAATTTAGGCATTTTCCAGGCAGAAGTGGAAAACCACAGAAAATTTATTCTAAGATGGCTGAGGTGGGAATCGAACCTACTTCTTCTCAGTTCTGTCCACGAGGCTGAGTGTACTCCATATAGCCCTCAGATCAGAATAAAATAGGTTGGGTAGAGACCGAAATAGATAGGAGGTGTAAAATGCACTAGGGGAGATTTATCCACAACCCAGCTCCTTTATATTTCCTTATTTGGCACGCCCTGCTTGGATGCACTGATTAAATACTGCGTGAATTATGGATTTTCCCTGCATTATTTCAAACAATTATCGTAATTTAATATAAATTCGTTGCTTCACAGTCGGAATTTGTGAACAAACAAAGCTCAAATACTTGGTCTTGTGTAACGTACATTCCCGAACATTCAACTAGTATTGTTGTTTCCATTATACTGGCCCTGTAGGCTGTCCCTTTATAACACAAATATTTACAGCCTCAAACAACTGTCCTAATTATGTTCAATATAAAATCATCGCCCTTCCCTCGAAATGTGTGAACAAACAAACATCAAAGACCAGTATATGAATGAAATTCCACTCATATTGTCATTTCCAACGCGGTGACCTAGTAGGTGGTCGGTTCATACCGAAAATATTTATTACCGTACTTCAAAATAGGAACATAATTGTGGTTTAAATCCATCAAGCAGTACGATCTGAATTAATATAGGTGTGATATAGTGGAATTAATATCCTGACAGAATAAAAAATGACGACATATGTGAAGTTTTAGGTGCTAACAGCAGATATGAATCACTGAAACAATTGCCTCGTTGTAGGTACAGTCAGTGAGGGATGGACTTGATCTGTTCATAGATGTAACTGGCACAGCGTAGAAAAGAACAGGATATTACTGACGACGACTATGATACACTATGAGGCTAACTGAGAGTCTCACTTCCGGCCATCCTAAACTAGATTTTCCATGGCTTCTCAGTTCAAACGAATGCTGCGGTGATACTCGACTCAAGGGTACGGCCACCGCCTTCCCCACCGTAATCTCAGTGGTGGCTGAACACATTAGTACAGTCATTACAGAAACGTAAATTAAATGACGAGAACGACAACATGCCTCTTGTGAGGAGGAAAATGACGCCATACGTGTACCATTTAAAAATGTTGGCTCCTTATAAGTCGCACACTGCAAAAACTAAAGGAAATAAGGCATTAAGGATATACAGTATATAGTTCACTTTTGGATGTGACTTCATAATCACAGTACAAGTTGAAACAGCATAGGTTACAAAAAGGTTTTCAAACGTGAGACAGTCAAGAAGTCAAGAGACCGGTATCCCCGTTCTTTAGTCAAAATGTCCCTTAGTCTTTTGACGATGTTAGGCCCCTTAAAACAACAATTATCATCATCATCATCATCATCATCATAGTCTTTTGAAGTCACTTGGTATTTTCCTGTGGTTAGCCTACGCCTTGGCTTGGGATCTTCGTCCTTCTTTTGCTTGGGTTTTAAGACCTCCTCCCCCAAGAGGCGAATGTGGAATTTGGAAAATAGAGGGCTGGGTGACCTCGACACCCACTTGGAGTAGACATGGAAAGCCAACTGACTCTACTTAGCGCAGACTAGTTATTTTCATTGGGTGGTCCTTGGGCCAAATCTAGCCCAAGAGGTAATTACTTATGACCCAGTGTAAAGTATATAAAAAGTGACAGTCAGTCTGAAAGACTAGATTTTGTATCATTTTAAATGCTACAAATGCTGAAAAATGCTAGAAAGGCAGGAGGCTTCTCGCTTCGCTCGAAGCCAAAGACTCTTGACATGTTAGAAAATTATCTGCATAATACTTATCTTGCGGTATCTTGTTTCAAATTACTCGCGAACGGCAAGTGCAAACCAAGGGCAAAGCAAGGTCTAGCGCGCGGGATGCCGCACGCTCGCCAGAGCGCGCGGGGACGTGCCCCTTCCATCCAGTCTAAAAACACTTATAGTGGTCGATGTATTGAAGATAGAAATATGCTCTCGGGGACTTTTTGTAGAACTTTTCATGCTGACCAATTCTTACGCTCATGGTATAGTGATATGTTTAACTGTTTGCCGTTTGGTGCACGGACGTCAAGTTTGTTTTCGACTTTTTCACTGAAATCGTTACTGCTTGGCTTCCTTTGATCATACATAAATTATTTTCTACAGAATCTTTCCTCGAGATATCCTTTGCAGAATGGCGAGAACCGCATCAAAATCCATCCAGTGGTTCTCGAGATTACCCGTGACATCCAAGAATCAGGGATTTTTGTCTTATACTAACGAAGTAGAGATTGTCGGGGAACAAATGTACCAAGCGGTACTATGACGTCACACACCTCAGTGCATCTGAGTATATTTCGTCCCGTCACCGTAACATAACGCCAGACCCCAGCGTAACGACGAAGTCGACAAGATCATTTAAAATTATAAAACGTAGAAATTATCAATAAGAAAATTACAGATAATGAAATAAATCGACTGTGGAGTACATGACCTTACACCAGTTATATGTCGAACTCGCATATTTTACATACACACGTCAAAAAAAGTTTTGCATCACCTCGGTTCCAAGAGTTCCGGAACCGTTAAATACAAAGGGAATAGAGATCAACACAAACAACATTTCAGCTCGTTTTATTGCTCATGAGACCCACACATTGCATGTTGTACCATCATACAGCTAGACTTTCAGCATTTGTGGTCCAGATTGCAGTACACACCACTACCTCTAATACCCAGTAGCACGTCCTCTTGCATTGATGCATGCCTGTATTCGCCGTGGCATACTATCCACAAGTTCATCAAGACACTGTTGGTCCAAATTGTCCCACTCCTCAACGACAATTCGGCGTAAATCTCTCAGAGTGGTTGGTGGGTCAAGACGTCCATAAACAGCCCTTTTCAACATATCCCAGGCATGTTCGATAGGGTTCATGTCTGGCGAACATGCTGGCCACTGTAGTCGAGTGATGTCGTTATCTTGAAGGAACGCATTCACAAGATGTGCACGATGAGGTCGAGAATTGTCGTCCATGAAGACAAATGCCTCTCCAATATTCTGCCGATATGGTTGCACTATGGGTCGGAGGATGTCATTCAGGTATCGTCAAGCCGTTTCGGAGCCTTCCATGACCACCAGTGGCGTACGTCGGCCCCACATAATGCCACCCCAAAACATCAGGGAACCACCACCTTGCTGCACTCGCTGGACAGTGTGTCTAAGACGTTCAGCCTGACCAGGGTGCCTCCAAACACGTCTCCGACGATTGTCTGGTTGAAGGCATATGCGACACTCATCGGTGAAGAGAACGTGATGCCAATTCCGTGGGGTCCATTCAGCATGTTGTTGGGCCCATCTGTACCGCGCTGCATGGTGTCGGGGTTGCAAAGCTGGACCTCGCCATGGACGTCGGGAGTGAAGTTGCGCATCATGCAGCCTATTGCGCACAGTTTGAGTTGAAACACGACGTCCTGTGGCTGAACGAAACGCATTATTCAACATGGTGGCATTGCTGTCAGGGTTCCTCCGAGCGGCAATCCGTAAGTAGCGGTCATCCACTACAGTAGTAGCCCTTGGGCGGCCTGAGCGAGGCCTGTCATCGACAGTTCCTGTATCTCTGTACCTCCTCCATGTCCGAACAACATCGCTTTGGTTCACTCTGAGACGCCTGGAAACTTCCCTTGTTGAGAGCCCTTCTTGACACAAAGTAACAATGCGGACGCGATCGAACTGCGGTATTGACCTTCTAGGCATGGTAGAACTACAGACAACATGAGCAGCGTACCTTCGTCCTGGTGGAATGACTGGAACTGATCGGCTGTCGTACCCCCTCCGTCTAATAGGCCCTGCTCATGCATGGTTGTTTACATCTTTGAGCAGTTTTAGTGACATCTATGAACAGTCAAAGGGACTGTATCTTGGATACAATATACACAGTCAACGTCTATATGCCGGAGATCTGGGAACCGAGGTGATGCAAAACTTTTTTTGATGTGTGTAAGTACTAACAGCCAGTGTATAGGCCTACTGATGGGGCTTTCGAGCCGAATGCTTTCACGACATTTCCGAACGTTTCATCGTCTAGCTCTCAGCAGCGCATTCTTCCCCCGAAAAAGTGGCAGTTATCAATGTAGAGATTTGAAGCCATTCTTTTTCAGAGTTGTCTATACAAATTGTGTGGATGTCAACGTTCACCAAGTCTGCTGATCCAGGAATCCATTTCTAGATAAGACAAATAATTCATTTGAAAGCGCTCATTGTGAAGTCTATTTCTATCTGTACGAAACGCAGCGGATTGGTGAGCTGACCAATCCATGGCTTCTTTGTTGAATCACCAATACAAAAGTCTGATCCAGATACATTAAGTCGTTACTTCTGGATATATCACTAAGCTGACTTAATTATGCACAAATACTGGCATATAGAACTGTTGCTCATCCACTAACCACTTTTCCAGCCTAAATGCGTTCTTCGCAATTATAGATACATCAACGTTCGTGGTCCTTGAGAATAGGTGTTGTTGCATTATTTGGCTCCCTCTCCTAACTGAGCACAAGAGGAAACTTGCTCATGGACCCATAGAAGTCCCAAATACTTTGAGGGTTTAAGACACCTACACGTCATTCTGTGCCACGGTTACTTGTATCTCCGATATTTTGAAGAAAGAAATATTCTGTGCAATTGGCAAGCAATGTGTAATTTAACTACCCATGGCATCAATAACTCTTATTATCTATAAATAGCCTGAAATCGTGTTAACTCCAAACCGTTCCTCTTCACGAAATGTTGAATACAACAAAGGATTATATTCCATTTGTTGTTTAAAATAAATATCTAACTATTTTATTAATAAAAGGTTGCTCTCATGCACAAATTATGGAACATAGGTCATGCTTTCTGTATATTTGATTGAGGAACCCATTTCCCTTGAAAGTGTCTTGGTGAAGAATCCTCCAGAGATTTTTTTATAGTCTGTGGAAGGTACTGTGCCCTTTTTTTTTAGATTTGCCAGTATCCAAGATGAGCAGGATTGCAGAATCTTCATGGTCCCTGGCTAGAAAAGCCACCGAAAGAATTGACTGACAAATAGGACAAAAGGAGTCGAGTTCTACAATTGTACTATGGACTACACTACTGGGTAAAATAACAAATTCTAAAAGGAGAGTGAGAAATTTTAGCTTCTCGGGGTGTATAGGGTGGGAAATGGTATTAGGAGTCTATAATTACCAACATAGTACAACATCTAACTAATTAATATAAATAAAAATCCTTAATTTATAAAAATATATGGCGGACAAACGAACCCCTCGTGTCCGACGGTTTATTAACTAGTGCCTATACAACAATTTAAACTGAACTCTCCAATTCAAAAACGAAGAAAAAATAAAATTCAAAAACTCGAAATCAAAAACGTATAAAACTTCACTCTCAAAAATAAAATAAATCCATTTTCTAGAATGTCATCTGCTTTTCCAAAACCGCCTCGACATATACTTCCTCTCCGGAGTTCATAACAATAATTTAAAAACTCTATATTAAATTCATAAACCATAGATTCGGGTTATCTAAACTAAACACATTTATATTTTAATATATACAGTGTACAAATCCCGCTCTCTCTCTCCAATAAAAATATATTTACACTTATCCTGATTGAACAATAGTCAGCTGATACTAATGTCGATCTACCTAAATTATTTATATCTATTTAGGACACTCTTACGATATCCAAATCGTAATATTCTCTATATGCAACTTTTCATTACCATAACTCGTCTTGTCAATTTATCAAAAGAAACTACCAACCTTAACTACTGTTCTTACTTATATCTCATTCGTGATAGTCATGGCCGTACAATAAAGCCTAGCTCATGCTTAACTTGTCAACTTCAGGTTAAATAGGGTAATAAAGATAATGATAAAACATTGCTTCAATACAATTTCTTCATGCGTGCGCTTTCCGACGATACATGACCTTCTAAAGTTGCTTTCCAACATAAATTAACGCATCTCTCATCTTATACAACTTCCTCATACAACAAACATGTGGAATGAAACTTCACATAACCCATAACACTGTAAAACAACTAATCCCTACAAGATTCAGTTCCAAAAATACCTCTCATTTAAAACTTGCACGAATATCCTCAAAAACAACGACTTCCAACTATTTACTGCAGTTACTAATATTCCCAACGTCGACATGACCGATTGGAATACAATTCTCTCATCAAACTACCATTTTTCGTGCTGCTTAGTTACAACAATGCGTTCCTCCAACATTTAAAATATGCAGACTATCTCTCTCCCACGTTAGATATGTTTCACACACTTGCAGTACTTCAAAGAATTAAAATCCACAACATTCATCATCATAAGTTAATAATAATACATTTCCTGTTCTCCCTGCTTATCGTTCATGATGGTTACACTCAGCAATGCTTAAATTCAAGAACATTGTATAAGCTACATAAAGGGGCTCTTTAGCCTCAGTGGCATTTCTTTATGAATAAATTCAAATTCAAATTCAAATTTAAAAGCCAATGCAATCTCATTATTGCAATCAACAATGCTTAAAGTGTTTCTTTAAAACCAATGCAGTCTTTACAATTCATTTTATATTAGAGGTAACAAAACCTTTGTCGAGTCTCTGCCACAACTCAAAAATAATCCTGCGTAATATCTAGTGATCAGCTGTTATCGTCTAATACTCTAGAAAAACCCTTTTTGTCTGAATGAATGATCAAAATCATTTCACAACATAAAATGGTTCAATCCTGGCTTAAATCTCCATCTAAAAGTGTTTATCACTTCGTAAACAACTTCCTAAAATTAAAGCTATCGAGCCATAAAAATCCCCAGCATTAAAATAATCGTAGACCAAAAAAAACGACAATAGCTTAATCCAAAAATCCTAATTCAAAAATACTAACGAAAATCGTAGATCTAAATAACCCCCAATCCAAATTCAAAAAAGCGAAATTCAAAAATTCAAAATTGACAAACAGTCGAAAGATAAAACATCGAATAAATGGTTTCTCGTGGAAATTCAAGATTTCTACAACAAAGCTACATAATTGGAGTTCGCTTCTAGCTTATGTTGATCTCTGCTGCTGTTGAAGGAAATATCGGATGATATACCGTTCGTTGCTCTGGTGTTAACAGGGATTGGAACTCCTTTTCCTCCTCTGCTTGAACTGCGTTTTCGGACCTCCAATTCCATTCTCGTTCGGGACTCGAACTGTGTACTCGTTCAAGAATCGAACTGGGTTTGCCCTAGTTCTAACATATTTTTCCTTTCTTCTTAGCGCTGACTTTAACTGATGTTATAGAAATTCTCCTCTCTCGTTACCATTTTGTAGTGTGACATTTATGTTACATCTCCATTATTTGGCTTAATGTCGGCTGGTTATTCTCAGGTTCTCCATGTTCCTCATTGTAGTGTTCCCTTATACATGTTTACTCAGGCATCTCAACTCCCATAGTAATAACGAATACCGTTCCTCGTGCTACGACGATGAATTTCATTTTCAAAAGTGAATTTGGAAAATCTTGGTTAAATTTCCTCGCACTTCGCTGAAATATTTTCGTCGTAGAATATTTGCTTTGTAAAAGAGTATGCAAAATAGTAGAATTTTTTATTAATAGTTCGTAAATGTTGGAACTGTCGTCGCTCGAAGATTAGGGAATTGAATGATAATCCCTCGTAGATAATATTGTTGAAGTTCCATAAATATTTTTCAATAGCAAATTAAATAATGTTCGAATAGTACACCACAATTAATACAGCTCGTAAATGTTCATTAACGTCGTTCGCTTGAAAATGCTTCACTATCGTAAAAATGTTTTTTTAAAGAGCACTTCTTAATTGTAGCAGATTACTTCGTGGTTAAAAAATACACAAGACCGCACTCTGCGTGATGGTAGTACGTGTATATATTGTGCTTAGCTGAAGATGCGGCTGCATTTGCCGTCAAAAATACTGTCGCCCGCACAATGCTCGGGACTTGAACTGGAACAGTGCCGACCGCTTCAAGTGTCAAGAAAATAAAACCGTGCTGATAATCGTGCGTTCTCCCACCTCGTGATTCCGGTAGCGTCGTTTTCCAAAGGCGAGGGAATAATAGCGCTTATTCTTCGTAAAATAATTCCTCTTGATGTACTGGATACCTTAAATTAATTACAAAAACAATGACAATTATCCTTATAATATTTCGCCATTCTCAGTGTACTCAAGTAACTTCTGTTTTTTCTGTAACAATTGTAATTACCTATTTACAGATTCGTTTAATTTCCGAAATATTATTTGCAGATTTGGGTCACGTGGTCATCTACCCCTTCTTTATCACTTCAGGCGCGCGCTCGGCTCGTGACAAAAGCCATACCGTACGTATTGTTTACCTGGCCGCGCGTTTCTCCGCTTAATTAATAATCTCTCTTTAATAAATTCTTCAACGGCCAAGCCATGTTGAAAGTTCAGCAAACATAATGTTCATCGCAGAATATCCAGACTACCAAACTTTCCACGAAGAGTGCTTTGCCATAAATACGTTATCCTTCAGATTGTCGCCCATCCCAAAACCTCAAAAGAGGATACGGCCCGCACATAAATAATAAATAAATATGGGTGATAATAAAAATATGAAAAGCTGTGAGCAATGGTTAACAAAACGTAAAAGCACTGACGGAATCATATATATTTTTCAGTCATGGCTGAGGTTCTAATATCACAAAATGATGGGGACTTCTCGTGAAAGACATTACTTGCATAAAGATGGGGGAGAAACTTTCCCGGAGATGTTGCTTGTAACATTCGTTGCAGGAGAAACGCAATGTAATAAGGAGGCGCATGAAGAGCCGATTACGGGCATACAAAGGATCAACAGTTGTCTTGAAAAGAGGTGAACGTGGACAGTGGACATATTTGCAAATAACTTCTTTTCGGGCGGATTTTTCTAATGACATTCTGAGGTGGATGTTATGACCTCAAGTGTTGAAACAATGCATGTCATGAAGTCTCTGAAGTTGAAAACAACCATTAAGTTCTCCGAATTTGGACATGTTGGATGTAAACACCTATATAAACAAGTAGTTTCGTGAAGAACTAAATAGCATATTTTCATATATCCAACTAGTCTTTTCCATTAAATACTCTTCCGGCTATTAAAAGGATTTTCCATGTGATGTATACTAAATAGCTGTTGATACACGACCGATGTCTTCACCAATACCATTGAATTGAGACATTACGTGCTAGTATATATAACTTTCAGTATCAGTGAAAAAGACTCCTCCCGCGAGATGGCATCTCTCTGTATCGCATCTTGGGAGTTCAATTAAAGAAAAGTCAAACGCATGGCTTCAATGATTTACGAAAAATAAGCTACAGAATATTGTGACATTAGATATGATTATTATAATAATCTAACATATGAATCTTCTCCTTAATCGCTTGAATAGGGTACGTGAAATAAAAAATAAATAGGGTTTAAAAAAAATTCCTCTCGGCACGCCGGAAGGTGGAGGTTGATTTCACCGGGCAAACTTCGGGATAGGCAGAATATGCAGGTTTTCGTAGAAGGATCAGACCTCACTTATTGCGAGAAAGTATATTACAATTGGAGCTTAATTTACTTTGTTTTTCGTCTTTCTATGCATTTTTTTTTACGTTTTATTGTCTTCCGGTGACGGTAACCGTCTCGTCATTTGGGGTCCATTTTTATACTTACTTGTGGTCACACTGTTTTTACACTGATGTGTAACTGTCTAACAGTCTGTTACTTCTTCACGCAAAATTGTATCTCCCGCAGAGATTTTGGTTGGTTCCTCAGTTTAGGGGCTGCGACAACGCGGTCATGTAGACCCGTGTACTTTGGGTGTGTGTAGAATCTGTCTGATAACCGGTGTTAATTGTGATGGCTGTATTAGTCTGTAATTCAGGTAAGGACTGCAGACGGTCAATTTCAAGTAGTAGTTCCTAATTTTGCTATCAAATACTAGTCAACGACACCTAGCTGTGAACTTGGCTACTTGATGCCACCGCAACCAGCTACTCGCAACGAACGTTGGAACTTCCCCTCCGAAGAAAAGCATACTGAGGGATTTTTGGCGCTCTTGGAAAATATGACGACTTCGCCCGGCTTTGAACCCGCGACCTTGGGCATAGAAGTTCAGCATGCTACCAGTTACGTCACCGAAGCCACTTCCCACAGAGTCAGATGGAAAACTGAATGTGATCTCGAGCAATGGCGTTGTCATGGCAACGTCTGATGGCTTATCCCTCATCAATTTAGTAGTGTTGCCATGGCAACCTCTGATGGCACTTGGCATTTTCTTCTAATTCCGAAATCATTTTGCTCATCCCTTGGCGTAATGGTGGGTCATATCAAAAATTCTTTCAGACAAAAGTTTTAGGTAATTATTAGGGGAATATTGTCCACTTTGTACGGTTTTGATATTGTGCCTATTAAGAGTGATATGATTAATGTTTCCCGAAAGACCCACTTTTTCCCACCCCCTTGGTCAATGGTTGGTGCTATCAAAAAACTTTTCAAACATAAAATTTTGGACCTTATCCGACACATAGTATGAACTTTGAATGGATTCGATATTCACATATTAAGAGAGTTATAGCGATGTTTCACTTTTTCGAAAAAAGCCCCCATTTTCACCCCCTTCGACCGATTGTTCCCATTAATGAAGACGAAAGAGATTTTATAGGGATACATGTTATGTAAAAAATTCAAAGTGATTGGTGCAAAATTGCGGTAGTTATCGTGTCCACAAGAAAGTGATATATGTATATATATATATATATATATATATATATATATATATATATATATAAATTATATATAAACTTTTGAACTGACGGTGGTTTTGGAGTCTAGGGGATGTTAAACGCGAAATTATGTCGAAATTTTCCGTAAGTCGAATCATGGTACCCATAGCAATAGTTAGCTTTCTAATGAAATCTACCTAATTTTGAACTGATGCCATCTTGAATTTTTGAAACCAATTGAATATGAGATGTCTCTATATCACTGTAAGTTCTGAATAAAGATTCGCTGTTCTTAGTATCACTGCTCTCGGGTTATTAAATCGCTAGGAAGTCTTTTGAAATATTTGAAAAACACTTGGCTGCCAAAATGTTTTCGTGTTTCTCAGGATTTGGAAAGTCACATATATGTCAGCAGGGAATATTCTAATGATAGTACATTATGCTAACCTATATGTCTATTGCTTGATGAGGACACGATAAATAAAAACGATATTTAAAAAAAATTGGCCAGCCACCATTTTAAGTGCTCATAAAATGCCATTAAATTAGACTTCAGTATATTAAGGCGTGTATGAAGATATACCGTGCCAATATTCATAGCGCTCGGATGAAAAGTCTCAAGAAAAATCTATTTAAATATTTTAATTTCGCGTCGTCGCCATGTTGGTTTTGTGCTCAACAGGTTATTGAATGATCCACAGGTGACCATATGTTAATAGCGTCTATCAACATCCAAAATTTCAGTTTGATTGCTGTAGTAGACTCGTAGATATTGAGAACCGCCCAATTATTTCGGATGGTCGCCATATTGAATTGTTATCTATGTACGCCGTAGATTTATGTGCCATTAGATGAAAACTATTGCGTAGGTTTATTATTCAAACGTTCACTGCAATCGCATGATTATGACACAAGAAAAAAAACTCAATTTGTAAATTTCGCACACCCGTTATCTTGAATTTTTGAAAACAGATAAACTAAATTAGATGCCATTGCATTAAAATGTGTACATACATTTACTGTACCAAGTTTCACTGCGCTCGGTTGGTTAAATTGCGTGAAAATTTTATTAAAATATATCAACTTCGCTTAGTCGCCATGTTCATTTTGTTCTAAACAGGTTTCTGAAAATTACATAGGTGGACAAAATTTCAGGGTGTTATATGTTACTGTTGCGGAGAAGTAGAATGCCAGTGAAATATTTCGCGCGGCCGCCACGTTGAATTGGTGAAACGTAACAAAATTTGAAAGACATGGTCGAGGTCAGACGAGGTAGTAGTATGCACTTACGGAGTTTCATTAAATTCGCTTCGGCCGTTTAGATTTTATTAGGGGACACACACACGGACAAGAGGTGATGTCATAAGCCTTTTTTTTCATAAATGAGAATAGACTAAAAACTCAATTCGTACATGACAAGAGACAGCAGCTGATATTGCCTATAAATAAGGACAAGAAATTGTGACTTTCAGACAGTTTAACCGTTAGAGGGATTGAATACATTTTTTTTTTCATATTTTGGGGGGAGTCCAGCCCACGCCCCAATCTCCCCAACTGACCCACAATATCTCGCAGCATAGCCGTGTGCGGTAAGTCTCACACCATGACTGCATAGGGAAGTTGTGAGTCCGGTAATTGAAGTTTCGAATCCCACGCTGACACCGGCTATCCTGAATGCGGGTTTTTTCCAGAAAACGTCGAGTTGGTATCGCCTTTCATGTCCCTGGGAACCAATTCCAAATCTATACGACATAAATTATAGTCACATACAAATATAGCTCACACCCTAGTACACGGGGTTGATAACCAAGATTTCCCTAATACCTCAAATGAATTTATAGTATTGAACTAGTGTTCCACAGCAAGGTGGTGATTCCATAGTCCCAACTCATATACCCACGATCATATTTACCGTTTGCGATAATTCGTCTGACAAAGAAAAATCAGCGTAATGAAAAACGGGACAGGAACGGACGCGGGTGGGAGAGCAGACTGTGAAAGGCTTTCATGCTAGATTATGCACAAACGGCCTGCAGGAACGATGAGGAGATAAAGGACTACCGGAACGCGTCAAATAAATACACGGTTTGATAGCAGGTAATAATCCAGTGGGCGGTGGACCGCATTTCAGCGCAGCAAGCCGGCTTCAAGAGGATGTTGATTCAGCGTCAAGCAGCATTCGATTAAAAAGTTGCTGTTGGTACAGTTGGAATGCTGGATTCGAATTACCGTTCATTATAACGACAAACAGAGAAACTTTGACACAACTTAAAGTGGAATAATAATATTATTAATAATAATTACAATATGCATACCCCATATTTTCCGTTTCTACAGTTTCTGGGTCAAAATGCGATCAATTTCTGTGTGGTGGAAGGTTTTTACAGCAAGATGAGAGGAGTTGTTGAGAGAGAAAATTAATGAAGATGAATGAAACTGTGCAATGAATTATGAGGAATCGGCCGTGGCCTATTAAAAGATACCGTCCTGGCATCTGCCTGAGTTGAAAACATCAATTTTAAATAAATGAATTATTGAAACATTATTATTAATATGAATTTTAATAAGAGTGGATTTTACCTTAGATATAATCTGAAGAAGACTCCATCTAAGGGTCGAAACATGTACGGTACTTAAATTCAGTATGTTATACAGGGTGTAACAAGAAGGTACGGCACAAAATGCAGGACGCATTCCTCACACGGAGACGAAGAAATTATGTTATATGAACATGGGTCCGGGAACGCTTCGTTGCCGTGTTATACCTCATTGTCTCCAATGCATAAATCATTAAAAACACACAAGAACAGAACATATCTGCATACCACATGCAGGTCTTTGTCACAGGAGATGTTCAATGTGCCCTCCGTGTGCATTGATGCATCCATCAACCCGCCGTCATAGTTAATCTCGGATGCGCTGATGGATTCCTGGTGTATTGCGTATGGTTTCGCAGCCTTCCATAATCCGGGCACGCAGACTCTGAACATCTGGTACAGGGGTTCGATACACAAGAGCTTTCAAATGTGCCCACAAATAAAAGTCCAGTGGGTTTAGGTCCGGAGAGCGTGGAGGCCAGGCATTTGGAGACAATGAGGTATAACACTAGAAAGAGAAGATCATCAACTAGCGTGTTGATACCCAGTTAGTAGTGGGTTGAGGAGAGAGCTGCTTCCCTTCTTATTGAGCCACCCTCGTATCGGCCCCGAACCTGATATCTCGCTAACCAAACATGGGATTAGATCATACAGGGTGTCCTAGCACTCGTAGTGACGTCCCCTACTTTCCTATAGCCTCTTAATTTAATTAAAAGACCAAAACTAAAAGGTAATTCGCGAGTAGTGGGGTAGTGTTGGTTTCCTCAAGTCGCGCTCGTGCTTGAATATGTATGGCTATGTTGGGAAAGGGTTAGGTGGTGGGGGAGGAGTAGGGTTGAGTGAGGTGTCGTTTAGATGGTATTTTTTCCGCTCTAGGTGATGGTGAGGTTCATTTTTAAAATGGATGGAATTGGGAAACGCCATTTGGGGTAAACATGTTGTTTTTGGACATTTTGGCGATGAATGTTTTTTTATACGCATGCGCACTTGAGGAGTTTTGTAAGAGGGCGGGCTTTTTAAATGATGATTTATAAATGAATGTTTTTTATTATGTATTGAAATAAACCATAAAAACTGATAGGTCATCGGCTTTTTACTATCTCGCTAACCAATAATCGGATTTAAGCCTATGAGGTGTCGTAGGATTCGTGGTGAACTCTCTTTTTCCATGGACGGGGTATATCCACCCCAAAATAAAAACGTGGTAAGGGGGGGGGGGAGGTGCTTTCAAAAGCAAGTTGTGAGCCCCCGCGACCTTGGAATCGAAGGAGCCATGCTAGGAGGGCGTGCTTGGATTCGTTTATTTCGTTTCGTCGTGCTCTTTACGGGAATGTAGGTGTCGAAAAGGTGAACCTAGGGTTTTGGGTCTAAAAATGCGTTTTTCACATTTTTGCCGATTTTTAGGAAAACGGGCCATGCTAGGAGGGCGTGCTTGGATTCGTTTTTTTCGTCTCGTCGTGCTCTTTACGGGAATGTAGGTGTCGAAAAGGTGAACCTAGGGTTTTGGGTCTAAAAATGCGCTTTTCACATTTTTGCCGATTTTTTGGAAAACGGGCCATGCTAGGAGGGCGTGCTTGGATTCGTTTATTTCGTTTCGTCGCGCTCTTTACGGGAATGTAGGTGTCGAAAAGGTGAACCTAGGGTTTTGGGTCTAAAAATGCGTTTTTCACATCTTTGCCGATTTTTGGAAAACGGGCCATGCTAGGAGGGCGTGCTTGGATTCGTTTATTTCGTTTCGTCGTGCTCTTTACGGGAATGTAGGTGTCGAAAAGGTGAACCTAGGGTTTTGGGTCTAAAAATGCGTTTTTCACATTTTTGCCCATTTTTGGAAAACGGAAAACGTGATGATGACGTGTGTGAATGTTTTTTTATACGCATGCACACTTGAGGGGTTTTGTAAGAGGGCGGGCTTTTTAAATGATGATTTATAAATGAGTTTTTTAATATGTATTGAAATAAGTCCTAAAAAAACTAATAGGTCATCGGCTTTTTACTATCTCGCTAACCAATAATCGGATTTAAACCTATGAGGTGTCGTAGGACTCGTGGTGAACTCCCCTTTTCTATGGACAGGGTATATCCACCCGAAGATAAAAACTACCCTTACCCGGGGGATGAAATAGTAATTTATTTTTTGTACGCCTGCGCATTTTGGGGATTTTGTAAAAGAGCGGGCTTTTTAAATAATGATTTATAAATGAGTGTTTTAATATGTATTTAAAGAAAGCCAAAAACTAATAGGTCATCAGCTTTTTAGTATCTCGCTAACCAATAATCGGATTTACACCTATGGGGTGTCGTAGGACTCGTGGTGAACTCCCCTTTCCTATGGACGGGGTATATTCACTTCAAAATAAAAACTACCCTTACCCGGGGGATGAAATAGTATTTTTTTGTATGCCTACGAACTTGACGGCTTTTGTAAGAGGGCGGGCTTTTTAAATGATGATTTATAGATGAGTGTTTTTTTTAATATTTATTGAAATAAACCCCAAAAACTAATAGGTCATCGGCTTTTTAATATCTCGCTAACCAATAATCGGATTTAAACCTATGAGGTGTCGTAGGACTCGTGGTGAACTCCCCTTTTCTATGGACGGGGTATATTCACCCCAAAATAAAAACTACCCTTACCCGGGGGGGGGGGGGGGTAAATAATATTTTTTGAATGTGCACGCACGGACGGCTTTTGTCAAAAGGACCTAACTACACGTTTGTTAATATTTTCTGAACCCCTCATGGGATTTTGCCATAGGCAGTATCCTAGCCCTGGGGGTGACGCCCCGTTTTTGAATGTATGATTCATTTTTGTCAAAAGGGCCTAACTACACTTTTGTTCATATTTCGCCAACCAATCATGCTAGGGACTTGTATGAGGGGTCCTAGCACTTGGGGCGACGTCCCCCTTTGCGGGGTGAAACTACCCCCCAAAATTGAAAAATCCATATCTCGGAAACGAAGAATCCTAAAATTAGGTGTGATAGCTAAAAAAAATAGGGGATGATATGGGCTTTTACCTCGATTGGTCATTTCACCCCTAAAACAGTAAATAGTCATGTTATGGGGGAAAAACGTGTTAAACACCTAAAAATGATAAATGAATCTAAGATCTTTTGTTTTTGATCAAAAATAGCAGGGGGGTGAAAACAACCCCCCCAAATTGAAAAATCCATATCTAGGAAACGAAAAAGCCTAAAATTAGGTGTGATAGTTTAAAAAATAGGGGATGATATAGGCTTTTACCTCGACTGGTCATTTCACCACTAAAACAGTTAATAGTCATGTTATGGGGAAAAAACGTGTTAAACACCTAAAAATGATAAATGAACCTAAGATCTTTTGTTTTTGATGAAAAATAGCAGGGGGGTGAAAACAAACCCCCAAATTGAAAAATCCATATCTAGGAAACGAAGAAGCCTAAAATTACGTGTGATAGCTTAAAAAATAGGGGATGATATGGGCTTCTACCTCGATTGGTCATTTCACCCCTAAAACAGTAAATATTCATGTTATGGGGGAAAAATGTGTTATACACCTAAAAGCATAAGCATCTGTGAAACCATGCTTTAATGGACATGTGTATGGAGGATGATGGTTATTATTATTATTAGGTAATTATGGATTAATGTGTGTATAGATAACTAACCAGTGGGGAGCGTGGATGGCGCAGGTGCTTAGCTGCTCGTCTTTACCCGGACAGCTGGGGTTCAAATCCCGGTGACAGCAGGGGTTGGAATTTTCACCTGAAAAATCACGTGGCGTCAGGAAGGGCATTCGGCCTTAAATCCTCGGCCAAAACCAAAATGAGCCTGGTTGGCTCCGGCGACTCAAACTAATTGGGAAAACAAGAAGAAAAAATTGTAACTCACCAGTAATAGTAAACATTGGTTTGAGGTGTTGAAGAAGTCAGGATGGCCAACCCTTTGCCAAAAACGTTTTACCTGTATATCCTGTTGCAGCCTTTAGAAAAAAAAATCGAACCGGGGCCTCTGTGGTGACAGTGGAGTTATATTCATGATGCATTTTAAACAAACATAGGCTTGCATACTACCGCTGGGTTGAATCTGCACAGAGACACTGACTTTGGTTTGTCTAGTGTGCCTTGGTGATAACAGCACAGCGATCTTGTCAGCAAGTTTCATATTACTCATCTGCTTGATAGCGGACGTGCTGTGCACATGACTAAATCATCGTTAAGTTTGACAAAGGCTTAGTGAAGCTTATTGCAACCTTGAAATGAATGTCATGGTATAGTCGGGGTTGGAAGCCAAGACCTTAGGGTTGACAACCAAGTAGGTTAACCACTACACGGTGAGATGGTCAAATAATAATGTAACAGAACATATAGAAACGTTTTCTATAGTTTAACGAATTGGCATACCATGAGAAGTGTAGGTAATGGAAATTGAATCCTTAGCTGATGATTGTACTACTTTCCATGCCCACGTATAAGCTATCATGTTAGAAAAAGAATTGTATGGCTTGTTTTAAACGGAGAATAATTTGTTTACTGTGAAACACAAATCTGAATTTAAAAAAAGTCCTCTCGGCACGCCGGAAGGCGGAGGTAGATTTCACCGGACAAACTTGGGGATAGGCGAAAATAGGCAGAATATGCAGGTTTTCGTAGAAGGATCAGACCCCATTTATTGCGAGAAGGTATTTTATAATTGGAGCTTAATTAACTTTGTTTTTCGTCATTTTATGCTTATTTAAAAAAATTATTGTCTTATGTGGAACGGTAGCCTTTTTGTCATTTGGGGTCCATTTTTATACTTGTGGTCACACTGTCCTTATGCAAGGTTTCGACACTGATGTGTAACTATGTAACGGTCTGTTACTTCTTCACGCAAAATTATATCTCCCGCAGAGATTTTGGTTGGTTCCTCAGTTTAGGGGCTGCGACAACGCGGTCATGTAACCCTGTGTACTTATGAATGGCTGTATTAGTCTGTAATTCAGGTAATGACTGCAGACGGTCAATTTCAAGCAGTAGTTCCTAATGTTGCTACCAGGTACTACCGTCAACGACACCTACCTGTGAACTTGGCTACTAAATGCCACCACAACCAGCAACTCGCAACGAACGTTGGAACTTCCCCTCCAAAGGAAAGCATACTAAGGGATTTTTAGCGCTCTTAGAAAATCCGACGACTTCGGCCGGCTTTGAACTCGCAACCTTGGGCATAGACATTCAGCATGCTTGCTACCAGTTACGTCACCGAAGCCGCTTCCCACTTAGTCAGATGTCAAAGTCAACCCCTGGCACCATCCAGCCCATGACGGGCTAAGGCCGACCAAGCGACCGCTGCCCAGCCATTTGGCCTGCAGATATTGGGGTGACGAGTGATCATCGCGTCGGGTCCCCTCGGCTGTTAATCTTGGTATTCGTGATCGGGGTGCTGTCTCACTGTCAGACAGCTACTCAATTGTCCTCACGAGGCTGAGTGCACCCCGTTCCAACCCTCACGTCAGTTTTAAAATCTCTGACGGAGCCGGGGATCGAACCCGGGGCCTCCGGGTGAGAGGCAGGCGCGCTACCCCAAGACCACGGAGCCGGCTTAGTCAGATGGAAATACTGAATCTGATCTCGTGCAAGTGCGTTATCATGGCAACGTCAGATGTCTCATCCCTCATCAATTTTGTAGTGTAGCCATGGCAACCTCTGATAGTTCTTGGCATTTTCTTATAATTCCGAAATCATTTTTCTCATCCCTTGGCGTAATGGCGGGTCATATCAAAAATTATTTCAGACAAACGTTTTAGGTAATTAATAGGGGAATAATGTCCAATTTGTACGGTTTTGATATTGTGCCTATTAAGAGAGATATGATTAATGTTTCCCGAAAAAAAACCTTTTTCCCACCCCTTTGGTCAATGGTTGGTGCTATAAAAAGAACTCTTCAAACATAAATTTAATATATGCTATTTGCTAATAGGATTTGACACTGGAATTATTTTACAAGTAGTTATTTTAATGACCAACAGAGTTTAATGTTAACAAGGCACAGCTCTATTTGAAATTTCGAATAACATGTTGCATGTTATACATCATATGCAACTACTGTAAGGCTTGTGATTTATTTAATGCCTTTAACCCTATATCAAACACTCAGTTTGCAATACTGATAACTGCAATGTTACTTAAAGAAATTGAAACAAAACAAAAACCGGCATTGAAAAACCAAAAAGTGGTTGAGCATATATATAGTGGGGAAAAGAAAAGTTTTGTAAACACTAATGTCCAACAAGACTAATTAAATCAGTAACTGTCAGGGTGGCCGAGTGGTTAAGGCGTTTGACTTAAGATCAAATTTCCAAATATATAAGGAAGCAAGGGTTCGAATCCCTTCCCTGACATAACTATTGCTTGAACATGCAAGAAAAAAGAAATATACACAAACTATGTTTATCAATTTAATCAATTTTTTTTTTTTTTTTTTACAAGAGATAGACACACAGAATACAGCTCTTTTGGTTTATCAGTTCTTTTAAACATAACACTTGTTGAAAATTATTTTTTAGGGGATGGGGCTATTGCTACGTTGACCCATCACACAATAATAGCAGCTTTACGAAGTTCATTTTCTATATTTAATAGTTCTTTCTCATAACCAATATGACCAAGCTGTTTACAGGCATGCAAGAGCTGTAGACGTTCGACTAATATATTAGGATCGTTCCATTTACTATTTTTTATGAATGGTTTCAGAATCTCGGGAAGCAGTTCATCATTATCACCATCATTATGATTATCATCCTCATTATTATAATCATTTTCATAATGATGATCATTATCATCGTTATCATTACCATGATAATTTCCACCTGTGTCCACAGTCTGTTCATTGGTTTGAGTTGTCTTTGATAGTGTTGAAAGCTTCTTTTTAGATGTGCTAGAATGCTTTAACATTGTTATGTTATTGTTACCACTATTACCTTTCCCCACTAACTTTTTGATGGGGTATATTGTCTCTGATAGGGTTGAGGGCTTTTGAGATGTGGGTGCATGTCTGAACATGGGTTTCACAGGAGGTGTTAAAGGTTTCTCATTAAACAACTCCCAACAGCATGAGTGCGTTGTAGTGTATTAAACTTGAGGTTAATATTATCTTGAGCAGCACTATCTTTCTCTTGGACTTGGTTTCTTGCTTTGGTTTGGGGTTTCCTTACATTTAGACTAGCGTGATTATTAAGTGGGAGGCTGGACATGACTTTTTATTACCCAAAAACATTTTCCTTTTTGCCAGCCTCCCACCGCCATTCATCTGTGACGTCATAGCCAGTCTCAAAGCAAGTCTATACTTGTAGAACATGCCATGTGACAAGGTTAGGTTTACTGAGCTGAGGTTAACTTAGGTTAGCTAGCTCTATCTGACTCCTAGCCAATCATTAACCTTAAAAGCACTCTAGAGTTCTTGGAATCTGTTCATGTAATTATTATTCTTGACAGTACCTTGGAAATTACACCCTGAAAAATATCAATCCCCTTGATTTTTTTTAAACTGTTATTATTATTATTATTATTATTAGCCAAGTCACTTTACTAAAATTTAATTTATGTGTATTAGTTGATATGAAAGTCTCTACAACCAGCCATGCTTGCACCCACATTTTGCTTTCACTTTTGCTCCCATATTAATGCCAACTCTTATAACTATAAGCAACAGCAAAATGTAAATGGAATAATATTTCTGATAATGTTCAAAACAAAAGTCCTGAGGTCTTGCTTGGGTTTGAATTCTCAACTATGATTGTCAGCCAATGAGTTACACTACAGAAAACTTTTTATTTTTGTGTTGTGTTGCATGATAATTTGCCCATTTCACGATGCAGTGGCTAGTATACTTGGGTGTTATCCCAGAGGTTTTGGGTTCTAACTCGACTATGGCCAGAATTTAATTTTTGATCTGAGAGTTGGAAGGTTAGGTTAGGTGAAGTTAGGTTAGGTGAAATTAGGTTGGGTGAAGTTAGGTTAGGTTAGGTTAGGGGAGATTGTTTTAGTAAAACACCACATTTGCCCCCACTTTTTACTCACACATTTTGCTCCCACTTTGTGCACTCACTTTTGCTCGCTCTTTTTGCTCCCACTTTTGCTTTCACATTTGCTCCCACTTTCTGCTCCCATATTTGCTCACACTTGTTTGCTCCCACTTCTGCTTACACGTTTTGCTCCCACTTTTTGCTCCCACATTTTTTTTGCTTTCCATATTAATGTCAACTCTTATAACCACAAGCAGCAGCAGCAAAATGCAAATGGAATAATATTTCTGATAATGTTCAAAACAAAAGTCCTGAGGTCTTGGGGTTGAATTCCCAAACTATGGTTGACAGCCAATGAGTTACACAACAGGAAACTTTTACTTTATGTTGTGTTGCATGGTAATTTGCTCATTTTTGCGGTGTAGTGGCTAGTATACTTGTGTGCTATCCCTGAAGTCTTGGGTTCCAACTCAACTATGTCTAGAATTTAATTTTGATCTGAGAGTTGAAAGTTAGGTTAGGTAAAGTTAGATTAGGTAAAGTTAGGTTAGGTGAAGTTATGATGGGTTAGGTTAGGTAAAGTTCAGTCAAGTTAGGTTAGGTGAAGTTAGGTTAGGTTAGGTTAGTTTAGGTTAGGTTAGGTGAGGTGAGGTTAGGTTAGGTGAAGTTAGGTTTGGTGAGGTTAGGTGAGGTTAGGTTTGGTTAGGTTATGACTAAGTTTGTAATGTCTAGTTGTTTTAGAAAAACACCATTTTTGCTCTCATATTTGCTTCCATATTTTCTTTGCACTTTAATCTATCTTGACTTGTGTATTTACTTTTGCTGGTATATTTGTTGACATATTTGTTAGCATATTTGCTCCCACTTTTTATATTTGCTTGCTCCCACATTTGATCCCATATTTGCTCCCACTTTTTGCTCACAGTTATTTTTTTCTCCCACATTTGCTGCCACTTTTGCTTCCCACTTTTTACCCCCCACATTTGCTCCCACTTTTTGCACGTATATATGCTCCCTCATTAAACTATTGTTGTTATTACCAAGTTGTCTTTACTAGAGATTAGTTTGTGCTTGACAGTTGATATGGAAGTATCAGTGACTAGGTATGGTAAGCCTTATTTATACTATAAAGGATATTCATATATTGTGAAACGAAGCAATAAAAATGGAACTGTTATTTGGCGCTGTTCAAAGCAACGATCGAAACAGTGTCGAGGAATGCTTAAAACAAAAGAATTGGACGTACTTCCTTCAAACAATCATGAATGTAAACTTAATAATCACGCTAGTCTAAATGTAAGGAAACCCCAAACCAAAGCAAGAAACCAAGTCCAAGAGAAAGATAGTGCTGCTCAAGATAATATTAACCTCAAGTTTAATACACTACAACGCACTCATGCTGTTAGCGAGTTGTTTAATGAGAAAAATTTAACACCTCCTGTGAAACCCATGTTCAGACATGCAACCACATCTCAAAAGCCCTCAACCCTATCAGAGACAATATACCCCATCAAAAATTTAGTGGGGAAAGGTAATAGTGGTAATAATAACATAACAATGTTAAAGCATTCTAGCACATCTAAAAAGAAGCTTTCAACACTATCAAAGACAACTCAAACCAATGAACAGACTGTGGACACAGGTGGAAATTATCATGGTAATGATAACGATGATAATGATCATCATTATGAAAATGATTATAATAATGAGGATGATAATCATAATGATGGTGATAATGATGAACTGCTTCCCGAGATTCTGAAACCATTCATAAAAAATAGTAAATGGAACGATCCTAATATATTAGTCGAACGTCTACAGCTGTCTGCATGCCTGTAAACAGCTTGGTCATATTGGTTATGAGAAAGAGCTATTAAATATAGAAAATGAACTTCGTAAAGCTGCTATTATTGTGTGATGGGTCAACGTAGCAACAGCCCCATCCCCTAAAAAATAATTTTCAACAAGTGTTATGTTTAAAAGAACTGATTAACCAAAAGAGCTGTATTCTGTGTGTCTATCTCTTGTAAAAAAAATAATAAAAAAATGATTAAATTGATAAACATAGTTTGTGTATATTTCTTGTTTTCTTGCATGTTCAAGCAATAGTTATGTCAGGGAAGGGATTCGAACCCTTGCTTCCTTATATATTTGGAAATTTGATCTTAAGTCAAACGACTTAACCACTCGGCCACCCTGACAGTTACTGATTTAATTAGTCTTGTTGGACATTAGTGTTTACAAAACTTTTCTTTTCCCCTTTATATATATGCTCAACCACTTTTTGGTTTTTCAATGCCGGTTTTTGTTTTGTTTCAATTTTTTTAATAACATTGCAGTTATCAGTATTGCAAACTGAGTGTTTAATATAGGGTTAAAGGCATTAAATAAATCACAAGCCTTACAGTAGTTGCATATGATGTATAACATGCAACATGTTATTCAAAATTTCAAATAGAGCTGTGCCTTGTTAACATTAAACTCTGTTGGTCATTAAAATAACTACTTGTAAAATAATTCCAGTGTCAAATCCTATTAGCAAATAGCATATATTAAATTTATGTTTGAAGAGTTTTTTTTATAGCAACAACCATTGACCAAAGGGGTGGGATAAAGGTGGGTTTTTCGGGAAACATTAATCATATCTCTCTTAATAGGCACAATATCAAAACCGTACAAATTGGACATTATTCCCCTAATAATTACCTATAACTTTTGTCTGAAATAATTTTTGATATGACCCGCCATTACGCCAAGGGATGAGAAAAACGATTTCGGAATTATAAGAAAATGCCAAGAGCTATCAGAGGTTGCCATGGCTACACTACTAAATTGATGAGGGATGAGACATCTGACGTTGCCATGACAACGCACTAGCACGAGATCAGATTCAGTATTTCCATCTGACTAAGCCGGCTCCGTGGTCTTGGGGTAGCGCGCCTGCCTCTCACCCGGAGGCCCCGGGTTCGATCCCCGGCTCCGTAAGGGATTTTAAAACTGACGTGAGGGTTGGAACGGGGTGCACTCAGCCTCGTGAGGACAATTGAGTAGCTGTCTGACAGTGAGACAGCACCCCGATCACGAATACCAAGATTAACAGCCGAGGGGACCCGACGCGCTGATCACTCGTCACCCCAATATCTGCAGGCCAAATGGCTGGGCAGCGGTCGCTTGGTCGGCCTTAGCCCGTCATGGGCTGGATGGTGCCAGGGGTTGACTTTGACAACTGACTAAGTGGGAAGCGGCTTCGGTGACGTAACTGGTAGCAAGCATGCTGAATGTCTATGCCCAAGGTTGCGAGTTCAAAGCCGGCCGAAGTCGTCGGATTTTCTAAGAGCGCTAAAAATCCCTCAGTATGTTTTTCTTTGGAGGGGAAATTCCAACGTTCGTTGCGAGTTGCTGGTTGTGGTGGCATTTAATAGCCAAGTTCACAGGTAGGTGTCGTTGACGGTAGTACCTGGTAGCAACATTAGGAACTACTGCTTGAAATTGACCGTCTGCAGTCATTACCTGAATTACAGACTAATACAGCCATTCATAAGTACACAGGGTTACATGACCGCGTTGTCGCAGCCCCTAAACTGAGGAACCAACCAAAATCTCTGCGGGAGATATAATTTTGCGTGAAGAAGTAACAGACCGTTACATAGTTACACATCAGTGTCGAAACCTTGCATAAGGACAGTGTGACCACAAGTATAAAAATGGACCCCAAATGACAAAAAGGTTACCGTTCCACATAAGACAATAATTTTTTTCAAATAAGCATAAAATGACGAAAAAAAAAGTTAATTAAGCTCCAATTATAAAATACCTTCTCGCAATAAATGGGGACTGATCCTTCTACGAAAACCTGCATATTCTGCCTATTTTCGCCTATCCCCAAGTTTGTCCGGTGAAATCTACCTCCGCCTTCCGGCGTGCCGAGAGGACTTTTTTTTAAATTCAGATTTGTGTTTCACAGTAAACAAATTATTCTCCGTTTAAAACAAGCCATACAATTCTTTTTCTAACATGATAGCTTATACGTGGGCATGGAAAGTAGTACAATCATCAGCTAAGGATTCAATTTCCATTACCTACACTTCTCATGGTATGCCAATTCGTTAAACTATAGAAAACGTTTCTATATGTTCTGTTACATTATTATTTGACCATCTCACCGTGTAGTGGTTAACCTACTTGGTTGTCAACCCTAAGGTCTTGGCTTCCAACCCCGACTATACCATGACATTCATTTCAAGGTTGCAATAAGCTTCACTAAGCCTTTGTCAAACCTAACGAGGATCTAGTCATGTGCAGAGCACGTCCGCTATCAAGCAGATGAGTAATATGAAACTTGCTGACAAGATCGCTGTACTGTTATCACCAGGGCACACTAGACAAACCAAAGTCAGTGTCTTTGTGATGATTCAACCCAGCGGCAGTATGCAAGCCTATGTTTGTTTAAAATGCATCATGAATATAACTCCACTGTCACCACAGGGGCCGCGGTTCGATTTTTTTCTAAAGGCTGCAACAGGATATACAGGTAAAACTTTTTTGGCAAAGGGTTGGCCATCCTGACTTCTTCACCTCAAACCAATGTTTACTATTACTGGTGAGTTACCATTTTTTCTTCTTGTTTTCCCAATTAGTTTGAGTCGCCGGAGCCAACCAGGCTCATTTTGGTTTTGGCCGGGGATTTAAGGCCGAATGCCCTTCCTGACGCCACGTGATTTTTCAGGTGAAAATTCCAACCCCTGCTGTCACCGGGATTTGAACCCCAGCTGTCCGGGTAAAGACGAGCAGCTAAGCACCTGCGCCATCCACGCTCCCCACTGGTTAGTTATCTATACACACATTAATCCATAATTACCTAATAATAATAATAACCATCATCCTCCATACACATGTCCATTAAAGCATGGTTTCACAGATGCTTATGCTTTTAGGTGTATAACACATTTTTTCCTCATAACATGACTATTTACTGTTTTAGGGGTGAAATGACCTATCCAGGTAAAAGCCTATATCATCCCCTATTTTTAAGCTATCACACGTAATTGTAGGCTTCTTCGTTTCCTAGATATGGATTTTTCAATTTTGGGGGCTGTTTTCACCCCCCTGCTATTTTTCATCAAAAACAAAAGATCTTAGGTTCATTTATCATTTATAGGTGTTTAACACGTTTTCCCCCCATAACATGACTATTTACTGTTTTAGGGGTGAAATGACCAATCGAGGTAGAAGCCCATATCATCCCCTATTTTTAAGCTATCACACGTAATTTTAGGCTTCTTCGTTTCCTAGATATGGATTTTTCAATTTGGGGGGTTGTTTTCACCCCCCTGCTATTTTTCATCAAAATCAAAAGATCTTAGGTTCATTTATCATTTTTAGGTGTTTGACACGTCTTTTCCCCATAACATGACTATTAACTGTTTTAGTGGTGAAATGACCTATCGAGGTAAAAGCCTATATCATCCCCTATTTTTTAAGCTATCACACCTAATTTTAGGCTTCTTCGTTTCCTAGATATGGATTTTTCAATTTGGGCGGGTTGTTTTCACCTCCCCTGCTATTTTTCATCAAAAACAAAAGATCTTAGATTCATTTATCATTTTTAGGTGTTTAACACGTTTTTCCCCCATAACATGACTATTTACTGTTTTATGGGTGAAATGACCAATCGAGGTAAAAGCCCATATCATCCCCTATTATTTAAGCTATCACACTTAATTTTAGGATTCTTCGTTTCCGAGACATGGATTTTTCAATTTTGGGGGTGGTTTCCACCCCCTGCTATTTTTCATCAAAAACAAAAGATCTTAGGTTCATTAATCATTTTTAGGTATTTAACACGTTTTTTTCCCATAACATTTACTGATTTAGGGGTGAAATGATCAATCGAGATAAAAGCCCTAATCATCCCCTATCTTTTAAGCTATCACACCTAATTTTAGGATTCTTCGTTTCCGAGATATGGATTTTTCAATTTTGGGGGGTAGTTTCACCCAGCAAAGGGGGACGTCGTCCCAAGTGCTAGGACCCCTCATACAAGTCCCTAGCATGATTGGTTAGCGAGATATGAACAAAAGTGTAGCTAGGCCCTTTTGACAAAAATGAATCATACATTCAAAAACGGGGCGTCACCCCCAGGGCTAGGATACTGCCTATGGCAAAATCCCATGAGGGGTTCAGAAAATATTAAAAAACGTGTAGTTAGGTCCTTTTGACAAAAGCCGTCCGTGCGCGCACATTCAAAAAATATTACTTACCCCCCCCCCCTTCGGGTAAGGGTAGTTTTTATTTTGGGGTGAATATACCCCGTCCATAGAAAAGGGGAGTTCACCACGAGTCCTACGACACCTCATAGGTTTAAATCCGATTATTGGTTAGCGAGATAGTAAAAAGCCGATGACCTATTAGTTTTTGGGGTTTATTTCAATAAATATTAAAAAAAACACTCATCTATAAATCATCATTTAAAAAGCCCGCCCTCTTACAAAAGCCGTCAAGTTCGTAGGCATACAAAAAAAATACGATTTCATCCCCCGGGTAAGGGTAGTTTTTATTTTGGAGTGAATATACCCCGTCCATAGAAAAGGGGAGTTCACCACGAGTCCTACGACACCCCATAGGTTTAAATCCCATTATTGGTTAGCGAGATACTAAAAAGCTGATGACCTATTAGTTTTTGGCTTTCTTTAAATACATATTAAAACACTCATTTATAAGTCATTATTTAAAAAGCCCGCTCTTTTACAAAATCCCCAAATGCGCAGGCGTACAAAAAATAAATTACTATTTCATCCCCCGGGTAAGGGTAGTTTTTATTTTCGGGTGGATATACCCCGTCCATAGAAAAGGGGAGTTCACCACGAGTCCTACGACACCTCATAGGTTTAAATCCGATTATTGGTTAGCGAGATAGTAAAAAGCCGATGACCTATTAGTTTTTTTGGGACTTATTTCAATACATATTAAAAAACTCATTTATAAATCATCATTTAAAAAGCCCGCCCTCTTACAAAACCCCTCAAGTGCGCAAGCGTATAAAAAAACATTCACACACGTCATCATCACGTTTTCCGTTTTCCAAAAATCGGCAAAAATGTGAAAAACGCATTTTTAGACCCAAAACCCTAGGTTCACCTTTTCGACACCTACATTCCCGTAAAGAGCACGACGAAACGAAATAAACGAATCCAAGCACGCCCTCCTAGCATGGCCCGTTTTCCAAAAAATCGGCAAAAATGTGAAAAACGCATATTTAGACCCAAAACCCTAGGTTCACCTTTTCGACACCTACATTCCCGTAAAGAGCACGACGAGACGAAAAAAACGAATCCAAGCACGCCCTCCTAGTATGGCCCGTTTTCCAAAAAATCGGCAAAAATGTGAAAAACGCATTTTTAGACCCAAAACCCTAGGTTCACCTTTTCGACACCTACATTCCCGTAAAGAGCACGACGAAACGAAATAAACGAATCCAAGCACGCCCTCCTAGCATGGCTCCTTCGATTCCAAGGTCGCGGGGGCTCACAACTTGCTTTTGAAAGCACCCCCCCCCCCTTACCACGTTTTTATTTTGATGTGGATATACCCCGTCCATGGAAAAAGAGAGTTCACCACGAGTCCTACGACACCTCATAGGTTTAAATCCGATTATTAGTTAGCGAGATAGTAAAAAGCCGATGACCTATTAGTTTTTATGGTTTATTTCAATACATATTAAAAAACATTCATTTTTAAATCATCATTTAAAAAGCCCGCCCTCTTACAAAACTCCTCAAGTGCGCATGCATATAAAAAACATTCATCGCCAAAATGTCCAAATACAACATGTTTACCCCAAATGGCGTTTCCCAATTCCATCCATTTTAAAAATGAACCTCACCATCACCTAGAGCGGAAAAAATACCATCTAAACGACACCTCACTCAACCCTACTCCTCCCCCACCACCTAACCCTTTCCCAACATAGCCATACATATTCAAGCACGAGCGCGACTTGAGGAAACCAACACTACCCCACTACTCGCGAATTACCTTTTAGTTTTGGTCTTTTAATTAAATTAAGAGGCTATAGGAAAGTAGGGGACGTCACTACGAGTGCTAGGACACCCTGTATGTTCTAATCCCATGTTTGGTTAGCGAGATATCAGGTTCGGGGCCGATACGAGGGTGGCTCAATAAGAAGGGAAGCATTTCTCTCCTCATCCCACTACTCCAGTTGCATTATTAATTTCTGAGGTAATTATATTAATGTAATAGTTTTAAATGGAATTCATGATTCCTGCCTTCACTATAGCCATTCATTATTTATATATTTCGTATGGCAAAATAAGGATACATTGCGCCAAAGAACTAAAAACTAACAGATTACGAACAGGTTAAAATATATACAATATTTACAGAGTAGATTGTAGGTACCGGGACAATTTGGATAGTTCCTTCAAATCTCCTCCTTGGACACAAATCGAACCTACTGCGGTCAGGTTTTGGCCTTTATAAGTCATATTGAAGAGCCTCCGTGGCTTAGGCGGCAGCACGCCGGCCACTCACCGCTGGGTCCGTGGTTCCAATCCCGGTCACTCCATGTGAGATTTGTGCTGGACAAAGCGGAGTCAGACAGGTTTTTCTCCGGATACTCCGGTTTTCCCTGTCACAATTTAATTCCAGCAACACTCTCCCTATCATTTCATTTCATCTGTCATTCATTTAATCATTGCCCCAGGGGAGTGCGACAGGCATCGGCAGCCGGCACAGATCATATCCTTGCCGCTAGATGGGGGCTTTATTCCTTTCCCTGACCCGGTCGGTCGACTGGAAGCAGGCTGTGGATTTTCATTTCAAGTCATATTGAGAATGGATTTCAAGACAAGAAGGAGACCATTGCAGTTTTTGTGGGCTTGACCTCAGCATATGACACAGTATGGCAACAAGGAATGATTCTGAAATTCTTGAAGATTATTCTTTGTAAGACCCTTGCCACTCTACTCAATAACATGCTATGCAGTATAATATTTCAAGTGCATTTAAACGGCAATTTGAGTACACCCTTAGTAATGGTTTACCACAAGGGCCAGTTATTGCACCACTACTCTTCAACATCTACACCGCAGATCTTCCGGCAACTGCTTTCAGGAAAATTATGTATGCAGATGGCATCACTCTGACTGCCCAGGCCAATGATTTTAAAGCAGCTGAAACGATACGTACAGAGGATCTCCAAAAATTGAAAAAAAAAATTCATTGTGACTTAAACCTAACTTTAACAAGACCGAAGTTAGCTGCTTCCATCTAGAACATCCAAAAGCCAGTCATATACCTCAAGTAGAATTCAAAGGCCAACGATTACAATATAATGTTTGACAAATTTATCTGAGAGTCACATTGGACCAGACTTTGACGAATAAAAACCTTCTCAGTAACACCGCAGCAAATATCAAAACTAGGAATAACATCTTGCAAGAACTCAGTGGAACGGGTTGGGGCGCAACTGCAACGCTCCAGCGAACGTCAGCTCCTGTCTTAGTCTACCCAGTTACAGAATACTGCTGTCCTTTGTGGCTTAATAGTGCACACACTGCAAAAGTTGATACGCAACTGAATGATACAATGAGGACAATATCAGGCACCATCAAATCCACACCTTTTAAGTGGTTGCCAGTGCTATCCAACATCCACCCGTTTCATGTACGAAGAACAGCTCAGAAAAACGTATGGTGGAAATGTCGCAGTAATCCCCAACTGCACATACACCAGGACTAAAATGCTAAGAAAATGGTGGATTGATTCCAGAAATCCTCCATAGAAGCTGTGGGAGGAGCTAATTTCATCACATTTCGCTGCTGACCAGACCTGGAATGAAGAACGAGCTGCATCAAAACCTGCCCATCTGGGTTTAATAACTGATCCCTGCAGCGAACCACCTGGATTCAATTTACCGATAAAGGTGTGGTCATCATTGAACAGGGTCCGCACAAATCACGGACGATGCAATTTGTGGCTGCACTAGTCCATTCTGCGACTGTGCCATGTACCTCAGACCATTCAGCATAGCCATTCTTAATTAGATGAGTTTAGCAATGTATTTATTTTGAAAGTCAGACAAGTATTTTTGACATAAAATCGTATTACAACTTGTAGTTTATCGTGGATGAGCCTGGTGTTGTTGAATGAAGTGTGATCCGTTAGCACACAAGAGCTACCTGGAGACAAAGCAACACAGTTACAATCCCAGCTAGAAACACAAGCTTGTGTTCTCCAAATGCACTCGTTTGTACAGCACTTGATTTCTCTGATTTGAGAGACACTTTGTTGATGTATGATACCTATACAGTTCTGTTGAAAATTCTATAAATTGAATTACAACCGAGTTACAATTACAATTTTGCTAGAAAAATAATACGTGTGCCCCCAAACAACCCAAATGTTTTACGTGTATTTTTTCCCATTTTTCCTAAGTGCCCTTTGTTGACCAACGATACTAAATATCAGATTGTTGGCTCTTCTGGAAGGAAGAAAAACAAATTATTGAGTGATTGAGTAGGGCATTTTCTCTTTATTGATATAGATAAATGTTTTGAACCCATGAAATATAAATCAGATAATGATAGCCTAAATTCGTTCGTGTAAAAACAAAAGCCTTTAGAACTACGCGTTTGGAATGTACAAAATGATGAACATTTTCAGCTAATACTATTTATGGTGGAATGTACCCTTAATGAGATAAATGTGAAAATCTGTCGCGGGAAATAAGACATTTCAAGTCCATCTCGTTGCGTAGTGACTAGCATTCTTGGTTGTCACCGCAGAGGCCCGGGTTCGATTCCCGGCTCTGCCAAGAAATTTGATTCTGCTGTGAGGGGGGAACGCGGTACACTCAGCCTCCAGAGGCAAAACGAGAAGAAGCGGGTTCGATTCCTACCTCATTCCGTGATTTCCCACTTCTTCTTCAGGCAAATGGCGGGGTGGGTCTTAACTTACAGGAAGTCCACGGCTACGTCCTACGCAAATCCTACTAAAATTACAAATACACACACTAGAACAGACATCACAGTGACCCAGGTTATCAGACAAATTCTACACACATCCAACTACACGGGGATACATGACCACGATGTCGCAAAGCCCCTAAAAAGAATCAACAATAACAAGACAATTCTAGTGTCTGCAATCACTTCATTTCCTCACAGACGAACTGGCTTTGTTTGCACGGGCTCATGTCTTACGCCGTCCGCCACATTTGAAGGAGACAGAAATGTTATATTTGAGTACATGTGATCCAATCAAGCTGCTTCTTTCTTTACTTTTGATTTGTTTTTCTCTTGCTGGGTTAGCTGTAACTGAGCTTACGCTCGGCTACCAGTTAAAATCCGATTGTAAACCCATTTCATTTCTATGGCATAATACGAGTATGTACATTCGAATAGTTATGCATTTTGCATATTATGCAATTGCATATTTGGGACAGTTTTAACTTAACAGTGCATATTTAGGGTTTTCCTCCTGTTAGTAGATATTTCAAAAACATTCTTAATATTGAGTGTAGACATCAGCTTCTGTAGGACACTTTTAAAATATTGGACATGTATTTCAGGTAACAGGAATGTTGGGCAGTGCTGGGTTTGCATCGTGTTTAAATTTAGCAACACTAGCCCTACATCCGGTCATAGCTTTGTCTACCTGCAATGCAATTAGGCGGGGACTGATTCTTGGTATTTCTCGTAAAGCAGGTTAACTTTTCTTCATTCCGTAAATAGTTACCTTTCATGCACACTTAGTTCTTTTCAGTCTTACTTTCGTCGAGTTGAAACAGGCTGTGGTTCATAGCACGTTAAATAGCTACTGTATTTAAGATGCCTAAGGAAAAGAGAACTGTTAATGAGGTAATGAAAGGGTATGTACGAGAGTTTCAAGACTTTTCAACTGACGGAAGTGTATTGTTTTGCAAATACTGTAGCACAGTCGAAAACGCAACTAAAAAGTATCAAATTCAACAACATCTTCAAACAACAAAACACAATAAATTGAAAGAAGTAAACCTGAAACAAAAACACCTGGTTCTTGTAACCCCTGCTTTAGTTAAACCTGGACCAGCACGTGGTAAATTCAATGAAGATCTGTGTAAAGCATTTCTCTCAGCATATGTACCGTTGGCTAAACTAAACAATAAGAACTTAGTTCAGTTTCTGCAGGAGTATACGAAACAACCAGTCCCAGATGAATCAACAATTAGGAAGAATTACGTTCCTGAGCTTTACAATGTAACGTTAGGTAAACTAAGGGAAAGAGCTCATGAAAAATATATCTGGGTCTCACTAGACGAAACAACGGACGTAGATCAATGATATGTAGCTAACTTTGTGTTTGGAATTTTAGGAGAAGAAGAAGAGGGAGACAAATCATATCTAATAATTATGGCTGTGTTGCCTAAGGTGAATCACTCAACAGTTGCTGCATTTTTCAATGATGCACTTTCTTGTTTGTGGCCATCAGGCATTCTTTACGATCATGTTATCGTGGCCTGCACGGATGCCGCACCTTACATGTGTAAAGCCATGGGAGGTCTTGGGATATTATATCCCAAGATGATACACGTCACATGTGTAGCACATGGACTTCGTCGAGTCGCTGAAGCAGTCCGGGCTTCCTTTCCTGAAGTAAACACGTTGATCTCCACAGTGAAAAGAGTGTTCCTGTAGGCTCCAAGTCACAAAGATTATTTTTTTTATGCAGTTCATGATGTGCCGCTCCCGCCTTCAACAGTTCATACAAGATGGGGAACGTGGCTCGAAGCTACTGTTTAATATGCCAATTATTCCGAGGTAGTAAAAAAGGTAGTTGAAGATCTCGATTATGAAGAAGCTGCTTCTATTAAAGAAGCTCAAGAAGTCTTGAGCAAAGATGGTGTTCGTGAGCAACTTATATTCATTCGTTCCAATTTGCGTTGCATACCTTCAGCCATCAAGAAATTGCCAGAAAAAGGACTGCCTCTGAACGTTAGCATGGGAAATGTTGAAGGAGTCGATCGATCCCTAAAGAACCTAACTAATCAAGTTTTCTCGAAAAAAATTGCAGAATGTAGTGCTGAAAAATTCCGGTCTCCTCAAACTTAAAAGCATTTGTGGTGTTATCTAAGGCAAAGACAAAATTGACAGTGTATCGATACTAGAGGTCTCTGATTTCGTTAAGTTGGAGTATGCTCCAATTGTGGCATGTGATGTGGAGAGAGTGTTTTCTGAGTACAAAGTCATTTTAAGTGAAAATAGGCGCAAGTTTGTGTTTGAAAACCTATTACATCATGCAGTGATTAAGTGTAATCAAGACTTGTAAATTTTATTGACAAACTGGAGCAATCTATTGTAGTACTGGAAGAAATTTTCTTTATTTTGGCGATATTTAATATGTAACATTAATTTCTTGTAATATAAACCACTAATTGATATCAGACATATGTTTATTTTTAATGCAAATTTTAGTGCTTATTTAGATACTTTTAGTGCATATTTGCATGCATATTTTGGCGTTTTTAAGGGCATAATTATCCGAAGCCTGCTAATGATCTTTCCTCATCATAATAAGACACATAACGCAAGTAAACATAAAATATGTCTCCACGGAGGTCCGGGTCGGATTTTTGGCTCTGCCAAGAAATTTAATTCTGGTCTGAGGAATGGAACGGGGTACACTGAGCCTCGTGAGACGAAGTTTAGAAGAGGCGGCTTCGATTCCTACCTTAACCATCCTGGAAGTGATTTTCCGTGGTTTCCCACTTCTACTCCAGGCAAATGCCCGGTATGGTACCTAACGTAAGGCCACGGCCGCTTCCTGCCCTTATCCTAACTTGATTACAAATTCACAAACTAGTACAGACATCACAGTGACACGGGTTATCAGACAAATTCTACACACAGCCAAGAGCACGGGGCTATATCATCACAACGTCGCAAAACCTCTAAAGAAATCCACAACAAGAAACGTAATTTCAATATGAATATTTTAAGTTATTTAAGAGTTTGCTTGCTGTCTCTTGGTTTATTTAATGTTAGTGTTAGTGTTTATTGTGGGCCGGCCCCATTGAGTAGGGGGCTTGGATCTCACCCGGAGGCACCAGGTTTGATTCCCGGCTCAATCAGGGATTTTAGAAACTGACGTGTAGGCTGGAACAGGGTGCACTCAGCCTCGTGAGGACATTTGAGTAGCTGTCTGATAGTGAGGCAGCGCCCCGGTCACGGAGATTAAGATTAACGGTTGAGGAGACCCATCCCGCTCACCACGCATCACCTTATAATCTGCATGCCAAATGGCTTGGTAGCGGTCGCTTGGTAGGCTTAGGCCCTAAATGGGCTGTAGCGCCACGGGGTTTGGTTTGTCAGTTTGTTAGTGTTTATTGTGATCAACCTGACTGCTGAAACACATCATCCACTGGTACAAAAAGTTAGGAGGCCTCCTTCATAAACGTTAACAAAATATGTATTAAACCACACCAAACACTGTTGACTCTCTGTAGCCTACTTGAATAAGGACTTAACATAAGTCGTTAATTGTTATTGTAAATGCAATTTGTGAGGCTTGGGGTGTCTTGGGCACCAATTCCGCCAACATAAGATCACCGCGAAGGGCCGGGTTCGATTCCAGGCTCTGCCAAGAAATTTCATTTTGGTCTGAGGGCTGGAACGGGGTACACTCAACCCCGTGAGACAAAACTGAGAAGAGGTGGGTTTGATTCCTACCTCAGCCATCCTGGAATTGGTATCCCGTGGTTTCTCACTTCTACTCCAAGCAAATGCCGGTATGGTACCTAACTTATGGCAACGGCCGCCTCCGACCCAAATCCTACCTCGATTACAATGCACACACTAGTACATACATCACAGTGACACAGGTCATCAGACAATTTCTACACACACCCAAGTACATGGGGCTACATGGCCACGATGTTGCATAGCTCTAATACACCTAATGAATCAAACAAAAGAACATACGAAGAATAGTACAGTAAAATATCACTATATTAACTTATAAACCATCAACGGATACTAGAGATAGAAATAATTCAATTAGGAATGAGCAAACAGAGGAAAGATCAAATAATGCTGAAGTTCAAGACAGCTTGTAATGCACATCAGCACAATATTGATGCTTTGAATATCAGGCATGTCGGTTAAAACTAAGTGAAGTGAGCAGTTTGATTGTATTGCTACAAATGGGTCATTGCTGGCTCCCTCTATAAAGGCAATGGAATATGGCAAGCTCCTATTGAGACGAATAGAAGCAAGAGGGGACAAGTGAGATCTGGGAAGCATGGCAATTTCATCCCTGAAACAGACCTCCCTAAGGATGGTTTACCAAGTCAAATAATATGTCACATATATATTTTGTCTTCTAAGCACCTCGTGTACATTAATATGTATTACATTTACAACCCCCCACCTTGATACTACAGCTCTTAAAAATCCAGACCAACCAAACAACCGCTCCTCAAGCCATTTAGCCTACAAATTGCGGGGTGATGCGTTTTCAGCGCGACAGATCCTCTCGGTCATAATTTCTGGCTTTCCTGACCGAGACGCTGCCTCCCTGCTCAGACAGCTACTCAGTTGTCCGTATGAGGCTGAGTGCACCCTGTTCTAGCCCTCTCGTCCATTTATAAAATCCGTGATGGAGCCGGGAATCAAACCCATGGCCTCCGGGTGAGAGGCTGGTGCGATTCTCCCACACCACAGGTTCAGCTACTTTATATATACCTGTAGGTTTGTTATAGTTTGGATTTTTAGTTCTTTGACTGGTTTGATGCAGCCATCCAGGACTCCCTGTCCTGAGCTATTCCTTTCATCTCTACATAGCAGCCACACCCTTCATCCGAGGCAATCTGTTTTACATATTTTGACCTTGGTCTACCCCTACAGTTCTTGTCCTTGACCCTTCCTTTCGTAATTAAGTATGCTATTCTCGGGTGTCTTAGTATGTGTCCTACCAATCTATCTCTTCTCATCATCAGGCCTACTAGTCACCAGAAACATCTCTACTCTCCCACTTGTCTTAATACCTCTTCATTTACTACTCTATTTACCCATCTGATCTTCATCATTCTCCTGTAACACTACATTTCAAATGTTTATATTCTCTTCTTTTCTGCAATGCCAACAGTCCGAGTTTCACTTCCATAGAGTGCCACGCTCCAGACAATGGCTTTCAACATCGACTTTCTAATAACTAAATATATATTTGATGTCAAGAGTTTTCTTCTCTGTAGATATACTTTCCTAGCCTGAGCTAACCAATTTTTATATCTTCTTTGCTTCGTCTTTATATAAGAATAAATTACAAGTGAAGTACACACAAAATCATATAATTGAAAAGAAACTAACAAAAGTAAAACCCAATAATGTCAACGACTCATAGCCCATCCACAAATTCTTACGATGTGTATTCATAGACTATTGTTGTCTTTTATAAGTCCTAGTTTATTTTAATTGGTTATACTTCCTGTTTTTCCTTTAAGGAGAACTAATGTGCTGGCTCAACACTCTCTTTTAACACTGCTTTCTTCTCGATGTTAAGTTCTTCCAGCAATTACATTTTTCACAATAACACGTTCATGACAAGAACTGTAATAACAGCAATAAGAGCACCTTTAAAACACTTGCATGAACAATTCACAAGGATTTCATCCACGCCTACTCGACCATAACAGCACGTGCGATTGACACAAACCCACACCCCCGCCAGGCAAGTGATTCTGGCCACGCTACTATCTGTTCTAAATACATATGCTGCAGTTTACACTAAGTACGCAAGATAAATGTTATTTATGCACATTAACAATTCATCTCTTGCTAGTACCTGCGGTGGGGAGGGGGTCGTGCCACTTCCAGATAGAGTGTAGTTTTTTGTGTTTGGAACCACTTTCAGACACAATAACTTACAGAACTCCTGCTATAGGGAGAGACGACTTTGACACAGTCTAGTGGAAGAACCTGATGCTCAACCATGTCGCGAATGTAATCATTTACGTACCTTCTCTGAGCATATAATGCCACCTTTATGTCAATGTTGTTCCTTTCTGTTAGTTTTGTCGTGCCAGATCACGCCTCTTAACTCACTTATAAACATTCTATGCATTGGTTCCTATTTCCTATCTGTAAGCCTTAATGAAAAGGAGCATTAAATTCATTTTACCGTAGCTCTGCGCTACTTCATATAACCCAGACGAGGATTCATATAATGTAAGACGCCACGACGACAGGTAATAATCCCGCCCCTTTTCTTTTGTCGTGTGGCCCTGTGAGAGGCCAAGTGCAGGTCTTTCTAGTCGACACCCATGGGCGACCTGCGTTCCTTGATGAGAGATGGAATGGATGAAGATGAATGAAATTGGGCAAGGATGTGGAAGGAAGTGGCCGTGGCCTGTCAGAAGGTAACGTCCCATCATTTGCCTGGTGTTGAAAATGGGAAACCACGGAAAACAATTTCAAGGACGGCCGACAGTGGGGTTTGAACCCACGCGTCTACCGAGCCAGCAGAGAGCTTGGACCCATGACCTAAAGCTGCGCTTAAGCCAGCGTAGCCACCGCTTACCCCGCCACTAATAGCGACCATCCAGAATAGTCTATCAACCTCCAATAAAATGCTGGGCTGGTATTTTATTTAACGTCCCAGGGTGCCAATACCAATTCTTGAGCCTAAATTACAGTTACACACACAACTATACTCACCCATGTAAAGAAGAAGATTATCACCCCCACGGCGCAACCATTCATGTCAAGACGTGCATCACGACCGTAATGGGGAGCTGGATATCAGAGGTTCGAATACCGGCGCTGACAGCGGCTGTTCCCGAAATAGCCCGCACTTTCTCCAGGCAATTGCCCGGATAGTACCTTCATTCAAGTCCCGGAGCACTTAACCATCCCCGACCCTCAACGTTAGAGTTACACACACTACCACGGACACAACAGAAACACAGATTATCAGACATATTCAACACGAGGCTGATGACCTAGATGTTCAAACACCATAACAATAATAGTAACAAAAACAACAAAGTTTATCAGAGGAATTCACTAACATTACTGCATGTTAACGTACATGCATACAACAAAGGACCATATTTGTACCAGAAAGTATTTCAGTTTCAGGAGCGATATGAGTATTACCTAAACCTGCTTGGCCCGTTTTGGTGCGATATTTCATTTGAAAATGAAACTACTTTTACACACGTAATTCATGTTTTAAAGAGTGTTTATTTATTCCCAAAATGTGGAGAAGATATTTCATGCACGTTATTCTTCTCATCCGGGATTAAGAAAATGCCATCACACTCAAGGGTAGCAATAAGTGTATGCTAATGGTGGGGAGTGGACGGTTGTATGGGCATAAAACAGAGAGAATGACCTTCCTGAGCCTCGCTTGGAGCCGAATGGAATGCGCAAACACATAATATTCGAGATATATTACAAGCTCATCTCTAGAATGTACCGTACGTGCCCATCTGCTTCCCCTTATCCATCATTATTCTGAGAGATTCAGTAGCCAGGGCTTCACGTATCTAAGATGGAATTAGGTAGCCTAAATCTCTACCTAGTATAAAACAAAGTCCCCATTTCTTGGATGTAACGCGTATCTCGAGAACCACTGGATGGATTTTGATGCGGTTATCACCATTCTGTAAACGATTTCTCGAGGAAGGTTTCTTTAGAGAAACATTCATTTATGACCAAAGGAAGCCGAGCAGTGACGAGATCAGTGAATCAAGTCGAAGAAAAACCTACCGTTCGTGCGCCTTTTAAGCTTACGCTGGGGAAACCGTTAAAATATCTATAAACTAATAGAGTAAGAATTGTTCAGAATGAAATGTTCTTCAAAATAGTCACGGGCAGCATATCTCTATCTTTAATACATCGCCCACTATAAGTGTTTTCACGTTTATATTTCTTCCAACAATCTCCATTCAGTAGATATTTAAATTACTAGCTTCAGAGTGAGTTTACGACCGAGCGAGCGAGTCTATCACCCCAGCTTCGGCCAGCATCAAACTGTCGAGTTAAGACTTCAGAGAAAAATATAAGTTATTTGTTTGGAATGTCGCTGTTCACCTCGATCTTTTTGAAATGCATCTGGGACCTGCCGCCCGTGCGCCTTTTTAGCTTTGGCTGGGTAAACCGTTAAAGATACCAGGCGAAGCCGGGGCGGGTTGCTAGTAACTAAATAAAGGAGACAAACACGAATCGATATTGTTCGGTCTGTGTATGAAGCAAACTACAATATTAAATTATACGTAACATAGGCTGTTTATTGTATTATTATTATTATTATTATTAGTAGTAGTAGTAGTAGTAGTAGTAGTAGTAGTAGTAGTAGTAGTAGTGGTATTTATTATAAAGTGCCAAAATAAAATATATAAGGCATTTCCTGAAATACCCCAATACGGTCCGTGTCGGAAGTGGGCAGGAGTTGTCGAAAATGAATAATAATAATAAATAATAAAGTTATTGATTTTTCGTCCCTTTAAACCACCCTGACATTTAGAGACGCTGGGGTGCCAGAATTGTGCCCCGAAGTGGATCGTAAACGTGTCAGTAAATCTACTGACTTGGTACTCTCACATTTGCGCACCTTCAAACGCCAACTGGCTGCTCCAGGATTCGATCCTGAAACTTTGGACACAGCAGTCGAGAACGTTACCGCTGAGCCACGCAGCTAGTCTCACAACAAGACGACGTCAGAGAAGAGCCCGGCACAAGGAAGTGGAAGCAAAGACGTGTGGACACAAACCCACGCTCCCCTAGTCGTGAGCCCTTAGGCCGCAGGCTGTTCCAGCCGAGCTGCTCGCCTGTATGGAAGGGTGTACTCGCCGCCTCGCGTGAGTAAACCTGCAACATGCAATACAGCTCTGCTGTGGGGGCTGCCGTCACTGCGCGGTGGATACATCAAGACTGGCAGGAAGTGCACGGACTATTGTGTTATGATCTTCACCCAGTGACGTATTGGCTAACCCCCCCAGTCCCTCTCCAACCGTACTCCGAGCATCACTGCTGAGTACTCGAAAGGAGAAGAATACGTTGTGTGTCTAAGAAGTTTGGTAATTGTTATTTAAAACAGAGCTTACCAAACAATGACCTGTAAAATAATCGTTATACACTACAACACACGTTTAGCAATGTTCATAAATACTCTAGGAACTTACATATTTCGGAATCGAACGCATAACCTTTGCCACAAGTTCTTGGATTAATAATGCTTTATCCCTTGGCTTTCGCATGCGAATATTTTTGTTCTCGGGAAGAGACAATGAAATATATTCTTAGGGACAGATGACCGCGTAGTTCCGCCCCTTAAAACAACAATAACTAACTAACCAACTAACTGAAGATATTTTATTGATTACCACTTGGATTTTAGAAGCAAAACGTCTCATCCCCTGTGACGAAGGTTCGCAGATTGAATGGATCCTTTCCATACGTTTCCATCCATTTTGCTTTACGCTCGTCTGTCTGTTGTGAGGCATAAACTCGGAACAGATCGTCCGCTCAACCCAACACTCATGGACGTTGGTGAGCTTCATGTCGCATCACAGGAGTCGTCAAACAACCCAATATGAGTGCGTGCCATCAGACTGGCACACAGTCATTCTTTAAACTAGTCTGTGCAAGAATCCTCGGGAAATTTTGACCATGTTCGTGTTCAATTTATCCGAGAACCTCGTCGTGAAAGGGCTAGCGATTTTGGCTGTCGCCCCGGAGTTCCGACTTCGACTCACGGCTCAGCCAAGGAATTTTAATTCTGGTGTGACAGGTTGAACAGAGTACACTCAGCCTCGTGAGGCTAATCTGAGAAGAAGAGGGTTCGATTCCCACCTCAGTCATCCTGAAAGTGGTTTTCCGAGGTTTCCCCACTTGTACTCCAGGCAAATGCTTGGATGGTTCCTAGCTTAAGCCCAGGGCCGTCTCCTTCCCAATCATATTCTCCAAAATACAAATGCACACACAAGTACAGCCATCACAATAACACAGATTATCACACAAATTACATACACACCCAAAAATACACGGGGCTAGGTTATATGACCGCGATGTTGCAGCCCCTAAAATAATAAAAAAATCAATTGATCCGTATATAGGCTACCATTAGTTCTCCGAGATTAGGTGGAGGGGAATATTTTGGCAGAAGATCTTAAGCTTTTGGCACATAGAACCGCGAGCACTGCTGACAAACCTCATAAAACCTACCCTAACGTATGACTTTCCATCTCAAACGCCCACTGGCCGGCTCAGCGCTGAACTACTGCACATGGCATCACAGAATTTGTGGGAAACCATGGAAAACAACTTGTAGGATATCTGAGGTGGGAAAGATACTATTTTCCTGGTACTTCAACGTCAATTAATAATGTCATTCGTTTCACGTCCCTTTTAAACTACTGCGGCTTTTAGAGACGCTGGGGTGCCGGAATTTTGCCCTAAAGGGGATCTTTAACGTGCCAGTAACTACTGACACGGCTCTCTCGCAATTGCACACCCTCAAATGCCAACTAGTTTCGCCAGGATTCGATCCTGCAACCTTGGATACAGCAGGCGAAAGCATTACTACTGAGCCACGCAGCCAGTCCGTTAACGTCAAGAGAGAGCGCATATAAATGGCTCTACGACTTGATAACTCGCTGGACTGAGACCTTTACAAAGCAACCACGGAGGCTTATGGGACTGTCCAAGACGATAAACGTACAACTGTTGCGAAAAGGTCGCATAAACACCGTGATCGACACAGCGAACTATTAAAGAAAACCATTTGGAGCGAACGAAGATTGAATGAATACGAGAATGTTTCATGAAACATAACGTGGTCCCTAGTTGGCCGGTTAGCAAACAAACAACGAGTTGATACAATGAGGTACCCAGTAGAACACTAACAGGTTGGCCTAGCAACCTACTACACTCATATCATAATGGAACTCGGGATTGGTGTTGTTGAAATTAAGCACTTCACTGGGAGGAAAACCATATTGGCCCAAATTAATATTTAATGCCATTTTATAGCATAAGATGTGGGGATATACGGTGCGTGCCAGCGAGAGTGCGAACAAACGTAGAGGAGTTGTCAGCTAGTGTTGGACTAGGGAGGCGGACACGGTCTATAGTTCCTAAACGTATTAATGCACGCCCAGTACTTATATTTTACAGAATAATTTACAGGTCAAATCCATTTCTGCAGGCTGAACCGTACTAGTTGTGGTCTCACACCCAACAAAACAACCCCATGACGTAGCCGTGTGCGTTAAATTGCTGACTGCGATGAGGAGCTGCAACAAGTCCGGAGATCGGATGTTCGAATCGACGTGCTCGCAGTGGCTATCCTGAATGTGGTTCTTCCCGGTTTTTCCGCACTTCCTCCATGTGAATGTTGGTACAATACGTTATTTCAAGCCATGGGTCACCTGTCCCATTCCCGACCGTAAGTCACACATACTACTGTAGTCACCACAGAAACACAGGTTATCAGAACAAATTAACTCACACACAACAATGTACACGGAGCTGATGACCAAAGTGTCCAAGGCCCCTGAAACGAATTAACCTAGGAATAAATTTTAACGGCAAAGAACAATGTCCCATGAGCTAATATTTTTAGCCTACTTTTCACATTTTGCAAAAATGAGGAAAAAGTAGACTTATGAGATCGATCCGGGAAAATGTGTGTCTGTCTGTCTGTCTGTCTGTCTGGCTGGCTGGCTGGCTGTGTGTGTGTCCCCCCCTATCAACTCCCAAACGGCTGCAGCAATCAAAACCAAATTTAGTATGAGTAAAGATGTGCACCGGAATATCTCACGCCCATGTTTGAAAATGATGTCACTGCTACCAACTGCTGAAAAAACGCACTAGAAATGTGAGCTCCATGTTGGATATCTTGCAAGGTATGCATGAGAGCTATTCCAAAATTGGCACACATGTAGATAATACTATTTCAGTTTAATTTCCAGAGGGCCAACCATGGCAGTGTTGCCAAAATAATTTTAAGCCTTCTGATAGGTCTAATGTTTAAATGCATATAACTTCTACACTATCAATTGGATTTCAACCAAATTTTGTATGTAATATCTGTACACAAATATATATGACTGAGCGTATTCTTAAGAGCCACCAAGGCTGCCAACTGTTAATAATTGCTCTCTCTCTATTTTTTTTTATCAAAATACCAATATATCAGAAAGTATGCAAGCCAACAGCTTTAAACTATGCACACGTATATTACCTGACATTTTACATTAATTTGGAGTAACTTATATACGTCAGTTCTACCAACGTGATTATAAGCCTGCTGATAGTACCAATTTTTAAATACAAGTAACTTCTATACTATCAGTTGGATTTCAACCAAATTTCGTATGTTCTATGTGTAGCATAACAGATATGACTATAATTATTGTTAAGAGCAATCAGGGCTGCCAACTGTTAATAAATGCTGTCTATATTTTTTTTACCCTAATATCAATATATCAGAAAGTATGCAAGCCAATTGCTCTATACTTTGCACACGTATAGCACCTGACATTCCAGATTAATTTGGAGTAATTAATACAAGGCAGTGCTGCCAACATGATTCAATGCCTGCTGATATGTCCAATTTTAAAATGCATGTAACTTCTATACTAACAAATGGATTTCATCCAAAATTGGCACAACAAGATATCATAATATTTCAGATTATTTCTGACCAGCACACGCATGGTATTGTTGGCAACATGCTTTTACGCGTGCTGATAGATCCAGTGTCTAACTGCATGTAACGTCCATTGGACTTCGACCAAATTTTGTATTCTGTACCTTACGATATAGAACTAAGAATATATTCAGTCACCAGGGCTGCCAACTGTAGTGCTCTATTAGGCTTCATTATACCAGGTATATTTTGAACTAATTAGATATTTCGATATTACCAACTTAATTTCGTCATTATTCTAGATAGGTTCATTTACTGTAGAATAATCATTGGCATGAAAAGTAGGCTGTATAGTTCTTCACGGAACTTCTTGTTTGTCTTGACAACCAGATGCAGTGTCTTGTTATACTGTCACACTTGCAATAGCCTACCTGTTCGAATATTTATTTAATTGTGCAAAGTGTTCTGCCATTCTCATTACGTAGATGTGTGCTACCATCTTCTGTTTACTTAATAGTCCTATCGCGTGCGGAAAGTACACAATTTCAGCTACTCCTTTCCTGAGATTCATCACGATCTGGGTGTTGACTTCCCGTTCATCAAACAATAACACCCAGAGCGTGTGCATCAGGAAATAAATGTCAAAAATAGCAGCTTACCTTGGAAGTCGTGCGCTGTTGGCAAAGGAAATCAATCAGTGATTTCTTTAAAAGCAGAGCCAGCTGAAAACTCCCAGGATGTATGAGGATACGGAGAAGGCAACCTTCTTGAATTGCATTTCTTATATACAACCCGATCCTAGGTTGTTCTAGCACAATCAACCAGGTTTGAATTGGGATAATACAACACGATTGTAAAAATACAGTAAATTGCCAAATTGGTTGTTATTGTTTTATTTAAGGGGCCTGAACATCATGGTCATTCATCCCCGTGCACTTGAGTGAGTAGAGATTTTTTGTCTCATAACCTGTGTTATTGTGGTGGCTGTATTAGAGTGTGTATTTGTAATTCAAGTGAGGGTTGGTAAGGAGGCAGCCGTGGCCTGATGTTAGGAACTATCTCGGCATTCGTCTGGCGTAGAAGTGAGAAACCACGGAAAACCACTTCCAGGATGGCTGAGGTGAGAATTGAACCTATCTGTTTTCAGTTTTGTCTCACGAGGTTAAGTGTACCCCGTTCAAGCCATCAAACCAGAAATAAATTTATTGGCAGAGCCGGAAATTGAGTCGGGATTTGAATCCGGACCTCCGGGGCACTAGGTGCTACTCCAGGAGGTGGTCTGTCAAACTAGGGATGGTATGCGTAATCTTAATTATCCTTCGATGACACCGTTCTGCATTATGAAACATATTTTCTCCTGTTCCCCTATTGATATGCGATTCTAAATTGATTTTTGTGGTGAATTCTTAACTAATCTCCATTTTCCCCCAACAGGTCAGGTTTTCATAGAATTCATAAATAACTAGAAGTTACAGCTTTGTAAAACATCGCATTTTTAATGTAAGAAAAAATAGGCTACATTTTGCTATTAATCTTTAATAATTATTAATAATAATAATGTTATTGGTTTTACGTCCCATCCAACTACTGCAGCTTTTAAAGACGCCGGGGTGCCGGAATTTTACCCCGAAGGGGATCTTTAACATGCCAGTAAATCTACTGACGGCTCCCTCCCATTTGCGCACCCTCAAATGCCATCTGACTGCGCCATGATTCGATCCTGCAACCTTGGGCACAGCAAGCGAGAACGTTACCGCTAAGCCAATAATTAATCATTAATATTGATGTGAATCAATAGTTATGATCAAATCTAAAACTTCTCCTCTATATTGCACTTCAAATATCCTCCTCTTTGAACTCCTCGAATGTTGTTCAGAGCACACTCTGTTTAATATCCAGCAATAGTCAGCCATCATGTTAACATTCCATTTCCTTTGATACCTATTTCCATATTTTTGATAACCCAGTGACATCTTTCACCTCGTTCCTCAATAAAATGCCCAATATTATCACGAAATGAATTTAGATGGCAATTAAGGAAGTGTACATTGACACTCATATTGCAAGCCAATCTGTTTGGAACTTCATAGCAACACTTTCATTATTTTAATATAGTATAGGTCTTTTATACTTCCAAGGAAACTAAAAACAACCTTTTATGAACGCATTCCAGGCATCCAATGTATCTCGACACATCTTATTCTTGAACTGACAGTCCATCGTCGTTTTATAACTAGTGGGCCCACGAATATACTACTATTAAGGGTTCAATAAGAGGCTCCCCTTTTATATTTTGTTCCCCCAGTGTTAAATTAGTCCTATGCGGCCACTGTTCCCGTTCCCAGTGTTCTGATCTAGCTCTGCTATTTCATTCACATAAGAAAAAAGAATGTTTTGTGAAACCAGCCTGATGACCAAGTAGTAGTCCAATAATCTTCAAATCTCCACAGATACGCCATAGATGGTTTTCGTACTGACATTTGCATATGTCTCCCTTAAAATAAAAGAGTGGGGGCACAATAACGGAAGAATAATATAATTTTCCGGATAGTTTTGAGAATACAATCCGGACTTGTTGAATATCATTACTAAGATCCAGATGTTCATGATATATCATGCTTTTAGCCTATTTTCATTTATGAACAAATAGGCTTATGAGATCACCTTTTTCCGTGTGTGTGTGTGTGTGTGTGTGTGTGTGTGTATGTGTGTGTGCGTCCGTGTGTGTTCCTCCCTCACCCCTAATAACATCTAAACAACTGGAGCGATTTCAATGAAACTGGGTAAGGTCATAGTACTATTTTGGCCGACCCGGATCCTGTCTTTTAAATTTCATTACCTCTCACCAATCCAACATGGCGGTTGTGCGAAATATTTCACCGGCATTCTATATCTCCGAAACTATTACTCATATCACCCTGAACGTTTTTACGGTGATAAAGGGCACTACTAAACGTTCACCTATGTGACTTTTAAAAACCTGTTAACTAGGCCTACTAAACGAATATGGTGGCCAAGCAAATTTGAAACATTTAAATAGACTTTTCTCGCGATTGAACCATCCGAACGCAGTGAAACTTGGTACAGAAAATAACCATACAAATTGCAATGCAATTATTCGTACATATGACATTGCAATGTGCTGAATGTTAATTTAGTTCAATTGTTTACATAACCTCAAGATGGCGGCTGTGCGAAATTTCAAAATTTAGTTTCTATTTCTTGTGTTCTAACCATGCGATTGAAGTTTGAATAAAACACCCACACAATAATCTTCATGTAATAAAACATAAATCTAAGACTATATATAAAAATCCAACATGGTGACCATCCGACAGTTCTCAGTATCTACGAATCTATTACAGCAATCTAACTGAAAATTTGTATGTTGATAGAGGCAATTAATATAAGTAGGATATATGAAAATAGGCTATTTAATTCTTCACGGAACTACTTGTTCCGTTATGATTTTTACGACAAATGTAAAATGATAATTTAAGCAAATCTCATTCGAATTATTTCATTAAGCACAATTAGCACTCCGAACTGAAAAGTGTTGCAATTTTGGCTGTATAACATTCATTTTAAACATAGCACATGACATATATAGACTAAGGGAACGACTTTCTCCTCAAATGTCTAAATGTGTTGCTTTAATATTTTTATATAATTAAAAATATTATTGTACAGCCAGTAGATTCGGATAACAAACGTGCGGATGCAGATAAAAGTCGTGCGGATGCGGATAACAGCCATGCGGATGCGGGACGGATGCGGATAACGTTTTGTTTATCCGCTCAAGGCTCTAGATATACAGAACTAATAGTTTTTTTTTTTCATTTGATGGGCTTGGACATTGTGTTCATTTATCTCCATGTGGTTGGATGTGTGTGTAATTTAGTCTTATAACCTGTGTTGTTGTGATGGCTGTATTAGTGTGTGTATTGTAACTGAGATGAGGGTTGGGGTAGGAAGACGCCGTGGCCTTAATTTAGGTACAATCCCGTCATTTTCCTGGAGTAGAAGTGGGGAAACGAATGACAACATTTTCTAGGATGGCTGAGATGGGAATTGAACCCACTTATTCTCATTTCAGGCTCAGAGTCTATATAAATCGCGTTCCAACCCTTGGGCCAGAATGAAATTATTTGTCAGAGACAGGAATCGAACCCGGACTTCAGGGGTGACAGACACTGCGCCACGAGGTTGCCTTCTTTACATGATTTAGCCCACAGCTGGGATATGGAGTACCGGTACCGTATTCGTTTAATAAATGTCTTTCTTTTGTTGATGGTTCACTTTTAGGCCTAGGTGGTTTATCTTTATCATCGATCCCGTGTATACATACATGTATGGAATTTTACTGATAACATGTGCAGTTGTGATGGCCATAGTCGCATATGTGTTTATTAGAATTAAGTCATGTGGTAGGTTCTTCGGGATGTCTACATGAGGAACTATTCTGGTATTTGCTTGGAGTAACCTATACCGTATATGCCTACCCCTTTAATAGTCCCGTTCCAATGGGGTCGGGGATGACATGTGATGAATTCTTATCTGGCGGATAGTTTATTCAGCCATATGCCCTTCCTGACGCCAACCTCATCATACTGTAGGTGTTAACGAGAGATGAAGTGAACGAAAATGAATACAACTGGGCAAGGGGTTGTTAGAAAGCGCTACTGCTCTATTGGAAGGTACTGTCCTAGCATTTGCTTGGTGTTGGAAATGGGGAAACCATGGAAACGAATTCCAATGAGAGCTGAGAGTGGGATACGTACTCTCCCGTCTACTGTATCTTGTCCACAGATATCCTGGCCCTATTTTCCTATGCCTTACCACGCATAGCTACCACGGTCGGACATGTATTTGATTTGAGTTCATGTGAAAATCCCATACCCCGAATGACCGTTGTCTGGGCCAGAATTCCAATCTTCGAACGTGTAGTTACCCATTTAAGGGTAGTAGATTGCCTTTCTTTGATCCGGTAAAATGATGGTCCCTTTGAGAAATAATTTGATCAAGCAAATACCTATGCTTAATTTTGTAAATACTGTGAATGACACCAATGGCAAATGGACCTGATAAGCAGTCTAGGCTGCACTACGACCAATGTCTGCTGCACGGCTCTGCCTAATTTACAGCCCTTTATTCAGTTCCTCCATTATCTGCTGCGTGCAGCTTGAGGTCATCGATCGCACACTCGAGTATCATTCAGGAAGAAAGAGCAAACTCACCGAGGAACAAGAAGAACGCCTAGGGAAAGCCTGAACACTTCAATGACTCCTCGGCACAAGACTAACGTAAAGCAGAGATCATTGCCAAGTTAATTAAGGGAATATTTACCTAGCGTAATGAGTGGAAATTATTTCAATGTCACTATTTCTAAATAATAATAATAATAATAATAATTATAATAATGTTGGTTTAACGTCCCTTTTAAATACTTCGGCTTTTAGAGACTCCGAAGTTACGGAAATTTTCCCCAAAGGGGATCATGAACGTGCCAAGAAATCTACTGATGTGGCTCCCTCACATTTGCACACCCTCAAAATCAACTCTCTGCAACAGGATTCAGTCGTGCAACCTTGGGATCAGCAGGCCATGCAGCTAGACATCATTATTCGTACATATGACATAAATCATTGTTTGCACAGAAATGAACCATTGTTGGCTGCCATCCTTGAGGTCCCTGGTTCAATTCCCAACTACAACTACACAAAGAAATTTTATTATGGCCTGAGGGCAGGATTGGGCTCTTATCAGTCCATTGAGAATAATTAGAGAGTTGTTTCAGTTCTCGCCTCAGCCATCCTAGGAGTGACTTTTCAGGGTTTCCCACTGCCATGTATCGATTAGTCAATAGTCTGTCAGAAATTACTGTGCGCTGTCATATACAGCTGCCAAGACATCATTAGATAAATTTTAAGAGTTTAGTCGGTTACTGTAACGGTGTGAGCCTAATCGTTGAGAGTGCATTTTATTACCCTTTAAAAATACATCTTAGGCCTCAGATACCCTAATATCATCGGTTTCGCAAGAGGGCAAGTGTTAATCCCGAGAGGATAACGGAAATGAAAACAGAAAAACACCTGTCGCAGGTAAGTAAAAACAATTTTCGACTTTTGAAGAAATGTCTGTGTAAAATTTTGGGATAGCCCGCTCGTGTAGTCTGTCGTGTTAGCCATGCATTGTAACACCCAACCGCTCTTGGGTAAAAATATTTTATCTACTGTACTGTACATACTTAAACATTCATCGCAACTGGGGGTAAAGTGTTAATCTACTTTCGAATTTTTGAAAATAAATAAATACGGTAATTAAATACATAAATGAATACCATAAATAAATAAATAAATAAATAAATAAATAATTGAAAATTATATACATATTAAATAATAAATTAATAAGTAATTCATTAAATAAATTAATACATATTAAATACATATATAAAAGTCAATGTTACGTGATAGTTTGGCTGTCTGTCTGTACATAAGTATGTCCCTATGGGATCATATACCATTCATCCGATTGCGGTGAAACTTGGGTGAGTTGTTGTGTGCACTCCAGGGAAAGATTCTAGCTACACATTATTTATGTGACTCAAAATGGTGAGGGACTTAACAGGAACCCCCAAATCCCACAGTAACCCAATTGCACAATCTGTATACTTATGAAAACGCAGTTTTAGATGTGAGAATGGCTTGCTGATTCATCGCTAGGTGACGTGCTGTCTCATTTATTGCATGTGTCTCAATGAAGCCTGTAAGATTGTCTATCAATTACTTCACACCGATCATGTTTTATTCTTATATTAACCAGCTGGCGTGGGCCAGTGGTAAAGTGCAGTTCTTAAACCTGAACTCGAGCTTGGCTGCCAGTTCGAATACGGTCATGGCGCGCGAATCATTGCAAGTCCCTTATCTGTTCATATACCATCGCCAATTGCGATAAAACGTGGGTGTGCACTCCATGGAAGGTTTCTGGCGCAGTAAATTCATTTTACAATAGGTAGCGCACGAGTAAAATCAACAAATGGGTGACGGCGCGTGAATCGTTTCAAGTCCCTTATGCGTTCATATACCATTAATCTGATTGCGAGTAAACTTTAGTGAATTGTTGTGCACACTCCAGAAAAGGTTTTTAAAATAGGTAGTGCATCAGTAGTTTCAACAAATGCTTACATGCTCAGCTGTATGTGGGATGCTCACGCGTCGGAAAGCCTTCGAATTTATATATATACGCACCAGACGGAAAAACAAAGAATATTGTTTACCCAAAGACACTTCAGTAAACGAAATTACAATTCAAACAATTCCTTTTTATTCTTCCTTTCTTGGGCTGGCTGCGTGGCTCAGCGGTAACGCTTTCACCTGCTATGACCAAGGTTACATGATCGAATCCTGACGGAGCCAGTGGGTATTTGAGAGTGCGCAATTGCGAAGGGCCGTGTCAGTAGATTTACTGGTGCGTTAAAGATCCCCTTCGGGCCAAAATTTCGTCACCCTGCGGTCTCTAAAGGCCGCGGTTGTAAAAGGAATGTTAAACCAATAACATTGTTATTATCTCCCTTTCTTTCTATATGTCTTTGATTGGCATTGTAAAGCATACCGGATATAGCTAGTAATAAATAAATAAATACATATTAAATAGAAAATAAATAATTAAGTGAATAAACAAATAATAATTAAATAAATAAAAATAGCTGACTCTTAGATATGTTACTTGTCCACCCTGATCGTCTCTAGTGGATATCTCTGACAAGCGATCCCTAAGTTGTATTTCTTGACTTACTAGGCTCCATAACCAATCGCAAAAAAGCCTCTAACCCACACAAAATCCGTAGAAAACGTATTTTGCTCCTATGGTTGGGGGTAGCTTTTATCTTGGGGTTAAAATGACTTACCCTAGGAAAAGGTAGTGTGGCCCCCTTTCGTTTGTACCCTTGCACAACTTTCTCCGATTATTGGTTTGAGAAATCTCGGATCAATAGCCTAATAGTTCATCACTAATTGATAAATCTAAGTCAATAATCAATAGTTAATTAATAATAATATTAAATAATTAAATATGAGTGTATGTATGTCTACCCCTTATTATTCCCATTTTCCAACGGGGTCGGGGATGAGATGCGATGGAAATCTTTGTGGCGATGGTTTTTACGGCCGGATGCCCTTCCTGACGCCAACCTCATGAGAGGAGTTAATGAGAGATGAAATGAATGATGGTGAATGAAACTGGGCAAGGATGTGGAAGGAAGCGGCCGTGGCCTGTCAGAAGATACCGTCCCAGCATTTGCCTGGTGTTGAAAATGGGAAACCAAGGAAAACCATTTCAAGGACGGCCGACGGTGGGGCTCGAACCCACGCGTCTACCGAGTCAGCAGAGAGCTTGGCCCCATGACCTAATGCTGCGCGTTAGCCAGCGTAGCCACTACTGTCGGTAAATAATTAAATATGAGTAATTAAATAAATATATAATACATTTCTTATTAAATAATAAAACCAGAAATTCAAATTTTACTGTTACGTCCTTTAGTAAATTTAAAAAAATAACATGTCCTAGAGATAGGGGGGTTAACCCCTTTAATTTGAGTTCTTGCGCGACTCTGTACGGTTATTATTTCGCAATATTTCGGGTCAATGAGCTAGTAGTTGATTTAGAGGTACATTCGAGTTCAAATAAAATGGTAATGTAGAGCCCACTAAAGCTATCTGTCGGTATCTATCTAATATCTACTGTATACATAGTTCTCAATCAAATAAATAATAAATAACGAATTACCAAATTAAAAAATGAGGCAAAATCTAAAAAATGATAAATACAAATTACATAAATAATAAATTAAATAAAAATTTAAAAAGTTCAAAAACCTAAATTTCGGAAATGAGTAGTTAGGCCCTTTGGTAAAATTTGAAATAATAAATGGTTTATGGCAAAGAGTTCGATAAGTGGTTTAATTTAAGTTATCGTACAACGTTCTCCGATTATTGGTTCGAGAGATATCGACAAGAGTCGAGCTGTGAGGTACAGTCGCGTACAAATAAAATGGGTGGGTCAGGATTCCTAGAGGTCATCTACTATCAAAAAATAAAATTTCAGTTTGATTGCTGTAGTAGATTCGCAGGTATTGAGAGCCGTCTAAATATTTCGGGTGCTTGCCATGTTGGATTGTTTATTTACCGACAGTAGTGGCTACGCTGGCTAACGCGCAGCATTAGGTCATGGGGCCAAGCTCTCTGCTGACTCGGTAGACGCGTGGGTTCGAGCCCCACCGTCGGCCGTCCTTGAAATGGTTTTCCTTGGTTTCCCATTTTCAACACCAGGCAAATGCTGGGACGGTATCTTCTGACAGGCCACGGCCGCTTCCTTCCACATCCTCGCCCAGTTTCATTCACCATCATTCATTTCATCTCTCATTAACTCCTCTCATGAGGTTGGCGTCAGGAAGGGCATCCGGCCGTAAAAACCATCGCCACAAAGATTTCCATCGCATCTCATCCCCGACCCCGTTGGAAAATGGGAATAATAAGGGGTAGACATACATACACTCATATTTAATTATTTAATATTATTATTAATTAACTATTGATTATTGACTTAGATTTATCAATTAGTGATGAACTATTAGGCTATTGATCCGAGATTTCTCAAACCAATAATCGGAGAAAGTTGTGCAAGGGTACAAACGAAAGGGGGCCACACTACCTTTTCCTAGGGTAAGTCATTTTAACCCCAAGATAAAAGCTACCCCCAACCATAGGAGCAAAATACGTTTTCTACGGATTTTGTGTGGGTTAGAGGCTTTTTTGCGATTGGTTATGGAGCCTAGTAAGTCAAGAAATACAACTTAGGGATCGCTTGTCACGAATTAATTCCAATGATCAGAAAAATCTGATATTTTGAGAGTAGGACAATATAACCGAAAGAGGCTTGATTACAAATTTTCAAAAATTTATTTGCCATAGTTTGTGAATTACAGGATGTGTACAATTGTACACATAATTACTTAACGGTTGCACTTCAATTTTTTTTTTTTTTTACATTATATTATATAGGAATGTATTTCAAACTTTATCCTACAGTACTGTTGTTACACATGACCTATCGTTCATGGAACATTTCAAAACAATTCCTTTCCTTATTCAGGCACAGGAAAACACCACACTTTTTGCACTTCCATCGAGATTTCCCCGCACATGTTTCAAATTTACAGCGGCCAGGAAGTTTTCTTTCGCTGTGCTTAGGCAGGTGGTTCATTCCATCGTAGCGAACCTCGGGTATTGGTCTACTTTCAACATTCCTCCGTTTGTTAGAGGGTGGCTCGTCACAATCTGAGTCATTACTGGGAGGGCGGCCTCTCTTATTGCGACTCACATTCTGGTCTTGTTTCACAAGGGCTTCCGCAATTCTGAGCCGAAAATGGAGAAGATCTAAAGTTTTCTTTCTTGGTATGCCCAATTTAGCGGCATCCCTCTGGTATTCCAGCCAACTGTTCACAATGGCAAGGTCAATGGCATGGAAAATCATTTTTAGTGTCCATTTACGGCTCTTCATTGCAATTCTGTACAAACTAATGAGGAAATCGAGTTTATCAACTCCACCCATTGAAAGGTTGTACAGTTTTATCACCTGAGGTCTAGGTACCTGAATGTATCTCCCTAATTTCTTATCCCAACGTCGGACAAGGTCTGATTCGCCTGTGCCCACAAAATTTGATGCTATATTTACTGGTATGTTGTCCTGCCATTTGACAACAACAACATTACCATCACGACTGCTCACTTGATCAAAATAGCCTCTCTCCTTTTGTTTTAAGTCTTTATCTGATATCAGAGGGGGGTTTGCCATTCTGTTTAGCCTCACAGTACCAGCAGCTGCAATGCCCTTCATCTTTAGCGCTTCGAACAAATTGTAGGTTGAAAAGTAATTGTCGAAATACAGTTGGTGGCTTGAACTATCTGAAAGTCTTTCGGACAAATGAAGAACAATTGAGGCAGCATGACCAAATTTCTTTATCAGTGATTGTTTTACTTCAGTTGTAGATCCTTGATAAACTATCAGATCGTAAAATGTACCACTTCTTCCACAGAGCAAGAATATTTTTATACCCCATGGATTGGGCTTCCCTTTCATGTACTGTTTGACAGAAATTTGTCCTTTGAAAGGTACAATTTGCTCGTCAACGCATACCTCACGTTCTAATTTCAAATCTCTGCATCGACTCAACAATGAGTCGTAAATCGGTCGAACTTTCCACAGTTTATCCGTGCATCCTTCTGGTTTTTCCAAGTTGTTTACACAGTGCAATAGGTTTCGCAGCTTGAAAAATCTATTCACTGGCATACTGTCAGTAAATATGGACATATGTAAAGAAGTATCCCAGTACATCCTCAATCGTGGAAATCCTAGGGATCCAGCAAATATGTGTAAACCAATAAGCGTACTGATTTCGGTAAGGTTTGTGGATGCAAATCGAGATTCTCCCTTTTGAAGTGCATAAATATTAGTTTTGTCCACAAATAATTCAAATAATGATAGTGGAATGTATTTGTAAAAGTATGTTACTGGGTATGGAAGATCAGTAATAGCATCTCCCATGTCATCATCATCATCATCCCACTGCGGTATATTATCCTGAAATAGCACACTGCGACGCCACTGAATGTCTTTCTTCATTGTGAGGTTCATCCATGCGTATTCGTCTTCTGGAAGAACATCAGCAATGTCGGTATCTCCAGTTTCATCACGGTCTCTTGCATCAATAGGCTGATCATCATCCCTCTCCCCTTCAAAAAAAAAAAAAAAACAGGATAATGTACATAGGGTCATGATCGCTTTACATGGGTATTTTACAACAAAAGAATCATACATATGGTTAGCTTCAGCTTTCTGCAGTAAATCTTCCTCTCTCTCATCATCATCCTCACTGTCAAGGCCCTCCAAGTCAGACACATCCCCGTTTTCGATCAAATTTAGAATATCACTCGCTTCAAGATCTGAAAAGTTAGCATATATTCAGTTGTTAATGAGCATAATGCATAGGTAGCAATTGAAAATAAATAAATATTCAGATGCAAAGCCATGCAATTCAAAATATTGACCCCCTCCTAGAATGCAAATCTAAGTTATGTTTTCTGTCTGTTAGCTCCCTTGTGACATAATGTCTACAATTGGACACATGCTATTTCAAACACTAAGAAATGCAATCCTGTTCCATATTAGAGACAAATATTTAGCAAACACAAAGACTTTGACATCTGTAGTAAGTTGCAACATAAATATTTTGGTGTTTTGTTGTATACAACAATAGAAAATACAATATACATTGTAGCTTACCTCCCTCTCTTCTCCTGGTGGCCGCCATGACTGGATTGTTTATCTTGTGTTTATGAGTCTTGGAACCAGAGGGAAGCACATTAGTCATCAGTTTGTTCAAAGAGCTTGAGAGAAAGATATAACACTCATAAAAGTTCTTACCAAATGAAGGTTCAATAGATCCAAGGAGTTTAATATGATGTGTACAATTGTACACACCATGAACGAAAGGGCTAAAGGCCGCGGTTGTAAAAGGAATGTTAAACCAATAACATTGTTATTATCTTCCTTTCTTTCTATATGTCTTTGATTGGCATTGTAAAGCATACCGGATATAGCTAGTAATAAATAAATAAATACATATTAAATAGAAAATAAATAATTAAGTGAATAAACAAATAATAATTAAATAAATAAAAATAGCTGACTCTTAGATATGTTACTTGTCCACCCTGATCGTCTCTAGTGGATATCTCTGACAAGCGATCCCTAAGTTGTATTTCTTGACTTACTAGGCTCCATAACCAATCGCAAAAAAGCCTCTAACCCACACAAAATCCGTAGAAAACGTATTTTGCTCCTATGGTTGGGGGTAGCTTTTATCTTGGGGTTAAAATGACTTACCCTAGGAAAAGGTAGTGTGGCCCCCTTTCGTTTGTACCCTTGCACAACTTTCTCCGATTATTGGTTTGAGAAATCTCGGATCAATAGCCTAATAGTTCATCACTAATTGATAAATCTAAGTCAATAATCAATAGTTAATTAATAATAATATTAAATAATTAAATATGAGTGTATGTATGTCTACCCCTTATTATTCCCATTTTCCAACGGGGTCGGGGATGAGATGCGATGGAAATCTTTGTGGCGATGGTTTTTACGGCCGGATGCCCTTCCTGACGCCAACCTCATGAGAGGAGTTAATGAGAGATGAAATGAATGATGGTGAATGAAGCTGGGCAAGGATGTGGAAGGAAGCGGTCGTGGCCTGTCAGAAGATACCGTCCCAGCATTTGCCTGGTGTTGAAAATGGGAAACCAAGGAAAACCATTTCAAGGACGGCCGACGGTGGGGCTCGAACCCACGCGTCTACCGAGTCAGCAGAGAGCTTGGCCCCATGACCTAATGCTGCGCGTTAGCCAGCGTAGCCACTACTGTCGGTAAATAATTAAATATGAGTAATTAAATAAATATATAATACATTTCTTATTAAATAATAAAACCAGAAATTCAAATTTTACTGTTACGTCCTTTAGTAAATTTAAAAAAATAACATGTCCTAGAGATAGGGGGGTTAACCCCTTTAATTTGAGTTCTTGCGCGACTCTGTACGGTTATTATTTCGCAATATTTCGGGTCAATGAGCTAGTAGTTGATTTAGAGGTACATTCGAGTTCAAATAAAATGGTAATGTAGAGCCCACTAAAGCTATCTGTCGGTATCTATCTAATATCTACTGTATACATAGTTCTCAATCAAATAAATAATAAATAACGAATTACCAAATTAAAAAATGAGGCAAAATCTAAAAAATGATAAATACAAATTACATAAATAATAAATTAAATAAAAATTTAAAAAGTTCAAAAACCTAAATTTCGGAAATGAGTAGTTAGGCCCTTTGGTAAAATTTGAAATAATAAATGGTTTATGGCAAAGAGTTCGATAAGTGGTTTAATTTAAGTTATCGTACAACGTTCTCCGATTATTGGTTCGAGAGATATCGACAAGAGTCGAGCTGTGAGGTACAGTCGCGTACAAATAAAATGGGTGGGTCAGGATTCCTAGAGGTCATCTACTATCAACAAATAAAATTTCAGTTTGATTGCTGTAGTAGATTCGCAGGTATTGAGAGCCGTCTAAATATTTCGGGTGCTTGCCATGTTGGATTGTTACATATATAGGCCATCGAGTTATATGCCATTAGATGAAGATTATTGCGTAGGTTCATTATTTAAACTTTCACTCTGATCGCATGATTTAGCCACAGGAATATTTTATTTTATTTTTAAAATTTTACAAAGCCGCCATCTTGACGTTACGAAAACAATTGAATTAAATTAGATGCCAGTAGATTTGTATAAACATTTACCGTTTTAAGTTTCACTGCGCTCGGGTGATAAAATCTGGAGTAAACTCCATTCAAATGTTTTAAGTTTTCTTGTCCGCCATGTTGGTTTTGTACTTAGCAGGTTTTTGGGAGCCACATTAGTAAACGTCAAGTAGTACCTTTTATTTGCGTACAAACGTCCAGGAAGATATCTGTAATAGTGTCGGAGATATAGAATGCCTATGAAATATTTCGCGCGGCCGCCATATTGGATTTGTGAAAAGTAGTAAAATCTGGATAGGCACGGTCGAAGTTAAGTAGACGAGGTAGTAGTATGTTCCTACAGAGTTTCATTGAAATCGCCTCTGCCGTTTAGATTTTATCACAGTGACACCCACACACACACGTACACACACACACACACGCACACACACACACGCACACGGTAAAAGGTGATCTCATAAGTCTATTTTAAAAAAAAATTGAATAAAAACGGGCTAAAAATCTGACACATTGCCAGATAAGTCTACCTTAACATTTAGCTAGTACGCGAAGTATTCTTGCCTCTCCCAGTGCTTCCTTGGTATGTATCAAACACCATGAGTTTCCCTGAACTAACCAGATCACAACTCATTCATCTTTGTCCTCCATTTCTAAGATTCTTTATAACACTCCAGAAAGGTTTTCCTGCCGCTTGACCTAACTTTTCTAATTTATATATTGAAATTAATTAAATATTAGCTCGTTTTGTTTAGTTAGTGACCCTGGAAGCGTCCAAGAAAAACACCTTTTCATCCTTGACGGAGTGAATAAATTCTTCAGAAATTACGATTTACGGAATAATTCAACTGCAATGATTCGTGTTGACATTAACAGATGTGCCCCTAGATGGACGTAAATGGAAGACTGTTTCTTAATACATCGTGAGGTTATGGAAGATGGAGGCAGTCTAATCCCCGCGGATTACCTGCAGCACATTTGTGGCGATGGAGCTTACGGCTGCTAAGCTTGGCCTGTGGAGCTCGTTCAATGGGGCCAGGGGGCACTTGAAATCTTGTTCCGCTGTGTTCCAGTTGGTACAGATTATGGCTTGTTCGGATAGGACGGTGGCTTGCGAAGGCAGAACAAAACGAGAAGGGAGCGTGGCTTTCTTTTAGCCGATACTGAAAGTGATGTATTCCAAAATTTGTTTGAATTTTAGGTTAGTTGACTCAATCCGTGAATCTCGTTTTAAAGAAGGCAGCCCCTAATACGAACTGTTTATTTGATGACTATCAACGAAGCCCATGGTCAAGCCATGGATAAAGTAAGGACTACATTTGTCAGTGCCAGTCATTGGACATGGGCAGCTAAATGCTGGCCTCGCACTTGATGGTTTGATGACATAATAGTAGCGATGAAACCCTGGGAACAGAACTTTGTAAATAGTCCACAACAAGAGTGTATCATGATAAAAACTTAGACCTAGCTGCGAAATTATAGTTATGGGTCAATTAGTCTACCTTACATCACTAACGTACACAGACTAGAACCATTTGGATGTTCCGTTCAGAACAGAAATTCGGGTTGGTTGCTGGAATATTTTCGGAGATATTGAGTGCCAGTAAATTGTTTCGTGGGCGGCCACATTAGATTGGTGGCACGTACTAAACTTGAGAAGCACGGTCAAGGTCAGACGTATAGTAGTAAGTCATTCCCTAGTTTAGAATATATTAGTGGGACACACACTCACACACACACACACACGGGCAGAATGTGATCTCGATAGGTTGAATGGTGCTGCGGTAACGCTCTCGCCTGCTTTTCCCCAGGTTATGGAATTGAATCCCAGAGTATTCAGTTGGAATTTGAGGGTGCTTAGACGCTATAGAGCCGTGTCATAAGATTTACTGGAAGCATTCAGGCACCCCAGCGTCTCGGAAAAAGCATTTGTTAAAAATGACGTAAAACAATATAATTAAACGACATCTCAATGGCTATATTTCGTAAGATGAAAATGGGCTGTTAAAAATAATAATAATAATTATGATAACAATAACCATCGTTTGGCTTCAGACACCTGGTATCGATCTGTGAGAAGGAGTTATCTCGGCAGTCCACCTTCTAATTTCTCTTCCGGCCGAGATGTGTTTGGACGTAATAAAATATGTAATTTAATCGCCAAATGCGAAAGGAGAAGTCTTCTACGACCTGATATCCTGCGACTACAAGTGTCCTAAATTATTTTCACTCTTCACAAATTCACATACAGTATCCTACTTCCTCAGCCGAGAGTCGAACCTGTGACATTGAGATCTCAAGGAGGACATTCTCCCACTGGCACATTGAGGAAGCTACACTCGACGTATTTTCACAGGACGGAGGTGAATTAGGTGAATAAAACCCACCCTCACTGCAGATGACGTTTCATATAGGCTCCTGTAGTGAAAGGAAGGAAGTTTGTAGTTTTACGCGACCGTCAATCTCGCGATCATGAGCCACAGGACCTCCTTTCTTACGTAGAATCCGAACAACAGTAGACCCTACATGGCATTTCACTTGAAAAATCTCACAAATGTATTGCCCGGGAATCGAACTCGATCTACCTTGGTGAGAGGCATTCAGCTTTCCCGCTGCACCACCGCGCCCCCTACATGTTGTGTTGACAACTCACAACTCACTAAAAGCATATTGGTGGTTGTTGTTATTTCATTTTAGGGGTTTCGGACATCTTAGTCATCAGCTTTGTGTAGTAGGGTGTGTGTTGAACGTCTCTGATAATCTGTATTAATGTAATGACTTTAGTAGTGTGTGGAACTGTATTAGGAACAGAGATGGGGTAGGTGTCCCGGATCCTTAAATAACGTACTATCCCTGCATTTCCCTGGAGGGAGTGTGGAAGAAAACGGAGAAAAACCACTCAGGATAGCCGCTATCAGCGCCTAGATTCGAACCTACAATCTCCAGACTTCCTGCGGCTGCTCGCGTGGTCGTGGTGTACGATTTAACGAGTATGGCTACGCCGAAGGACAAAATGATAATGGGGTTCTATGACCGAGAGTCATCTCTGTTCTTGTTGATGGTAACTTATTTTAGAGATTAGAGGTATCATGATCATCAATATCGTGTACTACCTTGATTGTGTGTTCAGTCTGTCTGGGAACCTACGTTTTTGTGAAGGTTTACTAATGTGTTTATTTATAATGCAGGCTAGGATTGAGGATGTGAAGTTAGGTACCATCGTGGGCTCGTGTCCAAAACAGCCCCCTCTAGGTGACTCCAGTATAATGTGTTAGCCACCACATAACATTTGAAATGCTGTACGGAATAACATGGCGGAGTGTTCTATTTTAAAATTTTATTATTGACTCTGTCGTGACACGGTACGAGCTGCGCTCTAAATATGAGCGTCATCATATTATGGTCCGCCTCGTTGCCTAGTTGCCAGCACTCTTGGCTGTCACCGCGGAGGCAAGGGTTAGAATCCCTGCTCTGCAAAGAAATTTAATTCTGGTCTGAGGGCTGTAACGGGATATACCCAGCCTCGTGAGACAAAACTGAGAAGTGATGTGTTCGACTCCCACCTCAGTCATCCAAAAAGTGGTTTTCCATGGTTTCCCACTTCTATTCCAGACAAATACCGGGATGGTACCTAATTTAAGACTAAGGCCGCTTCCTACCCAAATCTTACCTCAATACTAATAATAATACTCACTAATACAGCCATCCCAATAACACAGGTTATCAGACAAATTACACACACCAAGGTGCACAGGGTTACATACCCACGATGGTGCAAAGCCCCTCAATGAATCAACATCAACGTAATTTTGTCTTAGTGAAGCTGTATTACAAAGAAAGAAAACACATCGCCATGTTAAAGGACAATCTATCCTGCGTTATAGACTCTCAGCGCAAGAGCAGAGGAGAACTGACACATGTGCCGAGTGTCAAAGTGGAGAGAGAAGCAGCAAGATGATGATGATGATAATTGTTGTTTTAAGGGGCCTAACATCTAGGCTATCGGGGCGAGTCCTAGTTCATTCGAGTGCAAAACAGTATAGCGCACAAAGACGTGTGCTGGAAACGTGGTCACGAATAGGCGTGTGGAACGAGTGTTTCAGATGTTCATCACCGTCTACGGAGCGTCTATGTCCCGTCAAATGGTTGCGCGCTGGTGTTCAATGTTTAGTGAAGGAAGGCAGCGTGTGGAAGATGTGGACTGATCTGGGCAATCTCCCACGCCCACGGTGGTAACAAACGTCAACCGAGTACAGGTGCATAGCTGTGTTTGATGCCGTATCCACGTGCACAAGCTCAGCACACGATTCACGAAGTGTTGGGATGTGAACCAAGACAGCTCATCCATGATCGCAAGACTACAAGAATGGCAATAAGCCTCGCGCACTTGCTGCGGTACGAGCGCAAGTTCAGGATCATCATAACGGAAACGGATGTGACATGGTTGCACCAATTTACCCCGGAAACCAAGGCTACCTTACTGACATTGAAACATCCCAGCTCGCACGTGAAGAACTTCCTCAAATCTCTGGGTAATGAATTTTACCAGTTGTGTTTCTTGAAATTGATTTCACGGTACAACAAATGTATCAATGGTACTGGCGACTGTGTAAACAAAATAGCCAAAGATTTATCCTCTGTTATAAAATAGGGTTTGTCATTTTGCAGTGCAAATTCCCTGTGAAATAGAATGACGGAACTCGTACTCGTCCTCGTAATTCCTCTGTTATTAGGAAGAGTATCTTCGTAAACCTGACGGATAGAAAGTGGAAGCATTACCAAATCAGTGACGTGCTGTTATGGACCATCTATGATCAGTATGTGGCGGCAGTAACACAGTTTCCCACCAGGTACCGCCACGGGTAGAGTCTAAAGTACGGTGGCAGTAACACAGTTTGACACAAGGTACCGCCATGGGCAGAGATAATCCAAAGACATTAGTTTTCACCAGGGCTAGCGGTTGCCACGTCGACAGTTTGGTTGTTGACAAACGTGTATTAGGCTAGCTGGTCTTACTACATGTAACTCTATCTTGTGGTTCCTGAAATAAAAGTGTCTTCATCTCACAAGTATGTGGAAATATTACATGAGGAAGAATGTTTCTGTACGGTTATTATTACTAATACATCTGAATCACCATTATGACCTACGTGTGAACTCATACAGACCAAATCTAAAAAATTGAGAATTTGATCTTTATTATAGCCAGGAGGAGTAGGAGCAAGCCAGTTAAGTGAAAGGAACTACCCAGGCTTTGTAGCGAAAAGTAGGACGGCAGAAACGATTTCTCCGCGTAAGTCAACAGCCACAAGAAAATTCCGAACTTTGAGTACAGATACAAGAGCAGTACCCTATACCATACGTTCTAATCAAAACATTTTCATTTGTTCCGTGTCAATCAATTAATCAATTAATCAATCAATTAAACAAATAAACAAAGTTCAACTGGAATAATGGTACAAGTTTAACGTATCTTATCTGATGTGATTTAACACACATGAAATACCAGAATTTTACCCTGGAGAGTTTCCTTAACATTCTTGTACATGGGTTTGAACGATAAGTTCCAACTGGCAGTGTTCGGAGTGGATCATGCATCCATAAGTACAGAACTGAACCACACAGCTCAACTGATCTTGGTACAATTAAAGTGCATCTACCTCATTAAAGGCTCATGGACGAGTAGAGTTACGTTTTATATCCTCGCTACAGATAGATGAACGGATCACTTTGCGCTACCAGAAAGGATTAGATACCAATAACCCGCCAGCTCGTGAATTCGCACGGTCGCGCGTGACATGATTTACAGTGGACATCGCAAAAAATGTTGTGGGGCTGTGCTTCATTCTATTTAATACCCTATGTGTAATAATACTGTACAGAGGTGTGCAAATTATTACACTCAAATAGGCTAAAGAATTGAAATCAGTCACTTTATTTTATTCAAAATCATTTGATTTTATTTTAATTATCCTTTTTAGTAATGCTATCTCCCCTGTGGACTTACGTTTCCCGTAAGGAATTCCATGTGGAAATGATCAAAATTGGAGATTCTGAAGGGTACCTGACCTGGGTCCGTTTCATTCTTCTTTTTCAATAACTTCGGAATGTATCCTCTAAATCAGATGATTTCAATCCATTGTGCAGGAATCGTTGAATAGTTCAAGAGGGGACAATCAATAATAATAGACTTCCAATCTCTCTCTGGTCTACATTCACACGAAAACTAGAATAACGTAATCAAAATGAAACGTGTGGCATTCTGCATAAACAAGGCTCCTCTCTTAGTGGAAACTGTACAATATTAGTTCGCTGACAGATTCTTTAAGACAAATGTTAATCATCATCATCTTCATTTCCCCTTTTCCAGTTGACACTGGGTGGGGGCAAATATGGTTCCTCTCCACTTTGTTCTGTCGTTCCACCATTCCTCTTCCGATACAGTGTTCCAATCCAGGTTCCGTTTTCTAATACTATTCTCCACCGAGTCCATCCAACGCATTCTTGATCTTCCTCGTCCTCTCTTCCCTGTCATCCGTCGTTCCAGTGCTCGTCTTGGTAGGCTTACTTCATTCATCCATTTGGCATGTCCAAACCATCTCAATCTGTTTTGATCCAGTTTGTCATTTAGTTTCTGTACTCCCAGTTCTTTCCGTATATCTTCATTTCTCACTCTGTCCCTCTTCGTTTTCTGGACCATACTTCTCAGGAATCTCATCTCAGCTGCTTGTACTCTGCTCTCATCCCTCTTAGTCATTGTCCAAGTGTCTGCTGCATATGTCATTATAGGAACATAATATGCTCTGTACATAACTTCTTTAGCCTTGATTGGTATATCCCTGTTCCATACAAGTCCCCGTACCTGTTGGTAGAAAGCACTCCCGAGTTGTAGTCTTCTGCTAATATCCAAATCTAGTCTTCCATCTTCAGTCAGTTCACTTCCCAAGTATTTGATGTGTTTCACTACTTCCAATTCCTTATCTCCTACTTTGATTACTCCTTTTCCTTCTTTATTATCTCTACTCATCACCACTATTTTACTCTTCTCCACATTTATCTTCAATCCCCATTGCTCAATCTTTTCATTTATTACGTCTAACTGTTCTTGTACCTCCATCTCATCCTCGCCCCAGATCACAACATCGTCTGCAAACAACATTACCTTCATCTTTGCCCTACTATAGTCTTTCATTGCTGCCTTCATGATGTCATCCATCACCTTTACGAACAATAATGGTGATAACACACTTCCTTGCTTTAGTCCAGTGTCAATTTTAAACCATTCCGAGTCCCGACTCTAGTTTTCACACTACTGTAGCACTCCATGCACATTCCTTTTATCATATCTCTCAGTTCCTTGCCTATCCCCCCATTTGTTAATATTAATAAGACTATTAATTAAACATTTGAAATAATTTGAGCACCTTGCAAAACATTTCCACTGTATTAAGTCACAAAACGTACACAGTAGGCTAAATGTTGGAAAACTGCCATCGAGTCTAATTATTAGCACTCCTCTGTTCATAGTAACCGCCCCTGATCATGTATTGAACAGTCCGAATAAAATATTCATTTAAAGTATCGAAAATAGGCAATTGTGGCCTCCATAGAGATCTGGTGCAGGGGGTCAACGTTCTCGACCGTGGACGAAATGCACGTTGTGATGAAGATGGAAGGATGGAACACGTCATAAATAATCATTCCACGAGGAAGGGGTGTTAACCGTCGGTAGTTAATATTCACAACCCAGCCGGGATTTGAACACATGACACCCAGGCTAGCGTCCTACTTACATAGGCAAAAAACTGGACAAAACGGTTATACATTAAGAAGGAGAAGGTAGTTATTAATGGAGTTCACGATACACATCACAGCCGGTCTAGTCTCCAGCTTGATGATGATACAAACTTTCAGGGATGATGAAGGAAGGCAAATGAACCCATGGTCTGAAAATCGATCGAGTCAATAGTCACTAATAATCGCAGTTGTTTAACGTCCGTCCTCAATTCAATTCCATAACGGATGCCAGGGTGTTGGAATTTCGTCCCGCAGGCGTTCATTAACGTGCCGGAAGTCAACGACATGGGGTTAGCACGTGTAAACACCCGTAAACGCAACCACCCACGGTCGGATTTGACCCCGTTAACTTGGGTTTAGTAGACCAAAACCGTATCCTCTACACCACTGCGACTGACAGTCAAACGTTAAACCAAAGATTGGTCTGATACCTCCGACAGTGGAATACATGTACTGTACTGTGATGTGGTACGATTGAAGGTTAGACACTCCCGACGAGTAGAAGAGGCTAGGAGGATAACTCAACTACTCCACTGCGTACTGACTGGATCGGAGTAGGATGTCTGTACTGCAGGCTCCAGTCTGTGTTGACGGGTTGAAGTGGCACGTTGCTCTGTCTGCATTGACGCCATTTTGAAGAGTTGTTGTAAATATAGCACCTTGTGAAACGTGTTCAAATAAACGGTATTAAATGAGTAGCATTTTGCTCATAACATGTGACTCGATCGTTTCCGTACTATGGTTCCTCATCTCACATTGATCCATTTGCTTTCCTCCATCATCCCTGAAAGTTTATGACATCATCACGGATACACCCTGTATAATATAATATAATGCAATATAATATAATAAAATAAAATGTGATATAATAATAACATAGGCCTAATATAATATGTCTAATAACCTGTGTTATTGTGGTATCTGCAGTAAAGTGTGTATTTATAAGTGAGGTGAGGGTTGGGAAGGAGACGTCCGTGGCATTCAGTAAGGAGCCATCGCAGCATTTGTCTGCAGTAGATTTGGGAACCCTCGGAAAACCCCTTCCAGGGTGGCTCAGGTGGAAATCGAATCCACCTCTTCTCAGTTTAGCCTCATGAGGTTGAGTGCGCCCCGTTCCAGCCCTCAGATGAGAATTAAATATATTGGCAGAGCCTAGAATCGCACTTGTACCGCTAATGGGCAGCCAAGAATGCTAACAGCTACACAACGAGTTCGTAAGGTATTCATCGGCACATTGCTTCGCAGATGATTCAACTGAGCCTCTAGATCCAGTACACTTGTAGGCCGGTGAAACTAACGTCCGAACTGGTCCAATAAGAGTAGGTTTGGCATCAGTAATTTTGGCAACTGAAAAGGCCAATGAATTGGCTTAATTTTTCGGAAGCAACCCTTGCCGCGAGGGGTCTGGCACTGTAGTGCTGGAAAATGCTTGCTCAATCCTCTGAAGGGTAAAACATGTGGCAAGGATGTCCTTCACATATCCTTACGTTGTACATATGATAGGAACATTGACGTCATCTACCCTTTGAGTAGGAAGCGTCCTTCAAACCATGACTATCTCCGACAGCCTGGCGTATGCCATGGCCCCCCAAGGCAAAGACTGGAGTGAAGCGAACATCTCGAGGCTGCCAGACTCGAACCGGACCGATGCCCCTTCATATATTTATAATTTGGATCTGTCTCAACGGACGATAAGGACCAGTTCGCAGTATTCCAGGATATTCATTCACAACTCTGATGGAAACAACGCGATGGTGGCAGAATACCTAATTCAGAATTAGGGAACCACCCGTTACAATTGAGCACAATCATGTTCACCGGCTGAAAAACATTAAATTTCGGCAAATAATTAAAAAATTAAAATAAAAATTAACAAATAAATAGATAGATAGATAGATAGATAGATAGATAGATAGATAGATAGATAGATAGATAGATAATTAAAAGTAAAACGAGTTTAAACTGAGTCTCTACTTATCATTGCATACTGAAATGAACATGTACCTAGGTATGTATAAAGAATGTAGAATGAAGGGTATGTATGTATGTATGTATGTATGTAGCCTATGTATGTATGGTCACTGTTCATTTGGCTTTCTTCTAGAACATATTGTCTTATTGAACCCCCTCCCCCTATCTGGGTGTGGCTCCAAGTCTATTCATGAATCAACAAAAAGGAATGCATGTTCCACTTCGTTGAGTCCACTTCTAATGAGTAAGGACTGTGTGTTACTTTACAAGAAGCTAACAAGCACCAACTCACAAACTGTATTAACATTCTTTAGTCAGAAGCTTTGTTCTCCGCCTCAGCTGAGGTTGGAATGGAATGCTGGCCTCAAAGGAAGCGTTTTTCGACTCCCTCAAACAGCAATGTTAGCTGTCGGAATGCAGGGAAACAACACAATTTGAGAAAAGGAAAGATGGAAGCTTGTAGTTTTACGTGACCGTTAATCTTGCGATCATGAACCACGGGACCTCCTTTTTACGTGGAATCCAAACCACAGGACATGGGATTTCACTTCGAAAATCTAACATGCATTGACCGGGAATGAAACCTGGTCCACCCCAGTGAGAGGCCAACATTTTGACCGCTGCGCCACCACGACCCAACTTGAGGATATGTTTATCCACATGGAATTCTTGATCACCAAGAGGAGTAACATGACGGTCATTTCAAAAGAATCTCAGAGCTGATACTCACCATAGATAAAGAAAATAGTCAGCTAATACAGGGTGGGGCGTGGGAACTTCCTTATTTAAACATGTTACAGTGACTGCTGTAGGGAGGGCAGGGGAGTGGGGGTGGGTTCAGTGGAAGGGGCCTAGTGGGACATTTGTGTTCCCGCCCTTCTTAGTCGTAAACCTGCTTTGGTCGAGGCAGCAGCGTGATTTTGCCGTGGAGGCGTATTTCTCTAACGCTCGGTCAGTGATTGCAGTGCAACGTGCCTTTCGCCGCCACTTCGATATTCCTCCACGAGGTCGTGTTCCTGATCGGAAAAGTGTTTTAATGTGGCTGGATGCTTTCAGGGGAACGAGGAATGTCACCAAAGAAAGGAAAGGACCTCAGAAGACCGTTCAAACACCTGAAAATGTGGAAAGAGCTCGTGCATCCATTGAGCGTTCACCCACGCGTTCTGCGCGTAAATATCCAGTTGCCCTTGGGATGTCGTCCCGTTCTCTTCGTCGCATTCTTCACTTTGAGCTCCATTTCCACCCGTACAAACTTTGTGTGGTCCAACAACTTTCGGAGCAGGATTATGTAAACCGACAAACATCCTGTGAGCAGCTGCTTGATACCGTCCCGAATGACGCAGTTGTGTTCTTCTCTGATGAGGCACATTCTCTCCTCAGTGGCTGTGTGAATAAACAGAACATGCGGTATTGGAGTTCAACAAATCCCAAAGAGCTTCATGAGAGGTCACGGTATGGTGTGCTGTAGCAAGTATAGGGATCATTGGGCCAAACTTTTTGAAGAAAATGGTTGTACTGTTTCCGTGAATTCCGACCATTATGTGACAATGATCCAACAATTCTTCTTGCCTGCGCTCCAAGAAATGGATCTGGATAACGTGTGATTTCAACAAGATGGGGCCACAGCCCACACATCCAGGATTTCCATGGGTGTTTTGAGAGCAACCTTCCCCAAACGACTGATCTCCATGCGAGGGGACGTAAACTGGCCAGCCCGCTCGCCTGATTTAGCCCCTCCCGATTACTTCCTGTGGGGTTACCTCAAGTCACTGGTTTACAAAGATCGTCCCCACACCCTGGACGTCATACGGAACGTCATCCGAGCCCAAATTGTGAATATCCCGGTCGATATGCTCGAAAAGGTGATGCAAAACTTTCGCCGTCGACTGAATCAGTGTACTGACAATGGAGGGCGACATTTAACAGACATTGCGTTTAAAACTGTGTAAATGTCAAGTTCTAATGTTGTGTGTTAGGCGGAAAATTGTACCAATTTTGCAAATCGGTACATGTTCATCTTATCTTCGAGACGCAGCGGGAGGTCCAGGTCTGGGCAGATTCTCATGAGAAAATACACCAGCCCCCTTCTGAGAATTCCATTCACCAAATTGGCACCTGGCTACTGCTGAAATGGGATCGCCTGGCCCTTCCTGCCAGGATTTGTGCCTTTGTGTGTGCTGTCACTTATTGGCTTATCGTGATAGACACTCGTCAAGAGAGAAAATCGAGCTTTGTGTCTGCAAACTTTGGAAAAGCGAACAATTCCTGTCAGCTGCATTCGCCAAGTTTTTATTCTGAGAAAGATCTTACAAAGGACATTCTGTAACACCTCGACTGCTAGAAGGTTTCTACGCAGTAACCTGTATGGGGTGATATTCTATAGTACCCACTCAAGACCTTGAACCCTGGCTTTTGTGCAACTAGTCGCAGTTGGTGCTACTGGAGGTTTGTGGTGGGGGATAGGCTGATATACAAGGGTGGAATCGGTGACTCAAAACAACAGTACGAGAGGGACAGTGTGTGAGGAAGTTTCCTGACAGAAAGACTCTTGACCACTTGCCTCCGGGGAAAACGTGTGTGCAGTTTTCCCCGGAGGGTTCGAAGACACCAGGTGGTACTATCTGATTTAATTACTAAGGGGCATAACCAAGGACAATCAATACAAACCTTGACTGCTAAATTTTGTAACGTCATTTTAAGGCCATGTGGCGATGGACCGTATTTCGAGCGGACTGACATTATTATTTTTAGTATGTAATATTTTGGAAGGGTTGGTACGATTTGTGTGGCACCTTTATATGTAATTACCGCGGAGTGGATTATTATTATCTTATTTCCGGTTAGCTGGATGGGACCCTCGTGGTTTTAACTTTGGTCAGAAAGGCTGGTGAAGACGTTAAATCCGAAGCAGGCTTTCGGACCGCCTTAGTCGTATTAAACGGCTCTTAAATTACTTATGTAACCTTGTTTTGGAAGTGGCACAGAGTCTAACTTCATGTTATTATTCCATTAGTTTTGGCGTCAGGGGAATCATTCCTGATAAATTCGTTTCTATCACAAATGTAGGTGTGTCAAACCTTGCCAAACGGGTAACTGTCTGGTTTGTTTAAACTAAGTCATTCATTTGTGTTTAATTAGATCATATTTGTCAGTTAGTTAATTAAGTGGTGGAAGGTTTATCTTGTAATTTGTTTGATCTTAATGTTCAATACATGTTAGCTTATTTTGATTTGTCATGTTATTTATTGCGTGAAGTCACTAGGAAGATTATTCCCCTTTTCATTCTTCATCTTTGGCAGGGTCAATTTAATGCGGCCTGCTGAGGTACGCATCCAGCGTTCCACTCAACAAGCTGGTCTTGACATTGGTTTCGTCCCGCCTGGTCCCTTTTCCTAAATCAAATTGGGGATGTTCTTGAAAACCTAGCAAATCGGAACATTCACTCCTAGGTTTTATTTGCTGTGAACTCAGCTGGCCTAGCGAGTAATTAAATTAGCCCTTTCATGTGTTTTTTTATTATTAATTCTGGGTGTGGTAATGTCATGTGATCATTTATTTTGATATGCTAATATTATTATTATTATTATCATTTTGGCCTATAAACAGGGTAAGGAGGGATGGGGCTAAATCGTTACAATGGTAGCATGAGCATGGTTTTGCTCTGTGATCTTGCCATTAGTAAACAATCCTTCCTATTGACTGATTGCAGTAATTAATTAAAATTAAATTCAGTAACTTAATTAATGTAGATTGGGCCCTCCATACTACTAATCTTTTCTCCAATAGGTAGGCTAGTAATTAGAGCAGAACCTAATACATGTTGTGATTTGATTTCATGTAAAATAACCGCTGTGTACACCGAAGACCAAATGAACAATTCTGTCGTCAGCTGTTAAGACGAGCAGATAGCCGAAAGTGGCGATCACATGCGCTGAACGAAATTCAGGACTGCTGAGATAAAAATGGCGTTGCTGCGTTGCCAGATTGACGAGTCGACCGGCTGAAAGAATTTCACACGTGGTGAGTTTTGATATGCTGTTTGTATGTTTTGGGGTGGTTGTAAATTCATTCTGTTCTTGTAGGAACTAGTCCAGCTCAATTTTACTGCACCTGTGTTAAATCTACACCTCGGGAAGTGTTGTTTTGACAAATTGTGTCACGTGTTTGGAAAGAATAAAGTTTTGTCTGATTGGAAGTAGTTTTGGTAAAATTTAAATTAGTGACGTTTTAAATTCTCTTGAAAATAGGCTGAAATTGATAAACTTGTATTTCCAGTAGGAATAACTTAGTGTCTGTTTTGATGTGTGTTTAGTACACGCCTGTTGAATCACGTAGTGATTTTGAACCATCATGGCAGACGTCTGTGACAAGTTATTATTTTATACAACTGATGTCAGTGAAAATGTGAATTGCGTGTGTGGATTTATCATCAGCAGGTTCCTTGGGGTAAATCTGTAATTATTCTTAATAATTGTTAGTGATGTAAGGCTGAAATTCTGCGATTCGCTGTGCATAATACGTGTGAGGTATAATTGGTAGTGATCAGCTGTTCATTAGGCCAAACATTTCAAGTTTTGTTGTCATTTCTTTAGCTGGGGGTTAATTATTTCGCTGTTGGTAGTTCTGTCAAATTAAATTGGACCGTGAGGGTATTAAAATTTGGTATTGTCAACTTATTCTGCGTTAAATTAATTCTGGAAAATGGTCGAATTGCTGTCTATATGTACGTTCGGTAATCGTGTTTTGAATGATGTTAAGTGTCGAATTGCGTGTGTGGTAATTCAGTATAAATGAATCAGGTGAGTGTTTATGTATGATTGGTTGATGTTTAAGTTTGCTTAGTAATTGGGGGGAGAGTAAATAGTCTTGTTGTGACATGGGGATTTTAAGGTTAGATTGTCATCTAAATTGGTCAAGTATTAAATGGCTTTAATATTCAGTATATTAGTGTGTGTTCGTTGAGTGACTTACTAAGTGGGATGTTTCTGGGAGGCAGTCACCTTCACGTCGCGTCTCATTTAGGGTGTAAATAAATATTTTCCCCCGATTCGTGTCTTTCGTTTTAGGACGTTTTCCTACGATGTAAGGAGAACTGTGATTTCAGGGCTACAACTTTGGGTTGTTTTATCAGGTCCTTACGTGAGTTGATACTCCGTTGGCGTTATAGTGTCTTGACGATCCGAATACTAACATACTGATGTAAATGGGGAATTTTAGGATTGTCCAGGGAAGGGAGCATGTATGTCTGGTGGAGGTATGAATGTATTTCTGTGGTTGATTGTGTTCAGGGTGAAAGAGTATGTGTGATGCGATTTTTATTGCTGCCCTGAGTAGGAATCGAACTGGTGTTCTTTGGTGGTCAAAATTGTATTTATTTTCTTTTGTGATCCTTCAGTTTTTTTTAATCCTGCTGATTGAATGAAAGTCATGTGTGAATGAATTGATGTAGGTTTGCAATTTGAATTTGGGTGGGAGTAATTGAGGCCTAATTGCCAGTAACGTAAGATGGATTATTATTAATTTTATATTAGTTGTATTAGTTGCATTTTGAAAATGGACCTATTATGCAGATGTGCTTCGTATGGGGATCTACTGTCAGGAGTCCATTTAATTTGGGGTGTGAGTACCATCTTGATTGGGCCCGGGCAGGGTGTATATAGTATTTGCCCGAGTCGAGTGACTATAGGTATGGGACTTCGTTATCTCGGTGATAGGCGAATTTCTTTTTGGGGTATTTAGAGGCCACTCGTCCAGTTTGTATGGAGAGTCGAGCCACAATTGTTGAGCTGTCGGTAAGTGTTTCTATACCATAGGGTATTTTGTGTTCATGATATCTGTACGATTGCTAATTTGCATAATTGAATGTAATGGGTTATTGTAGTGGGTGGTAAAATCTTATAATGAGATGTTTGAGAAGGATGTGTGATGGATGAATGTTAGGAACTGGAGTCCTGTGTTCGAGTTCCAGTGATGAAGTTGGTAGCTCTGGGAATACTTGTTGATTTTTGGTATATATAAAAAAAAAATATTTGGTAGTTCGGTTGGTGAAAGTTTTCCTTTAGGGAGATATCCTGCGGTGGCATGCTGAGTTGTCGTTGTATGTCAGCTGCTGTGTTCACTAGTCTGATTTTGAGATTTTTGGGAGGTTGCAATGCTTCGTTTGCGATGGCATTGAAATGGGCTGGTTCGTTAGTTATTCATAACTTGCAGTTTCTTGCTGTTAGGCGGCTAGGTTATTTCTATTGTGGTCGCATTTCTGAGGGGTTGTAGGTTCGTGAGATTTCATGTAGACTCCCGTTAGCTTGGGTGTGTTCACTTCACAATCAGCTGTTGTAGGCGTTCATGCATATTTTGATATTTTGATTCTGGAGTTTTCACTTGAGGGTGCTTCAGTGCATTAGTTGGTTAGTTATTTATAACTTGCAGCCTTGATCTGTTAGACCGCTAGGGTCTCTGTTGTAGTCTCAACTCTGAAAAGTTCTGGGTTCGTTAAAATTTCGAGTAGCCCCGTCATCTTGGGTGTGTGCGAGTTCGGCTGTTGCCACCGGATGTTCTGATCGATTGTGAGCCTTAGTGACAGTTAGTGTCCTGGGTAGATACTGGAGTAATCATCTTGGGTGGTAAATAAATTTAAATTCTCTGAGTAATAGGGTGTTGATAGCTTGGCAGTTTTTTTTTGGGTGCGAGGTTCCAATGTGGTTAGGTGTGAGCTGGATTTATGGATTTATTTTGAAGATATTAATTGCTTCGTGCCTTTTGAGATGTAACAATCGTCACTTCTGTGATTTGTAATTCTGAATAAATTAGTTTTGATATTCTGGGAGAAATTTTATTGGCGTTAGCAGTTGGTGAGATACAGACACGTGTTGTTAGTCGAGGAGGTTGTGAATTTTGAGATTTTAAGTAGCTTCGTGAAGTTAATGTTTTGGGAACGTATGATGACAGTGGTGCGTTGAAGCATCATGGGTTCGATTTGAGTGTGGTCATAAGGTGTCACCCGGGATTTGAATGGTGAACTTGAATGGAAGATGACACACGTTGTTAGTTAGACGTCTGTAGTCTGTGGTAACACCACTTAGAGAAATTTTCGGGGTTGTGATTGTCTGTGTTGTGTGATTGGAAGGTGAACCACGTGCACTAGGGTGTGTGTGACGTTTGGTGGGTGCCCTACCTTGTGTCGAATGTGTATTTATGTTTTGGTAATGTGTTGTACTGTCATCTTCTGAGGCGGCCATGCCTTTGTAGGGGAAGATGTTAATTACCCTCTGTGGGGTCGTGAGTTGATCCAGAGGGGGAGCTCAGGTACCGAGCTGATTATGTCGTGATGGCCAGGGTTTGGTGGCGCAAGAGTGATGTTCCTCCCGGTGTCATAAGGGAGAGGACCTGTCATGTGAAGGACAGGGCGGTGTTTGTTTGTGTAGTGTGTGAATGACAGTGCATACTGTTTTAATAATTCACGTCAGGTTATGAACTGCAGTCCTCGTGCTGTTTTCCTGGTTCGCTAGTTGTCCTATGGAATTTAGGGTTATTTATGTTTTGTGTTGTCGCCGGGAACAAGTGCCCGTAGGCAGTTATGGAGTGGGAGACGTTGTGTTGTCGCCGGGAACAAGTGCCCGTAGGCAGTTATGGAGTGGGAGACGTTGTGTTGTCGCCGGGAACAGAGCCCGTAGGCAGTTATGGAGTGGGAGACGTTGTGTTGTCACCGGGAACAGTGCCCGTTGGCAGATATGGAGTGGGAGAAATATCGGGGTGACAGCCCGATGGAATTAAGGGCATTCTTATTATTAAAGTGTGAATGTGTGTGTGTGAATTATGTGGGTGACGTGGTTTTTCCTTGTTTTGTTTGTCTTGCTGCTAGTGTGCTTGCGTGATAGGATGTTGTGGTCTCTTTTCCTCCTGTCCTTGGAGGCCACTGAGGGCAGTGTGGGTCAGGAACATGTAAAATTGAGCAAGACATGTAATTTGTGTTTGTGTGCATATCAAAACGAGCTCTGTGTGATGCCTTCGGTGCGGTAGGTAATTTTGTAAGGTATTTAACTTGAGCAATACCACGGGCGGTATAGTAAATGTAGTTTTGATGGAATGCCCCGTGCGGCATGTTAATGTAATTGTCATTGTGAATTTTGGAAATAGTTACGTGCTGTCCTGATTTCGTGAAGTCGCAGAAAAATGGTCCTTCGGTTTTGTTAAAGTAAATTCATTTTGAAACATTGTTTAAAAATTTTGGTGGGCAAGTTTGTAGGTGCCTTTGATTTGCATATTCTAAAGAAAAAATTCTGGGTTCTGTACACCTTAGTTAAATTTTAGTTATTCTTGCTAAGTATTGTAGTGAACTTTCAATTAAGCTTGTTAACGTCAGTCATATCGTATATTTGGTTGCCCCTTTCGTGTGATTTTAATACTTCAGTGGACCTTTAATTATGCCCTGAACACTATCTCCTTGCGTAGAACCTTGTTTGAAGCCTCAAGTACCCCTTGTGACATGAAGGACTCTTAAGTGAACTTCGATGGCACACTAATGCTTCGAGTGATGTTTTTTTTTTATCCTTCCTGGGATAACTTCAGCTGTTATGGGCTGGTTGGCTGGCCTGGAACGATTGTTCCCTCTAAGGGAACTGTATTTGGACCATACGCTGCTGTTCTGATGTGTGTTTCAGTGGTCACTATGTGGGACGTGTGCCACCAATCTGGGCCCAGTTTGGAGGTACCATCTAGGTCCCATGGCATCTTTCTACCCGAAGAGATCTACTTCAAGGTCCGCTGGCGGGGATTGGAGTAGCCTCTTCAGCTGCCAAGAGACCAGCTGGACACCATCACCCTGTTCATCATCCCCCCATCGTCTTCCTTTGGAGGAGGAGGATGTACCAATTTTGCAAATCGGTACATGTTCATCTTATCTTCGAGACGCAGCGGGAGGTCCAGGTCTGGGCAGATTCTCATGAGAAAATACACCAGCCCCCTTCTGAGAATTCCATTCACCAAATTGGCACCTGGCTACTGCTGAAATGGGATCGCCTGGCCCTTCCTGCCAGGATTTGTGCCTTTGTGTGTGCTGTCACTTATTGGCTTATCGTGATAGACACTCGTCAAGAGAGAAAATCGAGCTTTGTGTCTGCAAACTTTGGAAAAGCGAACAATTCCTGTCAGCTGCATTCGCCAAGTTTTTATTCTGAGAAAGATCTTACAAAGGACATTCTGTAACACCTCGACTGCTAGAAGGTTTCTACGCAGTAACCTGTATGGGGTGATATTCTATAGTACCCACTCAAGACCTTGAACCCTGGCTTTTGTGCAACTAGTCGCAGTTGGTGCTACTGGAGGTTTGTGGTGGGGGATAGGCTGATATACAAGGGTGGAATCGGTGACTCAAAACAACAGTACGAGAGGGACAGTGTGTGAGGAAGTTTCCTGACAGAAAGACTCTTGACCACTTGCCTCCGGGGAAAACGTGTGTGCAGTTTTCCCCGGAGGGTTCGAAGACACCAGGTGGTACTATCTGATTTAATTACTAAGGGGCATAACCAAGGACAATCAATACAAACCTTGACTGCTAAATTTTGTAACGTCATTTTAAGGCCATGTGGCGATGGACCGTATTTCGAGCGGACTGACATTATTATTTTTAGTATGTAATATTTTGGAAGGGTTGGTACGATTTGTGTGGCACCTTTATATGTAATTACCGCGGAGTGGATTATTATTATCTTATTTCCGGTTAGCTGGATGGGACCCTCGTGGTTTTAACTTTGGTCAGAAAGGCTGGTGAAGACGTTAAATCCGAAGCAGGCTTTCGGACCGCCTTAGTCGTATTAAACGGCTCTTAAATTACTTATGTAACCTTGTTTTGGAAGTGGCACAGAGTCTAACTTCATGTTATTATTCCATTAGTTTTGGCGTCAGGGGAATCATTCCTGATAAATTCGTTTCTATCACAAATGTAGGTGTGTCAAACCTTGCCAAACGGGTAACTGTCTGGTTTGTTTAAACTAAGTCATTCATTTGTGTTTAATTAGATCATATTTGTCAGTTAGTTAATTAAGTGGTGGAAGGTTTATCTTGTAATTTGTTTGATCTTAATGTTCAATACATGTTAGCTTATTTTGATTTGTCATGTTATTTATTGCGTGAAGTCACTAGGAAGATTATTCCCCTTTTCATTCTTCATCTTTGGCAGGGTCAATTTAATGCGGCCTGCTGAGGTACGCATCCAGCGTTCCACTCAACAAGCTGGTCTTGACATTGGTTTCGTCCCGCCTGGTCCCTTTTCCTAAATCAAATTGGGGATGTTCTTGAAAACCTAGCAAATCGGAACATTCACTCCTAGGTTTTATTTGCTGTGAACTCAGCTGGCCTAGCGAGTAATTAAATTAGCCCTTTCATGTGTTTTTTTATTATTAATTCTGGGTGTGGTAATGTCATGTGATCATTTATTTTGATATGCTAATATTATTATTATTATTATCATTTTGGCCTATAAACAGGGTAAGGAGGGATGGGGCTAAATCGTTACAAAAATAACAATAAAGTTGAATGAAACATGTACTGTGTTTTATTGCATGTTTGAATCAGGAAGTTTCCACGCCCCACCCTGTATGATTGATTGATTGATTGATTGATTCTATGAGGGTAAGCTTGGCTTAAAAATCAATTCAAAATGGTTTGTTAAATTTGTGGTCATTTAGTGAGAAACTGTTGGATACCCCAGCCCTATAATATACCGTATGTGTGTAGAGTGGTGAGGGTGGACAATTTTTAAGTGTGTGTTCGGAAACTACAAATTTGGCTTTCCAACAAATGAAGAATGGCGAAGAATCAGGAGACGTACTGTGTACATTGAAAACTTATCAGTGATTTTTAAGTATTTCTTACAATATGATTTGGTTATAAACTCGACGGTTAAAATAATAACCCTTTCTGTCCACCTCGTTGCGTAGTGACTAGCATTCTTGGCTATCACCGCGGAGGGCTGGGTTCGATTCCCTACTCTGCCAAGACATTCAATTCTGGTCTGACGACTGGACCGGGGTACACTCAGCCTAGTGACGCAAAACTGAGAAGAGTCGGGTTCGATTCCTACGTCAGCCATCCTGCAAGTAGATTTCCGTGGTTTCCCACTTCTAATCCAGGCAAATACCAGGATGGTACACACACTAGTACAGACAGTTAGAACTACTTTATACATGATTCCTTTATCACATTATTTAGTTACACCGCACCTCAAAGTGCAGGGGAAGATGACCTCGCTGTTCCGCTCCTTATAACAATTATAACTAACTCACATAGTGCAGACACAAAGCAATAGGGCGTTTGATTAGCCTGCTAAATCTGTATAAATAATGTAAGTAAACCCTTTTTGCCTGCTCTAATATGCACCTTTTAAGATGCAGCTTCTTGCCCTGGGTAATTATATATTCCCGGTTGCCTAGTTAACCCAGTATAATCAATAAACAGATCCATGTCCATACTTTGCGAGCACGCCACCTCAACAAGACAGTGTTATCATCAGGTAGGCAAATGTTACAAGCCTTCGGGGAGAAACTCTACTCCCAAGTTAGCGAGGGGCGCCACACAAGTTAAATTAGAACATGAAACTTGTGTGCTACAATATTCTCTGAAACCATTTTACCTTCAGCTTTAAGATAACTGCATCTTCCTTTCACACAAAACTTCCAGCAATAATTGAAACTGTTAATTGCCACAGAAAACTAATGAATAAGCACACCAACTTAAAATTATGTAACAGTCTTAAAGTGTCAGTCAAGTCGAGCTCTGCAATGTTTCACATCCATCCTCATGTCTTGTTAAAGAGGTTATTTAGTCATATCCTGCATCCTGCGTGAAGGCGTACATTCCGACAACGTGGACGGGGTTTGATTCCCATTTAATGCATATGGAATTAGAGTGTTGGAATGTCACGCCTGAAGGTTCGGTCTTCGCATAAAAAGAGTTCCCGTTTCTTATGATCATGATATTAACGGTCAGGTGAAAGTACTCACTCACTTAACTCACTCACACTAACTTCACCCGTAGCTCATTAACTCACTCACACTCACTTCACCTGTAGCTCATTAACTCACTCTCACTCACTTCACCTGTAGCTCATTAACTCACTCTCACTCACTTCACCCGTAGCTCATTAACTCACTCACACTAACTTCACCCGTAGCTCATTAACTCACTCACACTCACTTCACCCGTAGCTCATTAACTCACTCACACTCACTTCACCCGTAGCTCATTAACTCACTCACACTCACTTCACCCGTAGTTCATTAACTCACTCACACTCACTTCACCTGTAGCTCATTAACTTACTCACACTCACTTCACCTGTAGCTCATTAACTCACTCACACTCACTTCACCCGTAGCTCATTAACTCACTCACACTCACTTCACCTGTAGCTCATTAACTCACTCACACTCACTTCACCCGTAGCTCATTAACTCACTCAGTCACTTCACGTGCGACTCTCTCATTCTTCAGGAGACTACCTGGTGGCGTAGTAACTAGCAATCTTGTGGTTTGAGTTTTATTTCTGACCTTGCCAATAATTTTAATTCTGGTCTGAGAGTTGGAACGGGGTACACTCAGCCTCGTGAGCAGGACTGTGAAGAGATGTTTTCGATTCACCTTTCAACCATCCTAGAATTAGTTTTCAGTGGTTTCGCATTCTTTTTCCATTCAAATGCCTGGATGGTTCTTAAATAAATGCCACGGCCTTCCCCTACCTGATCCTAGCACCAATTGTAAGTACGCATACTAGTACAGCCATCTCAATGACACAGACTATGAGATACTCAAGATGTTGCAAGCCCCACAACGAATGGGTGCCTCTCTTGTAAAAGCGGCAAGAGCCTGCCCGAAGGTATGGAATGGAGCACAACTTCTCTAAATAGCATGATAACAGAGCTTGTGTTGATAAGCAATAACGGCACGGAACGGCGTGGCGCGCTGCGGCGCCCGCTCTTGGTATGCCTGTCGCTGGCGGCGACACGGGCTTACAGCAGCCAGCGCCGCGAGGAGGCGTCGAGTTGCTGTTTCCAATATTATTTGAACATAAACCCTCTCGCACACAAGATATATGTTTAGAATTATGGCGAAGACGAGCGAACGTCTTCTAATATCTGGGTAAAATGACATGGCTCTTCTTGTCAAAAGCCATTCAGCGAATTTGAGGATGAGATGTCATGCAGCTGTCTGTCTCCTCACAAGCAGTTCCCGCAAAAGAAGACCGTGATTATATAGGTCTAATTGATTTTTCTGTATCGCTCGCCTTGTACCCACAGTGACGCAAAGCTCCTTAAAGAAAGCTTCTTAGACAGATGCATGTATCTTTTGACTGAAGACCACTAGCATGAAAAGTAGGCAGACGAATCGTCTCTCTCCCCTTTATTCACTGAGTGTAGGTTTTTGAAGCGTACACCTTATCATATCATCTTTAACGTTCTTTTAATAAAATCTACAACACATTCTTTACGATTCGGAAGACTTTTTAGAATGCAAGAATTAAATTAAATGATGGTGTTAGTTCATTTAAGGGTTTGTGATACCGTGGTCATTAGCTCAGTGTACATGTGTGTGTTTGATGGTTGTGATATAAGGGGTGAATCATCTAGGTCATATGCCCCTAATTAATGAATTATGGGATTGAATTTAACTACAGTTACAACTACTTTTAACTTAGTCTAGATATTAGAAGTTGGTCAAAATGGCGAAAAAGAGGGAAATAAAGGCAAAAGGAAAAGAAATGTCTTCTAGCCTCGAATGAAGAGTGTTGAGAGATTCAGAAGGAAGTAGAGCCATAAAAAGCAGATAGAGTTTTCAACCCTCATTGGAAAAAAGCTAAAAGAAAACGGATCCAGCTCAGGAATCTCTCGAGGTCACCAAGTCTTGACTCATCAGCAATGAGCCCTTAAGGGTGAAGCACTACCCAAGATGGGACTACACAGAGTGTGTATTTAATTAATTTGTGTTCCCATTGTGACTGTGGTAGTGTGCTGTGTATAACAGTAATATTATTGAAGTCTAGGAATGCGGTAGGTGCCACGGGGCTTGAAATAGGCATTTCCCAGGCGTTAATGTGTATGAGACCTAGAAAACTCACCTCGAGAATATTCACTTTAAGTACGCATTAGGTAATCTCCATACTTGTGGCTCCCCAATGCAGTCGTGGAGCGTGCCTTAATTTCTGTACAGTAGCAAAGCTTAACGCGTTAAGTCTTCGAGAGAAACGTTATGTGCTCGGGTGACACACTTCGGGAAGAATGTAACCTGTTATTTTCATAGTTGTTACAAATTAGAGATTTGGACATTGTGGTGATTTACCCCAACTTTTCTTACAATCTGAGTTATTATGAAATATAAGAATTTCCAAAATTTTCCGCCTAATTTTAGAAATTCTTATATTTCATAATCAAACTGTCAACACGGAACCTGACATGGATACTTCTTCGAATATCCGCGTTATTGTTGTTCCTACACTAGTGTGTGTATTTGTAATTGAGGTGGCCATGGCCTTAATTTGGGAACCATCCCAGCATTTACATGGAGTAAAAGTGTGACCACGGAAAGTCACTTCTAGGATTGCCGGGTTTGGGTATTGAACCCACTACTTGTCAGTATTGCCTCACAAGGCTAAGAGTACCAACCCTCAGACCAAATTAAATATATTGGCAGAGCCGGGAAATGAACCCGAACCTCATGGGTGAGTGCAAAGAATTTCAGCCACTACACCAAAAGGTGGTCTTTGCATTCTTTGTAGAGGAATATATCAGTCACGAAGGCTAGTAGGCTATTATAAGTTTGATGGGTGTAACTAATGCAAGTAATGGCTTAGTGAATGTGAATGAAAATCCACAGCCTGCTTCCAGGCTCCGACCGGGTCAGGAATGGAATGAATGAAGCCCCCATCTAGCGGCGAGGATATGAATTGTGCCGGCTGCCGAGGCCTGACGCACTCCTCTGGGGCAATGAATAAATGAATGACAGATGAAATGAAATGATAGTGGTGAGTGTTGCTGGAATTAAATTTTGACAGGGAAAACCGGAGTACCCGGAGAAAAACCTGTCTGCCTCCGTTTTGTCCAGCACAGATCTCACATGGAGTGACCGGGATTTGAACCACGGACCCAGCGGTGAGAGGCCGGCGTGCTGCCGCCTAAGCCACGGAGGCTTCTTAGTGAATGTAAGTTAGTTAATTCTTGTTGTTTCAAGGGGCGGAAGAGCGAGGTTATCTGCCCCTTTAGTGAATGTTGCTAGCTCTCCAAATCTTAGCCTCGCTACGTAGCAACTACAGTAGCATTCTTGGCTATCATCGCAGAGGCCCGGGTTCGATTTCTGGCTTTGCCAAGAAACTTAGTTCTGGACTGAGGGCTGGAACTGGGTACACTCAGCCACGAGAGGCAAAACTCGGAAGAGGTGGGTTCGATTCCCACATGCGCCATCCTTGATGTGGTTTTCCCACTTCTAACCTAAGGCCACGGCCGCTTCCTACCTAAGTTCTACCTTGATTACAAGTAGATTACACACACTAGTGCATACATCACAGTGACACTGTTTATCAGACAGCTTCTACACACACCCAAGTACACGGGTTTACATGACCACGATGTCGCAAAGCCCGTAAGGAATCAGCAACAACAACTATCTAAACCTTATCTCTACAGTATTCAGCCTAGATAACGAGGTATGATATTAATAAACCACTTTCCAAATCAACAAATCGTCGACCGGTCTGAGAAATTCGCTGTTTTACTTAAAGGCAGTTATGCCTTACAGGCCCAATAGGAAGTTATATGGCTGATAACCTGTGTCATTGTGATGGCTGCATTTGTGTGGATATTTGCAATTGGTTTAGGATTTGAGCAGGAGGTGCCCGTGGCCTTTATTTATTTACAATCCAGGCATTTACCTGTAGCCTACTATGAGTGGGAAACCACTGAAAACCACTTCCAGGATAGCTGAAGTGTGAATCAGACCTACCTCTCTCAGTTCTGCCTCACGAGACAGAGTGTACCCCTTTCCAACCCTCAGATCAGAATTACATTTCTTGGTGGAGCCGGGAATCAAATCAGGACCTCAGCAGTGACAGCCAAGAATGCTAGCCACAACGCCACAGGTCTACTAGGACATACAGTCTAAATAAACAATTCACTTAAGTTTGTTGTTCTATATGTTTGATCATAGAAGCATGAACTTGAAGAATTTGTTACGCGGTATTCCACATACAGTATGGCAGGGGGCGTGGCTGATCTTAAGGGAGAGACTGCCTGAGAATAACAGTGACTCGTACAGGATTCGTAACGTTTTGCTAAGTTTCAAATTTGCAAGTTTGTTAGGTGGTGAATTATTGATATTAACAATTTATATATTCAAGTTGGTGGATGTGCGTGTTATTTAAATTAATTCAACATTTGGCAAAATTAATTTTCCTCGAGTGTTGTATCAACCTTATGAGAAATGGTTTCGGAGATACGGAGTCAAATGTTAACATCCAAGATGACGTCTTATTTTCAGTTGGCAGAAATGGCACTCTCGAGAACATGAAAACTAAGATGTACCAATTTTTGTTCAACTATGTGTTGGCGTTGAAAGGTTATAAGGGGAGGGGACAATCAGACACACAAATGCTCCTGATTGATCACACAATCCGATATTTACATCAGCTTGTGAAATGTTTAAATAGGCTAAAATCGTCATAGTCCTCCTCAGCTTCAAAATGACTGAGGTCATTCTATCACCAGATAGAATGAAGGAAGAGGAGACTGATAAATTAATGATGATAATAAAGAAGTGTGTCAGAAACTGTTGGGAAACCTGAAATCGATACTATCACCTCGCGAGTTGTCCCCATATCCCGTATATTAAATATAGTTATATTCCTGCCACAGTATCAGAAAGTTTGTTGTTGTTTCATTTAGGGACTAAGATATCGTGGTCATTTAATCCCCGTGTATAGTGGTTGTTTGTAGAATTTGTTTTATAACCTGTGTTATTGTATTACTGTAGTAGTGTGTTCGTGTGTGTGAACAGTATTTGCAATCGAGGCTATGATTGGGGAGGAGGCGACCGTGGCCTTGCGTTAGGAACCATAGGAACCATTTGCTTAGAGCAGATGTGGAAGACCACACAAAACAACTTCCAGGTTGGCTGAGGTGAGAATCGAACCCAATTCTTTCAACTTTGCCTCGCGAGGTAGAGTGTAACACGTTCCAACCCTCAGAACAGAATTGAATTTCTTGGGAGAGCCGGGAATCGTACCCAAGACCACAGAGAACAGTTATCAGGAAGTTTCCCGACTAGACTCACAAGCAAATAGTCAACGTTGGTGAAAGTTCAAGCTCAGATTTTATCACGTTAAGTATTTGATAATAGAAGACTATATTAAAATTGTTACCAATCGAGTGGCACTGAAATTTGCTTCAAAATAATCAAACTGCTGCAGTTTAGGCATGTGGCCCGCTGAAACATAGGGCAGCCCTTACCAATAGGCTACACGGTCGTTAGCGCACTATGCCCTACATAAGGGATTGTTTATAGCTGCACGCCGTCCATTGTGTGAACAAGGACAATGTGCAGCGCTGCTTATTAAATAATCTACAAGAAAATAAGCCTTAAAGAGCTTTGTATGGTATTTGTGCCATTATACTAGCTACTGCGAGTTTACAGCAACATCCACATAGGTAAATGGTCTGAACAGCGGCATTGTGTGGTAGGGTCTTAGGTTCAAATCCCAGTGTATACTAACATTTCCTTTAGTCATTCTTGCTATTACTTGCTTTTCCGAGAATTGCATTTTTGCTGTGTTCTCTTGAGTTCTCTTCGTATAGATATTCTTCACTCGGTCCGCACGTATACACTTACTTACTTGTCCGGCACTACAGCCCATGTAGAGCCCTGACCTTGGCGACCACCCGTCTCCTACAGTCGTCTCTCGATTTCGCCAAGCTTCTTGAATTCCGAACTTCTCAAGTCCGCCTCTACGTCATCCTACCACCGTAATTTGGTCGTCCCACTGACCGACTACCCTCAGATTTTGTAGCTAACACCCTTGGTACTCTCAGGTCATCCATTCTCTGTACATATCCCAACCACTGCAACCCCTTTGCCTTAACATCTGTAGTGATTGATGGGTTCTTGTAGAGTTAATACAGTTGTGCAGTTTTCCGGATTCTCCACATGCCATTCTCGCATATTGCACCATTTATCCTCCTCAGTATTTTGCGTTCCCATGTACCCAAGGTATTTCTGACTTGTTGTGTTATCGTCCATGTTTCAGACCCATATATTGCAACAGGTCGGAACGTATAGGGTATCCCAATTATCTTGGGGCAATGATGTCCTCCTGCTACGCCACTTAATCTAGAACTTTCCTGGATGCTATATAAGGTCTCCTCGCCTATCGATGATCAGAGTCTATCTGTGCTTCAGCCCCCTTGGAGGCGCACAACTTTCTGTTCCAAATATGTTTCGGGATGGCCCCCTTCTACTCCTCTGCACTTCACTGAAACATTTAAGAGAAATGCAACTTCGCATCAGGGAAAGCTTTTAGCCTGCCTTTTCTCGGAATTTTAAGTGGTTTTAAAGATGATTTTAATCTTCTAGCGCGACTCTACAACAAAAGCATTCTAAGTTAAGTATATCCAACTTCCGCGAAACCTTAACAAATAGTCTACCAAATTAAGTGAAATATTTAATCCACGCAATTTACAGTGGGTTACACTACAGACAGGAAACACTCGGTAGTATGCGAACACATGTATGACACCAGAAATAGCATCAATATTATATACACAGACCAAGGAATCATACACTACGAAACAAACGGTAGGGAACTTGATATAAGAGAAGCCATAGAAATCGATTTAGGTAAAGTAAACAACCCAGATAATCTACATGAACACACATTTTCGGAAAGTTCACACATTTAAGCGATACTCCCGTCAATAAAAAGGAAAAAAAACATAACAAAACAAGATGTTCAGTAAAGAACATATAGACTACTTTCTCCTAAATGCATGGGTATACTTATAACTTTTTGTCCTTTTCAAGGAGTATAATTCAATATTGGTTGTAGTAGCTTGTTGAAATACAACATGCTATACGGATATTATACGTTGATTGATTGAATCCTCACCTGAATTATATATACACACTTATACAGCCATCGCAATACACACAGGTTATCAGACAAAATTCAACACTCACCCAAGTACATGGGGCAAAATGACCATGATGTCCATGCATCTCATCTGAAACAACAACAACAACAACAGCTTCCAACCCAAATCCATCCTCGTATAAGAGTACACACACTAGTAAGCCTACAGACATCACAGTGACACAGGTTATCAGACAATTTCTACATGCACCCAAGTACACGGGGCTAAAGACCATGATGCTGCAAAACCTCTAAGGAATCAATAACAAAAACAACAACAACAATAGACTCTACCGCAGATCAAGGACAATGAATTTCAATCGATGTAGTCGTGTGTTGAAATATGTGGTGTTGAGTATAAATATATTAATTTCGATCGCAAATACACACTATACATGCTTAACATTATAACGTCTGAGTAGTTATAAATCAATAAATACAAAAGAAGAACGAAATAAAAATGTAGCCTATCTGTTGTGATTAGATCCAGGATCCTCCGAGGCAGAGACGCTACCACAGAGCCAAATGAGTCCACCGATATCAAGCTTCATGAATCGATTTACATACAACGTCTTAACAAATAATGACATGGACTAAACGATTTCTTCACTGGAGTAAATATTCATCATAATCCATTTCATACAAAGTTTATATTATTTCTATTTGTGGGCTATATTGCATGCAACATACTCAAATTAGTGAAACATAGGTCAGAACAAGAGATTAGCTGCCATCTTGTCCTGAAACCCAGACGAATCAGCTTTTTAACGGCACTTCTGCTCTAAAACATTACAATATAAACTTTTAGTTTCGAACAGGCCACGTCCTTTAGAACAGTTTAAACGATTCATGGTTCGATAATCGGAACTGGTAGGTCCCATGTTATGTATTATAAAGTTTGCATAATTCACACGGCCGCCATCCTGAAATGGTACGTCCGATGACCTTGTAGATTGGGTACAAGGCGCGTCCCATACGAAGGTATCTTGTTACCAAATTTGGTAGAGATCGGATGATTAGTTTAGTCGTCATTTGGTTTTACGTTTTGAACGTTTGAGTGGCCCCCATTCAGTTTTGGTAAAGATGGCGGCGATATAAAACATGACACTGAGGTGCCCTTTGCCAATGCTACCTCTGTACCAAATTTCGTTCAATTCGGTTTCACCGTGTTTGATTTGATAGCGGGGGGTGGGGCAGACATGCAGAGTACACACACATACTCACTCACAGACACACAGACAGACACACAATTTTGGCCCTGTGTTGATCTCATAAGTCTACTTTCATTTGCAAAAATCCAAAGTAGGCAAAAAAAAAGCCAGGCAATGAAAGGAATGGGAGAAAATCAATATATTGGGGAAAATGCTAAGCGAAAAGGATGAACGTTGTACCATATTCTCAATAAACCAAGGCCTAGGTTAGGCAGTGTTAATGAGTTCAAGACAACCCAATAGACATGTTGTTCTTGCAGAGGACTCATTAGTTTATTTGAGGCGGGGAAGAGATTGGACGTCTATAGTTGAGATCGTCTTGAACAATCAGGATACATCATCACAGGTTAGGACATTGCCGGCTCAAGACCCACACTAATCAAACCAAGCAAGGTTTAAAGAAACAACAACAGATGGTGCGGACAACACTTTGACGTGCTGTTTAACAGTCCACAGAATTACAAATTGATGGCGCCACAATATACAAACGCGGAAGCTGACGGAGCTCGCAGCAACCAGTCCGAGGTGAGCAGCGAGTGATAACGGACGCCACTTAGGTCTCAGAATTCAAATACCAGCTAAGTTTACATAACCTTATTAAACTCAAGTGTATTGTATCATTTGTGTCCTGGCCACATTGGCAAGCTTACCAAATTACAATAAGCGACCTGTTGAAATAGGAACGGTTGAATGAGATTCATACAAAACAAAAAAGTGTAGACAACATCATACCCTAAGTTCGTCACAATAATAAGTCAATAGACCACAGGTTAACATCCTTATACTACGAAGGCAAGTGAATAACTATTTGCAATTCTGCTAAAGTGCCGTTAGGTATGGCTGTATGGCGTTGTGTGCTCACCTGCCGCTAGATTTGCACCGTTGTCCACGTCTGTGGTAGGTATCAGTGTTATCAGATTAGTATAGCTTGCGCTGTTGTGACGTTAAGATGGCCGCCCCACACTCTGTTTGCACAAAGGAAGAACGCGTTCCGTAATCCGCTTTTTGTAGTGTGAGGGCGTACCAGGAGCGGAAATTCATAGACGACTTTCAGCACAATACGGGGAAAATGTTTTTCCACAGCGAAGTGTTTACCAGTGGATGAAATTTGGGTTCACCACTTAGAACCAGAGAGCAAACGTCAGAGCATGGAATGGAAGCATCCTGGATCCCCCGTCAGAAAGAAATTCAGGAGTCAACCTTCTGGCGGAAAAGTGATGCTCACAGTGTTTTGAGACTCTCAAGGACCAATCCCTGAACATTACCAGGAAAAGGGGAAGCAATAGTGAACGTTACAGTGATATGCTGATAAACAAGCTGAAACCTGCCATTCGCGATAAACGCAGATTTCGATTGTCAGAAGGAGTTCTTTTATTGCAAGACATTGCACGTCCACATACCGCCGCCTACACCGCTCAAACTCTTCGCTCGCTGCGTTTCGAAGTGCTGGAGCATCCTGCGTACAGTACCGATCTCGCCCTGTCGGATTACCATCTGTTTGGTCCACTGAAAAATGCTCTATGAGGCTGTCGCTTCAGCTCCGATCAACAGATGAAGACCGCGGTGCTGTGCAGCCATACACCTTTTTTTTTTGCAGGGCGTATCAGCAATCTTGTGAAACGGTGGACCATGTGCATTGAAAATCAGGGGGACTATGTTGAAAAATGATATGAATATACAGTGTGTACTCTTTTTGTAATAAATTATGAAAATTGATTGCAGATACTTATTGACATGCCGTCGTACATTAATAATAACGCAAGGACTATAGAAGTGCTTCAAACCGACTGAGTAATAATATCTATAAATAAGATTGACACGTTACACAAGGTTTTACAGACTTTTGTAACCTAAATCTAGTATACTTTATATTTGTGCATAAGAGTAGACTAATACCTACGTGGGCAGGATGTGATGATGATCGTTATATGATCCAAACATGTCATCGAATTAAGGACCCTCACCCTCTTTGTACATAAAAGCGTGTGATTACATATATTATTTCTTGCAGGTTAGGTTGTATAAATACTTGTCTTCCCGCCTAATGTAATTGGGCACAATTTGTGTTGACCGACTGGAAAGCTTTCTATAATAGAACTAGGCAACACTGAAACAATGTCTTCTAATACTACAATATTGCAACTACAGGCAGTGTTCACAAATAAATTTAGTTTAACATTCTTTCTTCTTCGGGCTCTGTTGAGCAGTTTAAATTGAAGTAGGCTATGTTAACCTGTCTGATCTACAAACTTTCAATCCTTCCATTGGGTGTGTAATTATGTATGGCTTCAATTTTAGCTACCTTCTTCCAGTAATTGTTACACCTTAAATAACAGCTTTTGTTGGGCATTATCACCTGCAACATGATTTCTCAGTTGCGATCTACAGTATTCTGCAAGGAAGAATATATTGTAGCGACGAAACTCTTCCTACAACGCTCAGTAGTTAGACCAACCTTGCTGTATGGAGCGAGAACTGGGTGGATTCAGGATATCTGATACATGAGCTAGAAGTAACTGATATTATGGTACCACGAATAATATCTGGAACAAATAGAAGGGAGCAATGGCAGTATAAGGTGTCCGTAATGAAGAGATAAAGGCGAAGTTAGAAATGAACACGCTTGATGAAGATATTCGCACCAGCCGATTCAGATGGTGGGATCATGTGATGAGAATGGTGGAGGAGAGATAACCTGAGAGGCCAATGTGTTCGGCTGTAGAGGGTAAGAGAAGCAGAGGTAGACCTAGGAGGCGAAGGTTAGATTCTGCGTTCAATGACTTCAAAGTGAGAGGTGTAGAAGCAGAGGCGGCAGTTCTAACTCCTAATAGGGCATCATGGAGGCGACTTGTTTGCAAACAGAGGCTTGCAGACTAAACTAGGCACTGAAAGACAAAACAGTCAAAAATGAAAATTTAAGTATGTATATAAGAAGTAACAAAATATTTAAGTATATTGTTTTTGTGTTGATTTCCCAAATCCACCCTCTACCCGCTCATTAAACAAAACTCCCACCTTCTGTATGTGGTTACTCACTGATTATCCATCTTACCATGCATCTTTTCATATTTTGCCTAATCGCGAAATATTCCATCTTCATACTTCAAAAATCCAGATATTTCTCCTCGTGAGGACTGCATTAAAATGTAGGCTATCTTGTCAGTCGCTGTCAGCAAATATTTTGTTGAGAATGTTCACAGTGTGCTTCAAAATTCCGCAATATTACATTATGGTATTTAAAATGGCAGCACGATATCAATCAAGTATGTTCACCTGAATTCAATGGGAATAAAGTCTGTGTAAGCAGAGCGGTAGCCTTTACCTGACTCAGGAATAATTATTACTCAAAATGTTACTCCAATTCCTACTATCTAGGATTGTCCATAACCACTCCTTGTAGGCCTACATAATGTACTTGTGTTTGGAGATGATAGATTACAAAATACAGCGACTATTGTAGCAATACATCTACAATAGGCTCCGTACTGTTATGAAAGTATTCTCGTAAGAGAAAAGAGCAACTCCTCCACCAATGTTCCTCTTCAAGAACGAAATAAAACGAATACGCACCCGCGATCGGAACTCGTGTTGCCCACTGTCCAGATGAAAGTCTTCGAAACTGACAACACATGGGTGAATTGCATGCCAACGATACGGTTCCAGTATTTTTAACTTAAAATAAGTTTCACGGCAAAGCCGGAAATCGAAACCAGGCCTTAGGGGTGGTAGACAACAATGCTAACCACTACACAACGAGGCGGACAGACCGCAAATAGCCAGAAACCTTCCCTGAATTCACCTAGAACTGACACTTTGGCCTGCTGTTCCAACCACCCTGGCTAAATGCAGAGAAGTAACAGTACGCGATCCATAGTGCAACAAATGAGCACATACGAACAAGTACTCACAGCATATCTTCATCCATCCTGGTTAGTCGAGGACATAAAATATTGTGGTTGAGTGTGTTTAAGTCTTCAGTATTTTGTCTGGTTTAATGCTGCGCTCCATGGCTCCCTGTCCTGAGCTAACCGTTTCATCTTTACACCTTACATCCGAGGCGATCATTTTAACATATTCTAACATTCGTCTCCCCATACAGTTCTTGTCCTCGACCCTTCCCTCCATAAGTAAGTTTGCTATTCGTGGGTGTGTTCGTGTCTCTCCTTCCACCCTATCTCTTCTCTCCATTAGCAGTCACCAGAAACATCTCTCCTCTCCCACTCGCCTTAATACTTCTTCATTTGTTACTATATCCAACCATCTGATCTTCATCCTTCTCCTGTAACACCACATTTCAAACGCTTCTATTATCCTATATTCTGCTGCACCAACAGTCCAAGTTTCACTTCCATAGAGCGCCACGCTCCAGACAAAGGCTTTCAAAAATGAATTTCTAATGCCTAAATCTATATTTGATGTCAAGAGATATCTTATCTGTAGAAATGCTTTCCTTGCCCAAGCCAACCTACTTTGCTTCGTCCAACACTGGTTATATTGCTTCCTAAGTAGCAGAACTCTCCTACATCACTTAGCTTTGTCAATTTGACGTCAATAGGGGTTTCTTTCGGCTGCATTCCGTTATATTTGTTTTAGCCTACATTTATTGAGTTTCATCATGAATTATTTCCTCAAGTTGGAGCCATACCATTTAAAAACTCATACCTGACGTATAAACATGACCTATGTGTCGGTTTAGTTTGGTTGCCTGGAGTGTTTCCATGCTGATAAACAAATGCACGAGCTGTAGAATGATAATTGTCTCTGCAGTGACCATTGCCGCTCTACACTATCACCTCTGAATGGACGTCAAACACCCGTAACATTTCAGTGGCACAAACCGATCATTGGTGGAGGGTAATGTGACTTGGTGTCCATTCAATACTCAATTGGATTTTCACAGCGATGCGAGTTATTCTACCTAACGAACACAACGGTACTCATGCAATGACTCAATTTTCAACAGTTGAGAGTGCCAATTAAATTGGACTTCACCAATGAAATAACACCTGAATACGAAATGGCATACGTATGACAATGATATTGTAACTTTTAATCCGTCATCATAAAATATTTCCAATTACTGGAATATGTGAAAAAATAACCTGAAAGGAATAACTTCTGATTATTAAGATATATATATATATATTGCTATGAACTATCGAAGAAGGTGAAAACTAAGGGATGACATGTTTCACTCGTCAAGTGAGCATTATCAGATCTACAAAACACTACCAAACCTTAAGTGATACCCACAGACAGTCTCCGCCCTCCATAAATAAAAAATAAAAGAAATCGCCAGAGAACTTAGCAAGTGTCAGCGGATCTTTGTTTTGTTTTTGGAGGGCGAATACTATATGTGGGGGCCACTTAAGGTTTGGTAGTGTTTTGTAAAGCTACAGTATTTGTCTTGTAGATTTGGATCTGATGATGTTCACTTCACGAGTGAAACAAGTCATTCCTTAGTTGTCTCCTCCTTCAACAGTCCATAAGGATATGTATACTGCACATACATGTCTAAAACACATGTAATTTATTTCAGATTATTTTTTCACATATTCCACTAATTGTAATTATTTTGTGCTGACGGACTGGAAGTTACAATATCAATTCTCAATAAGGCCACAATAGAAAATGGTTTCAAAGCTATCTTTAAGTGGTAATTTGTTGTTGTTTCATTTAGGAACTTGGACATCGTGGTCATTAACACCATGTACTAGGGTGTGTGTGTAGTTTGTCTGATAGCTTGTGTTATTTTGGTTCCTGTAGTAGTGTGAGTATTTGTAACTGAGACAAGAACCAGGAACGAAGTGCCCGTGGCCTAAAGTTAGAACCCATCCCAGCATTTGTTGTGGAATAGAAGTTGGAACCAGAGAAAACCACCCCTAGGATGGCCGAGGTGGGAATTGAACCCACCTTTTCTCAGCGGTGCTTCAGAAGGCTGAGTTTACCCCGTTCCAAATCTCAGATTAGAACTGAATTTCACTGCACGACCGAGAATCGAGCCCGGACCTGAGGGGTGAAAGCCAAGAATTCTAGCCACTACACCACGAGGTGGTCAAAAGTGGCATAAATATTAGCCTGTACGTAGGTATAGTGCTGGTGGAGTGAGATTTCCCTTGTGATATTACAGTGATAGTGACTGTACATGGCTGATGATCAACTTATTTCTTTTTGAGGTATACTCAGATAGGACAGTGAAGTTTGGAAGCCATTTTTCAGTGTTGCCTGTACAAACTATCAATTCACACTTTTCAGTCGGTCAACGCGCTATTTGTTCAAGAGGATTGGGTGGGGGTACAATATCACATGTACTGAAAGGAATTACATGAATTTCTTGATATTCAAATAAATAAGTAATACATGTATTTTTTTCTGGACTTGTGTTAATTATATATTACCGGTAAATGTATATAAATAATACTGTGTATACTCTATACAAATACCGTATAATATATACGAGGTGTTATCAACATCTGAATTTACAAGGCCGGTATTCCTGGAGTTTCGTCTGTTATAGAGAAATGAGTTGTGTGGGCTAATTCGAATACATGGGGTTGGTAACTGTGCAGAGTTTCAGCCTCCCGCCACCTACGGCGCTAGTTGTAGGTAAACAACTAATGGCGACTCGTTTGGAAAACTGGTTTTGTGAAGAGATCCCATCAGATATTAGATTTATTTGGGCGAAACATGTAACCGTGGCCAGGACTTCTCCCGAGGGCGTTATCTTCCTTCATGATAAAACACGACCTCATACAGTCCAGAAGACCACCACGCTGTCGAAGCGGTTTCGCTGGGACATCATTGACCAGGGGGGTGCCAATGCGGGTGGTCCTCTGCCTAGCCGCTCTTGGGTCACGTGAAGCCGTGACGTAGGTAGTATGGCAAGTGTCGTGGTAGATACAAGCTAGCCACAGTGAATGTCAGTAGCCGTAGCGAAAAAAGTGCTTTATTTCTTATGTGTGACCTTTGTCTTGTTCCTAGTTTCATTTACGTGTTTTATAGGTGGTATATTGTGTATTGAATGTACTCCCCTTAAGTATGTACAATCGTCTCTGCACTAGTTGACGCAGAATAAACTCATGTACGTTCTCTTACAATGGAATGTGCTATTGCCAAATACCGGAACTATTAGAGGAAATCAAAAGACAACATTGATATTGTGTATAATTGCTTCCCAAAAGATACAACTCTTGTGAAAGCTTGGCTGGCAAAATGTAAACTAGGGGATAAAGTAAATATATCCTAGTCAATGCAAAAGTTTGCTCCGTCCATTTTACGAGCGATGTTTACTATTGTGATTTAGAGTATGAATTATTGGGCCTGCCACTAAGGAATAAAAGACGTCTCACGACGGATGCTGTGCCATCTCTTCATCTTCCCTTCGCCAGTATTCAAGAGCTCTACTCGGACATTAGGAACAGCCCTGATAATTAGAATGACGGGTCTCCACCGCTCTTTCAGATAAGAATAAAAATGAAGATTAGCATGCAAATCTTTTCAACTCCTGAGCGTGTAGTGTAGGTCGTTATTTCTCAAGTCAGTATATACGTATTATTCTACGAGTTCTGAAATCAGTGGCGTAGCAAAACAACGTAATTCAGATGAGGATTGGGAAGGAGGCGGCCGTGGCCTTAATTAATTTGGGAACCATCCCGGCATTCGCCTGGAGTAGAAGTGGGGAACCACGGAAGACCACTTCCGGGATGGCTGAGGTGGAAATCGAACCTTCCTCTTCTCAGTTTTGCCTTACGAGGCGCAGTGTACCCCGTTCCAGCCGCCAGACCAGAATTTAATTTCTTGGCAGAGCCGGGAATCGAACCCGGGCGTCCGCGGTGACAGCCAAGAGTGCTAGCCATTTCGCGAAGAGACGGTTCAAAATAATAGGGGGTCCCAATTGTAGGTTGAAATTATATAAATTAATACCTGCTTTTCCAACAACAACAACAAAGTGAATTATTAGCAGTCATATGAACCCAGAATTTTGGTTTCATTGACCAATTTGGCAATATCAACAAATTATAGGGGTGGATGACCTCGATGTTCCACTTTTTAAAACAATCACCACGACCAACAACAAAATAAATATAAATGAGCTGCAATTATTTCAATTGGAGGGATCGTAGGAAATGTTTGAGGTATTCTTTAGTTTACAATCAATCAATGCTTTTTAAGTAGGTTAGACAAGTGTAACAACATCTCTCACTTTACTGGTCATTAATTTTTTAAAGTACCTGAGTCGTAATCTATTAAAATACCAAATGTGATATAACTGTGAAAGAAGAATGATAAAACAATAAAGGATAAGAAAAATAAAGGACAGGAGGAAAAGAAATGCCCTCAACCCTAGAACAATGAGGATTGAGGGACTTGGAAGGAAGGAGAGCCATGAAAGGCAGATATGAAAGGAAAAGGGGGGAGGGCCCGCCCCAAGGTAAGACGCGAAAAAGGGGACAAAACGGACCCAGCTCAGGAATCCCTCGGGGTCGCCAACTCCCAAACTCACCAGTTGTGAGCCCTTGAGGGTGTAGCATTACCCAGGGTGCACCAGAAGTGGTGGGGCTACATACACCCTGCCCCCTGGAGGGCCTTGAGCAGTAGGCAGGAGATAACATGAAAAGAAAAAGAAGGCTGTCCCCTCGATTAATGAGGTTATCAGGAAAGATGAGACAAGGGCCAATTAAGGCGGGAAGGTGAAATACTCCCTAGGCTTCGGATACCCTAATACCGTCGGGGTCGAAAGGGAACATGAGTTGACCAAGAGAGGTCGACAGGAAAGAAGACGGAGAGGAGCCCGGCACAAGTAAACGGAAGCAATGCCGGACTCAGCAGGAGTCCCGTGGTCGCCAACCCATGAACATTTTGAGACAAATTTTTCAATATTTTCGCGGAAATGAATTGAAAAGGGGTCAACGAATAATGCATACGCTTGCATTAGTATTGCAACAGAAGTTCCCGTGCACTAATGAGGATGCTATTCGGCTGTATGTAACAACGAGGACATTATTAGAATGCGCTTCCTCAATGCCCTTAAGTCTCTCAGAGAGGCTGAAAGAAGGTCAGCAAGCAAACGCCTGAAATGGGCGAAATCAGCCTTGTAGAATCCCTGTGTTGGTGATGCCATGTACTTGTGATATTGTATTATATTGTGTATGAATTTCCTTTTGCTGTGTGATTGTCATGTGATATATAAATAATTAAAATAACCTCACGGAAATCTCTCATTCCATATACTGTTCCCTTCATTCACTACCTCCCAACCGCTGCTTGACATAGTAGCTACGTCACAGCTGCCAGCCAATTGCCGCGTGCTCCCCGACTTGGCCCAACCTTAGTATTTAAGTAACCTTGATCATTGACCACCCTCCCTACAGTCTGGACCTCGCTCCAAGCTATTTTCACCTGTTTCCTCGATTGAAGGAGCACTTAGGAAGTAGACTATTCTCTTCAGACGAGGAGGTGAAACACTTCGCGACAACGTGGCTGAACACGCAAGGACAGGATTGTTACCAGAAGGGAATACTCAAACCCTTCCTATGAAGCAACAAGTGCCTATACTGATATGGAGACTACGTCCAAAAATAACCTAATGTATGTACTATCAGTTGACTGTATTGGTTGCATGGAATATAATGTACACGATTCACTGCAGGCTTTGTAACGTAAATTTCTGATCTGGTCTTCGGTACTGAAAAGTTGGGTTCGGTAAAAAAAAATGTACTTCGGTTCTCGGTACAAAATCGGATCGGTACAGCTCGGCTGATTTGCACACGCTAAACTAGAGTAATTTGTAAACCATTAACAAAAAGTAACACATGACTTCTAATGATTATAAGTAAACCAAATATTTGCCAAATAGCACAATTTTTATTTAAAATACAGAAAAAATTTACAGCAAATAATCTCATACAATGTTCCAATTAACTTTCAAACTTGCCCTTTTAGTGTCGAGTAAGCCCAATGATGCATACATTAAACAGACATTAGGCTCACACTGGAACACTTAAGTCCATAATTTAACATTTTATTTATCAGAAGAGTTATTGTGCTCTAGTATTTAACTAACTATTGAAGTAAAACATTGATGATAAAGGACAATACTATGGATGTCTAAAAAAAAGTTCCCTTAAATTACGGTATTTATGTCTCTTGTACCGAACCGAACTTTTTACCGAGATTTTTATCGTCTCGAACCGAGGTCGGTAATTTCCTTTATACCGTATCGTAACCGAAAAATCGGTTCACCGTCGACCCCTAGTATATATTGTTAAGGCCCCAGGGTCCCTCCACCCTTAGGACCTTACGCACCCCCAAGAGAGATGTATCCCACGCCACTGGACCTACACATCTACAAGCTACACATCTACAGGAATCTACAAATACTCCGATAACCACTCTACAAATACTACGCTTCTATCCCAACATTCAACAACTAATGACGACTCGTTTGGAAAACTAGTTTTGTGAAGAGATCCCATCAGATATTAGACTCAGAATCCTGAACTTGTAATTTACATTCCTTCCCAATCTGACACCTGAATACTTGTTGTATTTCACACATTGTCTACACGTACCCAATTAAAGGAACAAACGCTAACACTCTGGTACCAATAAACCAGCAGTTACATTAATCACAAACCATTGCTGACAATTATCATTACACATTGTTTTACCTCTCACTTCCCCACCTGACATCCTGAATTGCCAGTGTCCATCATTAGTTATAGAATTGCTATGCATGCAATTCGCATTGTAGTAACCTTGAAGTGCTCAGACTGCCGAGCGTAACTGAGCGCTCAGCGACCAGGCGAATAGCTCGCATACAGCGTTTATCCCGCAAGTTAATAGCCCTTGCTCGATCGTGCAACCCTTAGGGTACGATCCCATACAAATAGAGCTCATCCCAACCCCCCAACACTCTTTCACATACATGCACTCGGAGCTTCCGCACCTCCGTGGAAACTCGCCCCATTTGAACAGCACCCCCTAAATTCAACATTTTACACCCTTGTTCTTCCACGCCCCCAGTTCACGGACAGAAAAATATACACACTGCCTGATAATTGCTAAGGAGCAGAGACATTGGTATAAAGGAATATTTTCAGGCAAGGATGGAAGACATGCAACACAGTACATACCTAATAGAGGTGGAGAGGTATAGGCCTATTTATAACGAAAATTAGTACAGATTTCACCTCATGGAAAAGCAGGATAACAGATATAAAATAAATCAATAAATGACGTTCTTGTTGGAAACAGTTCAGACTCACAAAATGAAGGTCGATAGCAGTCTCTCAGTAAGGAATACGCCCTCCTCAGACGTGAATGCACATTGTGCACCCGTTATTCGTGCTGTCTACTAAACTGTTGAGGAGTTCTTGGGGAATATTTTCCAATTCCTCTCTCAAGGCAATTTTAAGGTCTTGCACGGTTCGGGGAGGGGGTGTTGGTTGAGAAACACGTCTGCCAAGAGGATCCCAGGCATTCTCGATAGGATTGAAGTCCGAGGAATACGCAGGCCATTCCATACGTTCGATATTTTCACTTTCCAGTGTGACCGCTACTGCAGTGGTCCTGTGTGGGCGGGCATTGTCGTACATAAAAAGAAAGTCGGGACTTACTGCACCTCTGAAATGCCAAACGTGGTCCAGAATAATCTCACTGCAATACCGCTGTGCTCTAACGGTACCTCGTTCGAAGATATGCAGCGGTGTTCGGACATTTTGCATTATTCCTGCCCACACCATAACGCCGAGGCCATACCGATGACGCTCATGAACATTCTGTTGTGCGTACCGTATTCCCCCCTCTCTCTCCACACTAACTGGTGGCCAGAATCACTTGTCACGGTGAAGCGGGGTTCGTCGGAGAACATCACTCTGGACCACTGTTGCTGACCCCAACCAACATGTTTCTTACATCAACTAACTAACTCTTGCTCGACGATGGCGTGGTTGTAGTGGGAGGCATTTAACAGGCTTCCGAGCATACAAACAAGCCTGATGTAATCGCCGCGAAATTGTTCTGGCAGATACACGTGTACCGGTAGCGGTTGCAAAGTCTGCAGCTATCTGACGAGGAATGTGATGTCTGTTCCTTTTCTCTGCAGATAATACGTCTCGACCTCTCCAGTGCCTTTTACACTCATTGGTCGGTTGTTCCTTCGCATTTGTCCGTCGTTCCTGGGCAATAGTCACTAGTTCCGTAGCAATATTGTCAGGCAGTGTATATCGTAACTCGCCAAATCCTATTGGGCAAATAGCGTGTTGACCAACAGAAAATTATAAATTGATAGTACTCAGATAGCAGTAATTCATATGAACGAGACGAAGTCCAAGAAAAAACGGAATGTGTAGTAAGGGATGTGCCGCTTCCTGTGTTCCAGAGGTACGGAATTGAGTCTCCAGTCCCAATGGTATTCTTGGTTGTCACCCCTGAGGTCCGGATTCGATTCCCGACTCTGCCACGATATATAATTCCATTCCGGAGGCTGGAACGGGGTACCTAGCTTCGTAGGCAAAACTAAGTAGAGGTGGTTTCGATTCCCACCTCAGCCATTTTTGAAGTAGTTTTCCATTTCCACTCCAGGCAATATCTGGACGATTTCTTATTTGAAGACACGGCCATCTCCTTTTCAATCCTAGCCAGAATCGCAAATAAACACGTACCCATGTTCACGGGCCTGATGACCACGATCTCCAATACCATAAGTGAAACAACAACAACAACAACCATTTCACACGTAAACATGTTTGTTGTGTCAAGAAATTGGTTGTTAATGGCAAGAGGGGAGGAACTGTTGTTATCCAAACGTGAACTGAGAGTGAGCTATCAGACGTAGTTGAACAGTATGATCGACACGTACATCACAATAGCGCTATGCTGCTAATAGTCTAGATATAAACCAGTGCAATGACAACCATAAACAAAGCAAACATTACCTTACATCTACAGCAACAGTCGCAGACGTTGATATCCCGTCAGAAAGGAACGCAAGAATTTTCGCAGCGCGAGAAAGAAGTGGCAGATGGCATATTAGCAATTTTGCAAAATGAGTCACTGGAATGTATAGTGTCGCATTCTCTCAACTATGTGACCAATGTAGTGCACTGAAGACGATACATGTCTTAAATTAAGTGCCTGTGGTAAAGAAATAGATGTCGAGCCATGTGATGGTTCATCGCCGAAGTTGGAGCCACAACTCCCGTCTCTGTTGAAGCGAAGTAAAGACAATCGCCCAGTGAGTGAGGCACAAGACGTAATTGCGTACAGGAATGATCGTCCACAACACAGTAAAAAAATAATTACGAACGGACTTTTAATAAGTCCTCAGCATTGTCCAGGACATAGGTTACAGTGATTTTATGGGGTGTTATGACTGGTTTGCACAACTTCAAACGGAGCTATAGAATTGGAAGACGTGAAACAGAGAGATTTCAAACAAAGCGGCAACTTGATGATGCACAGCAAACTGCAGAATTGACCCGAGTATTTTTAGATGAGGTAAACAATCTTATAGTAGCGTTCAGTAAGGAACTCGTTTTCAACACCGACCAATCGGAATTTGAAGAGGAAATGCATACGAAAGTTAGAGGTACCACGAGAGGCATAGAGCGAGCAACAAACATCAGTGCCCTAACGCTTTCGTATACACTTATCCCTTCTGCTAAACTGGATGGTAAATTGGCTGGGAAGTTATTCATTGTATTGCGGTTAGTTGGAGGTTCTCTGCTTCAAACGATTCATCTCGTGCCAAGGACCTAGCAAGCAAGGGCAGTGGTGAATATTTACGTCATAGAAAGCCAAGATTAGGAAAATGGACTCACCCGAAATACTGCCATAGTATGAACACTACTTTTAGCCCGTAGCTGGTAAAAAATAACCTGCTGTTGCTTGTGTCCTGGTGTGCATGTAAAAGTCATACTGTGTTAGAGAACACTATCCCTCTACGAAAATTTGTTATTGCAATTCATACAACCTAGAACCACAGGACAAATTCAATATTTGGATGTCTGCTTTTCTCCGTGCCTACAAAACATATTATTGCATCATCTGCAGCCATAGCCGGTTCCACAATAAACTACGCGACAGACTGTTCTGCATTTGGTTGCAAGCCATCACTTTCCATCACTTATCGTCATCGCATTTTATTAATAAGTTAATCTATGCATTCTGTAATATTGGATGCCTAACTGATCGTCCAGAATGGTAAATAACTCCCAATTTTTTTTTGGCCTTTTATCTTGCTGGCTCTAACTTTTGTGATCACTACGGGCATTAATTTTTCATGCGGTGCACATTGTAACTTCCTGTGCTGATTTCACTCGTAATTTCTTAATTTCCGTCTTACTAATAAAAATTAATAACAACTTTCTTAATATAGCAATAATAATTCAGGCAGAGGGGTGCTATGCACACTTGAGAAGAACACATCACGAATAACCAGGGCAAGTGGCAAATCGCTATTGAATGAAACTGATGAAATGCTGCCAGAATTGATATATTCAGTATATACATACATGTGCAAGGATTCTCGTCGGTACAAGGCTAACGAGTTCCCTAACACACACAAATATTCCATTGACATGTGACATGGCACTGGTGTAGTATTTGGGGATATTTCCTATTTACGAAACTGATTATCGTCATCATTCCCTGCAGCCTCGTAGAACCAATCCTATTTCTGCAGATTCTGGGGTGATTGTTCCCAGAGGATATTTTCTGTCTGAATGTTTGTACTTGTGATATAATCTGTTATCTAACTTCACACGTATGTGTGCCAAAACGTTCCAAAGCGAAGCAAGCATGGAGTTAGGGATGTCTTCACATAGTGGAATTCCCTTAGAACATATCTTCAATCACACCATCCCAGACACAAATGCACTGACGCTACAATAAGTTCACAATGTTGTATTTCTCTTTCAATTCATATTATATACATGCTGATTTTTCTCCTGTCATAATGAACAAAGACACTACACTGAGCAGGAAGTTTAGTATTGCTGTCAATTAAGTTACCTGCCCCCCTACCGCTAAACTTTAAACCCCTCATCGAGCCCCTTTTACTGCGATTAGTCACGACTGTCTCGTCGTCACAGATTTGTTTGTGACCGAAGGCTGAGGAATAACCAATAGCCCCTCTGCCACCTCACCACCTTACCCAGACGGTAAGTACAGTATGTGGCAAAACTGTGATAGCTGGTTTGAAATACTTCCAGCACATTGTTGTCATTTGCTTCTACTGGTAGAAAAATGCACATTAAGTCCATAGAACTCCTTGGACGTGACATTAGTGCCATTTTGAAGGAGAGTGTATCAATAAAACAAGCAGTTATGTGAAGAACTAAATAGCCTATTTTCATATATCCTATTGGTCTTACACGAGAAATGTAAACGAGATTTTAAAATATTGTACAGCTGCCATTCTTAAGTTCTCATCAAATCCATTGAATTTGACGTCAGTAAATTAAGGCTTGTATGAAGGTACACCGTGCCAGGGTTCACAGTGCTCGGATGAATAATCGCAAAAAAAAATAATTAAATATTAAAGTTTTTCATCGCCGCCATGTTGGTTTTGTGCTCACCAGGTTATTGAATGATCCTTAGGTGAACTTATCTTAATAGCCTCTATCAACATACAAAATTTCAGTTTGATTTCTGTAATAGTTTAATCTATATATTTCGGATGGCCACCATGTTAGACTGTTTTATATGTGGGCCATAGAGTTATGTACCATTAGATGAAGATTATTGCGTATATTTATTATTCAAGGGTTTATTTTGATCGCATGATAGAACACAGGAAATAAAAACTTAATTTTAAAAGTTCGCACAGTAGCCATCTTGGGTTTATGAAAACAATTGAATTAACTTAAATTCCAGTAGATTATAATTGTATAAACATTTATCGTACCAAGTTTCAATGCGCTTAGATAATTAAATCGCGAGTAAAGTCCATTTAAATGTATAAACTTCGCTTGGTCGCTATGTTAGTTTTGTACTTAACAGGTTTATGAAAGTCATATAGACAATCTTTTAGTGGTAACGTTTATCACCGAACAATTTTTCATGGTGATATCTGTTACTGTTGTGTAGATATAGAATGCCAAGGAAATATTTCGTGCAGCCGCCATCTTGGATTCGTGAAACTTATTAAAATTTGAAAGGCACGACCGAGGTCGGACGAGGTAGTAGAATGCAGTTACCGACTTTCATTGAAATCACTTCGACAGTTTAGATTTTATTAGGGGGACGCACACACACTCACACACACACGCACACACACATACACACATAAAAAGGGTGATCTCATTAGCCTATTTTATCAGAAATGAAAATAGGCTAAAAATGCTGTCTAAGTAGCATTTAAGGATTGTATTGAAAGGGCACGCGACAACGTGCCCTTAAGTTAAAACCGCCCCTGAATGCTCCTTTCGAGAAGAAAATCTTACGGAATCTTAAGGGAACCGAGACGGTGAATCGATAGAAAAATGTAGCTTCCGATGTTTGGTTACATATCTCAGAAACTACAATAGATATTTCCTTGAATATTCTTTTGGTATATTCAGAGTACATTCATCATTATTTGGGTAGAATTTTAGATTTCTCTGTTGAATATTTTGTGTCAGAGAGAGCATTACAAAAACTATCTTTTTCTGAGCAAATGCTCCAACCAGACCCAACAAACTTTGCATGCATAATATTTAAACTATTTTTGAGCTACTGAAGTAGAAGTATTGTCCTATTGTTTACAGGAGTTGAGTTTTTTTACATCCTAGTTGAAATCTGGAATTTTCTCTAAAATTGTCAGTGCTTTTCAAGCTGGGCCCCATAAACTAATCAAGATGCCTGAATAAATTTACTTCCGCTAGTAGATCTATATAGTGTCTTAGAGACTACCAAGTTTCAAATACATTGATCAGATAGTTTCTGTGAAATTGGTACATGAAGTTTCAAAAAATATGACTTAAGGAAAACACAAAAAGAATGTTTGGCTAGTATCTACAGTATAGCCTTAACTCATTATAATTAAGTACAAGATTTTCGGGCTTGTAGGCCGTGGTCCAGACAGGATACCTCCCGACGTTTCACCGGAAACTGCGTCCGGCATTATCAAGGGTTCCGCTCCTTTCCTTGATAATGCCGTACGCAGTTTCCGGTGAAACGTCGGGAGATATCCTGTCTGGACCACGGCCTACAAGCCTGAAAAACGTGTACTTAATTATGAACGCCGGCCGTGAATGCCTAAGCTGCTATATTAACTCATTATGTTTAAACCTAATTTTATTGCATCAAATATCACGTCAGAACAATAACTGATGCACCAAATTCTTCAGGAAAGATGAGACACTTTTTAAGCTAAAAAAAACAAATTGACAGTTTTGAGCCTATCACACGTCCCAGTTCCCTAGGGCTCATATGGAGTGCTGGTTAAAAAAATAAGGACACAACCCATACAGTAACTTTTGCCTCTTGTCCTCAATGTCTTGGTAATGTGCTATTTTCTTAATTATTAATAAACCCTACAGAGAATGAGCAGGAGTTTAATAAAAACACATGGATTTTGGTTGAAAAATACGAAAGTTATTGACAATTTGCTTTTGAAGTATGGCACGAAAATTAAAACTCTTATGCAAGGAAATCCCATCCTAAGAGAAAACGGGGGCACGTACACAATTGAAACTTGGCATATAAATAAAACTCATATAGACCCATCAAACGTGTAGAGTAAAAATATTGAGGAAAAATGTGAGAATGAGTGAGAAGAGTGATAGATTTCTTTGAAATTTTCTGGAAAAGTCCCAATTTTCTAGGGTCTTATTATAATTTTGTGTTTGGCACCAGCGCTCAAATGTTGTCACAGCCTACTTGATACACGTCTGGTTAGGTGGAAAATTATGTTTGGGAACAGCTGATTGCTTTGTTCTTTGAGCAGCTAGTGATATTTTTGAGGTGCGTACATCGTAGAGTTCGGGAATTTGTTGAAACAAAATGGGTCGTCGAAGTGATCCAGATGAAATAAAATGGCAAATTGTAGGTGTGCATATGGGTGGCATGAGTTATCGACAAACTGGGAATAATTTGGACGTTAGCAACACATGGGTAGAGCAGACATTGAAGATTTTTGCAAAAACTGGCAATATCAAGAGAAAAATCCATGGTGGTAGGCCAAGGAAAACCTCTCCTAGACAGGACATAAAGCTTATTCAATTGTCTAAAGTGAATAGGAGGGCTAGTCAGGGTGTCTAAATACTGCCTTAAACCGAGAATTCAATATCCTAGTCAGTAAGTCAACAGTTAGCCGACGGTTGCGAGAGGTTGGTCTTCAATCTCGATATGCCTTGCGAAAACCTCTGCCTATTGAACAGCATAGACTTAAAAGACTACAGTGGTGTCGTGAGAAAAAAAGGTATGCTTGCAGAAGCTTGGAGGCGTGTAGTTTTCTCGGATGAGAGTCGATTTGAGTTATTTCCACGTAGAAAGGTCCGTGTCAGGCGCACGGTAACAGAGAAACTCTTGTCTCAATGCCTGGCCCCATCGGTTCAGCAGGGCGGTGATGCTGTTACGATCTGGGCATGCATCACCAGTGAGGGGCCTGGGGAATGTTATGTGGTAGATGGTTCTATTAATTCAGAACGTTACTGCACAACCATGGAGGAAGTCCCGTTACTACCTGTCAAACAAGTGTTTGGAGAGAACTTCATCTTCCAACAAGACAATGCACCATGTCATACATCCTGCGTCACGAAGGCCTGGGTGGAGACCAATGGCGTGGAACTGCTGCCATGGCCAGCTCTTAGCCCTGATCTCAATCCTATTGAGAACCTTTGGAACAAGATTGGCCTACAGCTGGACAAGAAGAAACCGAACAATAAGGAAGAGATGCGTCTCAATCTGCTCGAGCTCAGGGGGAAGGTGACCAAGGAAGTGTGCCGCAGTCTTATTGACTCTATGGAGCAGCGTGTTTCAGCATGAAGGAAAGCCAAACGTGGCCACATCATGTACTAACATTGTAATGTATGTGAATTGATCTCTTGTTAATTTGTTAATTTTGAAATGGAATAAATGGCTTAAGAATACAAATTTTCCGGTTTATGGGAAGTGTCCTTATTGTTTTGACCAGCCCTGTACTGTTTACCCGCACTTGATCCTTTGGGGTTTTTCGTTTTAAGGAGCATAACTACACAGGAAACGAGATTGGTTTATATGGATTTGTTGTTGTCTCGTTTAGGGGCCTGGACGTGTGGTCATCAGCTTCGTGTATTTCGGTGTTTGTAGAATGTTGTTATGTCCGTAGCAGTGTATATTATTAATTGAGGCTAGGATTAGGAAGGAGGTGGTCGTGGGCTTCTACGATGGCTGAGGTAGGAATTTAACCCACCTCTTCTCAGTTTAGCCTAGAGGCTTCTGATTGTACCTCGTTCGAACATACTGATAAGGTTAAATGTCTTGGCAAAGCCGGATCTCAGGGAGGACAGCCATGAATATGAGCCACTAGATGGTTAAGGATTGTCCTTTAAAAGGGTACGGACTGATAATGAACAAATAGCAGTTTATTACAGTCACCAGAAAAAAGGGTTGAGAAAAATTGAATAATTCCCAGCCATTAATTGAATTACTAACAACACAAATGTAATTTGGGCAGTATTTTTTCAAAAAAGACGATACACTGTGTATCATGAGAGAAAACGGTAGCTCATTGCATATGGACGTGTCTCTTTCGAATTTGTCAGGTTGACTTTACAGTATCGGCAAACGCAGTCTATGAGAACGTACGGCTCGAAATGCCGTGGGATATCTCCATCCATCTGAACTCGACTTACTTGCAAGTGAATTGAATCTGCAATCTTCGGATCATGGGACAGACCGTTCGTTACCTATGAGATATGGATGCGAAGGTTGTAGGTCACTAGTGCACTTTCACCGCCAGACTGGGACTTTTGATCTGTTCTAAGCCCGATTCAGCCTTTAACATGCTCTCGAAACACTCAAACTGTCACGTCTTAGGCATTTATGAACGAATCAGGGAGATATTTCTACTGGTGGGATAAGTAGACCACCATATCATTATTGATAATACTGTAGCTTTGTCCGGCCCCATGGCGAATTGGTTAGTGCGCTAAGCTTTGGCCCAAAGGGTCCCGAGTTCGATTCGCGGCCGGGACATCGGGGATTTTCATCTCCTGGAGTTGACTCCTCTGGTCCGCAGATTGGGTGTATGATACGTCCTCATCATCACTTCATCTTTATTCGGACGCGCAGGTTTCTCACGGGCGTTCACTAGAAATACCTGCAGTCGGCCTCCCAGGAGGCTACATGGAAAAAGAAAAACCAACTGTAGCTTTAATTACCAAATTAGAGTGTTGCTCACACGGGACAGTCACGAATGAGAGGTAAGTGTTGTAGGAACAGTTTTGATAGGAAACCACATTAATTTCTGATGACTGACAAGGTGGACAAGAGGGTAGCAGCTAATGAGTGTCTGGGAGGTGCCAAGATCAACTTTATATTGAATGTATGCGTTGCACTTTTACAAAATATGACTTCATCGACGTTCACAAAATGTTCAAAGCAAACTTGTTGCTTGTACCATGTTGTAACTGTATGGGTTACATTAGGATCGAATCCGCAAAGCCCAGTCATGTATATATTTTATTGGGGTCTATCTCGTGTCATATTGTCTTATCATTTCATTAGTGTAGACTCTAACATTATGTGTTATATCATTCCATCATTTAGTATTAAGATTCATTTATATAGCAAGGATTCAGCGTCAGGAGTTCTGTAATTTAATCGTTCATGGTTGTGGTAACTGGAGACGAGCACAACGATGTTGAGATCTACACGAGAATAGCGAGCAGGAAAATATGTCGCTATTTCTGTTGGTTGAACTTGGTGTCATTGCCCTGGTCCAAGCTTAGCGTGGCTTGGGTGGTTTGGGGCGCAGTCCAATTCGGCCAGTTAATTACACTGATAAAATCGGACAGACCTTTCTGGCCAGCATGATCTGCCCCTTTGATAAGACATAGTCCAATTGAGCCAGTGATAGCTCATTAGCAATCTTCCCTCTCTTCCCCCACTCTGCAGCCAACACATACCATACTGTACACAAGTTCCAACCTTTCCTCATTACTCAGTTGGAGGGAAGGTGACTCTCAGTTTGACGGTCCCAGGGGTGTCAATTACTATGAAGTCGCATATGTATGACCAAGCGTTCAGGATATGGTAATTGAGTAGTGAATAAAACAGGATTGCTTTGATGAATCCTCGGTAAAACGGTTGCCATATTTCAGTTTGATCGATTTTTTCAAGTCAGTCTTTTCAGATTACATTTCATTGAGCATTATGTGTCCACCTCATTGCGTATTGGCTGTCACCACGGAGACTCGGGTTCGATTCCTGGCTCTGCCAAGAGATTCAATTCTGGTATGAGGCCTGGAACGGGGTACACACAGCCTCGTAAGGTAGAACTGAGAAGAGGTGTATTCGATTCCTAATCCCGCCATCCTGGAAGTGGTTTTCGTGGTTTCCCACTTCTACTCCAAGCAAATGCCGGATTGGGTCCTAACAGAAGGCCACGGCCGCCTCCTTCCCAATCCTCATCTGAATTACACTAGGCCTACACACAATAATACAGCCATCACAGTACCACAGCTTATCAGACAAATCCCCCACACACACACACCCAATTACGTGGGGTTACATGACCACGATGTCGCAAAGCCCCTCAATCAACAACAACAATGAGCATTAGGCAGTAGGCGAATTTTCAAGGCATCAACATCAGCCCTTAGGTGAAGACCATTCACATCATGTACTATATTTACGTTCATATATGCTCAATCATCATCATATATATTATTTCAGTAGTGTAGATCCCTCCTGCGGTGCTCACATGCGACCGAGCGTGAAAAATGAGCATTCAAACGAAAGAGAATATACATTACCAGTGACGCATTGCACTCTAATTTCATAAATATCTATAATTTCATTAAAGAATGACTTTAAAAAACTGTACGAAGTGTGCGATTTGCAGATACTGTTACCTGGGATACCACAAAAAGGCATCCACAACTGTAGGGAAAAACTGAACCACTTCTCATCTCGTTCCCGTCAACATATTTAGTTGAAAAAGGATTTAGTTCAGTTATCCAGCTCCTCACAAAACAAAGAAATAAGTTGGACATGCCTCAAAGGAGACTTGCCCGTGAACTTAACGAACATAAAACCGGATATTCAAGCTTTAACTGAAATCCACCAAGCACAAGGCAGCCATTGAAAAGGTAAAATAAAACAATAACAAAGTTTTTCCAGATTCCAATTAAAACAAGATGTTCAGTAAAGAACATATAGCCTACTTTCTCCTAAATGCATGGGTATTGTTATAACTCTTTGTCCTTTTCAAGGAGTATAATTGAATGTTGGTTGTAGTAGCTTGTTGAAATACAACGTGCTATAGGGATATTAAACATGAATATGAGGTGCCCTTTGCTAGTGCTACCTCTGTAAAAAAATTCATTCAATTCGGTTTCACCATGTTTGAATTGATAGGGGGAATCGATTTGCACACATACTTGGCCACCATCTGCAAACTATTGGGCTGACGATCTTGCAGTTTGGTCAGAATATGCTTCCCACATAAAGGTATGTTGTTGCAAAATTTGGTAGAGACTAGATTATTAGGTTGGTCGTAATTAGATTTAAGCGTTTAACATTTGGGTGGCCGCGATTACGTTTCCGTCAAGATGGCGGCGATATAAAACATGTCACTGAGGTGCCTTTTGCTAGTGCTACCTCTGTACCAAGTTTCGTTCAATTCGGTTTCACCGTGTTTGAATTGATAGGGGGAATCGATTTGCACACATACTTGGCCACCATCTGCGAACTATTGGGCTGATGACCTACTAGTTTGGTCAAAGGATGCTCCCCCCGTAAAGGTATGTTGTTGCAAAATTTGGTAGTGATCGGATGATTCTTTAATGAAATTATAGATATTTATGAAATTAGAGTGCAATGCGTCACTGGTAATGTATATTCTCTTTCATTTGAATGCTCATTTTTCACGCTCGGTCGCTTATGAGCACCGCAGGAGGGATCTACACTACTGAAATAATATATATGATGATGATTGAGCTTATATGAACGTAAATATAGTACATGATGTGAATGGTCTTCACCTAAGGGCTGATGTTGATGCCTTGAAAATTCGCCTAGTGCCTAATGCTCAATGTTGTTGTTGATTGAGGGGCTTTGCGACATCGTGGTCATGTAACCCCACGTAATTGGGTGTGTGTGGGGTGGGGGGGATTTCTCTGATAAGATGTGGAACTGTGATGGCTGTATTATTGTGTGTAGGCCTAGTGTAATTCAGATGAGGATTGGGAAGGAGGCGGCCGTGGCCTTCAGCTAGGACCCAATCCGGCATTTGCTTGGAGTAGAAGTGGGAAACCACGAAAACCACTTCCAGAATGGCGGGATTAGGAATCGAATACACCTCTTCACAGTTTTACCTTACGAGGCTGTGTGTACCCCGTTCCAGGCCTCATACCAGAATTGAATTTCTTGCCAGAGCCAGGAATCGAACCCGAGTCTCCGTGATGACAGCCAATACGCAATGAGGTGGTCTGAAAAGACTGACTGAAAAAAAAATCGATCAAACTGAAATATGGCAACCATTTTACCGAGGATTCATCAAAGCAATCCTGTTTTATTCACTACTCAATTACCATATCCTGAACGCTTGGTCATACATATGCGACTTTATAGTAATTGACACCCCTGGGACCGTCAAACTGAGAGTCACCTTCCCTCCAACAGTTTGATGAGGAAAGGTTGGAACTTGTGTACAGTATGGTATGTGTTGGCTGCAGAGTGGGGGAAGAGAGGGAAGATTGCTAATGAGCTATCACTGGCTCAATTGGACTATGTCTTATCAAAGGGGCAGATCATGCTGGCCAGAAAAGTCTGTCCGATTTTATCAGTGTAATTAACTGGCCGAATTGGACTGCACCCGTGGTTTGGACCAAGTGTCTATGAACTGTGGATCCGATAGGTTCAATCTGTTGGATTGGTGTATGAGCACGCGATATCACAGATACATATTTAAGACCTGGTGTAGATGGCTCATTACCCACTTTCCTTGTGGTTTTGTGAACAGCCAGTGGCTATGTCCATATGACTTCCGAATTTGCAGTCAGACAGCTTGCTGTAATGTTAGTAAAATCTTTGAGTTCATTTTATAACCTTGGTATTAGAGTAGTCTATGCTAACCAGATACACAAAGATAACAGAAGTAGGTCACTGTGTCAGGACAGTATCAAGTCAGCGTGGAGTGACTGGTAACAGTAAAAACCCAAAGAGCAATATTGTTTTCATTCCTTGTCAAATCCGAAGTCATGGTCTCGGCGAGATTCAGTTCTGTTTGAAAATCTGTGCGGTGAAATTATGTTAGTTTGCAGTGTAGTATTGTTGTTTCTAATTCATTTAGGAGCTTTGCGACATCGTGGTAATTTAGTCCCACTTGTGTACAATTTGCCTGATAACATACGTTATTGTGGTGTCTGTAGTAGTGTGTGCATTTGCAATGTAAGTCAGTATTGAGAAGGAGGCGGCATTAATTTAGGAACCATCCTGACATTTGCCTGGATTAGAAGTGGGAAACCACGGAAAACTACTTCCATGATGGCTGAGATGGGAATCGAACCCATCTCTGCTCAGTTTCACCTCACAAGGAGAAGTGTAGTATTGACCTTCATGGTCGTACATAATGGTTGTCATTAGAAACGTACTTTCAGAGGTGACATTTAAGTTATCAGTAGCAAATGCCAGTGCTTAACATCATTAAAATATACGCTGTACGAGTACCCACGGGGTACAGGTAAGCTGATAATTTTGATTTATTTTTAAATTAGGCCTATGTGTCATAGAGTTATTAGACCGGAGATGAATGCTACGATTAAATCCTTGGAAACATTAACTGCATTTTCATGACTTGGAGGCGATCAGGTTAATGTTTTATTAAGGGCAGATGATCTCGTAATTCCACCCCTTAAAACCTCAATAACTAACTATTTAACTAATGTATTTTTTGAATCTTTAAAATTAATGGGTTTATGTAGGCTAACCTATTTTAGGAGTGCCGAAAGGAATAGTTATGAAGCTTTTACTGCCACGTGTCCGTTAATCTCGCGATCATAAGCCAAGGGTCCTTCCTTTTACATGGAATCCAAACCACCAGGCGTGAATTTTAATCTCGAAAATCCAAAATGCATTTACTGGGAATCAAACTCGATCTGCATTGGTGAAAGCCAGTAAGTTTAACCACTGTTCCGTCACGCCCCGGGAATATCGGAGAGAGACGATCATCAGGATGACCACCATACTCAAACCACATGAGTAGCATGTCCATTCATGGCATGGGTCAACATGGACCATTATGGGCGTATGTTTTTGAAAATAGTTCTGTCCTCGCCCATTTTAAAGCACGAACCGCCACACAGATCATTCGGAAGGAAGCTTTATTAAATTGTGGATTAGGCCAACTAATGTAAAGTTTTGAAGCCATTCCTTCAGTGTTGCCTATACAAACTCTAAGTTGTAAATCTTCAGTACGTCAACGCAAATTTGTCCAATATTTGGGAGGGGGTACAATGTACTGTATATAATGTGTAAATAACACTCCTGGAAAAAATACATGTATTAGTTTATGATCATAATTATATTCGAACTAAGCTGTTCCGGCTCCCATATCGTCAGTAGGGAGAATGCTGGGGACAAGGTACAGTCCCCGCGCCAGCTCTGAGGACCTGGCAGGAATATGGAGTGGAGTGAGTAAGCCAGTGATGACGTAGCACTGAACTATACTATGCAAAAACATGTACTCACCTTAGAGTAGCGGAGTTGCTAATGGAGAATCCTGGTCTTCTCCTTCTGCCTCACTTTCAGAACTCGACTCTTCACATCCACTGGAGGAATCACTATCATCACTGTCATCATCCAGGTGTATCACCATGCTATCAATGACATCAGCAAAAATGCCAGTATTCATCCTCTACGTTCTGAACACTCCTACAGTACCCTTCCCAGTCAGTATCGGTTACAGATGTTATCGCTTTAAGAGTAATGATGATGATGATAATTGTTGTTTTAAGGGGCCTAACATCTAGGTTATCGGCCCCTAATGGTTTGGGTGATCGTGAAGATGAAAATGAAATGCAAACTATAACTAAAAACTAACTACGAACTTATATACTAGAAGAAGAAATGGAAAACAAAAGGAGAATAAGGCAAGTAAAGGACAGGAGGAAAAGAAATGCCCTCAACCCTCGAAGAATGCAGATGGAGGGACTTCGAATGAAGGAGAGCCATGAAAGGCAGATAGGAAAGTTAAAAAGGAGAGGGTCCTCCCCACAGGTAAGGGACAAAAGGGGGAAACCGGACCCAGCTCAGGAATCCCTCGGGGTCGCCAACTCCGGAACTCACCAGTCGTGAGCCCCTGAGGGTGTAGTAATATCCAGGGTGCACCAGAAGTGGTGGGGCTGCATACATCCTGCCTCCTTGAGGGCCTTGAGCAGAAGGCAGGAGATAACAGGAAAAGAAAAAGAAGGCTGACCCCTCGCAGAAGGAGGGTATCTGAAAAGATGAGACAAGGGCCAATTAAGGCGGGAAAGGAAGAGACTCCATAGGCCTCGGATACCCTAATACCGTCGTGGACGGAAGAGAACAAGAGTTGACCAAGTGAGGTCCACAGGAAAGAAGACAGAGAGGAGCCCGGCACAAGTAAGTGGAAGCAATGCCGGACTCAGCTGCAGCCCCGTGGTCGCCAACCCACGTCCCACTAGATGTGAGCCCCTGGGGGAGCTTTAAGAGTAATATCTCTTAGTTTCTGAAGAGATAAATCCCGGTAACATTTCCTTCGCGCACCACAAGTTTCACCTTATGCCAAGCTAGTTCGATGGCATTCAGATCACACATGTAAGGGGGAATGCGGCCCACAATATGTCGCAAGGATTGCAAATGAGAGCCAATGTTAAACAATTTCTCTTTTGGTTTATCCACTTCTACTAATTTATATAGTGCCTCTTTCCTCACAGACTCGTCGCAATTAACTCCTTTGTTGCGTAACCACGATATCATATCTGATTTCACAGGGTACTTTGTGGGTGGTTTTTCTATCTGTGTGCAGTGATAGGGTGTGTTATCTAACACAACTACAGATGAAGGTGGTAGATTGGGTGCAAGCTTCTCGGTGGCCCACTTAATGAATTCACACTGTTCATCTGCCCGTGATAATCCCCACTTGCCGTACCGGCTTTATGGATGAGGAGAGCATTTTCTATGAATCCGTTTATACCCCCAGCGTGAACCACTATTAACCTTTTACCTGAATTCACGTTAGCTTGTACTCCAAATACTTCCTCACTTTGCCAGCCAGCACTTTCCAAAAGTTAAATTAGTATCTAGCCAAGTTTCGTCAAGATAAATTATCTGTTGCCCACTTTGCCTGAGTTGTTTTATTGTCAATAGATAGTCGTGACGCAACGATACGATGTGAGGCCTTTCAATTAAAATCTTCCTCCGATTTTGAGATCTTTTCCACCGGAAACCGATTTGTTTTACTACATTTCGTGATGAAGTGTGTGACCAAGGAAAAGTTATTTTGCCTTGTATCACAGGCAGTAGTTTCGGAATGGTAGGAACACGTTTTTCTTCCACATGAAACGCTTCAATAGCACGACGAATTACGCATTTATCAAAATCATCAATGTTCACCTCAGTGTGTGATGGCCTAGTATTTCGTCTCTTACCCGGAGTGGACAGCACACTACCCTCGCCACTTTCAGCCAATTCCCTCGTTTCCTTCCGTATCTTTTTAATAAAAGATTCGGACACTCAGCATAGTGAGTAGCTCTTCGTGTCGCCTGGTTTACTGTGAAAGCAAAACGCTTGTTTTCAGCCTCTTCATCACATTTTAAAATAATGTTACTTATGATACCACGACCCTCAGGATGCACAACTTTATTTTTCTTTCAACCGACATAACACTATGAGAACCACACAGTCAAAGTCTATTTCTCCACTGAGGTAGTATAAGCATAAGAATGGCTCGGAATTCCCTCGCTCACTCATCGTTCCCGCTCCCCTTACCTGCCCTTACCTCATGCCCCGCGTCCACAGAGCTGGCGCGGGGACAGTATCTGCTGTACGGCGATATCTCTACTGATATACAGTAAGTAACGATATACAAATAGAATTCCAGCGCATGCTCTAATTTTAGGCTATTTTTTATTTTTATTTTGTTAATTATATTCTGTTGTTCTAAATTGTACATACGTGCATAATACCATTACTCAATCGTAATTCACAAGCCCGTGAAACAAATCCACCTTATAACGAGATTCAAATTGTGAATCGTATTATGAACTACCAAACGCACAACAATTTTGTAGTTAGATAATATATTAGTGTATAAATTTAAACCTCAACACAGTGATCAGGATCTGATAGTGACCGCCTGAAGGTCGATACCCAGGATCCTGAAATAACCCCAGTATAACAGTTATACTAATACATGTATAGTTGCCTCACTTTCCTGTTTAACGTGCGGCTCGCCTTTGAAATCTAGCTGGGCGGATATGTTTACATTCCATGGCACCTGGGGCCAAGGCTTTCCCAGCGTGAGGCACAGCGTTGTCAAATTTCCACCGTAGCCACTGAGGGCAAGCAGCGAGACTGGACAGAACTATGTGCAGATGTGCAACATTGGACACTGATACCTGTCGGAGACACAAGCTAGCCACCAGGGCGGGACTTAAGAGCCCACGTGGAGTGATAGAGGAAGCATTCTATTGGTCAACAACCGTCAGCTATTGGTCAGTAGCGAACAATGGTTATTGTCGGAGCGTGCTACTGCCTAACGTTTGAGTCGCCGCTCGTTAACCAGGAAAGTGAGGGAACTATACTTTTCTCCAGGAGTGTTATTTACATATTATATACTGTAAACTAGGGGGCTAGGCCCGATATCGAGGTGCATTGCAGTTAAATATAATGCACAGTGAAAGAGAATGATATTTCAACATTTGAGCTTGAAGGGAGGAGGAAGTTGTTACAATCAGAGACGTACGGGCAAGAGACAGCCTCGGTTACTGGCCAGTATAAACACTCAGAAGGCGATTACGCTTGGGGCTGAGAAGTGAGGGAACCACCATCCCTTGATTCTCGAGAGAGAGGCGGAGCTAATTAAAACGTACAGCACGTGACATTCAATAAAACATGCTATTGAAGCCAACACAGAGCCTTTAGAAATGAAAGAAAAGACGCCAACTGAATGAGAAATTGCACTCATATTTATGAGAAGGTAAAATGATGTAAATGGAACTGAATTGCCTTGATTACGCACTTGAGGGCCAAAAATTGATTATGTTTATGGCAGAGCGACTTGAAGTGGGGGTTAAGCCACGGCTAACTACCTATTTATTGTATATGGAGATCCAAAACCCACGCTTAGCTAATTACGAAATCTTGAGCGATCGGAAATTAAATTAAGTAGGGACAATACGGTCTAATAGCATCCAGTTCATTGAGGCAGGCGAGGAGCCCTGAGTGATTTGAAAGTACATGTGATACACACACCAGTAAACAGCGTACAATATGTAGGGCTAGTGTTAGGCTACAGACAATTTTAGGAGTGCGCGAAAGTACACGTCAGCCTCGTGAGGACCCATCAGTGTTCTGTTTTTTAGATTATTGTTGTAAGTGAAATTTTAAAGAATGTGGAATCCTATGCAACGGTGAGATACCAGGACGGGAGGAGATAGCTGTCAACCTCTGTAGAACTGCAAAATGAACGACTAGACATGTAACAGGGGTGACAGATATCTCATGCCATTTGCAATTAATTACATGTATAACAGATGAGTACAAATTTTTATATAATATTATTTAAGGATCGAGGAATGCTATAAAATGTTTGAATTGTAAAAATTACTGTTGTAGTTGAAAATGCGACTTGGGAAATGATTTGTTCCCAAAGTACGAAGTCGGAAACATTGTCAATTATGTAGCAATGAAGACCGGTAGGCCTACTATAAAAATGAGGGTCGAGTATTGTCTTTCTGGAAGGAAAGCACAACCGCTTCGCAATACCGAGAACGCTGAGTTTAATAAACCAGTAAAAATAATATTTCTCTAAGTAAAAGTGAAGGATATAATAATAATAATAATAATAATAATAATAATAATAATAATAATAATAATAATAATAATAATAATAATAATAATAATAATCGAAATTGTAAAGATTCAAACATTAATATTGATAAATAATTGACTACCGAAGGGATATAAAATAAGTCTTTTAAGATGAGATGTTTAACCAAAGGATAAAAATTAGGAATTCCAAACACAGGATGTTCATTAAATATATTTAAGACGTGGAAATTAGAGTGCATGTCAGTGTAGCATTGTGGCGGATAGAGTACCACGGTAAGAAGGTGTGTGCAAATAAGTAGCAACGATTTTTATGAAAATTCTGTCTGGAGATGCCTAGATCCTCCTAGGCAGATATGCAATAAATATGAGGCAGTTATAAGCCCCATTCGACGATCAGGCCAGTAATAAGTCCTGATGCAAACATAGGTGATATGATAAGACCTATAGTACCAGTTAATACATTCACGGGTAAACTCTTGGGTAAAACTTTGATACCAGTTGTTACGTGCCACCCCCCTAGTGGCACTTTTGTTAACTGGATTACGGTGGGTAGGAAGCACAACACCAATTACTAGAAACACAAGTACTGAGAAGAATAATTCGACGGAACTACAAGGTAAGTGCCACAACCAACAACGGTCTATGATTCGATCTAGTAAAAGATCTATCTCTTATTATTGAAGAGCAGTATATACGGCAGTCAAGTTGCATATTGATGTAATTGTAGTGGTACGATAATAATGAGTTTTTATGAATGATTGAAAATTATGATTCTTGATCTATATTTTAGTCCATGTTGTCGTACATGTAGACACTAATATTATAAGTATACCCGCAACGTAGTACTTGAAACACGGAGCTATTAAATTCCGATTAACGTAAATCGATAGATGTTTAATGCAAGGCGAATTTTCCGACTGTCGTTAGAAAGTGTAATATATCAACTTGTGTTAGGGCAACAAAGAATATATATTATGATCAATGTGTATTCTATTAAAAGGGTGACAACCAATCTACATTCAAAATTCAGAATATTTATGTTAAGTGTCAAGGGTTATTTAACTCGTTATAACGCTGTAATTGTAAATAATTGCCTTATAGAAAAATGATCATAAAGTTGTGTAATAGGATTAAGTATAATATTGTAATTAGGGAGCAAGTCGCATCGATAGGAAATTTCTCGTTCCTTAAATACTGTATAGTAGTACTCGTTATAGACAACTTACAGCTGTCAAAAAGAAACATTGATAGGTCCAAAAAAAAACAATTGCCAGTTCTAATAAACAATTACTGATTCTAATAAACATGGCTCATACTGAACATGTGTTTCTTATTCAGATTAAAATGAAAATCCACAGCCTGGTTCCAGTCTCCGACCGGGTCAGGAATGGAATGAATGAAGCCCCCATCTAGCGGCGAGGATATGAACTGTGCCGGCTGTCGAGGCCTGACGCACTCCTCTGGGGCAATGATTAAATGAATGACAGATGAAATGAAACGATAGTGGAGAGTGTTGCTGGAATGAAATTTTGACAGGGAAAACCGGAGTACCCGGAGAAAAACCTGTCTGCCTCCGGTTTGTCCAGCACAGATCTCACATGGAGTGACCGGGATTTGAACCACGGACCCAGCGGTGAGAGGCCGGCGTGCTGCCGCCTAAGCCACGGAGGCTTTTCTTATTCAGATAATTGTTACTAAATGATTGTGTCTACTTCAGATCATTGTTACTAAACAATTGTTGTTAATTAATATCAGATACGTTTTGCTCAAAAATTGTTGCTAATTAAGATAATTGTTGCTAGTTCAGATAATTGTTACTAAACAATTGTTGCTAATTCAGATAATTGTTACTGAACAACTGTTGCTAATAAACAATTGTTGCTCATTCAGATAATTGTTGCTAATTCAGATAATTGTTACTTAACAATAAATTGTTGCTCATTAAGATCAGATAATTGTTGCTAATTCAGATAATTGATGCTAAACAATTGTTGCTAATTAATTTCAGATAATTGTTGCTGAATCAGATCATTGTGGTTATGTCAAGTAAATGATGGCAGATTAAAATAATAATGCAATTGTTTTTGTTGTAAAACAGTGAAATATATCTTGTTTGTGACAACAGTCATGCAAGTTGAGTTGCCAAACATACAATAATTTCTGTGTAGTGTATACCAAGCGTGAAGTCGCACTTCAGAATACTGTATATACAGTATGTTTGTGAACCGTAGAGACATGAGTTCATAACGAAGGTCAAACATAATGATGTGATGTAGGAGTTGCATAGGAATTTTCTATTGAAATGGGAGAGCAGTTACCGTAGAGAGTTCTAAACCAACCTTCAACGTTTTGATGTGTATATTGAGTTGTGGAGTTAATTTGTGTAGTTTGAAGTTTATTTATAATTGTAATTTTTTAGTAATTAAATTATTTTTTTGTATTTATTTATTCACACCAGTGTACGGTATGTGTCTTTTTTTAATTAGTTCTCAAATCCCACAAATAGAACTTGAACCAGTGCCAACGTGATTCTAATTTATAACCCGCCTACGACCTCGAGTGGCCGACTGATTTAATTTTGTTTTTATTTGTATTTTTTTGCAAATTCTAGTCTATATCATAGACAATACATTGTACCCCCGCCCTGTCATTTGGAAAACTCATGTTGACCGACTGAAGAGTTACACATAAAAATTAGGCTAACTAACCTTATATTGTTCACGGTTCTAGTTCCTGAGACGATGTGAGTGGTGTAATCTAAGAGGACTGTCAAATATAGCGAACGCTTGAATTCATTTGTCGGGTTTAGCCTTGTACTTTATTATGGAAGTTATATATCATCAGAGAAGCAATAAAACCAGGATGTAAATAAAATGTTTTATGGCAACATTAACACTTGCATGATTGAATTGATTCCGTTCTCCTTCTGTTTTACTGCTCCCGCGCACGGAATAATGAATAGTTCCCCTGTGAGCTCATATTGGTAACAGTTAGAATCCCACCTTTTTTCTGGGAAGTATTTTCTTTCTTGTACCAGAGAATATGAACTAAAGTCATACGTGACAATAACGAACGGAATAGTACACCTGCTGGTGTAGTGGTTAGAGTTGTTGACTGCCATTCAGGACTTCCAGGTTCGATTTTGGCTCAGCCAATCAATTCAATATTCAGGTTTGAGTTACTGGAACGACATCGCTGACAGAAAAGTGTAAGTGGATAAAATTTTGTTGACTCGGACCAAGTCAAGTGGGCTACAAGAATTAACATTATGATAGTAATAATAATAATAATAATAATAATAATAACAATGTTGTTAGATTTACGTCCCTTTTAACAATTGCGGCTTTTAGAGGCACCGATGTGCCACAGTTTTGCCGTGAAGGGGATCTTTAACGTGCCAGTAGATCTACTGACACGACTCCCTTGTATTTAGGCACCCACAAATGCCAACTGACTGCACCAGGATTGAATCTTGCAACCTTGAGCATATCCATCAGGCGACATCGGTACCGCTGCGTCACATAGCCAGTCTTAATTTCATGGATCGTACGCGTAGAGATTCGCTGGAAATTTATGTTGCTATGGTGTCTGTGTGCAACAATAATTGACATCTAGGATTGGGAAGGAGGTAGCCATAGCCTGAAGTTAGGTACTATCCCGAATTCGCCTGGAGTACAAGAGGGAAACAATGGGGAAGGAAACCTAGGATTGCTGAAGTGAGAATCAAACCTGCCTCTTATCTAGTTGTCCACGAGAAACAGAGGAAAACCTGTCCCATTCCTTTCAGCACATTTCTTTGTTGGCAGATCTGCAAATCTCTTCCAGGGGCTATGGTGTGTGCCATTAGCCCATGTCGTGTTTGGGATTTGAAGTCCCCGCTATTCCTTTTGCCAGCTAGATACTGGCTTCACTTACCACTAGCTTGGGTGTGTGACTTCATTCCCCTTCTCCCCTATGTTCCTCTGTCTTGGTGGGAAGGAAATTTCATTCACTCTGTGAAGGAACAGCTCGCCTTTCACTTGGAAAGAAGGCGAACCTGTGAAGAGATAATGTATGGTGGCAGTTCTCTGAGTAATGGCTCAGAACGGCCACCCAGAAAGACAGATCATTCTTCGCAGCATGGCTGGTGAGATTTTTTGGTTGGATTCTTACCCCGTGTTTTATTTCAGTGATTATTGCGGTCTTGTTACGTGATGTCTGTGCAATCCTGTCTCTCCTGCGTAAGACGTAGCCAATATTTTGAACTGGAGCCTCCCTGAACTTTCCATACTGCCTGATACATTTCACACGTTTTCAAGAGGAGCATGTTTGCCGTGCAGTGTATTTTAAGGCGTTGGACTTGAGCCCTTAACAGCTGGGCTATCATGTGGGGTTCTTTTCAATTGGATTCACTTCCTATTTGGGAGAATCCTCATTCACATTTCCAAGCACCGACGTTTAAAACTTGACTTAATTGTGTATTAGTATTTGTACTCAGACCCTCCCATTAGTCTTTTCTTTCCGTGTAAATTCAAATGTTGTGCATGTTTTGAATGACGTTCTTTAGGAAGGTGCTCTTAATTCACATTTAACTACGATATTCCTTAGCAATGATTTTGAGCCACCATATTGTACAATGTTAGTGTGGGACCTAGCCCTTACCCGGAGCAGGTTCCCTTCATTCTCTACGATATCCCTCCTCTTCAAATACGAGAATGTATAAGTCAACTTTGAATATTTTCGTGCTACGCATCTCCATCTGGGTTGTTACTCGTCGGTTGCACGGGCTTGTATTCTTATTCATTTGGTGGTCTTTTTTAATCTGTTTTGACAAAGGTGTTCGGCGGTGTTGTAAGTCATATTTTCTCGAGTTCTAATTTCAATTGTGGTAACCACCTCGTTTGGGGGGTGTTTTTTAAGTTTGTTGAAATGTATAAGATATTGCATTACCATAATTAATGTTATTATTAGTCTGGCATGTGCTTGTGGGCAAACGTCTCTCTCTTAGGTCATTCTCATGTCACTCTTGCTTCTTTCAAACAGTGGGGGGTTGCTGTTGTTGTTGTTAATATCTAATTTTTGTGGCTTGAGACATCTTGGTCATCAGCCTTGTGTAGTTGGGTGTGTGATGACTGTAGTAGTATGTGTAACTGTATTAGAGATAGGGATGGGGTAGGTGCCCCGGGACTGGAAGTAACGTATCATCACGGAATTTTCCTGGAGGGAGTGTGGAAAAACCACACACAGGGTAACTACTGTTTACGTTGGGATTCGAACCTGCGATATTTGGACTTGCAGCAGGTGCCCTCATGGCCGTGGTGCACGATTTAATGAGCATGGCCACGCCGCCGGACATATCACTTCTTAAGAGTGTGTACATGACGGGACAACAATTCTCAACACATGCGTCTAAACCACAGAAGACAACTAATCGTATACCACGGATGACGAAATCTAGGAAATGAAGCTTCCAGGCTTACAGTTCCTCTCAAACCTCATCATAATTTGCCTAACATGTAGCTTTCCTGTTGGAAACATCAGTCAGTGACGATAACTGAGCCGGTTAGAATGACAGTGGTGTAAGTCAGTAAATTGCACAATCTGACTTATGTGTGGATGAAATGAAATGAAAATCCACAGCCTGCTTCCAGTCTCTGACCGGGTCAGGAATGGAAGGAATGAAGCCCCCATCTAGCGGCGAGGATATGAACTGTGCCGGCTGCCGAGGCCTGACGCACTCCTCTGGGGCAATGATTAAATGAATGACAGATGAAATGAAATGATAGTGGAGAGTGTTGCTGGAATGAAATGTTGACAGGGAAAACCGGAGTACCCGGAGAAAAACCTGTCTGCCTCCGTTTTGTCCAGCACAGATCTCACATGGAGTGGCCGGGATTGGAACCACGGACCCAGCGGTGAGAGGCCGTCGTGCTGCCGCCTAAGCCACGGAGGCTTACTTATGTGTGGATGTGTGTTCCATTTTAGTTCCTCTACTTTGTGTGATAGTGATGTAAGTCAAAAGTACACAAACTGGCCACTAGGAACTGCACCAACTTTGTATATGGAACTGAACAGCTGTGTAGTTTAGAATGACACTGGTGTAAGTCACTTGCAAGGCTACAGACGTTTATTACTAGTTACAGTAGGTACTGTAATCGATGTTTAGCAGCGTTGTGTGTGTGTGTTTCGATTCTTTATAGTGCTTTAGTGACAATGTGTAGCTGAAAACTAGTGAAGACTTATTGTATTTGATTTAAAAAACAAATTATTTTGCTATGTGGTGTTTTGAGGTTATGTGAACTATTACAATCCTTAAAACAATATTGAAATGGCTAGGCCTAGTAATAGGTTTGAGCCTTTGAGCAGTGATTCTCAGTTTGAGGACGATCCTGATGAAGATCCCGATTACAATGTAGATCTGTCACATATTGTACCCCAAACCCCTGTAAAAGAACATTAACTTACTATAGGTATGTGTTTAATACCAAATTCAATTTACACTTTTATGTACCCAAGAAGGACACCTGTAAAAATGTGACATTTTTAAGATGCAATATTCTAATCCTGAATTGAGTGTTACTGAAAAGGCCAAGTTGCATACTGATCATGAATTGCACCTAAGGAGAGCCGAATTAGCCAAGGACACTATAAAAAATGATGCAACATCTGCAAAAAGTAATCCGGACAGTTATGCTTGTAGTATGGATTTACAGAAAGCTCTTCCTTTTCTCATATTGACAGTAAGTGATTTATATTACAAACGGAATTGCTATTGTTATAATTTCGGTGTCCATGATTTGGGAAAAGACCTTGGTTATTTTTACGTTTGGGACGAAACTATAACATCCCGAGGATCGCAAGATTTAGCTTCCTGTTTAGTGAAACTCTTCAAAATGTATGCTTCCAGGAAGAAACATGTAACTATCTACAGTGACACTTGTACGGGGCAGAACCGTAATATTAACATAACCCTTGCTTTAATGAGATTTCTTCAAAGTGACGAGACGGACATTGAAATCATAGATAAAAAATTTCTTGTATCGGGCCATTCGTTTCTCCCTAATGACTCCGACTTCGGGTGCGTGGATGTAGCTGCTAAAGGAAAACCTGTGTATGTACCGGTACCTGAACATTGGTATAGTATCATGACATCATGCCGTCGCACCAAAAAGTTTATTGTTTGCTCAATGAATCGTGAAGAGTTTTACTCTACCAAACAGTTAGAACGAAATATTAGTAGGAGAAAAAGAAACTCAAACAAAATGGATGTAAACTGGCTGAAAATACAGTGGATGAGACTCGAAAAAAACAACTTTCTTACAGCGTTAAGTACAAAGAAACGCTTCAAGAGTGCAATGACTTTGACACACTAGATCTTACTCCAACAGGTCGAAAAGGGAGACCAGTACGTTTCAACAATCTGCCAGAGGACCTGTTGTACCCAAACATCAGGCCAGTGTCCATAAAAAAGAAGGCAGACATGACAGATCTCTTACCATTCATTCCACCAATACACCATGAGATTTTTAACAGTTTGAAAACTACCAACGTTGAAGACAACATAGGCCCCTTACCCCATTATGAAGACGAGGAGGTACTACCTTGATGAAGCAGATTGTGGAGGAAACTGAACGGACCCATAATTTATTTTTTATTATAACAGATAATATCAAATTGATCTGAAGCTCAGCAATTTTTCTAGGTTTATACCGTGTCTTGTGCGGGGTTTCGCCTAGGAACACCAAGATAGGCTCATCAGCGGGCCCTCGGTATTCGTGCCCGGACCCCTACAGGAGCTGCGCGCTACCTCTCTTCTTATGAAGCGCACCCACGCTTCTTTACTGCGCAGTTCGCTACTCCCGTGGGAGTCCGGGCACGGACACCAAGAGCCCGCTGATGAGCCTATCTTGGTATTCCTAGGCGAAACCCCACACATGACACGGCACAAACCTAGAAAAACTGCTGAGTTTTAATTCACTGGCTGTGAAAGCCAATCTATTATCTTTTTCAAATTGATCCGTTTGTAAGTTTAGTTATAGTCATTCAAAGTTGTCTGAAATGGTATCAAACTGTGTTATAATAACCAAATTAAACAACTTCCGAACAATAAATGTGTATGTGACACTTCACTTTAACTTTCTTTCCGTGAACCCCCTTATGGTGTAGAATGACAGTGGTGTAAGTCATTGGAATAACGTTTAAATAACAATAAAAAATACTTACAGGCTGGTTTAGACCCTAACATCAATGCATATTAACAAAGGGACTACGTTCAAACTCGAATCCATCGCTTACAGTTAAATATATGCTATCTTGATTTTTATATAGATACTTTCACAAAACCTTCGATTACTCAAAACAATGTTCGTATGACTTACACCACTATCATTCTAACCGGCTGAAACTAATTTACTTAAGTTACACAACTTATGTTGTCAATTGAGGAATAAATATTTAATTTACATTAAACATTTCAAAGATTATTAGCTACGAGATAAAAATCCACTTGCAATTACTTCAAAATTCATGACAGTTAGGGCTATGTGATCCAGCATTGCTGACGATAACAATGATGCACATGCGTTTTTGAGCGTCCTGGGTACACATTTACATACTTTGAAGATTGCATGTTAGACAGCAGGAAATATAATAATACTGTAATCAGAAGAAGGAGGAGAAGAGGAAGAAGAAGAAGGAGGAGGACGAGAAGAAGAGAACTAAGGTTGTATTATTGCCCTGCTCAGAGACACAAAAAACGTATTAAAAGGTTTCAACATTACCTGGAGGGTAAGTGCTAAAAACTTCTAACGCTTCAATTTACGAAGACCTCACTTTAGCAATGAATTAAACTGTAAGCTGTTGGAAGAAGAGTTTTAGAATAAGGTTTGGGAGTTTCAAATAGAGGTCTGCACTTGTTAATATTGAGAGAAGAAGCTATCTGCTAAAGGAACATGTCCCATGTGCGATTTGTAAGGTGTCTTTTATAAATTGCGCCGTTCTTTAAGATTTCTTATTCTTTAAATTTATGCAAGGAGTGCTGTGTCACTTGAAGAAATAATTAGTTCTTAAAATTTTACCGTGGACCTAAAATCGTGTAGACCCTTGTGACGTTCTTTTTTAAGATGACGAACTTCGAGGTTACCATGTCCTCTTTTGGAATGTTTAGTGAGAATTTCGAGGACCAGCTAATCGAGAGTTATTGTTGTTTAGATTTCTTCAGATTTCCAAACGTTGATGGTGTAGTTACTCTAATGTTGATGATTCTGATCATGAACAGTAACTGGCTCCGAATTAACTAATAAGTAAGACTGAAGGCGTACTGCTCCATTAGGCCATGTACGTACCATGACCGTGCAATAAATACCCACGTATTTATTTCATAAAGCATTCTTAACAAACCTGGTAAGTTAACTAAAGAGAAATTGATTTTCAACTGCCGGTTATGTGTTTATTGGAATAGTATCTGTTGCATCAGTGGATTAGTAGTTCGTTCTTCTACACCACCAGAAACAGCATCGTGAGATGTTCTTTTCTTCAGTGGCACTCTTCGATTCAAAGTTATATCTTCATTGTTTATATCTTGTCCCACTCTGAATTGCCATTGCCAGTACTCGCGTTTAGGCTGTACTTTGTGCACCAATTTTTTGAAGCTGGGCTTGGGTCACAACTTACGTTTCCCACTATAGTAATGTATGGCATGCCACATTAAATCTCTACGCAGAGTCTACATAAAATAATATGTTTCGTCTTTCGTAAAAATACGCTGGTGAACAACAAAATTTTGATAAACAAACTAACTCATTCATGGCAGAGATAAATTAGTTGATTTCAAATCTGTTGCCAGTTTTATTCTACACACATCAAGAAAGTTTTGCATATTGCGATTTAGTGACTTGCTTATTTTGCTGTGTGTGTAATCAAATTATACACAATCTAAGGTACATACAAAGAAATACAACACACAATCTGCTCTGAAAAAGAGACAGAATCACACAACGAATGACAAAAGTCATAATATGGGACTGAGCACACAAACGTCCTTTTCATGTTGGGCATATCAATACCGTGTATGGCCGCCACGAGCTCTAAGGCATGCTTGCAGACGACGAGGCACACTGAGCACCTACGAATCCAACATAGTTTGGGGCAGATTATCCCACTCTTCGACAGCAGCTTCAATCAGTTGCTTTTTGTTAGATGGAAGATTTGGACGGTGCGAAATTGCCCTCTTGAACTCTTTTCATGCATGTTCAATACAGTTCATGTCCACAGAAAGGGTAGGCCACTCCATTCTCTGCATGCAATGGATCTGAAGGAACTGACCGACCACCCTAGCTCGATGGGCACGAGCATTATTGTACACTAGTGTGAAGCCCTCACCCATTTTGGCAGCGAATCCTGTAACGACAGGTTCAAGAATGTTGTCTCTGTATACCAGACTAGTTATGTTACCGTGGATACGAATTATAGGCGTACGTCGACCAAACATGATTCCACCCCAATGCATGACTGAACCTCCTTGCTGCTGGTGGCAGTCTCCATTGGTTTGCACCCATACAAGAGGAGCATTCGAGTGCGGCGACGAGTGGGTGAGAGATTTCACGAGCCCATCCTTCAACATTAGCAGTTAATTCACCGTCCAGAGACTTTCATACTCAAGTTGGTTGTTGAGGAGAATGAGATGAGACTGATCGCCAATAATAATATCCCTATAATCCCAGCTAGTAAATAATTTTTGCAATAGTTTGCAAACGCAACTCACGATGACGTTCTTCATTTTGATATAAACAGTACGAAACTGCTCTAAATAAGCAATTTCCATTACTTGTAGGTACAATCCTTTTGGTTTTCATGACAAATAATTATGCAGGGAAGCAAATAATTACTTCGCCAACTACTGGAATGAGCATAGACTCACTTCGCCAGCCACCGTAATGGAAGCAGTTTTAGAATTCTATGTCCCGTGCATGTCAAAAATCGTATTAACACAAGGAAGCCCACTCTTAAGGCTGCATGCTATCACCCCCAAAGATCCGGGTTCGATTTCCTGCTCTGAAGAAATTTAATTCTGGCCTGAGGGCTGGAACGGGACACACTCAGCCTCGAGAGGTAGAACTGAGGGGAGGTAGGATCGATTCCAACCTGAACCATCTTTGATGTGTTTTTTTTTGGTGGTCTTCCACTTCCACTCCAGGCAAGTACCGGGATGGTTCCTTACTTAAGGCCTCGGCCGTCTCCATCCCAATCCTCACCTTGGTCACAGATGCACACATTAATACAGCCATCGCAATAACACAGGTTATACGAGCGGATATTACACGCACACCAATGTACACGCGGCTGAGTGACCACGATGTCAAAGCCCTTCAAATGAATTATGTTCGCCAATTGTCTCTCAAGGTGAAAACGATTGTGCTCACGTGTGAGTGACTAGAATACTACATTTTCCTTTAATAATTTAAAAGTATATGGCAAAGTAAATCTCGGGGAGTTCGTTACTTTACGGGAATGATAAAAGTAAACTATGTTTTGACAATGGAATACCAATAGCAAGAAAGAAGAATCCGGAAATAAAGAAAAGGTATCCGGGGTGGAATTCGAACTCCTTCAACAATGCATAATGAAATCCAAAGGCTGCAACGTTAGCCCCTCACCCACCCATACAATTGAAAGGGAGTGCAATATTAAGTAACCTGAACTCAACTGCCAGTTTAAGTTGTTCAATATTTCCCTTGTTTTATAATTCTGTTCCAGTATATATAGTGGAAACACCATGAACAATATTTCCCCCTTTCCAATTCCCATGAACAAAGATCACAGTATGACGCGGAGGATCTTTTATCCGCCATGTCTCTCGTGTAGGAAAGCCATTGTGCGCACGCGCGAGAGCCACAAATATTACAGTTTTCTTTAATAATTTAAAAATATACCGTAACATAGGCCTATATTTTCCTTTTAAAGACACTCTGCAAATCTGCAGGTCAAGAACTTTTGTCAGAGTGCTTTACGAAGTCAATTGGTTCAGCCGTTTTCTCAATCTCGCGGAAACAAAAATCACCTTAGTGTATATACACTAGTACGCATGGCCACCATATTGAATATAACAAATCGAGGGACTTGTGCTTTCAGCACAGTGAAGGTCTTGCACGATACGGAGGCATGCAATCGCAACGGTCAATCTGTTTTTCTTCTACAAAGGTGGATCAGGTGGGATTCTCGGTTAAAGTATGTGGAATTTTCGTGGTGAAATGTCACGCCCGGGAATTTGGATTCCACATAAAAATGGAGATATCGTGGCTGACTGGTGTCGAACGTGGATCTCTGAGTTAGTTGAGCTCAGACTCTAGATACCAGCAAGGAACGAACACAAGATCTTTTGAGGGAGTTTAAGCTATAAAAATACCCCTAGAGAATATACACATTAAATCACTGTTGTGATACGAACAAATTATGACATTATTTGTTAATATAATGCAGGAAATAGTCGAAGAATACTGCAGCATTGGGCTGTAGGATGCATAGAATTCTGGACTTAGCGCAGAAAGTGTGAGCACTTGACAGTTTGTAAATGACTCTAGAATTTAGGCGTGGTTTCGTGGAGCCATGTCTGTCACTGTGACCTACTTATGCCGTCTGGAGCAGGTCAGGACGGTAATATATGGGCCAGTTATTCCCCGTTACAGAATGGAAAGGCCAAGGGGATGAGAAGATACCAGTGTAATTTAATGATTACTCGTGATTGGAGTTACTCAGAGACATGAGGATTGCACCTATGTAACTGTATAGCCAGGAGGCTAATTATCAAGCCGTTAAACACTGAAATCGAGGCAGATTTAATGTAACGCGCAGTGACACAGTAAAACTGAGGCCAGCGACAAGATCTGACCATTTCTTCGGGGAAAAACCGATGACGCCGCGTGGGGAAGCGCTGGCAAAGGCAATTACTATTAATTAATTGGCCGATCGATCCTCGAGCACGCAGACAGATATGTGATCAGCGAGGAAAAATGAACCATAAAAACGTTATTTCAAGACCAGAAATATACGAAGAGAGGAAATGACGCTGCAAGGAAATTTTCGACCTACTTTTTGTCTCCAAGGGAATATAAGGTCGGCAGAGAGAACAGTCGGAGTCAGTCGAACCGTACTTGAGTGCAGAGAGCACGTCACCCGAGTTCAGAAAGGGGGCGCGCGGACTTTAACAGTATGTTGAGTGCAGCAACATAATAATCATGCATTAAGGCATTAATTAGTAACGATTAATGTAGTCAGTTGAACCCCAGTCTAGTGCGAAGCGCACGTTACCGGGGTCCAGGAAGGGACGCTCGGACGTCAACATAATAGCCATGCAGTAAGGCATTATTAATAACAATTATTAAGGACAGTCGTGCCATACTTTTATCGTCGGCATTACGAGTGATTCCTATTGAGGACGCAGGAAATGTACCGTGTGATATACAAGGTAGGACAAGTGAAAGAGGTAATTTGTACAAGTACAATGTACAATGGACGAGCGCAGTATATAAGCTATTGGTTAGACATATAATAGGATGTCGGATTGCGCAGATATAAACTTTGTTATGCAAGTAGTGAAAGGGATACCACTGTAATTAATGCTCAGGAGGATGTGCAAGCATATTTATGCGATATCAGGAAATGTATCTAAGGATAGAAATTGATAGACAGATTGGGGGACCGCTAGGAATCCTTCGGCAGAGAATCGAGACTTTTTGGACGAGATGCGGAATAGCGGCGGAGAATAGATCTTCAATGCCTGCATTTTTGATATTCTGCAAGGAAAGGTCAACCATTAAGAAATGTACATAGAGATCGTGTGATTTTAGTGATGATCATTTAAATATATGTAAAATTAATAGTGTAACAAGTGATATAACGTGTTGTGTGAATAAGGACGCAACAGCTTCGACATGGAGAAGCAAAGTGTAGTGTGTTTTGTAAGGCAAAAATTATGTAAACTGTGTGTGGAAAGTGTAAGAATGCCTTGCTAATTTGCAAATTATGGCGGGCATTACTGGAGAAAATGCGTGGTTGGAGCCACCAGATTAACCAATGTGAGTACCCAAAAACCATGATTTTGTAGTAATTATAGTCCACTGTATGTTGAGTGATTTCAAAATTTATAGAATATGCCAATAAGAGTCAATTTAAGGAGGTAGAACCTCGAGATATTAATGTTGTGTTGATTTTAGTCACGTTGAGATGTCTTTGTACATCATTGAGTAGATAAATCGTTACCACTAATGTAAAAATGGCAATTGAGTTATATAGAAAGTTAACGTAACGAACACGGATGTTCGGTTATTGAATATGGTTACGTTGTGTCGGTTATGGTAATGTATGTCAGTAATAATAATAAGAATAAGAAGAAGAAGAATAATAATAAATGAATACACATCAGGGAAAAATGGTTGTAAGCAAATTATATGCTAATTGGAATATTTGTGTATCCAAGCGGTAGTATTATACGTGGTGGGCTAAGTAAAAGAATTTAATATCAGAGTTTATTATGATAATGGAAATAAATATGCAAGAATCTAGGAACTGGAAGGGTTTAATAGAGAATTGAATTCGCAGCTTGATGAATAAGCTTGTAAGAGTAATTGATAGATTTTATCTTACTAATTAAAGGACGGGATCATATCACCATGGTCACGGGAGCCAGGTAATCTACTCGACGTGTGAAATCTCGTATAGCCAAGGGCATACAGAGATATTATTGTCAGAGCGTATTTATTGAGAAGGAAACCCTAGCTCTGTGGATTGCTATGAAATGTTCCGGGTTCGAATCCAGTGGTGTATGGGAGGATAACAATGGAAACCTCAGCATGACACCTGATATCGACCGAGAACTAGCAATTGAATAAATTCAGCTCCTGGGAGTGAATTTTTGACGGCAGGATGTGCCTGACCGTGTCATTTAAATATGCCAGCTAGCCCAATTCGTCAGGTGTATGATGAATCTCGTTCCTTCATATAATGTAAATGGACCTGTTGAGGCCAGTTATTAATATCCTAAGGTAAGGAATAAATGCTTAAACAATTCCATACCCTATCTTGCATACAGTTTAGAGATCATATGGGATATGCAGGCCAGTGGGGCTGCGCTATTGTATTTAAGGCCACATGTTACTGCTTGGAGATAAAGAAAGAGGGAGCTAGGGACGGAGCAAGTGTTTTGTTACCGCCCGACTCAGACCTATTGTATACAGGAAGAGCCGAGGGAGAGATTATAAACGACCCTTGCAGGGTGACATTTAGAGTGGAAAGACTTTGAAACCCTGTGTGTAATAAAAGAATCATTGTTGTATTGTATAATGAATTTGTGTGGTTTGAAACACATTGATAATTAAGGATCCTTCTGATAACTTAATACTTGGCAAACTTATGAGTTGTTGAAAGTTGCATTTTTATACTGACATTGTCGCTTCGTTCTGGAGCTGGACACTAGATGCCATAGGCTATGCCCACGCAAGGGTAGCATAATATTCCATCCGACACAGCAGTAACTGAATCTTTGAAATTGAACTCATGACGGCATACAGTGGAACTACAGAAAGGGAACTGCAGAAAGGGGACTACAGAAAGGAGTATAATTATAAGTAACAGTGGAGTTGCAAGTAAATATGATGTGCAACCCATAAATTGGTTAATGCATGGTAGAGCATATTGGTGGGAAGAGAGATACAGAACACAATTGTACGCATAATGTAAATTATGATGTGTTGAGAGTAAACAATTAAGAGTGTGAAACTAATGTGGTCACAATAGGTGACATAAGATTGTAAGTACAGTTTTTATGTGTAATTTACCTGTGCATCAGCGCACTTGAGAATGAATTTTATGTTAATCTCATGGTAAATGACTGAATAATCATTTGGATTTACGAGGATAAAGTGCGAATATTAGTGGATTGAAGGGATAATTTTGCATTGTTTTGTGTTATATTGTTGGGATTGTGTTTTTGTTTATGTGAAGCCATGATTTAGAGCTCAATTAAAGTCTTTAGAATAGAGTTGTGCTTTATTATTGTAGAGTTGATACCTTTTAGTCTCAGATCAAAAATATGCAACTGCTCAGTGGGTAAACGGTACACGCCTGAGGACTGATGCTGGCTGGAGGCAGAAGCATGTTTTCCATGGAAATTACTCACATGGGTACAATACCAACTTTTTGCCTAGTTACAAAATGTAAAATTTATTAGATCACATTATTTTATACATTCAAGAAAGCAGATATATGAAGTATTCCGAATAGTGTATCTGCAATCTTGCTAAACTGCTCTTTCTTGAATGATGTATTGTTGAATGGTCTTGGAGCTACGAAGTCTAACGCCAATATTCAAAATTGCATCTTATTTACAGTTGGTAGCAATACGCAATTGGAATTATGAAAAGTCGCTTGATGCTTAGCAAGTTTCGGGGAATTCTGTGCAGCTGTTCAAAAGTTATAACTTAATGCTTATTTTTTCAAACTGTTACAAGTGGATTAAACTTGTTGTCTTACAAGTGATGCTTTCGGACCTCCCGACGAAAACACCCACGAATCTTTCTGGGCTGAACAACCATGAGGCCAAAGTAACTGGTGTGAAGTGCGGCATTTCCCAATCATCCGCTACCCCTAAAACAAGGCGTATAAAAATAGGGCTCGCAACTGTATTGTTTGAAGTAATAGAGTGCCTATCATCATCTACCTATGAAATATGATACATGTAAATGACGAGATTAGGTACAACAGATAGATTTGTAAATGTCATATACGTACCTCATTATACCTCATGGTAATGTGGTGTAAGAAAGCAGTGCTGCAAACAAAATTGAATCTCACACCACGAGCAAATAATGGCGGAACTGCAACAGTCAGGAATGCTGCATATGTCAAGACCAGTGTAATTTATGTCCAAAACATTACGGAACGGAAGTGGCATGCCCTATGACACGTATCCAGACACCTTCCACGCATAGCGAAGCATAGGCTGTTACTGTGGTGCACGCAACTGATTGTATATCAAGGAATGCAACTTGAAAATGAAGGTCCTATCATGCATCTTTAGACCATTCCCCTCATCATGACCTATGTTCTCTTCAATGCGTCGTGCAATAAGCTTGTACTGGCGAAATAAGGGGACATCTAGCTATAGAGGCTGACCGTACTTTGTAATTTTAGGTGGTATGACGTTTGTGTTTAAATCTAAATTCCTGTTTTCAAAGGCTCTGGCCGATAAACCTTTGTCTGTCTGATCAGATCATGAATCCATCAGCAGGACCGATGCTCCCTTTAGCTCCGGTTCCAGTACATGTGCGCACATGCCGCACTTCTCACCAATTACTTTGGCCTTATGGTTGTTCAGCCCAGAAAGTTTCATGGCGATTTTCATCATGAGGTCCGAAAGCATCCCTTGTTAGTTGAGGGGCTTGGACGGTCATTCAGCACGCACCCCTTCCCGAGAACTAAACTTGAAGGAACACGTGAGAAATTGCACTGGTCACTCTGAATTTAAAGAATTAGGTTGTAATTAAGCAGTGTTGTTGAATGCCTCGTGGTGGTGGTGATTGTGGTGCCTGCCACACTGGAGGCCCAGGTTAATTTCCCGAGTCTGCCAGTGTTAGGAAGTGGAACGACAACGTTGGCACTCAAGTCACCCAAGTTGTGCACCAGACTAGTACTTTTAGCAGCGGTATTGAAAGTGCTCGCGGCAATGACGTGTATCTTCTAATTGCTAGATGTGGAGATAAATAAATGCTCCTATAAAAGCTGCCGAGACTTCTGTCAATTTATTGCTTAGAAATGTTTAAAGTTTCCTAAGTTTTCAGCAATTTGTATTCTAATGGGTTTATTCTTGGTCTTCGATGCCGTATTTCTTACAGCTAATGGCGCTGCATTAGCAATTCCAACGGAGAGAATTTGTTGGAAACGATAATGCTCCTCTTGAAGCAGCATTCTTGAGAACAACTTCCACACGAGGTCCCGCAACACTTACTGCTTGAGTGTCGTCGTGGGGGCGGGGAATAGGGACGTGGCAGTTATCATCCATAATGAATAGAATTCTAGGCTAGACACTATTTGGATGCATAGAAATGATATTACGAGTATAGCCTCTTCTTAGGCGGACATACTTTGAAGCCTAAGAGATGAGAATGAATCCGACCCGAATCCCCTGCATTACACAGAGGGTTCTGCAGCCACAGCAATTACATCTATGATTGTCTATGATATTCCTTCGGACGCCGCCTGTGTAGCGGTATAGGCACCGTGCACGCATCTCTAGCGGCCCCTGAGTGTACTAACTGCGGACTTCATATTGGCATGTTTGTACGAAATTACAGTTAATGAATTGTAGAAAATATGGATAACGCTGAGTAAATGAGAAGTTGTTCTGTACGCTGTGTTGTGTTGTAGAGTTCTTTATTCACTTCCGACTAGAAGAACGGAAGCAGACAGACGACGTAAGTGGATTCAAGCAGTGTATGTCTACCCCTTATTCCCGTTTTCAACGGGGTCGGGGATGAAATGCGATGAAAGTCTATGTGGCGGATGGTTCTTACGGTTGGATGCCCTTCCTGACACGAACAACGTGAGAGGAGTTAATGAGAAATTAAATGAAAGAATATGAATGAAACTGGGCAAGGATGTGGAAGGAAGCAGTCGTGGCCTGTCAGAATGTGCCGTCCTAGCATTTGCCTGGAGTTGATAATGGGAAAACCACGGAAAACCATTTCAAGGACGGCCGAAGGTGGAGCTCGAACCCACGTCTACTGAGTCTGCAGAGAGCTAGCCCCATGGCCTCGCTCTGAGCGTTAACGAGCGTAACTACCGCGCTTTGGTAAAATATTACATATTCAAACATATTTAGTTTACTAATCACATTTACTCCTGGAATGTTTTGTGGAGCTCTTCAGGTTGATTACTCTTTAGGATCCCAATTGTCTTTAATGTTTAATACAGTCACATAGAAAAGTGTTACGGCACAAAAAAAAAAAAAACAAGAGCACTTACAATAACGCAAACTCAATTTTTAAGTTGAACAGTGATGATAATTGTTGATTTGAGGGGCCTATCATCTAGGTATCGGCCCCTAATAGTTAGGGTGACGATGAAATGAGCAAGGGGCTTAATATCTAGGTTATCGGCCCCTAATGGTTTGGGTTATGGTGAAATAAGCAAGGGTAGGTTATCGGCCCCTAATGGTTTGGGTGATGAAAACTACAATCACTAACATACATACTAGAAGAAGAAATAATAAAAAAAAGTAGTAACGAAAATAAAGGCCAGGAGGAAAAGAAATGCCCTCGCCCCTCGAAGAATGAGAACTGGGGGACTTGGAAGGAAGAGAAGTCATGAAAGTCAGATAGGAAAGGAAAAAGGGCAGGGTCCGCCACCTTGAGCAGAAAGCAGGAGATAACATGAAGGGAAAATTAGAGATGTGACCCCTCAAAGAATGAGGCATCAGGAAATATGAGACAAGGGCCAAATAAGGTGGGAAAGTGAAAGACTCCCTAGGCCTCGGATACTCTAATACCGTCGGGGTTGAAAAAGAACAAGAGTTGACCAACGGAGGTCGACAGGGAAAATTGCAGTGAGGAGCCCATCACAAGTAAGTAAAAGCAATGCCGGACTTAACTAGGGTCCTGTGGTCGCAAACCCATGTCTCACCAGTCGTGAACCCCTGGGGGGAGAAAACCATATTATGTAAGTATTTTATATGCACATTCGTCTCATGACAAGATGAATAATTTAGGCGTAAATTACATTCACTGAATCGAAGGTTATCTTTTTATATTTCAGTCTAGATGACTTATCTTGGAAGCCAACACCATACTCAAGAATTTGTAATGCATACTTCATTGATGGCCAGCGATCTGATCATCCTCAGAATCCAGCATATGTACCTACAATCTTTCCTAAAGAATATAGGAAGAGGAAGAATGACCGTTTCAAAAGGGCTTCGACAAGAGGTGAAAGAAAAGCACGTGAAAATATCGATTGCTTAAAATTACACTCTTGTTCTAGCAAATTGCATTCAACAAAACTCAACAATAATTCAATCACACTTTTACAGGTCCTTGGTTGGTTCCTCAGTTTGGGGGCTGCGACAACGTGGTCATGTAGCCCCGTGTACTTTGGTTGTGTGTAGAATCTGTCTGATAACCTGTGTTAATTGTGATGGCTGTATTAGTGCGTGTTATCTGATTTAATTTAAGTAAGGACTGCAGACAATAATTTCAAGTAGTTCCTACTTTTGCTAACAAATGCTACCGTCCACGACACCTAGCTTGCGGACTTGGCTACTAGATGGCATCACAGTCACCACCTGGCAGCGAACGTTGGAACTAATAGAGTGTTATCAATTCGAACCTACAAATTTTGGCTTCACACAGGTGTAGTTAGTGAAAGGTTCTTTTTCATACCATACATGTATGACATGGGACCGCCGGCTATACTTCCCCTCCGAAGATAGGCATACTGAGGGATTTTAACGCTCTTAAAAATCCGACGACGTCAGCCAGATTTGAACCCTCGACCGTGGGCATAAAAGCTCAACAATGCTATCAACTACGCCACCGAAGCCGCCTTTACAGATCCTTATATTTATGTCTTATTTTATTCATCTATCATGTAACGCAACGGTTAATTAATACTCTGTAGGTCATATTTTTTGAGACAGAACTTAGGAACTGTATGTTTTAATTCTTTCCTCAAATAAAGCTCCTCTACACACTTGTTTGTTATTGTTCTTTTGAAGTATTGTAGAACTAGGCATCACGCAAGTTTGTGGCAAACTAGTTGAAAAAATGAAATACACTTGCATTGTGCTTGCAGCATCCCTCTTCTCCAGCAGAGCAAGGGCATTCTACTGTATTGCTATGTTTCGTCCCGAATCACCCTATTGAAATGAATTCAAAAGAAGGCCTGTGTTATATTTACTATGAATACAGTATGTGCAGAACCCAAGCAATAGAATAACACTTGAGCGAGCTTGTAGTTTTACGTGACCCTTAATCTCCCGGTCATGAGCCACGGGACCTCCTTTTCACGAGGAAACCGAACCACAGGACATGGCATTTCACTTCAAAAATCTCACATGATTGTATTGACCGGGAATTGAGCCCGGTCTACATGGATGAGAGGCAAACAACTTGACCGCTGTGCTACCATGCCCCCTTATGTCATGGATGTTTGTCGCATTACTTCTGCTGAGATGACTGAAATATAATCTCTCTTTATTTCCTTCACATGATTGGCAAGTCCACCTAAGCATAAGTTATCACCTGTAGCTATCGTTGAGAGAGAAAATCAAGTAGCCTTTATTATCTTTCAATAACGCTTCGAGGTCTACAGTTAATTTGCAGAGCAAGCGCTGTTTAGCGCCACTAGTACATGTGCAGCGTGCATGCACAGTGCCTACAGTGGTTCGCACACATGCTGAGAATGCAAGAGATTTTGTTTTCAGCACTGATTGTGGCGTCATTTTCAACTGCCATTATTAAACATATTCGGGTAAATTATAACAACTTTATTGCAAACCTTGTGCTCGAAGACACCTACAGGGTGGCCTCAAAGTCCCGTTACCCCCATGTAAATCATACTAAAGGTATCGTTGTGTATCAGTTTGAGACAGCATGACTGATACGTCTACTTAAACTATTGAACAGCGTGTTATAACAAGTTGTTGGATGCATGACCGAACTCACACGGGGAAGACTATTGAAAATGCCCATTCTGAGTTTGGACAGCGTATTCGAAGGGATCCCCCTTCAAAACAAAAGAGATCCAGGTGTTTCTGCATAATTGACAGGGGCATGAACAATTCTGCAAATTGCCTACGGTGTCAAATTCTTTGGCGATGTCTTCACGCACTTCTCGAAAAGCCTGCATGTTTCATCTTTCTGGAGGGTTCGTCAGTTTGTTTCTGATCATTTCCATCGCCTGTGGAAAAAAGTTAATGACCCCGCCTCGGCAATGCTTCGGAGAAGGATCACGTTGAAAACGGTGGCGAAAGTCAGAGCGGATCTCTTCAATAGTTTCTTCGATGTGAGTTCTGTCGTGCACCCAACGTGCTGGACTTTGTCCAACTGTAAAACAGACGTAACAGCCATTGTTTACTGCATAAGGTCTGAAACAGATACACAAAGACACGTTTAGTATAATTTACACAGGGCTAACGGGACTTTGTGACTACCCTGTACTTGTGACTAGCTTGGTGCACCAGCCGTTTATGAATTCAAAAGGATCAAGGTACAGCTGCATTAGATTGCATTGTAAATTAAACGGAAAAGGTGTACACACCTGATCTCAACGCCTTTGGGTAGTCGGTATCCTATGGCGCACAAGTAAACGTGCTTACGATCTTGAGGCTAAGCGGAACATTCAGAGCGCGATTGCGTTCGGCTGGCACAAACTGCTGAGAATGTAAGTTCCTTTAAAACCGTGTCTGTTCTGCAATACTTATTGGTTAAGTCAATGCCAAGGGAGATATTTAGAGATTTATAATTTATAGCAACCAAATCTAAATCTATGATTAATTCGTAATCAAGGACTCCCATAAGCAGAAGAATAAGTAACCCCAAAATGCCTATGTTGGTTCTTACATAATACAGAAAGGATGCACTGGAGGACTTCCATGAATATAATATTTCCACCAATAGATATTAAGGGTGTAAAATACAAAATTGTCTTTTAAAAACTTCAAATTCCAGGTAGAAGTTAGTGTTTCAGAATGATAAGTTACTGAGCATTTGTCAATATGAAATCGATGTTTGGACCGTTACTCCTAAGGGCCTTCCTTTTGAACGAAAGACAATTAATCTTCCCGCATCTTTACTGGTCAAATGAGAAGAGCACGTCACGTGATGTTTGGTCACAAGTTTGCTGAATCTGTTCGTAGGGTTCACAATAACATGATTACACCTTTCCTTGTACTTGTCAGGGAATGCAGAGATCTGATGAGGTTACTCCTCCCAGTTCAGCATCATCATCGCCATTATACGTCACAGATTGCCTAGTTATTAGGTTAAAGTTCTGTGCGGGCTGCTACTATTTACAGATAAATTAATTCCTATTGTTGAGTCTGGTGAGCCTTACACACAACTCACCTTCGAAAAACTTACCGAAAGTGTCTGCCGAAGATAAGGCATGGCCTAACCGGATGTTCCTCGTGAGAGCAACCACCATTTTGTGTGGTCTGATAGGAACCAAATAATATCAATCTGGAATATGTAAAACATGTTCACGTCACATTGGCTTAGGAGAACATCGTGTCTCAAGGCACCGTTATTCACTGTGCAAAATATCAGCATTCCAGTTTAGTAAAGTAGTTTGCGTCTTTGGAACATAGCTCTTAGCTCGTATGAGTTGCCTATTGTTGGATCGAGTATAGTCACATATTGAACAAATTCTTTTCACACTAAGTCACTGCTGTAACTACTAGACAGCATTATAATGCATAACACCTTGATAACATTAATTAAGATGATGATGTTTCATTTGATCGGTTTGGACATCGTGGTCGTTTAGTGTCGTGTACTTGGGCATGCGTGCAATTTTTGTCTGATAACCTGGGTTGTTGATATGGCTGTATTAGTGTGTATATTTGTAATGCACGTGAGGATTGGGAAAGATGTGGTCGTGGCCTTTAGTTAGGAATGATCCAGGCATTTGCCTTGAGTAGAACTGGTAAACCACTTCCAGGATAGCTGAGGTGGGAATCGAAACCACTTCTCCTCAGTTTTGGCTCACGAGGCTGAGTGTACCCCGTTCCAGCCCTCAGAGCAGAATTAAATTTCTTGGTAGAGCCGGGAACGAAGCTGGGCCTCCGCAATGACCGCCAAGAAAGCTACACATTGTGACTTCTCTAAGTACCCTCTCCTGTGATGGCGATTACCTTAACGAATTCAACTCACTTTCAGCACCTAACTAATAGTAATGGACGTCAGGAGAATGAGTAGTCCCAGCTGTAGTGCATCAAGGAACTCTGAAAGGAGGACACAGGTGCTTACTAACCACCCTTGTTGATGGGAATACTTCCAAACAAGAGCACGGATGCATTAGAGCAACAGAGAATTCAAAATCTTTACTCTATAACTCGATCGTTGATATCGGTGCAATGGACAATAATGTGAGACCAACTTGTGGTGTAGTGGGTAGCATCCTTGTCTATTACTCTTGAGGTCTCGGTTCAATTCCTGACCCTGATAAGAAATTCATTTCTAGTCTGAGTGTTCAGACTCATGAGGAGAAACTGAAAAGTGGTGGGTTCAAATTTCTCTTCATCCACGCTAGAGTGAATGTCCGTGGCTAGCCACTTCTATTCCAGACAAGTAGAGAGAACTTTCCCAACTTAAGGCTACGACCACGCCTTCCCAATCCTAGCCTCAAGAACAAAGAATGAACAAACTGCCAAAAACACCGAAAAACACAAGTTATCAAACAAATTCCACATACATTGAAGTACAAAGGACTGATGACCACAATGCTGAAGCCCTAGAACAAAACAACAACCGAAATGTACATCAATAAATGAGTAACAAGGCAATTGATGTTTGAAGGAATGGAGAGAACTAGTACGACAGGTGTATTGTGTGAGTTCTATATGTATGTAACATTCTTGTTTCTCCTTAAGCCACGTACCCACTAGGGGACAAATGTCCCTCAACATGACGCGCAACATAGAGTCGCGCAACGTTGCGCACTGTTCCCTGACGTTGCATGCAACATGGTGCGGCATTTGTGCATGACGCGGGACATGTTGCCTGCGCCCACTCGGCGAGCGAGCGCACAGGGTCGCGCAACATTCCGGCGTCAGTTCTTGGTGAGTGTAGACGGAAAGATAAGTGCCGCTAAACATGTCAGCAGTGTGAGGAAACAAGACAGTACTGAAACTTTTTGAACTGCACCAAAATCATGAATTGTTATTAGACACTTCACACCAAGATTAAATAAGAAGATTAAGAAACAATACGCGTGGGAGGATATAGCCAATGTATTGAAATTGTCAAGAAAAGGATTTAGAGGCCAAAATCCACGCACCCCGCTCACAGTTTATACGTGGAAAAAGGAAAACAAATACCTGTACGAAAATCACTGGTAGTGGTCGGAATGGTGTGAAATCTGGTTCATGGTTTGCCTATGATTCCATCAAGTTTTTACTGAGACGAGCATTGACAGATTGGAGACACACGTCACATTTAAATTTAATTAAGATATTTTTATTTTTATTTATTTATGTTTTTAGCGTATGGCTTTTTGTGCCGGGAGTGTCCGAGGACATGTTCGGTTCGCCAGTTTTGTAGCTGCTTCGAGACGGACACCCAATGGGTGAGCTACAAGTACCGTTGGGGAGGAAAGTTGGAATGGAAGGTCGAGGAGTTGGAAGGTAGCGGCTGTGGCCTATAGTTAGGGACCAACCCCGGCATTTGCCTGGAAGGAAGATGGGAAACCACAGAAGACCATCTTTAAGGTTGCCGGCGGGGGGATTCGAACCTCCTCGCCTCCCGGATGTGAGCGACCGCCAGCAGTCATGCCGTAACGACCACGGCTAACTCACCGGGTGATATTTTTATTATAGTGCCTACATATGGGCAAATATGTATATCTGCCATTGAACACCTCCTTGTGCACTCATGAAATACTCAGCGAACTGGTCTCTTATTGCCATAACAGTTTGAGTGGGTGGTCTTCCTAACGCTTCCAAATTCAACATAATACCAGGTCCAATTTTTCAGCGGATGGTTTCATCATGTCTTCGGTCAGTGCAAACGCGCCTTCTCCCACCAGTACAAGGGGAATATTCGGTCCATCGTTGGCCAATTGAGCCGGTTTTTAGCCATAGCTTTATAGAATGAAGACTCTTGAAACACTCCACTACCAAATGAATTTCCTTTGGCACCACAAATAGCATATAAAATTATTTTCAGCATCTTCAATAGCCAAGAGAACGATGCTAAACTGCTCCTCATAGCTGTAAAAATCACTGCCGGAATTCGGAGGTGCCTGAATCAAAACGTGCTTCCCGTATACATCTCCTATGGAATGCGGGAACTTGCATAATATTTCATAATTATTTACGTAATTATTTCGTATTTTTTCGGTTATAATGCCAGGACAACAATGACGAATTCCCTGATTCACCCAACACAGGGCGTACTTACGAAACCGTCCCATCTCAATGCAATCATGCATCCGGGAAGACGCCTACAACGTCCAAACATTCTAAGAAGAGAAAGACACCACATGAAGAGAGACTGGAAGACACCTTCGAAGTAATGCTCAAAGTAACCCATGACGAATTTGCGGCCTATGGCAATATGTGGTTTCAGAGTTACGCGAGATGCAAGATGAACATTCTGTACTCGTGGCAAAATATTATATCAAAAATATATATTGATATGCGCATGAGGAAATACCGCCGAGACTACAGTACGGCATCATCAAGTATGACAGATAGTACGGAGTACGGAGAGTATGAATCTCCAGTTGACAGGTCCAACAGCAGCCTTGCTTGGCTATAGAACGCCCGATCATTTGTAATAAAGTTTCAAAATCAGTTGTTGTCATTCTATTAAAGTTACAATTGATCCGTCAGATATTCGAAGATCACTTAACATTTACTCTGCTTTGTCTTTGTAGTAAGTAGTTCCGCACCCACCACCTTCTCTTTCTCTTTTTCTTACATTTTGATTCACTGAGAATTATGTACGCAGCGCTATCAAGACAACCTCCTCGCTCGGGCGACATCTCTGCAACAACTGGCTAGTGTGTACAAGCGACATGACCCGCGGCATTGTTCCAAGATGTTCCGTGCAACATGGCCCGGAACTTGTTCCGCGACATGTCCCCTAGTGGGTACGTGGCTTTAAGTATTCTTGGCTCTCACCCCTCAGCAGCGGCAACGTTCTCGCCTGCTGTTTCCAAGGCTGCAGGATCAAATCCTGGCGCAGTTAGTTGGCATTCAAGGGGGCACTATGCGAGGGAGCCGTTTCAGTAGATTTGCTGGCACATTATAGATCCTCCTCGGGGCAAAAATCCAGCACCCTGGCGTCTCTAAAAATCGCACTTGTTAAAAGGTATGTTGAACAAATACATTATTATTATTAATAATAATATTATCATTATTATTATTATTATTTATAACACCCCTCAAGTCGGGGTTTGATTCTCGGCCCAGCCAAGATATGTTATTGATAGCTGAGGGTTGGAACGGAATACCCTCAGCCTCGTGAGTTAAAACTGAGAAGAGTTGGGTTTGATTCCCACCTCTGATATCGTAGAAGTGGTTTGCCGTGGTTTCCCACTTCTACTCCAGGCAAATGCTGGTATGGCTCCTAACTTAACCTTACATAATCTGTGAGGTTAAGTGGGAATACGTTTTACCTCCTGGGCTTATGTCCTTGCATAAACGTGGCGTGCCCCGCAATAGCTTCCGTTCTCTCTACTAATGGCGTGAGGATGAGGTCGTCCTAGTTACAGTGCCCTTCGCAACTCCTTGATGAACAGGTGCACATACGAGGTTAATCGTGTCTGCTTGCGTAATTATTAGGGATTGCAATTTTTTTAAAGAATTTTCTTTCATCAAACAGGTTTGGGTTATGTATTATTGCTTACATGCCAGTTACAGTGAGATTCCTTTATCAGTCTGTGGCTTCTTCATATCTCAATAAAGTAGGTGAAGTGTAATAAGATTGCAGTTTTTAATCTGATCATTATATGTAGGTAATTTTCTAATTTTAGTAAAATTGAGCATTTGATAATTGAAATTAGATATTTCCATTATTCACGTAAAAAATACAACACCTTAATGAGGTGCCCAATTCTAATAATATTTCTAGTTGATATAATGTAGATTAATCTTACAAATTAGTTCCGCCCATCGATGATAAAAATTAGGTTGCGCCTGATAGAAGGTTATAGCAATGGCTACCTCCTTCCAAATAGCCTACTCGCCTCAATTAAAATACAGACACTAATACAGATATCACAACAATACAGATTATCAGACAAACTCAACACACACCCAAGTTCACAGGGCTGAAATACCCACGATGTCCATGATTCTAGAACGAAAAAGATCTTAATAGGAGGCACTGGGTTCATTTCTCGTCTCCACCAGGGAGTTATGTCTTAAAGAAGGAGCTTATAGTTTTACATAACATAATTTTGCGATCAAGAGGCACGGGACCTCCTTTTTACGTGGAATCTGAACCACCGAACCTGACATTCTACCTTGAAAATCCCACATGTATTAAGTACTGTAGTAATGGAACCTGGTCCGACTTGGTGGACCACCGTGCCTTCAGATCCCCTCCGATTTAAGTCTGACGTGTGGGATGGAATAAGGTTCACTCAGCCTCGTGAGGACAAGTTGGACTCCAAAATCTACTCAGTAGAACCAAGATAATAAATAATAATAAAAATAATGAATAATTGAGTGTCGTTGCGATGGCCACTGAATCTGTAGGCTATGAGCTGGGTGGCAGCAATCCTCGTATAAATTGGCCCCTATGGGTCCCAATCATGTTATTAGTAGATAGGTTATTGATTAGCCGTAAAGTAGCCAGTTCATCAATGATGCGAACATTTAATTCAGATTGAAAGTTCAATAAGTGAACATATATTAATAGCCCCTAACAACGTACAAAATTACAGTTTGATTGATGTAATAGATTCGTAGTTATTGCGAACCGTCTAAATATTTCAGATGGTCACCATATCGGATTGTTATATATGTAGGCCATAGAGTTATGTACCTTTAGATGAAGATTATTGCATGGGTCCATTATCCAAACTTTCACTTCGATCGCATGATTCGGACACAAAAAATAAGAACATATTTTTGAAATTTTGCACAGCTGCCATCTTGAGGTTACGAAATCAATTGAATTAAATTAGATGTCAGTGCATTGAAATGTGTATAAACATTTGCCGATCCAAGTTTCATTGCGCTCATATGGTTAATTCGCAAGAAAGGTGTATTTAAATGTTCCAAATTCGCTTGGCCGCCATGTCCGTTTTGTACTTAACAGGTTTTTGAAAGTCACATAGGTGAACTTTTATTAGTACCCTTTATCAATGTACATAATTTCAGGGTGATATATGTTGCCATTGCGGAGATATAGAATGCCAGTGAAATATAAGGCGTGGCCACCATGTTGAATTGGTGAAACATATCAAAATTTGAAAGGCACGGTTGATGTTGGAAGAGGTACTAGTATGTACTTACCGAATTTCATTGAAATCGCTTCAGTTGTTTAGATTTTATTAGGGCAAACACACATAGGCTCACACACATACACACACGGACAAGAGGTGATCTCATATAAGCCTATTTCTTTTTTTTCTTCTTTTTTTTTTCATAAATGAAAATAGGCTAAAAATATCAGAGCAATTGGTCATGTTAACGGTATAAAAACTGCAGAAGGTGTAGTGGTTAGCATTATGGGCTATCACCCCTGAGGACCATGTCCATTTCCCCCACTCTGCCAAGAAAATTTATTCTGGTCTAAGATTTGGAACGGGGTGCACTCAGTTTTTTGAGGCAGGCTTGCGGAGAGGTGAGTTCCATTTCCATGTCAGTCATCCTAGAAGTAGATTTTCGTGGTTTACCCAACGTTTACTCCAGGCGAATGCTGATATGGTTCCTAATATAAGGACATGGGCTCGTCCTTTTCCAATCCTAGTCCCAATTACGAATATGCACTACAACATAGACTATAATGACACATATTGAACTACTTCTTCACGCACTAAGTAGTTAAGGCTGATAACCACGATGTCAAATCCCCTAAAAGAAACTACAATAGTAATGCGGTAAGTAGGACAGCATACAATCCCTGGGGTCATTACGACACAGCTGCTGCGAATGCTGCTCTTGAACCTTCTTGCTCAATCGTGGCAGCAGATGTCGTCCAGCACGCTCCTACTCACGCCTAATGGATAGAAAGTCTGGAGACAGCTTATTGACTGCCCGGGACCCGACAAAGGGATCCCTTGTTGCACTGTAGCTACTCTGCGATGTGCCTTGGGCCATGATTGCTCCCATTGCCTGTGGATCACTGGTTGAGACCCTGCGAGGCTCTCCACTACTTAACAACACCGACGAGAAACATTCGCCAAGTGTCGGATAGGTATTGATATGCACTAGTACCGAAGCTAGGAATTATAGTTGTAAACAGTGTATATTTTATTTACGGTACCTTTAATATCTGCCCATGGTCCACCTCATGGTGTAGCGGCTAACATTCTTGGCTGTCACCCCAAGATCCGGGTTGAATTGCCGTTAATGTCAAGAAATACAATTCTGATCTGAGGGCTAGAACGGTGCCCACTCATCCTCGTAAGGCAAAACTGAGAAGAGGTAGGTTCGATTTTCACCTCAGTTATCCTGGAAGTGGTTTTCTGTGGTTTCCCACTTCTGCTCCAAGTAAATGCCGGTATGGTTCCTAACTTAAGGCCACGGCCGCCTCCTTTGCATCCTCACCTACGTTACAAATTGACCTACTGTACACACATTAGTGCCACTGAAATAGCTGTACCAGTGCGCCTATTTGTAATCAAGGCTAGGATTTGGTAGGAGGTGGCCATGGCCTTAAGTCAGAAACCATCCCAGCATTTGCCTGAAGCAGGGGTGGGAAACCACATAAAACTATTTCCAGGATGGCTGAGATAGGAATCACACCCATCTATTCTCAGTTCTTCCTCACAAGGCTGAGTGTACCCCGTTCCAACTAACAGATCAGAATTAACATTTCTTAGCAGAGCCAGAATTCGAACCCTGAAATTTGGGATCTGCATTCTCAACACGTATACCAGGACCACGTAAGGCGATACCAGACAAACATTCCTTCTTTAATTTCTACCAAATAGCAGTTACGCCTCATCTCTTTCTGAATTGTAATGGTACGATTCCTGTTTGATATTTGTAATAATTGCGTGCTTTTTCTTGGTAATTCATTTGAGGGTCTTGGAACATCTTGGTCTTCAATCCCGTGTAGTTGGGTGTGTGTTGAATTTGTCTGATAACCTGCATCTATATGATGACTGTAGTAGTGTGTGTAATTGTAAAGAGCGATCCATATAAATCTGAACCACTTTAATGGGCACGTGTAACTTTGGGAGATGATAATACACAATTCGTAGGTTGCATACATAGGAACATATCCGGCGAGGTTAGATCAGATGATCCGAGGGCCACTTATTTGTTGAGATTATTCGATCACCAAACAAACTGATTACAATAACGTCTTGGGAGATTCCACACAGTAAATGTTGGAAGTGCCCTTCGTCATCACCCAAACACAACTGTACTCGTTTCACCATATTCCACGATGTTCAGTGAAGTGTATCTTCTCCAAAGTTGTTTATTTCATGTCTAATGACCTCACGGAGTTCAGCAGTTGTCCGAGATACACTCTTCCTTCAAGATCCCCCCATAAGAAAAAGTCTGGCGAGGTTGGGTCAGGTGATCGGGTGGGCCACAAAAATGTTGAGACTATTTGGTCACTATGGAAACTGGCTACACGCTGCATGGAAGCGTTAGACGTATGACACGTTGCTCCATCTTGCTGAAAATAACCTTCTGTCAGTTCGTCGTCATCTAGCTGCTCCACAAATCCTGGACAGAGGAGCACATGCACAGAAACAATCAACAAATTTGCCAATGGTTAGTGCTACTGATTCTCTTAGAGTCACTGAGATCATTAAAGCAAATTTCCCGTTACTACGAGCTTTCAGAGGGTTTATATGGATCGCTCTGTACTGTATTACGGACATGGATGAGGAAGGTCCCCCGAGACTCGAAGTAACGTACAATTCCGGCATTTGCCTGGAGGGAGTGTGGAAAAACCCGGGGAAGAAGCACACTCAGAATAACCACTGTCAGCACCGGGATTCAAACCAGCGATCTCTTGACTTATTGCAGCTGTCCTCGTGGCCCTGGTGCAAGATTTAACTAGCACGGCTACGCCACGCCATGAGACTGTAATACTGTAATTACGAAAACTTACTTAAGAGCAAAATATTGAGGCCGCAAGTTGTCAAAGTCACAGTTGCACTCCAAATTATTTCGTCCTGATGGTCATGAACTCTGTCTGACCCCGTGCGAAAGTGGTTAGTATTCTTAGGATTGGTTGAGGGGCCCCAGCTCGATATCCGGTCGATCCATAGGGATTTTAATACACTGCTTAACAAATGTTTGGGCTACCGCCATGAATTGTATGCTGACGCTGCCATCGAGGAGTGGGACCTCTTACCCCAAGATAAACGTGATGGTCACATTCACAGCTTGTCTCCTCCGTGTGTGGGGAGGACTACTAAAGACTGATCTACTGATCAACATGAGATACAGATTTTCAATGTTTTTTGTTTTCAAAAGGGACACTACGAAGCGAGTTCGCTTTGGTTTTGTACCATTTCATTGTTATCTAACCACGATTGTTATTGTTTTCAGAAGGACTGTTGCTTAGTTTGTTAATAACTAACAGAGGTAAAAGTATGGCCATGATGGTTGAGGTAGGAATCGAACCCACCTCTTGAGTGTACCCTGTTCCAGCTCTGAGATCAGAATGAAATTTCTTGGCAGAGCCAGGAATCTAACCCGTGCCTCCGCGGTGGCAGACTTTTTCTAGAGTGAAGACTACAAGCAGTGATTGGCTTTCAGTAATGGTAATCACAACAGGTACTGTTCAGTAGTCTACAGTAGTTGGGCAATACTTTTATGATATACTGTTTGAATCGCAAATTGGGTAACTGAATTTTAAAATGAGCATAAATATAAACAAACACTTGAACAGCAAATAATAATAATAAGACTAGGCCCAATAAATTCACATAATTTTGCTTAAGTCATGATTGATAACATAAAATGGAATAACACAATCCACTGTAATTATTTATTATTCCTGAATGAATAATCCACACCGGCAAATTAGTACTAATTTGAATACGTAGTTTTAAAAATATGTAATTCATGAAATAATCACAGCTGTCTGTTTCATGAGGTCCACTCGTGGGAAACTGAAAGAGTGGTCAATGTTGACACTCGCGGTCCCAGTAGAGCCAGCGGCGCCGTGTTTAGCACCTATCGTAGCGCGCTCGGGATGCAGACGACAAAAAAATTGCTCTAATGGGTTCAAATGATTCTGCCACAGATAAATGCTGAACGTTGGTTGCAGCAGGATACAAAAAAGAGGCTTTGCTCTTTAAACTTGTTATCAGACTTGATTTTCCGTTCCAACCTATTTTTATCATATGAAAAGTTAAGCTTTGTACATGTGTCAGCTCCGTACTAATTGCTGATCAGCTGCAATTAATTTGTATCCTTTGGCTTGAGAGCATGGGAGTTTCTAAAAAATGGCTTTTCATATTTCGTATTTACTGAGATCGCTGTTGTTTTTGTTGTTATTGTAGAATCATTAAGGGACTTAGAACATCATTTAGTCTCATGTACTTGGGTGTGTGTAGGATTTGTCTGATAACCTGCGTAATTGTCTGTCTATAATAGTATTACTAATATGATCCTGGCGATTATATAGGTAATGGAGTTATAGCATGATGTAAATATTCTAGTATATAACGGGTGGATGGACTTTTATTGGGCAGCCAGAAACATACCACTCCCAGGTCCGGAAGTACCAATAGATGTGAAAAACCTACAGTAAAATGTGCGTGGTTTATGAAAAAAAAACTAGATGGAAAGAACTTTGCATTCACCAACATTGCTTGTAAACCCGGGAACCAGAAGATAGGACGTGACAAACTGGTATTGTGTGTAAACTAATCTGAGAAACGTAAACAAGATAACTCGTAACAGATATGTAGCCGGCTAGTGTACAAGTGAAGGTCACGCAGGCAGGCCACGTTAAGTTCAATCTTGCGGAGTGGGAGAGAACCCATCCAACCATATTTCCACCCCTTCTGCGGCACTTTTAGCGTTGTTGCCAGATTGATTACAGAGAAGGGCGTCCCACAATATGATTTCAGCAACATTGATTTTGGGAGATTGACTCGTCGTACGTGGATCCAAGACGGATATAATTTCGTTATTTTATTACGCTGCATCACATAGGACAAACGGAATGCAATGGGACGTACGATTAGCCTGCTGGACATGATAATGTACCTAAACCATTTTCCCGCTAAACGGCACACAATTTACGTTTTTCACTTCTTCTGGTGCTTCGTGACTTGGGAAAACATATGTCCCCGTCTGTAGAGTAACACCTCACCCACCATGCCTTTATTTTAATTACCTGTAGAACGTGCGCAAGTGAACCCACCCTGAGTTAAATTATTGCAACCGCTGAATAATCAATAAAAATTCAGTTTAATCAATCAATACTCAGAGTTGAGTATTCTACTTAGTAAATTTCCACTTTTGAGTTATAGTTATTGTTGTTTTAAGGGGCGGAACGACGAGGTCATCTGCCCCCTTCCACTTTTGATCTTATGCATTATAGATGGCATAGCCTACATGTTAATTTATAAGAAACAGAATATTCATTACTCATGAATGATCTATTCAACAGACCTGAGCAACAAGTTGGTAAATGAACTTTGATGCTCATGGGCAGTGAATGGCGACAGCCTTGTGTCATGGCTCTTATCTACTTACCGTTCTTAGAGGATTTCTTGCACCGGGACGACTCTGAATTCATAACAGTTAAAAGGGACGTCAACCTTAAAATATTATAACATTGCGTATAGTCTGCCTCTTTGCGTAGTGGCTAACATTCTTGGCAGTCAACGCGGAGGCCCGGGTTCGATTCTCGGCTCTGCCAAGAAATGCAATTCTCGTCTGATGGCTGGAACGGGGTACACTCAGCCTCGTGAGGTAAAATTTATGAGAGGTGGGTTTGATTCCTACCTCAGCCATCCTGAAAGTGGTTTCCCGTACTTTACCACTTCTACTCCAGGCAAATGCCGGGTTGGTACCGTACCTAACTTAAGGCCACGTCCGCTTCCTACCCAAATCCTACCTCAGTTACAAATACACACGCTAGCACAGACAACACTGTGACACGGGTTATCATACAAATTCTACACACACCCAAGCATACGGAGCTACATGCCCACGATGTCGCAAAGCCCCGAAGGAATGAACAACAGCAACACTACGTATGAGAAGATAAAAGGTAAATCGAATAATAAATATGTAAACACTTGAGGAGATTAAATTGCTGATGGACGAAAGGTAGAAGGAATCGAGACTGAGCACAATTACAAGATTATGAAGACTCATAATCCTAACTGTATATTCTCATGCCTAATACGAGAAGAGCTTGTAATATAATCGTGAACAAAGGCTGAACGTAAGTTCTGAATGAAAGGTTTAAACAGATTGCGAAAGGTAAAGTTTTCAAGTCTTTAAGGCCAGGTCAACAGAGCCGATATAAGTCTAAATTGCTCACACTGACTGAAGAGAGCTTACAAAAAGCTACGTAGGTATGTTTCTTTAAGGTTACTGTTTGTTAAAGCCCATGTTAGAGTTGATTACTTAACTTTAGAATTTTGCAGCTTTCAAAGTCCAACTTGAAGATTAATTTATACTTTGAAAGCGCTTAAAGCTGCCTGGTATAGGCAAGTGAAAGTCTGGAAACAAAGGTACATGTTGACGCTGATTATTAAATGGTCGTTCAAGGCACAGCACATGGCCGCAGATTGGCAGAAGTGAGCGATATACGATGGCCACGCACATTTTACTGTATACCAGGTGAATCAGTTGCCCCTAATTATATTGTTTTATGCAGTCCAACTAACGGATGTTGTCTGGAAGGTCGATATTTCTCTGCCTGCATTCCGTATGGTAATAATGCACTGCAAGCATATTCCGCCAACGATACTGAACACCATTATCAGCCTATTTTCATTTTAAGAACAAATAGGCTTATGAGATCACATTTTGTCCGTGTGTAAGTGTGTCTGTCTGTATGTGTGTCCACCCCATATAACTTCTAAATGGCTGGAGCGATTTTAATGAAACTCGGTAAGGTCATACCAGTATTTTGGCCGACCCCGACCGTGCCCTTCAAATTATATTATGTCTCACCAATCCAACATGGCGGCTGTGCGAAATACTTCACCGGCATTCCATATCTCCGAAACTATTACTGATATCTCCCTGAATTTTTTTACTGTGATAAACGGTACTACTAGAGGTTCAGCGATGAGACTTTCCAAAACCTGTAAAATACAAAACGAACATGGCGGCCATGCGAAGGTGAAACATTTTAACAGACTTTTATCGCGATTTAACCATCTGAGCGCAGTGAACTATGGTACAGTAAATGTTTACACCCATTGTAAAGCACTGGCATCTAATTTAGTTAAATTGTTCGCATAGCCTCAAGATGGCGGCTGTGCGCATTTTCAAACTTAAGTTTTATTTCTCGTGTATTAATCATGCAATCGAAATGAGCGTTTGAATATTGAACCTACGCAAGAATTGTCATCTAATATTAGGCCTACATAACTCTGTGGCCTACGTATAAAAAACAAAATGGCGACCAACCGAAATATTTAGACGGTTCTCAATATCTAATAATCTATGATAGCAATCAGACTGAAATGTTGTAAGTTAATAGAGGCTATGAACATAAGTTCACCTATATGACTTTCAATAACCTGGTGAGCACAAATCCAACATGGCGGCGACGCGAAATATAAATATTTCAATGGACGTTTCTCGCTATTTAACCATCCGACGCAGTAAAACTTGGTATGTTAAGTGCTTATACAAATTTAAATCCACTGACATCTAAATAAAATCGCATGTACTGTAATAATTATGATCACAATATTGATCCCTTTAAGATCGCACGTACTAACTATGATCACTATATTAATCCCTAGAAAATCGCATGTACTAATTATGATCACTATATTGATCACTATAAAATCGCATGTACTACTTATGATCACTATATTGATCCGTATAAAATCGCATGTACTAATTATTATCACTATATTGATCATTATGAAGCCTCCGTGGCTTAGGCGGCAGCACGCCGGCCTCTCACCACTGGGTCCGTGGTTCAAATCCCGGTCAATCCATGTGCGATCTGTGCTGGACAAAACGGAGGCAGACAGGTTTTTCTCCGGGTACTCCGGTTTTCCCTGTCAAAATTTCATTCCAGCAACACTCTCCACTATCATTTCATTTCATCTGTCATTCATTTAATCATTGCCCCAGAGGAGTGCGTCAGGCCTCGGCAGCCGGCACAGTTCATATCCTCGCCGCTAGATGGGCGCTTCATTCATTCCATTCCTGACCCGGTCGGAGACTGGAAGCAGGCTGTGGATTTTTCATATTGATCATTATAAAATCGCATGTGCTAATTATTATCGTCTCCCACAAATCCAACCCCTCGTCCTCGTCGTGGGAGATGGGCAACGTAATTAAGTAGGGGATTGCCTGTAGGGGTGAAGTACAGTGGGGACTTTGTGTGCTTCAAGACCGCTACGGTAGCTGTGAAGGCCCTACAGGAACCCTGAAGAAATTACGGCTAACGGGGCTCTGGTGAAACAACTGCTGCCTTGTAGTTTGGAGTTGGTTCTTTAAAGGCTAAGGGAAGAAACCCTGACAGAAAATCAGCCTGGTGCCTCAGGCTTAAGGTGGCAGCCCCTCCAAGGCACTCGGAGGCAGTGGGTTAATCACTCGCTCCTCTTAAATAAACTGATTACGGAAACTGAAGCGAAATTACAAAACCGGACGGATAACCTGATGACGACTTTTGGCATGAAGAGGACTACGAAAATCGGTTTCTGGAATGTGAGGACCTTGATGGAGAAAACCAGACTGAAACAAGTGACACGGGAGATGAAGAACTATGGGCTGGATATCCTAGGATTGAGTGAAGTGAGGTGGCCAGGATTTGGTGAAATACAGACAAGAGATGGAATTACATTTCTCTATTCTGGGGGCGATGATGAAGAACACAGGGATGGAGTGGGGTTGCTGCTCAACAAAAATGCAATGAGAAGCCTTATGGAGTGGAAGCCAATTTCTAGTAGGCTCATGTTTGCTAGGTTCAAGACAAAGATCAGGAATGTGATCATCATCCAATGCTATGCGCCTACAGAACAATCGGAGCCAGAGAAGAAGGAAGAATTCTACCAAATGCTGCGAGATGTCACAAGACAAACAAGTAAGAAGGACATTCTCATTGTTATGGGAGACTTCAACGCGAAGGTGGGCTCAAACAATGAGGGGTTGGAGCTGATCATGGGTAAACATGGCCTTGGTGAGATGAATGACAATGGGGAGAAATTTACGGAATATTGCGCCAGTCAGGATTTGGTGATGGGTGGTACGGTATTTCCTCATAGGCGGTGCCACAAGATCACCTGGGTGTCTCCTGATCAAGTCACAGAAAATCAAATTGATCACATCGCGGTGAGCAGGAGGTTCAGAAGAAGCTTGGAAGATGTTAGGAACAAGGGAGGAGCGGATGTTGGTAGTGACCATCATCTTGTGGTTGCCAACTTCCGCATGAAGATCGTCGCAGACCGCCGAAAGTTTAACACTCGGCACAACAAGTTTGATGTGGGCAAGCTTAAGAACCAGCAGAGATTGGACCAATTTAAACTGGAGCTCAGAAATAAATTCCAGGTGTTGGACTCCGAGACAGAGAAGGACGTGGAGACTGTGTGGAGCGAGGTAAAGAATATCTTCGTGGAAACCAGTGAGATGCAGCTCGGGTACAAGAACTACCTGCGGAAAGAATGGATATCCGATCAGACCTGGGATAAGATAAATTATAGGAAGGAGATTAAGGCCAAGCTCAACACCTGCAAGACTAGGCAGCAGAAGGCTCTCACACAAGCAAAGTATTCAACAGCAAACAGGGAGGTAAAGAGGAGTGTATGGAAGGATCATAGAGGTGGATTGATGAGCAGGCGGGGAAAGCAGAAGAAGCGGCAAGAAGGGGGGACGTTAAGGAGCTCTATGGCATCACAAAGATGCTTTCGAAGAAAGGTTTTAATAAAACTAGGCCTGTGAAGAGCAAGACGGGCGAGATCCTCACGACGTGTGAACAGCAGTTGACAAGATGGAGAGAACACTTTGCGGAGGTTCTTAATAGAGATAGAGGACCGGAAAGTAAGCAGCGAGGAGAAGATGAAGAGGAAGCAGAAAGTGACCCAAGCATCAGCCTCGACTCCCCAACTCGGGGCGAAATACAGACAGCGTTGAAGCAGATGAAATGCGGGAAGGCACCAGGTCTGGATAATATCCCAGCGGAAGTACTGAAAGCAGACCTGGATATTACGATCGATCTGCTGCACCCGCTGTTGGAGAAGATCTGGAAGGAGGAGAAAATACCAACCGACTGGAAGAAGGGGTTGATAGTCAAGTTGCCGAAGAAAGGGGACACCACAAACTGTAACAACTGGAGGGGTATCACCTTGCTGTCCATTCCAAGCAAAGTGCTGGCGAGAGTCATCCTGAATCGTATAAAAGACTGCGTAGAAAAAAGGCTTCGGAAGGAAGAGGCTGGATTTCGACAACATCGCAGCTGTGTGGATCTCATCAACACCCTCCGAATCATCCTGGAGCAGAGTGTGGAGTGGCGGAATACCCTTTACCTCACGTTTGTTGACTTCGAGAAAGCCTTCGACTCCGTAAATCAAAGAATCATGTGAAAGACCCTCGAGGAATATAAAATTCCAACAAAGATCATCATAATCATGGAAGAGATGTACGAAGGGTATGAGTGCCAGGTTCTTCACGAAGGCAAATTAACAGAAAAGATAAAGGTCAGTTCCGGAGTGAGACAGGGGTGTGTCCTTTCCCCCACTCTGTTCCTGTTGGTCCTGGATAGTGTGGTGAAGAAGGTAATGGGAGGACGGAAGAGGGGTATTCAATGGGGTATAAATGACAGGCTTGAAGATCTGGATTTCGCAGACGACATTTGTCTTATGGCACAACGGTACCGAGACATAGAAGATAAGCTGGGGAGGTTGCAGAGAGAAGCAGAACGTGCAGGACTGATGATCAACACCAACAAGACCAAAGAGATGAGGATAAATTCTGACATCACGACTAGTTTGACAGTCAACGGAAAGGACATTGAGCGAGTTGAATCCTTCCTCTACCTTGGAAGTATAGTCACAAATGATGGGGGAGCAGAGGAAGATGTTCGAAGCCGTATCAGGAAGGCAAATGGTGCCTTTGTCCAGCTCTACCCCATCTGGAGAAATAGAAACATTTCCAGGAAGACCAAGCTCCGCCTTTTCAATAGCAACGTAAAGTCGATTCTTCTCTACGGCTGTGAAACATGGAAAGTCACAAAACCGATCAACAACCAGCTACAGGTGTTCATTAACAGATGTCTGCGTCGCATCATGAATGTGAGGTGGCCGGACATAATCTCAAATGAAGATCTTTGGACCATCACCAATCAACAACCGATTAGGATCCAGATCAAGGAGAGGAAATGGCGCTGGATTGGTCACACACTAAGGAAGCCGGACGGAGCTATTGAGAGGGCGGCGCTAGACTGGAATCCGCAAGGCGCCAGGAAGCGAGGTCGACCTAAGAAGACCTGGAAGAGGACGATCGAAAATGAAATTGCAGAGGTGGACAAGAACTGGAGTCAAGTGAAGAGAATGGCCAGGAACCGTACTGCGTGGAGAAATTTCACCAAAGCCCTATGCTCCGGAAGGAGCGGCAGGAATTAAGTAAGTAAAGTAAGTAATTATTATCACTACATTGATCCCTATAAAATCACATGTGCTAATTATTATGACTATATTGATCCCTATAAAATCGCATGTATTAATTATGATCACTATATTGATCCCTATACAATCGCGTGTATTAATTATGATCACTACATTGATCCGTATAAAATCGCATGTACTACTTATGATCACTATATTGATCCCTATAAAATCGCATGTACTATATATGATCACTATATTGATCCTAGATAATCGCATGTACTACTTATGATCACTATATTGATCCATATAAAATCGCATGTACTACTTATGATCACTATATTGATCCCTATAAAATCGCATGTACCACTTATCACTATATTGATCCATATAAAATCGCATGTACTACTTATGATCACTATATTGATCACTATAAAATCGCATGTACCGTACTACTTATGATCACTATATTGATCCCTATAAAATAGCATGTACTACTTATGATCACTATATTGATCCCTATAAAATCGCATGTACCACTTATCACTATATTGATCCATATAAAATCGCATGTACTACTTATGATCACTATATTGATCCCTATGAAATCGCATGTACTATATATGATCCCTATAAAATCGCATGTACTAATTATGATCACTATAACATCGCATGTATTAATTATGATCTCTATATTGATCACTATAAAATGCACGTGCTACTCAGGATTACTCTATTGATCACTATAAAATCGCATGTACTTCTTATGATTACTATATTGATCCCTATAAATTGCATGTGCTACTTATGATTACTATATTGATCACTATAAAATCGCATGTACAGCTTATGATCACTATTTGATCCCTATAAATTGCATGTGATACTTATGATTTCTATATTGATCACTATAAAATCACATGTACTACTTATGATTACTATATTGATCCCTAAAAAATTCCATGTATTAATAATTATGATCATTATATTGATCGCATGTATTAAATATGGCCACTAGACTATAATGATCACTATAGTGATCATAATTAATATTATGTATTATTTTCAGAAGTGTTTACTTACTTATTAAGTTCTTTCTTACCCTGAAACTTTGAAAGCTGCCAGTAACGCTGCTAGAAAGGACTTCCTGACTTCTGAGACCTACCAAGCTATACAATTAACCACGAAATCAACTGCCCAGAGCATACGGTATCTTCTAAAAAATGGGTATCATTATGTTCTGACTCGAACATTCTCTAGCGATAGGCAACTGGTGAATCACTCTTCAGTACATTGCGCCCTATTTCTGATGACATGCTGGACTCAAGATCAGTGAGTTACAGTTTGCAGCAGATTTTGAAAACTGGAATTCTGAGTACATCAACTTCCAGCAATGTAGAGGACTCTGCATCTAGCATCACATATAGCCCAGTTCAGAATCTGATTCTTGGAAATACACCAGATTCAGGGAATAGACCTGTCATTCTTCAAAGTATTCTGAATATTCTACAAGATATCTTAAAGGAGCCTGGTATGTTAAATTATCTTTTATAAAGTGGACTAATGATTTGAGTTCTGCACATAACAATACTTACTAGTAAGATGTGTAATTTACCTAAATCATACTAACTCAGTTAAATTTCATTTTCAGCAATACCCTTGCCGACAATGAAAACGGCAAGTCTGTCTTACGTTAGTGGCTACATTGTACGCGCAGTGGAAGAAAGAATTTCATGTACGGAATGTTTGGATTGCATTATTCGCAGATCTCTAACTCCTCTGCACTCATGAGCCTTATCACTGCACAAGATTTAGGACATCTGCGTTACCCTAAACCTGCTTTTGTGTCAATACTATCTGTAATTCAGCTCTTCGTTGAAATGCTGCGCTATGTGTTCCTGGGAGAAATGAACTAGATGGTATATGTTCGGAACTAGTTCCTGTTTTGTCTAAGAGTCCACTTCTACAGTGTCCAATTTGCGACGAGACCGGTCCAAACGGACTTGCCATCAATATTGGAGAGAAATTTGTATCGCCAATTATGGATAATATCGCGCAAACTGAAACTGAAAGACTGATTGCTTCCAAACGCCTACTATACAAACCGCTCAGCTGGAAAATTCATAAACTTTAATGAAGACCGAGTGATTCTGATCGAATTCAACTTTAACGAGGTGCAAGGTATGTCTAATTTCTCTTAGATTTATTAGCAAGCTATTTTATTTTGTGATAAAATTTGCATTTTGATATTGCGGAAATTATAATGATAATACAGTGTCATAAGTCTTATGCTTGGTTGACAGCGCTGTGTGAGCAGTTGAGTAACTAACGGGATTTCATGTAAAAAGGCTCATTGTCTAGGCCGGTAGTGGAGAGCGCAGCTCGCATCCAGTCGGCTGTGCTCTGAGCACATCAAGTTGAGAACTCGTCTAGTCTCCACGCGCGCCAATTGCTAGCGCACACTCCCATGCAGATATTGAAGTAAGTGCGAGAGAGGTTAATGGACGTAATATTGTGTTGCGCGTTAAACTGCGACTGCGATGAGGTGCCGTAGCAAGTTCCAAGATAAGTGGTTCGAATCCCGGCTGTCGTGACCCGGTTTGTGTGGGTGAGACAAGGTAGTTTCCGTAGGTCAGCTGAGCGGTAATGTTGACCTCTGGGAGTATGGATGATGAGTCCCGGGATCTTATAACACCAATGTTGCGTTGCCCGTAGATGTGTTTATTGACATGAGGCACCCTGGGCCGTGCTATATACAATTATGAGATTAGAATGTATGTTCTCGTTCAGCATGGTCAGTTCGCCCGCTGAGTATATGCCCTACTTAACTTCCTGCAAAATGACTACCGTACTTGTAGACTGAGTCCCTAAGGACTGACTCGACGATATTCTATAAGTAACAGACCATTGTCTGATGTGGTTTGAATCACATGATTCACGAAGACTCGACTGAGGATTAACCTACAGTCCTGACTGGAGCTTGACGTAGAATCATCTACTAATATGATTGATCGATCAGGATTGTCCTGCTCTAACTATACAAGATTGACCTAACATGGTTGACTGACCAAGATAGAGGACGTTCCTAATGAACCCCTGTCTTATATAAATATATTCCCTTACTCTCCAACTTGGGCGTCGACAATCTCTTACTCTGGAGAAGTGGTTGGTGACAGTTTACTCTAAGCTAAACTACCCTACATAATGGTGCGCTCTGGTGGCCGCTGACAGACATGACGGTCGGCTACTCACCGGTACAGAGTCCAAACTCGTGACCTCGATGAATCAACGTCCATGCCTCGAACCCTACTTGGACTCTGAGCAACTCCTCTCATGAGTCATGTGCGTACATGAGATAATCGCGCTGTGACGAATTGACCATCTGATATCCGAACCAACAATATTTTTTAATGTCTAGCACATTGACTGGTTAATAGGATTCCTTACAATATTATACATTGGTTCTTTACAATCATGAATTACATGCATTATATAATTATTACACTAAGTCATATTTTACTGTAGTTCCACTTTTCTTAGCTTTAATTTGATTACCCACTTCACTTACTTAATTACCGTAAGATTGGAGACTGGTACTGGGGTCGAGCCCCACGACACGGCATTGACAGCGTCCATTCTTCCGAGATTATACACACTTCTTCTAGGTACCTTATTTGAAGTCTCGGGATGGTTCAAATTTAGGGCCAAGGCCACCTCTTTCTCAATACTTATCGCAATAATTGCAGTCTGTTTGTTATGTTGTCAGTCCGAAGGCAGGTTGGATCTTCCAAGACCACTTCCGTAGACTATTTGGGTAATAATTCGCAATAACCACCTCGTGGCGTACCGGTTAACATTATTGGCTATTGGCCCAGAGGTCCGGGTTTGATTCCCGGCTCTGTCAAGAAATATTAATTCTCGTCTGAGAGCTGTAACGAGGCACACTCAGCCTCGTGAGGCAAAAATGAGGTGGGTTAGACTTTCACCGTGGTTTCCACACTTAAACTCCAGGCAAATGCCGGGATGTTTCCCAACATACGGCCACGGCTGCCTTCTTCCCGGCCATCGCTTGAATTACAAATGCCCACAGTACTACAGGCACCACAATGACACAGGTCATCAGACAATTTCTAGATAAACTCAAATACACGGGATCCACGAAGTCCAACCCCTCAAATGAACCAACAAGAAACTCACTAAGACACAAGGGAGTACTATAATGAAGCATACAAGACAAGGAGCGAGAGAGGAAATTTGCTACACATTTCCCACAGATACACAGGTTATCCGACAAATCCGACACACACGCAGGTACACGGAGATGATTTTACTGGCCCTAAATTTACAAGAATGAATACACGATACAATGAACACAAAATGCGACACAATACGGGATGCACTCGGCCGTATGCAAACACATTTTCGACGCGGGACAGAGTTTCACTAATATTGAAATCGACTTATCCATAATTCAACACTAACCGAAAGTTTCGTAAAGGAAGCAATCGAGACACACTTAGCTAAAATAAACAACCCCAATAATTTAAGCGAACACACATTCATGGAGAACTCATCCCTATTTATACTACTAGAAAACACCCCCCGTCAGAAACAAGACACAACATAACGACGTAGCCAAGCTAGTTAAGGGATTTATAAGGGTAACATATTATTGGAGCAAGGCCGGCATTTAAGGTGCCAGGATATTCTCAGTTGACCGTTTGCGCTTAGATATGGTGCTTTAGCTTATGCGTGGTAGTGGAAACTGGTCTTTAATAGTTGAAGATTGTCCAGTATACATATATACATACAACACATTAGGAAGACTAGACTTGGCAACACAGTTTCATTAGTTCGATGAACACAGACAATTAGGAATGCCAGAGGGGGAATAACCAGGGAGATAAGATATCCTCGCACGCAGGAAACTACCCCCAATAGAGAACAGACAGTGACGAGATTAACTGCTCTCATCAGGACCGCGTACGACTCAGCCAGATAAGTAACGTGTACAATGAAATCTGAACTGACCATTTAACAACAATCACATATTCTGACTAAGCAAGCAAATTTGCAGGTCAATCACCACATTCAGTATCTTAACAAAACTTCACATGGACTATACCTAACAAATATTGACGGGTTGCATTATTTCAACTAATACTGCAACTAATAAGTGTACAGGTACATATTGTAAATACATTCACCCATACTTTTTGACATAGATTTAATAGCGTAAGTGTAATGGATCTGATGATGATCGCTTGACGATCGAAACTGGTCATCCATGTGTATTTATTAATCTCATGTATTTTTTAGGATTAGGGAATAACCCATCATAATTAGTTACAACCGTGTTGACCGACTGAAAAACATCAAATTTCGAATATTTGCATATACAATTCTTCGTTCGATGTTTAATAACTAAGCATGTGTAGTTGAGACTTTGCACGTAATCTCGGATGAGCGTGGAATTGGTCCCCGAGTTATTTTGTTACTTGTGAACTGAGGCTAGGCAATGCTTATTAATTCCCTACCTCAATCCTAGATCCTCCATATAATCTCAGAAGAGGAAGAATTGGTCCACACAGTTATCTTGTTACTTGGGGACTGAGGTAGACCGTAAAAGATACAGTCACTTCAGAAACACAGGTTATGAGACATTCAACACTCACCCACTCACGCTAGGCTGATTACCAAAATGCTTTGATTTTCCGAATTTTCCTTGCGTTGTAGTATAAACAAATGCCAACTTATTCAAATATGCCTAAGAATTCGTTCGTATTCGACCTTACTATGTACGCCTATTTATTTCTATTTTCCACACATTAATTAAATGCATTAATCTTCCTAAGGATTGGCCATGTGAGTGCATGAGCTACGATTGTGGTAAAAACTATTTGCGGGTGTTGTCTGGATGGTCGATATTTCTCTGCCTGCATTCCGTATGGTACTAATGCACTGCAAGCATATCCTACCTACGATACTGAACACCATTATGAGCCTATTTTCATTTTATGAACAAATAGGCTTATGAGATCACATTTTGACCTTGTGAAAGTGTCTGTAGCCTATGTGTGCCCACCCCATATAACTTCTAAATGGCTGGAGCGATTTCAATGAAGCTCAGTGAGATCATACCGGTATTTTGGCCGACCCCGACCGTGCCCTTCAAATTTTATTACGTCTCACCAATCCAACATGGCGCCTGTGCGAAATATTTCACAGGCATTTCATATCTCCGTAACTATTACTGATATCTCCCTGAAATTTTGTCCGGTGATAAACGGTACTACTAGAAGTTCAGCGATGAGACTTTCAAAAACCTGTAAAATACAAAAGGAACATGGCGGCCATGCGAAGGTGAAACATTTTAACAGACTTTTATCGCGATATAATCATCTGAGCGCAGTGAAATATGGTACAGTAAATGTACTGATATCGCGCCAGGAGTTGGCAGTCGGGTTTGAACTGCAGATGTCTTCCCGCTCACTGCGTATCGCGCATTCCAATAACATTAAGTTAGTCACTACTCGTTTCACTCACTCAGCACATTCCTTCTTTCACTGGCTGCGTGTCGTGTAATGCAATAACAGCGACTAGCATGCGCGAAGCCGATATATTTAAGTTTGGAATATGAGGGCCGCGCATGCGTACTGCAAGACCCCCCGCACCCCGTCACAGCGTGTCGGACTGCCATCCCCTGACGCGATATCAGTATACACCCATTGTAAAGCACTAGCATCTAATTTAGTTAAATTGTTCACATAGCTTCAAGATGGTGGCTGTGCCTATTTTCACACGTAAGTTTTATTTCTCGTGTATTAATCATGCAATCGAAGTGAGCGTTTGAATATTGAACCTACGCAAGAATTGTCATATAATATTACGTAACTCTGTGGCCTACGTATAAAAAATCCAAAATGGCGACCAACCGAAATATTTAGACGGTTCTCAATATCTAATAATCTATGATAGCAATCAGACTGATATGGTGTATGTTAATAGAGGCTATGCACTTAAGTTCACCTATAGGACTTTGAATAACCTGGTGAGCACGAATCCAACATGGCGGCGACGCGAAATATAAATATTTCAATGGACGTTTCTCGCGATTTAACCATCCGAGCGCAGTAAAACTTAGTAAGTTAAGTGCTTATACAAAATTAAATCCACTGACATCTAAATAAAATCGCATGTACTGTATTAATTATGATCACTATATTGATCCCTTTAAGATCGCATTTACTAACTATGATCACTATATTGATCCCTGGAAAATCGCATGTACTAATTATGATCCCTATATTGATCACTATAAAATCGCATGTACTACTTATGATCACTATATTGTTCCGTATAAAATCGCAAGTACTAATTATTTTCACTATATTGATCATTATAAAATCGCATGTGCTAATTATTATCACTATATTGATCCCTATAAAATCGCATGTGCTAATTATTATGACTATATTGATCCCTATAAAATCGCATGTACTATATATGATCACTATATTGATCCCTAGAAAATCGCTTGTACTACTTATGATCACTATATTGATCCATATAAAATCGCATGTACTACTTATGATCACTATATTGATCCCTATAAAGTCGCATGTACTATATATGATCACTATATTGACCCCTATAAAATCGCATGTACTAATTATGATCACTATATTGATCCCTATAAAGTGGGATGTACTATATATCATCACTATATTGATCCCTATAAAATAGCATGTACTACTTATGATCACTATATTGATCCCTATAAAATCGCATGTACCACTTATTATCACTATATTGATCCATATAAAATCGCATGTACTACTTATGATCACTATCTTGATCCCTGTAAAATCGCATGTACTAATTATGATCACTATATTGATCACTATAAAATCGCACGTACTAATTATGATCACTATAATATCGCATGTATTAATTATGATCACTATATTGATCCCTATAAAATCGCATGTACTACTTATGATCACTATATTGATCCCTATAAATTGCACATGCTACTCAGGATTACTATATTGATCATTATAAAACCGCATGTACTACATATGATTACTATATTGATCCCTATAAATTGCATGTGCTACTTATGATTACTATATTGATCACTATAAAATCGCATGTAGTGCTTGTGATTACTATATTAATCACTATAAAATCACATGTATTACTTATGATTACTATATTGATCCCAATAAAATTTCAAGTATTAATAATTATGATCATTATAACATCGCATGTATTAAATATGGCCACTAGACTATAATGATCACTATAGTGATTATAATTAATATTATGTATTATTTTCAGGAGTGTTTACTTATTAAGTTACAATATGTACAGTGTACTCCGCCTATTCATTGGGCAAATTCGTGTAGACCGACTGAAGAGTTACTACTTACAGTTTGTATAGGCAACACCTAAAAATATAACTTGAAAATTTTATATTTCACCAATAGAACCGGCTAGGTGAATAAACCATACTTAAAATTAGTGTAAGTACTGTATGTGCCTGATTACCATGGTAATGTAGCTTTATGGAAGTAAATTAACTTATATAGTAAATCATGCTACATTGGCTACTAATTGCAGCATAGTGGTGGGGAATTAAACCAGTTTTAAACATTCAAACCTAACCGGGCAAAATCAAATAATTTAGTCACTTTAGTAGCCTATATTCGGAAAAACGAACATGTTTCTTAGCATGGACTAAAGTAAATAAATAAATGGACATACAAAAACTGAAAAAGGAACAACATAAGAAGCAAAATGTTAAAAATTAATATTATGCCATTCTTATTTCTTCAAAATTATTTTGCATGTATTTATAAGTAGCCTATTGTATTATGTACTCTGTTTATTTTCAATAAATTAACCCTCTCTGAGCTGGAAAAGGTGCTATAATAATACTAATAGCCTATAGCAGCCACACTACGCGTGACTGTATTCTAGCTATTTAAGAGAATGTTACTTCTGGCGAGATTGACTCCTTCCAACCATATTAACCTCTGCTCCGAGTCGAGCGTCCTAGTTACAATCTGATTTTCTATACAGACGGCGACCGAGATGTCGTACAGAATTCCCGCCGTCACAACCGGAAACAAGATGTCTCTGAACCACGGCCGACCGGATGCGAGCTGCGCTCTATACCGGCATTGACATTCCCAGCTAGAACCCATGCATAACGTGTAATTGGCGAATTTCCACTAGTTGCCGATAGAGCGCACTCCCATCCCACTATAGGCGCGATTAGTAAACAGCTGTTTCTCACAGTGATACGCGTAGAACAACGAAGTTTTTTTTTTCAGTTTTTATTATTGTACGGTACGTAGTCGGTATTAGACCACCTCGTGGCGCAGTCGCTAGCATTATTGGCCTTCACCCCCGAGGTACCGGTTCGATCCCCGGCTCTGCCAAGAATTTAAAAGTCTTGGTATGGTCTGGTACGGGGTCTCCCAGCCTCGTGAGAAAAAATGGGAACCTGCCGGATGTTATGGCAGGAGGAGGAGTGGAAAGGAACTGACCACCCTACCACACGCAAACTCCAGGTGGGGATGCCAGGTTAGTGATCCTTTGACTTAGCCAAGGGCTCTAATTCATGTCGCCTACGTCCCTGGAGGGGATATGGCACTCTATTTAGTCGGTATTAATATACTGAATTCCTACGTTGTTTGGAGTGTTTGCTGATGAAATTGAAAAATGCTGGATTGAATTATAAACTACGATTTGAACACCGATGCTCAAATCCAGCATGTCATACTGTTGTGTGCCGTTTTGCACTTCGAATAGGAAGAAAAGCGGAGGTGTGCTTTCATTCCACGAGTTCCCGTGTGACAGAGATAGGTGTGTTTTTTTTAGCGTATGGCTTTTAGTGCCGGGAGTGTCCGAGGACAGTTTCGGCTCGCCAGTTTTGTAGCTGTTTCGAGACGGACACCCAATGGGTGAGCTACAAGTACCGTTGGGGAGGAAAGTTGGAATGTAAGGACGAGGAGTTGGAAGGTAGCGGCTGTGGCCTATAGTTAGGGACCAACCCCGGCATTTGCCTGGAAGGAAGATGGGAAACCACAGAACACCATCTTCAAGGTTGCCGGCGGGGGGATTCGAACCTCCTCGCCTCCCGGATGTGAGCGACTGGCAACAGTCATGCCGTAACGACCGCGGCTAACTCACCCGGTATAGGTGTGATGAATAGCATTGAGTGTTTTCACTCGATAAGATTATTTCGAACACGAACTCTCCTTCGTCTGTTGCATGTAGTCTTCATTTTAAGGAAGATGATTATTCACATGTAGGCAAGTGCAGAAGGCTAAAGAAAACTGCTGTGCCGTCGGTGTTCGCTAATTATCCAGTTATCCTGTTATAAAGAGACCCCGAAGGAGCATTGCCAAGTTCAAATTACCCTCACCCAAAAAACGGAAGAGTATTGTACATGATGAGGAAACTCCAGCTGTGGAAATTCCCAGTTCGCCCTTCCCTTACTCTCAGTCTTTGAGTATAGAACACTCGAGCACGCAGACTGATGCCTATGACATCAAGGAAATGATAAAAAATATTAATCGGTTGCGAGTGAAAGTAACACGGCTGAAAAATTATCTGCAGAAAAAACAGGAGGTATTAATGAAAACAAAAGTTACACATAACCAATTCAAAGATGATTTATTTCACAAAGAAATTGGGCACTTGAAGCAAGATGCGACTGAAGGAGAAATTCGAGCGAGTTCATTCTAGAGCAGCTACTTTTGTACAGTAAACGCAGACTGAGTTGGAGTTAAGATACAATTAGGAAGTGAATTATTTTTCAATATATCTCACTGAAGGGTTATTCCCATATAAGGAAAAGGGGCTTTCTGAAATTACCCTCAGAAAGGATTCTATGTTGATATTCCGGTTCTAGTGATTGTACGACAGGTGTCACTACATTGATTAAAGATAGGCTTATATTAGAGGCAAACAAACTGAATACTCCTGAACGTTTCTCATCCCTGGTTGTAGATGAGGCTGCAATAAACCCTAAGATTATTTATGATAGCAAATTCGACTGCTTCTTGGGGTACAAGGCCACAATTCCAGCACCATCTCATCAAAAGGGAATGTAACGTGTTTTTCGAGGGGTTTTTATGCAACTGGCATAAGTCAGTAGGGAGCCATTCTATATTTATTTACGCGGCAAAATGTTCAGCCAAGAGAATTTTTCATGTTAATTTATTATTATTATTAATTTATTATAATTATTATTAAGGTATTTTCGGAGCATTTTATAAAAATTATTAGCATTCAGATAGGTTTTCTATGTCTTAGAAAACGCTATCATGCAAATTATTACGAACGACGATATCATAGAAAATTATCTGATTACGGAATTTTACGGAGTTTTGTCAGTTAGGGTATTTGAGAGACATGAGTCACTGGAAATTCAAGTACACGCTTAATCTTGTCGGGAAGTATTACGCAAGCGGAGTTGCAGCGTCAAGAAAGGCGAATATATGGAACGGAAAACGACTTCTCCCTCTCGCGCGCCGTGTGTAATGAACCAGAGGAGGGGAAGTAGCGGCGTGCTCAGCCAATCAGTGGAGACCACGTAAGAGGGAAGTCTGGACTGGAGTGGGGATGCGACGGGTGCATATATCGTTCGACGCGCCGTGAAACGAGGACTATCTGTGTAGAACTTAACGAGTACGGATGCACGCGGGAGTCGCTCCGATGTTCCGTGGATCGGAGGACTAACTTTAGTAAAACTTAACCAGTGTGGTTGCACGAGTGTTTGGGTTCGATGTACGGACCATAGAATTATCTAATCTACCAGAATCTCATCAAACATCGACGAAGATGACGACATCCAGGAGACTGTGGGAAGCTCACAGCATCATCCAGTACGAGGGAAAGGCTTCGGGCATTTCCAGTGGTAAGCGCTAATGACGCAGAAATACGCAATCTCTCATTTCTCTTGGTTTTATATTTCACATTTCAGTAACTTCATAGCTTGGGAATAAGAGTAAAATCAATAATTTATCAGACTCCGTTTTCACGTAATTTTCTATCGGTAATATTAAAATCGCAACGCTCCAATTTAAATGTTAAACTTATTATTATTATTAATTTTGCTATACTTGTTTTATATAATAAATTCATTTCTTTTAAAATGCAATCTTTGCTTTCAGTAGGTAGCATTAGATATAGACCAATTCCTTCTCCTGATACAATTGTTTGTTGGGTTAATGATCAAATCATACCACGATCTGAGTGAATAGAGTCTTGAATGTGTTCTGCCAGAGCTAGACGTTGTTAAATACAAATTTAGATTTCAACATTGCGTTGAGGTCTTGGCGCCCATTAAAACAACATAGCTTAGGCAAAGGTAAACAGTTACATTTCTCACCCAACAGTTAGGGGCTAGCAAAACGTTTCATTTGTACGCTCAACGTGGAGCAAAGTAAATACCGTTTCACTTGTCATCCCAGCCTCAGCGAACCGTTTCATTTGGCGCCCAACGTGGGAATGAAAACCTAATAACATTTGTGGAAGGAGAAGGGTATATATTTCTGTGCCTGTATTTTGGGGGTTATTTGTCTGTATCAGTGTATATCATTATGGGGGATGAGAAAGAAAGACAGATGAGGTTACGTAGTGGTCATCAACGGGAGAGTGATGATACGAGCAGTATGTCGAGTGATGGTAGTACCGGGGTAGCGGAGGTAAATCCCGATACTGAAACAGGGAGTGTAGGCGGCCAACCAGAATTAAAAACTTTACTTCTCGAGTTTATGTATCAGAACAAAGTTAGTAGTGATGCCCTAAATGCAAAGTTAGAACAAAACAGTAGGGAAAATAAAGAGAGTAATAGGGAATTGAGCGATAGTTTAAACGCCAAATTAGAACAAAACAGTAGGGAAAATAAAGAAAGTACAGATGCCTTAAACGCCAAATTAGAACAAAACAGTAGGGAGAATAAAGAAAGTACAAAAGCTTTAAATAAAAAATTAGAACAGAATAATGCAAAATTAGATAAGAACAACAAGGAAATTAGTGTGAAAATGGAGCAGATTAGAGGAGAAATCAGAGGAGTAATGGAAGAGAAGGTTAAAGAGATCATTGCAGATGTAGACAAGAAATTAGGAAAAGTACAGGAGGAGTTGGAAAGTAGAATCAGCACACAGGCTGAAAATTTAAAGAAATTAGTTAAATTAGAAACACTGCAGGTTAAAAAGAAATTGGGGGGAGAAATTGACAAGATTCAAGTATCAACTAAAGAGGTTAAGGAACAGCTGTGGGGTAGAATTGAGAAAGTCCACTCGCAAATAGTTGCAGAAGTAAATGATTTAAGAGAGAGTAATAGAGAGAGCATTAGCAAGATTGAGGAGAAACAAGCAAAGCTATATGATAAAGTAGAAGAATCAGAAGGAAACATTAAATTAACAGTAAACAGTATTGAGAGGAAGACTGAGGAGAAAATCGCAGAGTTAGAATTGAAATTAAAAGCTAGGATCAGGCAAGAAAATAGTCAGAATAGGCCAGTTTTTGTGAATAGCACACACAGGGAGGTAGAACTGGGTAAGTTCAGCAATCGACAGGGGTGCCCAATGGAGTTCATGAACACTATAGAAAATAAATTCGGGGAGAGGTTGGAAAATGGTAGTATTGAGTGGTGCCAGGTAGTTGAAATTTTAGAACAAGTGTTTGTGGGGGAAACGAGGAATTGGTTTGCTGTCTACAGAGACAAGTTTACTGATATCAATGATTTTAAAATGAAATTCTGTGAAAAGTTCTGGAATGAGGTTATTCAGTCGCAGCATTGTGAGGGAGTAGTGTGTGGTATATATAACCCTAAAGGAAGCTCCACCATGACCGAATACTTTTTAGGGCAGGTATTAGTGTGTAAATATCTGGATGGCTTGAAGGAGGAAAGTGATGTGGTGAGGTTGCTACTTACGCACTTTCCCTATAGGATCAAGGAGGCTGCTTGTATCCAGAATGTAAAGACAATGTCACAAGTAGAAAATTTGTTAAGCACATTTGATGCACTAGGGAGAGGGGGTTATGAGGACAATTTCAATCGGAACCAGGGTAATAAAAATAATAGACCTAATGAAGCCAGGCATCAAGAAGTTCAAGGGAACGGTGGCGAAGGGGCCAACGCTCAAAATAGAAATAATAATAATCTGCTAAATCAGAACAGAGGAAATGGCTATGGTAATCAGTATCAAGGGAGGAACAATGATTTCAGGGGAAGTCAAGGGAGGAACAATGATTACAGGGGAAATCAAGGGAGAAACAATGATTTCAGGGGAAATCAAGGGAGAAATTATAATGACAATAATTACAACCAGAATAGGGGTCAAGGAAGAGGACCGCCTAGTGGTAGTAATATACAGCCAAACAATGACAACACAGCCCAGAACAACCAGACCAGTTTAGTAGTTAGTAGTACTACGGCCAGCTGTAGCGGTTCTTTAAACGCGAACCAGGCTGCGAAGTAAGGTCAGAATCTCAGTCTGTAGCATGCCCTGTCCATACAATTATACAGGAACCCTATGACCTAACTGTAAGAAATGAATTATTACATGAACTAAATGATGAAGGTATTATTCAGGAAGTGGTTAGTAAGAGCCCCATAGTTAAATTTAACGTGTCCGAGGCGTATACAGATGTTTTAATTGATAGTGGTTGTATGAAGAGTTGCATAAGTAGTGCATTTTATGATAAAATGAAAGGAACTGGAGTAAATTTTGAGGAGATGCCAATTAAAAGCACTTTTGTTATCACAGCTGTTGGGAAGAGGTCTAAAGTAATTTCTAAGCAAGTTTTAGTAGACATTAAAATTAATAATCATATAGAGAAGCAGATTTGCCTTGTAATTCCAAATTTAGTATTCAGTGTTATCTTGGGTTCAGAGTGGCTAAGTAGAGTGTCTGGTAACTGATGTTATGATGTAGGGAGTTTGAAATTTAAATGGGGAGATTTTGAAGTAGAAGTAGCGTTCAATGACCATATTCAGAGGAGTAGTATTGTAGGTGTGATTTGTACTTTAAATGAGATATCGCCAGCCGTAGAGCGGGGTTCTCCATGTTTTGTGGGCAGTGTGATTACGAACGGAAGTCTAGAGGACTCGTTACGTGATGCTGCATTTCTGGGAAATATAGAGGTGGAACAATGTGTTCGGCTCTATGATGTGTTATGGTGTAATAGGAGAGTTTTTGAGGATCGCATTGGTATGGCCAATTGCTATACACATTCATTGAACGTTATTGATAGGTCAGTATTCACAGGACATAGATATCCTGTACCTTTCTCTTATCAGAGTGCAGTTGAGGCACAAATTAACCAGATGCTTGAAGATGGGATTATTGAGCACTCTAAGAGTCCATATGTTAATTCTTTGATCACGGTACCCAAGACCGACGGCACGGTTCGTATTTGTTTAGACGCTCGTTTGGTTAACAGTAGAATTAGTTCAGATCAGTTGAAATCTATGTCAATAGAAGAGTTGATGCAAATATTTGAGGGGAAGAAGTATTTCACTTGTGTAGATTTGAGTTCCAGTTTTTGGCAAGTGCCACTTATGTATGAAGATAGACCATTTACAGCTTTTAGTCATAAATATAACCTTTATCAATTTTGTAGAACACCTTATGGGTTAAAGAGTAGTTCAGCAGCTTTAATTAGGGCTTTAAACATCGCATTAGGGGATGACACAGGAGAGTTTGTAACCATTTACATAGATGATATGGTAATTAGTTCACGCAGTTTTGAGGAGCATCTACGTCATTTAGATATAGTTTTTCAGAAGTTAGATCAGGCAGGGTTCACTTTGAAGCTGTCTAAGTCGTCATTCTGTCAGTCAGAAGTGACATTTTTAGGTCATAGAGTGTCGAGTAGAGGTGTAACACCAGAAGAAAGTAGGGTTAATAAGATACTTAACGCAGAGGTGCCACAGAATGTTAAACAGTTAAAAACATACCTGGGAATTTGCAACTTTTTCAGGAGGTTCGTTCTTAAATACTCTGGGTTGGTAGAACCATTCAGGGAATTGCTTAAAAGTGGGACTCGGTGGAGATGGGAGTCCAAGCATGATCAGGCTTTTAGAGCGCTGAAGGAAGGTTTTGAGAAAGCTGTAGTGCTGAAATATCCGTTAAAAGATAAGGAATATGTGGTTATGACAGATGCTTCACATATAGGGATTGCTGGAGTATTATGTCAGAAAGATGATGAGGGTAATCTGTGCATTGTATCTTTAGCCTCGCGAGGACTGACAGCAGCAGAGAAAAGATACACGATTACTGAGTTAGAGCTTTTAGGTATCGTTTTCAGTTTAGGGAAATTTAGAATGTATTTAGTAGGGGGGAAATTTGAGATCCACACAGATCACCATGCATTACTGTAGATGAGGACTTGTAAACTCAGTTCTAACAGAGTTAGTAGGTGGATTCTTGCTCTGCATGAATACGAATTCACAGTAAAATATATTAAAGGTAAAGATAACATTCTTGCAGACATGCTATCGAGGGACACTAATTTATGTAGGGATTATCCTGTGGTTAAAGCAGAGGACGGTATTTTAATATGTGCATGTGTGGACAGTAGCAACAGGGCATCGTTACAGACACTGAGAAATATGCTAGTGGAGCAACGTGATGACGTTAAGTTAAAGGAGCCACTGGCTAGGTTGGAAATAGGTGAAGAAGAGTATGTGAAAGTAGGACGGTTCACGTACAAGATGCAGGATGGGCTTCTTGCAAGGAAATGTAGGAATAATCGGTGGGCAATATGTGTTCCTGCCACTTTGCGGGAGGAGCTAATTTGGTTCATTCATAGGGAATTAGGACACTTTGGTGCTGCCAAGGTCTTCTATGAAATTGGTCGTGACTTCATTTGGAGTAAAATGGGAAGGGACGTTAGGAGAATTTTAGCTAAGTGTGACACCTGTCAAAGGAGTAAATATCCAGTTAAATATTTAGTGGGGGAGAGATCTGCAGTTCTCACCAGTAGTCCCGGCGAACTACTGTGTGTGGATTTATTTGGCCCGATCGTTAAAGGACAGTACGGCTACGAGTACATTTTTATAGTTATTGACGCTTTTAGTAAGTATGTCAAGCTATATCCGCTAAGGAAAGCCACGGGACTAGCGTGTAGCCGTCTGATCATTAATAAGTATGTACCTGAGTTTGGCATTCCTCTCAGGATACTATCTGACAGTGGACCACAGTTTACTGCAAAGAAATGGAGAACCAGTATGCAGGAAGCTGGTATAACACACATTCATTCCTCTGTAAGGTACCCTCAGGGTAATTCTGCAGAGCGTCCATTAAGGGAAGTGGCTCGTCTTTTTCGGACTCTAGTGCATGACAAGCATGCGGCCTGGGTTGGACATCTTCCCAAGGTCGAGACTTGGCTGAATTCTGTCCAGCACGAGAGCACGAAATTGACGCCATACGAAGTTCACTTCGGAAAAAGACCACAAAATGAACTAGCGAGGGTGTTGGGATTAAATGAGGGTAAGCAACCGGGGATGGATTACATTGTCCAGTTGGCGAAACAGAATTTATCTAAGTCAGCACAAAAGAGAATTCGCCAACAAAAAGAAACTAAATTTGGCCTATTCGAGCCGGGAGACAGAGTCTTACTTAGAGTGCCGAAACAGTCAAATAAGCTAGAGAAAGTCATGTCCAAGTTCTTTTATCTCTACGAGGGCCCATTTATAGTTTCCAAACGTATTGGAAAAACAGCATATGTGCTGGAGGATAGTAAGGGAAACAGATTATACGGGACGTATAATATACATAGTCTACGAAAATATGTGTCATAAAGTGAGTGTGTTTAGCGGGCGAGCCAGCCTATCAGATGAGTAAGTGTGGTATTTGGTGCGTGGGAGGAGATGGTCTTCCAGGCAGGCGTATCAGAAGTCACACAGGGGGGTAGTATGTAAATAAATGAGAGTTTTTAAGGTACAGGGAAATATGACGGGATTGTCGGATGCTCTTGAGCACTAAAATGTCTCGATACACCAAGGCCAGAATTTGGTAGCGCTGGTGAATTCCCATTTGCCTCCAAGAGATGGGTGAGCGCTTGTACATGGTATTTTTGCTTAAGGCGTCCACGAGGCAAAAGATGGGCCATCAGAATGCGAGACAGTCCTTCATGAAACTCATACATATCAGCACACGTGATTTCTGTTTACGGCCTCGCCATGTAAGATTTGTAAGTGTGTAATTTAAGGTAATTTAACAAAGGTATTATTTGTGTGAGGAGAAATGGTCTGTGTTGAGAACTAGTATTAAGTAGAATATGGTCTACGGGAACTTAACAAGACAGGGCGATTACGGCACAGAAATATTTGGTGTTATATTTAATGCGCATTTACTGTTTTTTTTTGCAGAAGTCAATATTAATTTAATCTACTTTAAAGAGAGATTAAGTATTATGGTCACGAGGCGCTGCCACAATAGTGTGATCGTGTGCTCAGTGATAAGTGAGATTAAATTTCACCATAAGGAAGGGACCTCCAGTGAAATTAGGAAGTTCTTTGGAGATATAAATATATCAGAACACCTTCAATGCGTGTGATATGACATCATAAATACATAGTGGTCACACATTAATTATGTCTATTTCTCCAACATAGAGAAATTTGAGAGGCGGAAATATCCGTGGAACACTATTCTATAGGTAAAACATTGGACTGGTTGCAAAGTGCAATCCATAGTGACAACAAACTTTGACGCAAAGTGCGTGAAGAAAAATTATGAGTGTATATATCTGTAATTTAGGGTGATCTCATTTATGTAATATGTATTTTGGATGGGGTTTATTAACGTGTCTGGGATAATCGGATAATGGACCGTCGTCACGGTAAATCATCCGATGATCCGAGGCGAATATGTAACGTGTTTTTCGAGGGTTTTTTATGCAACTGGCATAAGTCAGTAGGGAGCCATTCTATATTTATTTACGCGGCAAATTGTTCAGCCAGGAGAATTTTTCATGTTAATTTATTATTATTATTAATTTATTATAATTATTATTAAGGTATTTTCGGAGCATTTTATAAAAATTATTAGCATTCAGATAGGTTTTCTATGTCTTAGAAAACGCTATCATGCAAATTATTACGAACGACGATATCATAGAAAATTATCTGATTACGGAATTTTACGGAGTTTTGTCAGTTAGGGTATTTGAGAGACATGAGTCACTGGAAATTCAAGTACACGCTTAATCTTGTCGGGAAGTATTACGCAAGCGGAGTTGCAGCGTCAAGAAAGGCGAATATATGGAACGGAAAACGACTTCTCCCTCTCGCGCGCCGTGTGTAATGAACCAGAGGAGGGGAAGTAGCGGCGTGCTCAGCCAATCAGTGGAGACCACGTAAGCGGGAAGTCTGGACTGGAGTGGGGATGCGACGGGTGCATATATCGTTCGACGCGCCGTGAAACGAGGACTATCTGTGTAGAACTTAACGAGTACGGATGCACGCGGGAGTCGCTCCGATGTTCCGTGGATCGGAGGACTAACTTTAGTAAAACTTAACCAGTGTGGTTGCACGAGTGTTTGGGTTCGATGTACGGACCATAGAATTATCTAATCTACCAGAATCTCATCAAACATCGACGAAGATGACGACATCCAGGAGACTGTGGGAAGCTCACAGCATCATCCAGTACGAGGGAAAGGCTTCGGGCATTTCCAGTGGTAAGCGCTAATGACGCAGAAATACGCAATCTCTCATTTCTCTTGGTTTTATATTTCACGTTTCAGTAACTTCATAGCTTGGGAATAATAGTAAAATCAATAATTTATCAGACTCCGTTTTCACGTAATTTTCTATCGGTAATATTAAAATCGCAACGCTCCAATTTAAATTTTAAACTTATTATTATTATTAATTTTGCTATACTTGTTTTATATAATAAATTCATTTCTTTTACAATGCAATCTTTGCTTTCAGTAGGTAGCATTAGATATAGACCAATTCCTTCTCCTGATACAATTGTTTGTTGGGTTAATGATCAAATCATACCACGATCTGAGTGAATAGAGTCTTGAATGTGTTCTGCCAGAGCTAGACGTTGTTAAATACAAATTTAGATTTCAACATTGCGTTGAGGTCTTGGCGCCCATTAAAACAACATAGCTTAGGCAAAGGTAAACAGTTACATTTCTCACCCAACAGTCAGGGGCTAGCAAAACGTTTCATTTGTACGCTCAACGTGGAGCAAAGTAAATACCGTTTCACTTGTCATCCCAGCCTAAGCGAACCGTTTCAGGAAGAGAGGATGAAAATTACAGCCGGGAACAAGTATCAGCCAATCGAGTTTTGTGTTTTGTGCTAAGAGGTTTCTCGACAAATTATCAGATACTGTGAGCCTTCTTTTTCAAGAAGCAGCTGTCCGGACGGGACTTACATAAACTCGTGCTGGACGTTATTCTCGAGGTTGAACAATGCGGTTTCATATTTATAAGAATTGTCTTTGATAATCACAAAACTAACACCACAATGATGAGGCATTTAGGGGGAGGGAATTCGCAATCAATGGTCAATCACCCACACGACGAGTCTAGGAAGTTATTCCTTAGTTTTAATCAGTGTCTCATTCCAAAAAACATCAGAACGCAGATTCTGGAAGGAGAGATGACTGATGGTACTGGAATAATTTTAGGGAAATACTTGTCATTACTATAAAAAAGCAAAAGGATGAGATCGTGAAACCCGTCAGACACCTCACTAAAAACACATCGAACCCACCAACTTTGAAAAAATGAATGTTCGGCGTGCCAAGGAAGTGTTCTCATCAGACGTTATTGGTGCCATTATTAGTACACTGAAAGAAAATGTAGGCATGTACCCGGTAGCGTACAAATTCATGGACGCAGAAGCAACCAAAATTGTTATAAAAAGAATGTTAATGAATGGTTCGCTATGCATGATGTAAGCAACTCATATCATCATATTCAGTCTAGAAATCCAGATAAAGGACATTTCTTCTCATTAAATGACAGTCGCCTAAACTGGGTAGAGGAATATTTTCTTTCTTACCCTGAAACTTTGAAAGCTGCCAGTAACGCTGCTAGAAAGGACTTCCTGACTTCTGAGACTTACCAAGCTATACAATTAACCACGAAATCAACTGTCCAGTGCATAAGGTATCTTCTAAAAATGGATATCATTATGTTCTGACTCAAACATTCTCTAGCGATAGGCTACTGGTGAATCACTCTTCAGTACATTGCGCCCTATGTCAGATGACATGCTGGACTCAAGATTAGTGAGTTTCAGTTTGCAGAAGATTTTGAAAACTGGATTTCTGGGTACATCAACTTCCAGCAATGTAGAGGACTCTGCATCTAGCATCACATATAACCCAGTTCAGAATCTGATTCTTGGAAATACACCAGATTCAGGGAATAGACCTGTCATTCTTCAAAGTATTCTGAATATTCTACAAGATATCTTAAAGGAGCCTGGTATGTTAAATTATATTTTATAAAGTGGACTAATGATTTGAGTTCTGCACATAACAATAATTACCAGTAAGTTGTGTAATTTACCTCAATCATACTAACTCAGTTAAATTTCATTTTCAGCAATACTTTGCCGACAATGAAAACGGCAAGTCTGGCGTACGTCAGTGGCTACATTGTACGCGCAGTGGAAGAAAGAATTTCATGTACGGAATGTTTGGACTGCATTATTCGCAGATCTCTAACTCCTCTGCACTCATGAGCCTTATCACTGCACAAGATTTAGGACATCTGCGTTACCCTAAACCTGCTTTTGTGTCAATACTATCTGTAATTCAGCTCTTCGTTGAAAAGCTGCGCTATGTGTTCAAGGGAGAAATGAACTAGATGGTATACGTTCGGAACTAGTTCCTGTTTTGTCTAAGAGTCCACTTCTACAGTGTCCAATTTGCGACGAGACCGGTCCAAACGGACTTGCCATCATTATTAGAGAGAAATTTGTATCGCCAATTTTGGATAATATCGAGCAAACTGAAACTGAAAGACTGATTGCTTCCAAACGCCTACTATACAAACCGCTCAGCTGGAAGATTCATAAACTTTAATGAAGACCGAGTGATTCTGATCGAATTCAACTTTAACGAGGTGCAAGGTATGTCTAATTTCTCTTAGATTTATTAGCAAGCTACTTTATTTTGTGATAAAATTTGCATTTTGATATTGCGGAAATTATAATGATAATACAGTGTCATAAGTCTTATGCTTGGTCGACAGCGCTGTGTGAGCAGTTGAGTAACTAACGGGATTTCATGTAAAAAGGCTCATTGTCTAGGCCGGTAGTGGAGAGCGCAGCTCGCATCCAGTCGGCTGTGCTCTGAGCACATCAAGTTGAGAACTCGTCTAGTCTCCACGCGCGCAAGTTGCTAGCGCACACTCCCATGCAGATATTGAAGTAAGTGCGAGAGAGGCTAATGGACGTAATATTGTGTTGCGCGTTAAACTGCGACTGCGATGAGGTGCTGCAGCAAGTTCCAAGATAAGTGGTTCGAATCCCGGCTGTCGTGACCCGGTTTGTGTGGGTGAGACAAGGTAGTTTCCCGTAGGTCAGCTGAGCGGTAATGTTGACCTCTGGGAGTATGGATGATGAGTCCCGGGATCTTATAACACCAATGTTGCGTTGCCCGTAGATATGTTTATTGACAAGAGGCACCCTGGGCCGTGCTATATACAATTATGAGATTAGAATGTATGTTCTCGTTCAGCATGGTCAGTTCGCCCGCTGAGTATATGCCCGACTTAACTTCCTGCAGAATGACTACCGTACTTGTAGACTGAGTCCCTAAGGACTGACTCGACGATATTCTATAAGTAACAGACCATTGTCTGATGTGGTTTGAATCACAATATTCACGTAGACTCGACTGAGGATTAACCTAGAGTCCTGACTGGAGCTTGACGTAGAATCATCTACTAATATGATTGATTGATCGATCAGGATTGTCCTGCTCTGACTATACAAGATTGACCTAACATGGTTGACTGACCAAGATTTACGACGTTCCTAATGAACCCCTGTCTTATATAAATATATTCCCTTACTCTCCAACTTGGGCGTTGACAATCTTTTACTCTGGAGAAGTGGTTGGTGACAGTTTACTCTAAGCTTAACTACCCTACATAATGCTGCGCTCTGGTGGCCGCTGACAGACATGACGGTCGGCTACTCACCGGTACAGAGTCCAAACTCGTGACCTGGATGAATCAAGGTCCATGCCTCGAACCCTACTTGGACTCTGAGCAACTCCTCTCATGAGTCATGTACATACATGAGATAATCGCGCTGTGACGAATTGACCATCTGATATCCGAACCATCAATATTTATTAATATCTTGCATTGACTGGTTAATAGGATTCCTTACAATATTATACATTGGTTCTTTACAATCATGAATTACATGCATTATATAATATTACACTAAGTCATGTTTTACTGTATTTCCCTTTTTCTTAGCTTTAATTTGATTACCCACCACTTACCGTACTTAATTACCGTAAGCTTGGAGACTGGTCCTGGGGTCGATCCCCACGACACGGCATTGACAGCGTCCATTCTTCCGAGATTATACACACTTCTTCTAGGTACCTGATCTGAAGTCTCGGGATGGTTCAAATTTAGGGCCAAGGCCCCCTCTTTCTCAATACTTATCGCAATAATTGCAGTCTGTTTGTTAAGTTGTCAGTCCGAAGGCAGGTTGGATCAACCAAGACCACTTCCGTAGCCTATTTGGGTAATAATTCGTAATAACCACCTCGTGGCGTACCGGTTAACATTATTGGCTATTGGCCCAGAGGTCCGGGTTTGATTCCCGGCTCTGTCAAGGAATTTAATTCTGGTCTGAGAGCTGTAACGAGGCACACTCAGCCTCATGAGGCAAAAATGAGGTGAGTTAGACTTTCACCGTGGTTTTCACACTTAAACTCCCGGCAAATGCCCGGATGTTTCCCAACATACGTCCACGGCTGCTTCTTCCCGGCCATCGCTTGATTTACAAATGCCCACAGTACTACAGGCACCACAATGACACAGGTCATCAGACAATTTCTAGATAAACTTAAATACACGGGATCCACGAAGTCCAACCCCTCAAATGAACCAACAAGAAACTCACTAACACACAAGGGAGTACTATAATGAAGCATACAAGACAAGGAGCGAGAGAGGAAATTTGCTACACATTTCCCACAGATACACAGGTTATCCGACAAATCCGACACACACGCAGGTACACGGAGATGATTTTACTGGCCCTAAATTTACAAGAATGAAAACACGATACAATGAACTTAAAATGCGACACCATACGGGATGCACTCGGCCGAATGCAAACACATTTTCGACGCGGGACACAGTTTCACTAATATTGAAATCGACTTATCCATGATTCATCACTAACCGAAAGGTTCGTAATGGAAGCAATCGAGACACACTTAGCTAAAATAAACAACCCCAATAATTTAAGCGAACACACATTCATGGAGAACTCATCCCTCTTTATACTACTAAAAAACACCCCCCGTCGGAAACAAGACACAACATAACGAGGTAGCCAAGCTATTTAAGGGATTTATAAGTGTAACATGTTATTGGAGCAAGGCCGGCATTTAAGGTGCCAGGAGATTCTCATTTCACCGTTTGCGCTTAGATATGGTGCTTTAGCTTATGCGTGGTGAGTATGAAAACTGGTCTTTAATAGTTGAAGATTGTCCAGTATACATACACATTAGGAAGACTAGACTTGGCCACACAGTTTCATTTGTTCGATGAACACAGGCAATTAGGAATGCCAGAGGGGGAATAACCAGGGAGATAAGATATCCTCGCACACAGGAAACTGCCCCCAGGGCGGACATCAATTCGACCCGGGAATTCCAGTCAGGTAGCCAGGGTTACCTCAATTCCACCCGGTCCTCCAAGGGACCCAGAAATGAGTTCCTCAACTCCGCCCAGGCTTTTCCCCAATGACCTAAACAAATGGCATAACCCTCCTGCTCGCATACCAAGGGCCGGGGTTTTAGTTTGAAATGAAGTAAAGATTTATGTGATTTTTCTTATTTTATTAAATTTCCTGCACATATTTTTATTTAACAACAGTGATTAATATCTAGCTCTTTATGTATTATGTTTATATCTGATTTAACGAATGAGCGGACTTGACTTCAGAGCGTTTGACCGATGGCGTGGTGGTGTTCGCAAGACATGGTTGTGCCATTGGTCAACCGCTCTGATGTCAAGTCCGCTCAATCGTTAAATCAGGTATAAAGTGTTTGGCACATTATAACTTATATGGCAGAAAATACAAGTGATTTAAAATTAATCATAATATTCTTTTAAATAAGTCTGCCAAGTTTTCTATTTTTTTCTACAAATTTTATACATTGTTTTTTACATGTACATAATTAAATGTTTGTATGTTTTTGACCTCGTCAGACATTATTAAATTAAATTTAAGTAATAATAGGTGTATAATTTGAACCTAAAAGAATACTTTCGATATCACCTGCGGATGCTGAAAATACTATTTTCCAGCCTAGAACGGAAAAATCAGCTGCATTCAAGAATTCACTCATGCGCTGCATAAGGTGTTAGACTCGGCCCTTGGTATGCGAGCAGGAGGGTTATGACATTTGTTTACGTCATTGGGGATAACCCCTTTGCCGACTCCTTGTCAAAGCCTGAGCGGAGTTGAGGAACTTTTTTTTTTGGGTCCCTTGGTGGACCGGGTGGAATTGAGGAAAATCGGGCGGAATTGATGTTCGACCTGCTCCCAATAGAGAACAGACAGTGACGAGATTAACTGCTCTCATCAGGACCGCGTACGGCTCAGCCAGATAAGTAACGTGTACAATAAAATCTGAACTGACCATTTAACAACAATCACATATTCTGACTAAGCAAGCAAATTTGCAGGTCAATCACCACATTCAGTATCTTAACAAAACTTCACATGGACTATACCTAACAAATATTGACGGGTTGCATTATTTCAGCTAATACTGCAACTAATAAGTGTACAGGTACATATTGTAAATACATTCACCCATACTTTTTGACATAGATTTAATAGCGTAAGTGTAATGGATCTGATGATGATCGCTTGTCGATCGAAAATGGTCATCCATGTGTATTTATTAATCTCATGTATTTTTTTAGGATTAGGGAATAACCCATCATAATTAGTTAGAACCGTGTTGACCGACTGAAAAACATCAAATTTCGAATATTTGCATATACAATTCTTCGTTCGATGTTTAATAACTAAGCATGTGTAGTTGAGACTTTGCACGTCATCTCGGATGAGCGTAGAATTGGTCCCCGAGTTATTTTGTTACTTGTGAACTGAGGTAGACCGTAAAAGTTACAGTCACTTCAAAAACACAGGTTATGAGACATTCAACACTCACCCACTCACGCTAGGCTGATTACCAAAATGCTTTGATTTTCCGAATTTTCCTTGTGTTGTGGTATAAGCAAATGCCAACTTATTCAAATATGCCTAAGAATTCGTGCGTATTCGACCTTACTATGTACGCCTATTTATTTCTATTTTCCACACATTATTTAAATGCATTAATCTTCGTAAGGATTGGCCATGTGACTGCATGAGCTAGGATTGAGGTATAAACTATTTGCGGCAATACTATGTAATTAATGAGAAGTCTTCCTGAGCGCAACAAAGATTCTTTCTTCTTTCTCTTTTACGTCGAAGCATTTAAAAAAAATTACATGCACTGGGTGCATCAATACCCTTTCCTTTCCTTGCTTTTGAAAAGTATCATCCTATCTCATGTACTAAAACGATAGAGCATTAGTGTATTGACGTAATGAATACCGTAGTTGAAAATTAGGAACAAATGAACTGAATGTTCCGTCTATCTTTTCAATGACATCAGCATTAATGCTGAACTAATTCATATTCATTCTGTGGCCACAAACCTTCACATGTCATAGATAAAGGGCATGTTCAAACTCCAATAGGGAAGGTAGATGAGTGTGTAAAATCGCGGAGGGAGCCACACTCAGAATGACCGATGCCAACGATGGGCACCTGACTTTCTTGAATATCCCCATTGCAGCATCGGCGTGTGACAACGTCTCCGCTAAGCTGCTGGGTGAATGGTAAAGAACTGGCCACCTTACAGGACATAATCCCAATGCCTACTTTTATGCTCACAACAAATTCGTGAATTATCATCACTAGTAGGGGTATTTTACTATATCTACCACGATATTTGCAAGGAGAAAAGTTAATATCCGATTATACTGTGTGCTTTGCGCAAATGTAAATGATAAAAATGTCGGGTAATGATTACTTTATTGCTCACTCGCCCGCAAACAGTTTATAGGGGAAATCGGAACTGGGGCTTTTAAATGCTTTGACTAATTGGTTTAGAAGATTTTATTTTCACTTTAACTGAAAGAGCCAAAACGGTTATTGCTATTAATGAGTCGGACCTTATAGGCACTCATGTGTGACATAGTGATGACAGATGGCTGAACCAATGATGCCACATGTAATATTAGCCTGGGACTGAAGACAGCCACAACGTCACGCGCAAGAATCCACTCGTAATGACTTTTGTTAAGATGGCTATCGTTACATACCCTCGTTTGCCTCACAGTGTGTAAACGGTCTGGCTCTTCCATTGTGAACGATGGAGTGCTGTCGCACGACCCATTTACTAGACGTTGCACGCATAATTTTAAGTCCCGCGACGAAGACATGCTCGCCTATTCGTGCACCACGACCACACGGAAAGCTGCAGCAAGTCCAGAGATTGTAGGCTCGAATCTTGGCGCTGACAGCGGCTATCCTGAGTGTAGTTTTTCCATACTGCCTCCAGGCAAAGGCCGGGATAGTAGTCTACTTTATTGCAAGTCCCGGGGCACCTACCCATCCCTGTTCATAACACAGTTACACAAACTACTACAGCCATTACATAAATACAGGTTATCAGACACGTTCAACACACACTCAACTACACAGAGCTGATGATAATGATGTTCCAAGTCCCAAAATTGAATTAAAAACAACATAATTTCAACTTCCAATCATAGACCTTTTCACTTGGCATTGGTAAGTGAGAGTCTGTAACTGATATATCAGCGGGAGTGTGGATTTTCCGGTAGGGTTTCGATATGGCCAGGGTTGGTGGTTCTCTTTGGAGAAGATTCCCGCCTCAGGAGTGGGGTTTGGTGTTTTCTTACTTCTATTTCAGGCTAATGTGGGAATGTAACAATTTCGGGGATGGCACTTAACTTGAACCCAAAGCCGCCCCCAACTTGATCCTAGACCCAGTTACAAATCCACACACTAGTACAGCAATCACAATGACACAAGTTATCAGATTCCACACACACCTAAGTACCCGGGGTTGATTGTCCACGACGTCACAAACCCCTAAATGAATTAATAGCAACAACAATTACTTTCGCGCGACAATCATAAATTTGCGTCAACCAAATCGCAATAATACACAATAGATAGAATAGATCTGAATATTCAACACGAAGTGAAAAATTAATCATTGTTCTACAGTTTGGTGTTGCGTTATAGGTTATATTTTGTCGTTTAGCCACCAAATGAATCTGAATATTGAGATAGCAGTTTAAGCTCGAAATGTTCGTACCAATCGTACACACATCATACATAGTTGTGCATCACCCGCCAAAAGTACACAATGTAGCCGCCTCGCTGGCATTCAATGCAATGGGTAGTCCTATGCTTGCGACAGCTGGGACTACCACTAGGTTTGTTTACATGTTTAGACAGTTCAAAGACGATGAGTTTTGAATCGTGTCAACGTAGGTCTAGGAGGAATGTGATTATGGCATACACAGGCGATGCAAACATTTTGATTTGCGTACATAGTGTTCCAAACAGTGCTTTCTTAATAATATACGATGTACATATTCCCAAATTTAGACACTCTTGTTTTGTTTTATGTTTAACTAGGTACTTTTCAATTGTTGTTTGTAACCTTCCTTACGGAATATGTGCATTTGTGAGAGTTACAGCCGTAATTGGCAATGTAAGCTATACACTCATCTACCTTCCCTATTGGAGTTTGAACATGCCCTTTATCTATGACATGTGAAGGTTTGTGGCCACAGATGACGTCACAACAAGCGACCGACTGTCACTAATTGATTCGGAATTTCAAGATTGCGTTATAAGTGTGAGTTTCAAATGTCTGCCGACAAAGGAACTTAATTTGAATGGCAACAGCTAATGCAACCCAACATCAAGGCGAGTGCCATACATTACCATGTTGGTAGTGACGGAGGAGAAATGAAAAGATTTAATCCTCTGTAAATATTCTTGGGTGACTGGAACTATGCGAATTAATTTTAAATTCTAAATTTATTGGAGCACGCTGTTGATACCCAGTATCACACACATGAGGGGTGAAGGGTGCCAAGTGACTTCCCTCACAGGCGCGAGGCAGGGTATTGATTGTTAAAGCTTGCTCGCGCGTTTTAAAGCAGTCAACTAAGAGCTCACTATTCACACTTGGTCACTGAGACACGGTGTGACAAGTTACCACCAACGGACAGCCGGAGGATTTAAGAGACAAAATGTGCGGCAAGGCCCCAATGAACTTGAACATATTTTCATCTTTCTCAATATTTTGAAACTGCGTAATTCTTTGTTTCATACTTTCTGATTTAAAGATTTGAAGCCATTCTTTCAGTGTTGCCTATACAAACTGTCATTTGTAGCTCTTCAGTCGGTCAACACGAATTTGCCCAATGAATGGGCGGGGTACAAAGTATAAATATGTACATATATTCCTGGAAAAAATGCATGTATTAGTTAATTATCACTATTAAAATGGGACAATTAAGAAGTACGCGTTTCGACCTTCCAGCGGCCTTCATCAGATCCTGATCATTTTGTTGAGGTTTAAAATTTGCACTAATATATTTACAATACTACTGTAGCTCGTCCTTGGTGTTTATAATACGATTCACAATTTGAATCCCTTTATATGGTTGGTTTGTTTTGTCTTAAAGGTTTTATGAATTACGTGAGTAATGGTCTACATGCACGTGTATACAATTTAGAATAACACAATATAAAAATAAATAAAATTAACAAAATAGCATGCACTAGAAATTCTATTTGTAATGTTTACTTATCTTAGTAGAGTATCGCCGCAGTGTAATCTTGTTGCCCGGTACGTCACTACGAGTGAGGTGAGCATCGGACCCAGCTTAGTCTAAATGGCGTCATGCGCGACATCCCTTATCGGAAGTTGTACCTGAACCGATTCGAATGAGCTTGGAAATACTATTAGAGAAATGTATGTTATGCATTCTGGAACTGCTTTCATTACTATCGCAGGCCATTTAAGCCATCTGCCACAGCAAAGGCACCTGCCCATTTTGGCTGCCACCCGGTCTATTAGATGGTTGTAGGTCCCTGCGATACGCCTTAGATTCAGGTCTTGGTTTGTTGAAAATAAACGCATGGTCCATCCTCCTCCTGTAACATTTTTCCCAATTATCCCTTCACAATTACATCCATTGCCTCATTTTTACGAGTGTAAGTTTGTTATATTTAGCAGTGCGAAAAGTGGTGACCTTTCTAAAGATATGTGCACATTCAAATTCGCTGGATTATCTTTCTTAGCTATATATATTTGATGGATTCTTGAATGTCCAGAGGTTTTCCCTTTGTTTCGTAGTGTGGAATTTCCAAGTTGCTTCTATGTTAGTGAAACGATGGTTTTTGTCATACTTGTGTTCACATATTAGGGAATGTTTGTTGTGTTTAATCGCATTTCTAAGTTCTTTGTAACGTGTTCCAATTCGTCTCCCACTTTGCCCGACATAATTACCATTACATCCGTCATCTTAACATGTGAATCGATATGCGCCTGAGTTTGAAAGCGGGGTTTTCTTAGTTAAGTTGCTATCATGTAGGTGTTTACCAAGTGAGTTGTTTGTTCTGAAAGCTATGTTTAGTCCTTGTTTCTTGAAGATATTTGTTATTTTATGTGTGTTTTGGGTTGGTGAATTGTCCTCCTTTTTTCTTTCGTTGTTAATCTAGTATCTGGTCAACGGCGTACGGCGAAATATTATTCTGTGTTGCCACTTGTCTTATCATGTCAATTTATTTATTGAAATTTCGTGATGACATAGGTATGCTGATAGCCCTGTTTGCCATGGGTTTGATGCCTACTAATTTCTGTGAATTTGGGTGGTTTGAACAGTGATCAATAGTGTGTGACGTTTGTGTTTTCTTACGGTAGATGGAGTACGTAAAATTATGGTCCACTCGAGTGTTAAATCTAAGTAACTTAACTAACTTTCCGTTTCCATTGTGAATGTAATGGATAGGGGCAAGTTATTGAATGATTGGAGCAATGTGCCTTCGTTGGTTATGTCTGTATCGTACTGTATATGCAAATGACGTCATCCACGTATCTACTCTATTGTATGATGCGTTGGGCGGAATTTCCTACGAGGAACTTGTTCTTTAAGGCTAAATGTCCCGTTTTTTAGTTTGTAATTCTGACACCACGTAGCAGCACCAAAGTGAGCCAGTTTCTTTTTTCAGTTTTCTCTTGAACGAAAGCTCGTATTTGCGATCTGAAAACCACTATGTATACTAGACTGCAATTGAATTGATATTAATTCATTGCATTTTCCAAAATGTGAAAAACAAAAAAGTTACTAACAGTTTTTTTATATCTCTGCTTAAAATATGAAAAATACCTAGTAATACGAAAATGGAGATTTATTTCCTGTTTCCAATGCATTTTTCAGAATTAAAATCGGGTGAATGGAATCGACAGCATTAGTTTGGGAATTGTTTTGAGAAGGGTGGTAGGCGGCGCGGCTCCACAAGATCTCTTGCGCAAGGAAAATGATGAACACGCTGACAGGGCAGAGGGAGAAGGGAACAATTAGACGACAGGAAGGAGTTGTCTTCCCCTTGTCACAAATATTATAGTTCGACGAGTTACGTGTACAAGTGTCTAGGCGTGGAAAATATCTGAACAATAAAATTACACTGTAGTAGTGTCACAATATGTAACGTTGACACAATGTGTTCGTACAGATGCATTTCTTTCTTCCTCTAACATTCGTGTTGATAATACATTGTAGGGGCTTGGGACATCTTGGTCATCAGTACCTTTGGCTGGCTGCGTGGCTCAACGGTAACGTTCTCACTTGCTGTGCCAAAGGTTGCAGCCAGTTGGCATTTGGGGGTGCGCGAATGCGAGGGAGCCGTGTCATTAGATTTACTGGCACGTTTAAGATCCCCTTCGGGGCAAAATTCGGGCATCTCGGCGTCTCTAAAAGCCGCAGTAGTTAATAGGAACGTAAAACCAATACCGTTATTATTAAAGTACATTTATTATTATTATTATTATTATTATTATTATTATTATTATTATCATCATCATCAGTCCCGTGTCGTTGATTATGTGTGTAACTGTATTAGAGTCAGGGATGGGACAGGTGCCCTGAAACTTCTCGTACGGTACTATCTCGGCATTTATCTGGAGGGATTGTGGAAAAACCGGTGAAAACACACTCAGGATAGATGCTGACAGCGTTGGATTCCCTTCTAGGTAACTGTTTTAGAGCTATTTGAGGATAAACTCCCGAACAAAAAACATATTGTTCCGACATTAGTAATAATTTGTAGGGCATAATTCTTACCGCACAGATCAGCGACTGGTTTCACTCGATGCGAAATTGAATACTGTATAGAAAGATATGACTGGTTTGTAGTTAGCACGCTATTGATATTTTAGAAAAAAGATGGACAAGATATGTTCGTGTTCAGGTTTATTGGAATATCTATTCTAAAAACCATCCGATGCGGACGTCCAACTCTAGGTATCGTCTTCTAGACAAGACAAACAAGACCACAAACCGTGAAATATTCTAATCAATGGAGCCAGCTATTATCGATTTATAAGAGGCCAAATGCGCACGCACATAGACAGACATACATACATTTATTTTGGTGATTCGTATGGTTCTTTGGTTCTCTAGAATCTAATTCCCTTTTTTTCTTTTTCTTTTTATTCGTGATATTTGAAACGACTCCGTGTGGCCAATCACTATAACTTACTTCAATTTTCATGGAGGTAATAACAAAAGTTCATTTGTGTAGGACAACAATGAACAAATTATGAAAATGCATAACAAGAGCAAAATTATTATGTACATAATAGAATTAAAGTTCCTAAGATATTCTCGTCTGCCTATTGTTAGCACAGGCACTAGTACTGCGTACTATAAACAAACAAAAATATTATACCTAATTATTTCCGGTTCTTGAAACTAATGCTTCAATTTTTTCCATATCAAAGATAGCGTTTCATGATTTACACACACTCAGTATTTTACTTCACCTCAGGTTCTCTTATATCCATTGATCTGGTCATCCTGGGATCAATGATCTCAGGCAACAAGATTTTCTCGCAGCAACATGTCAGTTACATAAGCATTTTTTGTCTCCAGAACTTTTCGTCCCTCTTTATTGTTTCTATGTGAATGTACTTAGGCGTCCATACCACAAAATAACATATTTCCCACTATGTTATTTCCAACTGGCCCTGGTTGTGGAAATAAAAAACATGTGAGTGCTAGAGAGTTATCAATCTGTTCTCTTCTGAAAGGCACTGTTCTTGATATTCTCTGGTTTTCTTTCTCGCTTACTTTCTGCCAAACAAAATCCCTTTAGCTATTTGTAGGCTTCCAGTATGGTCATATTCCGTGCAGAATAAGGGCAATTGACTTCGACTACAGCGGCGTCTCCTATTAATCCGTCTGGGGAGGCACCTAAAAACCCATAAGTGTTATATACGAAAATACCACATTCTTCAACTTTTCTACCGATTTCTCCTCTAAATTTCGTTTTGCAATTCGCTCATTATCACAGTCATACTGCATTGCTTTTGAGTGAAATTCTCCGTACAGAATGTTTTTATCATTTTAAATGATCTTGTCGACTTCGTCGTTACGCTGGGGTCTGGCGCTACGTTACGCTGACGGGACGAAATGTACCCAGATGCACTGAGGTGTGTGACGTCATAGTGCCGCTTGGTGCACGTGTTCCCCGACAATCTCTACTCCGTTTGTATAAGACAAAAATCCCCGATTCTTGGATGTCACGGGTAATCTCGAGAACCACTGGATGGGTTTTGATGCGGTTTTCACCATTCTGTAAAGGATATCTCGAGGAAAGATTCTGTAGAAAATAATTTATGTATGATCAAAGGAAGCCAAGCAGTAACGATTTTAGTGAAAAAGTCGAAAACAAACTTGGCGTCAGTGCGCTTCTTAAGCTTACGCTGGGCAAACCGTTAATCATATCAATATAGTATGAGCGTAAGAATTGGTCAGCATGAAAAGTTCTACAAAGAAGTCCGCGAGAGCATATCTCTATCTTCACTACATCAAGTGTTTTAGACTAGATGGAAGGGGCACGTCTCCGCGCGCTCTGGTGAGTGTGACCTTGCTTTGCCCTTGGTTTGCACTTGCCGTTCGCGAGTAATTTGAAACGAGGTAAAGTATTATAAAGCAAGATAAGTATTATGCAGATAATTTTCCAACATGTCAAGAGTCATTGGCTTCGAGCGAAGCGGGAAGCCTTCAGCCTGTCTAGCATTTTTCAGCATTTTTAGTATTTAAAATGATACAAAGTCTAGTCTTTCAGACTGACTGTCACTTTTTTGCTAATGGAGCCCATTTCGAAGTAGGTATCCTCTTTCATACATATCCAAAATTGGATGCCGTAAGTCTGTCCTTTCTAGCTGTGTGCCACTTTTCATTTTCCCTTTGTCCCCTTGTTTCCTTTTCCAGTTTTTGTATATGGCCTTCACTGAGCGTTAGTTGCTTGATCTTCTCATCACTAAACTCTCTCAACAGTACTTCATCGAAATCCAACTGCATTGATCGGTTTCTATAATCACGTGAGTCAGTACGTTCCATTTCATTAGACTGCTGTTGAGACATTCTTTTCCCTTCTCGCGATGCAAATAAACTTTTTCGGAAAGCTGCTCTTCTTCTCTTTCTGCTGAGTGCAGTGTCCTTCACTAATGTGGCAGTTTTTTTTCTAAACGGATTTCATTGTTTTATAGTGCCAGGATGGCCCAAACTGAAAGACCAGTCCGGCAGCTTTGGTTCTATGAGTGAAGGAATCTAGTTTCCCTCTATTGATCTGCTTACCTCCCGTGAATTTTGCAACAAGGGACATATAATTTTCGGAAGCATTGCTGGTGGTGTTTGATACTAGCTGGGAACTTTTTGCAATAAATTAGGGGCTGCAAGCAATAACGCATAAGTTTGGTTGCAGTTAGCTGTTTGTCTTCACCTTGCCCGCTGGTTGTTCAAAAGTACTGTTTGCAGTCTTTATGGATCCCAATCTAGTATTTCCGGAAACCAATTTTCATTTTCACATTCGCTAAGCATTTATTTTTCCACACAACGCATTGTTTCCATTTGAAGTCGAACTTGCTTCTCTGAAAAACGTTGACACTGAATAGTTCGTGATTTTGTAATCCTACACTCATGTATTAGAAGTAAAAAACAAACTACACCCGTAGCGCGACACCCCATGAAGGGCCTAGGCCTACCAAGCAACCGCTGCGCTGTTCAGCCATGTAGCCTGCAGATTGCGGGGTGACGTTTAGTCATCCAACTTGTAGGCTACAGGTAAAATATAAGTGAAATCATAACTGCTCAGAGCATTACAGATTCTCTAATGCAAGCGTAAAGAGTTATATAATTTCAAATATAAACTACGAAAAATTTTTTTTGGGTGTGAAGAGGTGTTTTTTTTTTTTTTTCAACAAAAACGAAAAAATAACTCCACGTGATGACCGTACTGCTCTCCACCAGTCGTAGCCTACCTATATGTACAATTATCTATTCAACCTCCGTAGCGTAGCGGTCAGCATGGTTTGCTGCCGCCCCGGAGGTCCTGGGTTCGATTCCCGGCTCTGCCACGAAATTTGAAAAGTGGTATGAGGACTGGAACGGGGTCTACTCAGCCTTGGGTAGTCCAAATGAGTAGAGGGGGGTTCATTCCCACATCAGCCATCCTGGAAATGGTTTTCCGTGGTTTCCCACTTCGTCTTCGGGCAAATGCCGGGATGGTACCTACTGTAAGGCCACGGCCGCCTCCTTCCCTCTTCCTTGCATATCTATTCCAATCTTCCTTTCCCATCCCATCCCTCATGAGGCCCCTGTTCGCTTTGCAGGTGAGACCGCCTGGGTGAAGTGCTGATCACATCCAATCCCACCAGGGTTCCCAGCTCTAGGACACTGCCTGGAAAGGCGGTAGTGGCGAGTTCCCTCGCTGAGTCCGTGGGAACCACCAACCTGGAGGGTAAAATTGACTAAAATAAAAAAATCTATTCTACCAGAAATACTGTCCAAAAAATAAAGTGCCGAAAATAGAACACCTAACGGGCATTTAAAAATAATACTCTTGCAGGTAAAATAAATTAAATAAAAAGTAATTAATGAGATCGATGAACTAAAAACAAGAAGTCGTAACTAGGAACTGGTTAAATATCAAAGGATCACTCAGAAATATCCAGACCTTGACAATAATTCAGAACTAACCAGCACAGTCAATCGCAATATTGGACAAGATGCTCGGGAATTCCATACCGTCTGGCAAGGTTGTCGCTCTCTCAAATCACTCTAGCTCCACTCCCCTCTCCCCAACCCTCCACCAACCCGCTCTCCATGACCTTGTTCTACTGTCGCGTCTTGTTGCATATACAGAACACTTTTATTCACAAACTTCCCAAAGTGATCCCGACAGTTCTATTCAACCGATTTAGGTTTTCGATGAGGCTGTGAAATCAGTGAGTAAAACTCAACTTTCGTATTACCCGTTTTCTTTCGAATTTTAATCAGATATTTGAAAAACAAACATCAACTTTTCTGTTTTTGAAATTAAAAATCAAGCAATGAATTAATATCAATTCTGCTACTAGACAGAGTGCATAGCAGTTTTCAGATCGCAGATCGGAGCTCCCCTTCGATAGAAAAATAAATCAATAAATTCAGCTTCGCTTGTGCTGCCATCTGTTGAAATATATTCTTACCAAAGTGTCGGGACATTTAGCCTTAAACCCCATTGACCAGTTGATTGTTCATATTATTTTGCTCTGAAATTGAAACACATTTAGGCTGAGTTTGACCTTGAGCAATTCTACTATTTATTCAGTTTCTTTTTCTGAGTTATTCTCTTTTAGAGTGCCCCCTATTACCCTTATTGCTTATTTTACCGGTAATTTCGTGTACATGTTCGTGATATCGAAAGAAATCATTCTCATGTTTGGTTTTATGTTTTCGGACCCTATTCTATTGATTAATTCGGTTGTGTACCTTTTTACTGAGACATCATTTTTGATAATTAACCTACTCCCCAGAAAATTTAATAACTCTTTACTTAGTTTGTAGCCTGGTGCGCATTACAATTCACAATTGGTCTAATAACACTATATAATAAATAAATAAAATTAACAAAATAGCATGCAATAGATATTCTATTTGTAATGTTTACTTATCTTAGTAGAGTATCGCCCCAGTGTAATCTTGTTGTCCGGCTCGTCACTACGGGTCTAATGGGGCAAGTGTCCATGTGGATCCTTTGTAGTACCCTGATGTTCAAAAGTTCCTTGTAATTTTATACGTGAAACCTTTAGTTCCAAAATCAGCCATGCTATAGTATTATAACATGTGCGTTTCCCCAGTACCCTCCCACCCTATCCAATTCTGTGTACGCTGTAGATGATGGAATTAAAGTGTATTTGAACAGAACCCCTGTATTAATGATTTATTCATCACAGGTGAAATAGCCACACTCCTAGGTGAGACTCCTTTAATATCACATGCTATACTATTTTTCAGGATGGACAAATATGTTCTTATTATATAAATCAAACCTAAATGTCATGCTACGGTGATATTAAAAAATATTCCTCGTGAAAGTGATGTCTTCCTTCTTGAGCTGTTCAAATTTATCAATGTTGGCCAACTTGGTTTCATATTTCTTATAATGTCATTGTTGTAAGCTATATTCTCACAGCAGACTGCATTGTTGCTGAAGCAAGGCTCTGTTGGAGAGGTTGCAGACGAGTGTAGATCAGTTAAAAGTTGGATAAAATATTTCAGTTCACCAAAGTAGACCAAAAAAGAGGTCTGAGCATGGTATACTGCATGATGCCAGTAAACGCAAGTCGTGTGTCAGGTCAAGGTTGTAAGTCTAGGAAACAAAGTTTCGTCACCGGGTGAGTTAGCCGTGGTCGTTACGGCATGGCTGCAGGCAATCGCTCACATCCGGGAGGTGAGGAGGTTCGAATCCACCCGCCAGCCACCTTGAAGTTGGCCTTCTGTGGTTTCCCCATCTTCCTTCTAGGCAAATGCCGGGGTTGGTCCCTAACTATGGGCCACAGCCGCTACCTTCCAATTCTTCGTCCTTGCATTCACACTTTCCTCCCAATGCAACACTCCACACGCGACGGTACTTGTAGCTCACCCCATGGGTGTCCGCATAGAAGCAACTACAAACTCGGGCGAGCCATAAATGTCCTCGGACACTCCCGGCACTAAAATCTATACATTAAAAAAAGTGTTCCGCTGCTATTGTAAATGAAGAGCGTCATGGTTTAATCAACGACTTGTATTTAATTGGAAACAAATATAATTAATGTGCTCACTTGGGTATATATTTGACCAGTAAAGCGAGGAAGGCCGCGGAAAGAAGAAGAGAGTAGCCTCCGGGACTACTCCTATGCTTACAAGGTTCAAGAGAAGAAAGGGCTGTTGGAATTCCAGTTTGTTACAAAGCCATTCTAAATCTGCATGGTATAACTAATAAATATTAAGAAATCTCCTCTTAGCGCATTTTCGATGTGAAATGCCATGTCCTGTGGTTCGGATTCCACGTAAATGGAGGTCCCGTGGCTTATGATCGCGAGATTAACGGTCACGTTAAACTACAAGCTTCCTTCCGCTCTTACCGCTGGCTGTGACCCTAGACCATCGACGTATTTATTCTACGAGTGGCAAGACGGTTGAGAATGGAATCAGCACATCAATTCCCTTCATGACCATCCTTCTCACCATATCCTACATGATTCATCAAAAATGAACGTTTACGAAGAATTAAACATTAAAATATTACTTTCGGTGTTCACAAAAATACAGAATATCCTGTTTTGTAGGAAGTTTACGAAAATATATTTCAAACAAAATTCAATATAGCATTTAGGTACTCCAATTCCGATACTGGTTCGGTCTGTGATGAGGTCAGAAAAAAAACGAACAAACAATCCCTTCTTGCATGGAAATTTAATTACAGTAGTAGTGCAGAACTAGATGAAGTGAAGCGGCTAGAAATTCTATACGTATTTCATAAGAAGAAGGCTGAAGTATTCTAAGAAAGGAAACGTAGTGCCAGAATTAAAGCTTCGGGAAGTTCAGAACATCTGCCAATCTGCATATGCGTCCTAAAGAACCCTCCCAGTTCCAAGTATTAACACCAATGATTCTTATTACAAGCGTCAACAGTCTTTCCAAATGTATAATGTGCTTGTTTTCGCAATGGTACACATATTGTGAAACAATAGTCAGAAAGGGAGCAGACAACGTTGCTTGGTTGCTGTGTGACTTCTGCTTTCACTATGTGGGTTCAAGAATTCGACATCTGCAATTCAAGTTCCATTAGGCAATCTAGAGGTATTTGCAGTGGTCTTGGGCATTTTTAACGATGTTGAGATTGACCAAGGGTGTGCAGTGTGTGAATCTACGAGGTGTGTGTGGTTCCCTATGCCTATTGCCATGAGTATATGTGTTCTTTGATGGTGGCTGGTCGTGAACCAGTAGTCCACCAGATGTTATACGTGTTCTTCGAGGGTGACCTGGTAGGGAGCCAAGGTCCACTGTGTTACGTCATGGAGAGGTAATTGTTCCCCCATGGTATTTCTTCGATTGAAATGAGAGACACTCATGCATGATTGCAGCGACGACAACTTATTCACACACACTGGTTACATGTGGTTACGCGCATGAAAGGTGAGTGGGATCACTGAAAGAGCCTGATAGTGGTTCAGGATTTGTAATAATTTTATAAGAGTTTATAATTAATATGATGCTGTTAGGGCTGATTTTTGGAGCATTGTTACATGTCTCAATGAGCTGATTTATCTTTGACTTGTGGACATTTCTACGAGTTTGTTTATGTAGCTACGAGGCTGATGTTTTGAAAATTTAAGGACAGGTCATACTTCAAATTGGACATATGTTAGATTTTGATGGTATATTTTCGGATCACTTCAGTTGAGATTTAGATTTTGGTTTATTTTTCAGAGGATGGAGCTTTCTTAGTTTTGATTCTACCATCGTAACGTGTTGTGATTTTGACTTTCGAGTTTTCATTTTTCTGGAGTTAGGAGTTTGTGTAGATAGGTGTTTTAATATTTTATTCTTAATGACTTTTGTTTTACTTCGTTTAGTCAGTTTCCGCTTTAATGCGTTAGAACACCCGGAAAAGGTGTGGTGCGCTGTGCCGGAATAATATGATTTTGATTATTTATCTCTGTTATTGATTTGTTGTTGTTGTTGTTGTTGTTGTTGTTGTTGGATTTTTACCGAATCGTGAGTAGGCCCTTGTCCCACTAACAGGTACGGGTCAAGTAATGTTAAGTATCCATTTAAGGAATGCTCGGGGCACATATTGAGTTACTTTGTTATTGTTTTTCTCCATCCTATAGTGACTGCAATTAGCACAGATCCAAATTCCAAGGTTGATTCCTTTAAAATTGGATCAGGCAAAGAATACCTATCTCATCCTCGCACGCCGCAACTAAAAGCAATTTTCAGCACAAGTTGTTATCACTTCAACAGTAATTATTATTCAATTTTTAATTCATCGAGTCACTTTGACTTCGTTTATTTCTGGATCATATCTATTTTTGTTTGTTTTGTTTTGGATATTCAATTTGCATTTTCATCTATATTGTATAGTGTAATAAACCTTGTGAATTTCAGCAGAGTCATTCCGTGTGTGTTCATTTGTGGCTAGCCCGATGATCTCCCATTCCCTCAGGATAGATTCTTTTAATTAATTGAGCCGAGTTTGCCTGTCCTGAGGTGTCTTCGGGTACATTATACGCATTGTCGCTCTCTGAAGCATGTAACGGTACACTTTCACATAAATAAATATTTGTGGCAATTCTAAGGGAAATAGCAATGGACGATACAGTATTAATTATGAATAGGGATAATATAAAACAGAGACTAAGACTCCATTTTTGCTTTTCAAAACCTGATAATTCAGGGACTCTAAGTCGGCTAGTCTGGTTCATAAAATGAACTATTCAGTTAAAATCTGCTGCGAATCAGAGCCAAGAGTACTGTATGTGTTCTTTCTTGAATGCACATCAGAATAGCAACCTTGAATATTACACGCTTTAGACAACCCAAATCCTAAATTGTTCCAAGGCGTAACTCTGTAATCATGCGTATTTAGGATTGATGTTTCAATAAGAGGCTTGTACATCGTGGTCATCAGGCCTGTGTACTTAAGGAGGTGTAGAATTTGTATGGCCTGCATTATCCAATATTAAATTTCTTAGCACACCCGGGAATCAAACCTGGATTTCAAGGGTGACAGCCAAGAATGAAAGCAACTACACCTTGAGGTAGTAATGACTATGCCTGCCCCAAGACTTGTTTTCTTCTTAACGTCCTCCACCAGGTGTTCCTAATGTATTATTCAATAGAAACCATTGAGGCGAAGATTGTAAGACAGGTATCTAATAAGGAGAAGCTATTAGACGAAGGAAGTTAAAAATTAGCGACAGGAGGATGATTAAGATCGGTTGGCCACATGGGAGCTAAAAAAGCTCTCATAAATCGACTAGCTTGTGAACAGCTTCTTGCAGGAGAACTTCTGGTTGACGGGATAGACGCTGCTGTACTACAGTGTATGTCATTTTCTTTTCCGGAGGACATTAAGGGAGCTAGTGCGGGTTAAGCGACGGAGTAAATAATATAAGTTATAATGCCAACACATAATAATAGTAATAATAATGTGTGTATCAATTATAATCCCAGTTCCTCCACGGTTCGGTGAATTTATTTGGGGGGATATATTTTACATCCAGATGCCCTTCGAGTCACCAATCTCATGAGAGGAGTTTTAATGGGTGATGAAGTGAATGAAGAGTCATGAAACTGGGCGAAGAGTTGCAAGGGAGTGGACGTGGTCTAATAGTGGATGCAACTCCGTTTTTGCCTGGCATAGGAAATTGGAAACCACGGAAAACTACTTCAACAATGGCTGATACAGTGGCGGCTGGTGGATCAAAAAGTTGGTGGTTCACAAAACTATCACGACTATTTATGATCACTGATATAAGACTAGCCAATACATCCCTCGGACACCGAAAAGATACATAATAAGGAAAAGCACATATTTGAACATATGTTAGCTTATGGTATTTATACTCCTTGACTTGAATGTTATGCCACATTACTCACCTATTTGTAGAGAAAATCAGCACGTCTCTTCTTCCTCCTTGCAAACATGTCAATGACTCTCTCATTGAAGTCCCTTATTTGCATGATGAAATCTCGTCCAGTAGACAGCATAGCAATGGCGGATAATCTTTCCTGAGACATTGTATTTTGTATGAACGTCACAATTCTTTTCAGGGTGGAGAAACATCGTTCCGCCTCACGATAGGTGTTGGGGATAGTCAGAACTACACTCAGTAATTTAACACATTCACTGAATGTTGAACTTAAATTACTGTTCCTAATGAATTCCATTAGTGGCAGAGCACCTGATATGTGTCTAAATTCTGCTGTACTGTAAATAATTGTAAGTTTTGTCTCAATTTTCCTGCCCTCAATGAATGGGCAAGCTTGTTGAACAAGTCTGACATTTTCATCCGGATAGTGCAGTCCGTATTCTGCAAATGTGTCTGGAAGAAGGAGTGCAGCTGTGCACAAGTTGCCAAGAAAACTGAATCTGTCTGACATTTCAGTCAAAATGACATCACAAACTTCAATTGCCTGCCCGTTTCTTTCTGTTTCTACTTTTCGTTTCTTGATTATTCCAGACTGCTCTGATGTGGAATTGATGGTGCTTCTTAGTTTCAGAATCTCTAATCCGAAAGATTTTAGTCTAGCCAGAACTGTTGTCGGAGTGCAGTCACGCCTTTGAAGCTGATTGTACAATATGTCTACATGTGGCAAGATTTTATGGAAGAAACACAACCAAAATACCAATGTAACCAGAGGCTTGAAGAATAGATGTTGCATTATTAATTCTAACACCTTCCTGAATCACTTCCATACATTCTATCAACTCACCTCTGTACTCAAAAACAGTATTCACTGATCGTGTTTGGAAGTTCCATCTAGTGGGGAGTGATCTAGTTAAACGTTTTCCAACTATTTCATCTAATACTGCAGTTCTTTGAGGAGAGTTTCAGAAGAAGGAACAGAGTCCTTGAAGGTTTACAAACAAAATCCTCACACTTGTGTTGATTGAGGCTGCATTCAATATGACTAAATTCAACTGGTGAACATGACAATGAACGTATTCAGCTGATGTATTGTAACCTTTCCAGCCCCCTCTGTGCTGATTAGTCCCTATGGACTTCAATAAATCAATATAACATTAATAACTCTCTAAATCTTAATAAAAGGTTCGGGATGGTGTGGGCTTAACACCGTGAGGGATTCAATGACAAAGACAAACATTCCCACTTCACTATGTTACAGAACTTCATGCAATAACTAAATTGCAGATCTGGTATAAATATCTATATTCTGAAAATTATATTAGAACAGGCAAGATCTTTATCGCGTACAGAATAACCTAGCATTCCTTATATTATTTACATTGACACAACATATATGACACACTGTAGAACCCTGAATTGTGATGTTAATACTGATGATCTCTGGAGTTGTAGACTATTGCTACTGAATCTGGGGTTTGGTTTCCCATAAAATCAGTCCTATACACTTTCGTACTGACGTTTCTAGCTTGTTCCATACGCATACTATTGTTGAACTTTATGATGATGGCTACTTTGCCGACTTTCACAATCATACGAGTTACTTTGCTACTCGCTGATTTGAAGGAGCTAGATAGCACTGTTTCCTAAAAATGGCCCTAAATCGAGGACAGCAGGCAGATTGGTAGCTTTTTAATGGTGAAACTGTTCGTGATTTACTGTAGCGCAGTAGGGACCGACTCAGCTTCACAGCTGACAGGTGGCTAGCCTGAAGCCGCTGGGGATTATTTGTCTAATCCACTGGCAGTACTAGTGTGCAAACCCATCAAATTGCATGACGCCTATCAAACACATTCAGGTAGATAAACGAGCTGATATTCTATGGTTAGCTAAGGCATATCAAGGACTATGACCGTTTAAAGGAGGTCGGTCATTCTCAGACCGAACTCTGGCCAGAACCTTGAGACTGGAGTCCGTCCAAAATAACCACAAAAAGGACCCGGAGAATATTTGCCAAACGGTCCTGTCCACCGTATAATTCACAAGGTACAGTATATCCACAGTGCTCCGGACACATGCTTTTATGGATTACGAATATATTTATTTTGGTGCTTAATTTTATTTATTGATTGTTGATGTTTACTGTAGATTAGGCTATACTGATCCCCTTAGATTAAAGTTATTAAAATTTTAGCTGACGATGGTTACAAGTTAACTGAATCTAGTATTATATATGTCAGTTAGTTTCTAAATAGTAATGACTTACTGTAGGCGGAATAAATCTATTTTACCTATTCATAGATATTTTAATTATAATTTAAATCTCTCATTCTAGAGTGTCTTACTTGTTAGAATAGTTGCCACATAATAACTTTCCCTAGGTTTAATATTTACATAATTAAATCATACACCAAACCCTTTTCGAGTAGAAATTGTTGATATTTAATGGAAGTCACAAATTTCTACATTTTACATCAGGACAAACTGCACAAGTTGGAATATATACAAAACCATATTAAAATAAAACTTAATGAAATTAATGCTGAGAGGTGGAATTGAACCAAGACCGTAATGTGGACCGAAAAATTCCTTGTCAATCACACTATCCACTCGCCTTACTTAGCCTACCCATGTTATCTGTCAGGTAGGTAAGCTAGCTGGTGTTCTACGGTTAGCTAAGGCAAATCATGGACTGCTGTATAATTGCTTAAAATGGAACCGTCATACTCAGAACGAACCCTTGCCAGAACCTTCAAACCGGAAAGTGCGTTCAAAATGTCCACAATAAGTACCCATAGAATATTGGCCATTCTTCAAATGGGTGTTCTTTTCTCTACTCATATGAAAATACCTTGCAAAAGATCTATAGAATCGGTGTTTGAAACACCGTCACTTCTCTTCTCAACTCTAGACGTCATATCAACATAATTCTCTGCAGGTCGGGCCGGAGGAGCAATGATCCTCGTTTACAGAAGGTGTTTTCCCCTCCGGGCCGGAAAGTGTGTGCATGGCATCAGTGCTTCTCGGACGGTAAACGGATTGAGACCTTCCAATGTAAAGGTCCGGATCCCTGATCTGAGGGAGGCCGCCAAGAGCGGTGCCTTATTCTCAAACTGAGAACACTAAAAAACTACCCTTTTCAGGGTCACAAATAAAACAAAGTTACGTGATGAAACGTGTAAGACATGGAATGAATAAAAATACAGTATTCTACCCTACCGCGACACCAGACGTGAGCGACAATTTACACAACTTCACAATTCACTCGCTGACGGAGCCTGCAATTAAAAAGCACTTCAAGACTACAGTTCACGGCCGTACGACTACACTACGACTAATGTGATCACTGGACGGAACTAATACGTCCAAGACCGAGGTAGCCCACATAGTAATTACTTCCAATGGCCGTATAGGAATAACGAAATAGAACACATCTTGGAGATTCATTTATTTCTCGTAAACTGTAGTTCATGTGGGCCTGCAAATCTTGTATGAGTTGCTCAGTTTCTGAGTCGACGAGTGTACATTTACCATTGAAACACTCAGCAGAAAAGTGCATGTTGTAGGTCTTTTGGGCCAATGACTCCTTACGCCAATGGTCCGAGTATTTGCCAGGAGTTCAAAATGAGAAACCAAGGAGAACCATTTTGAGGGCAGCTCATCTTCGTAATCCATAAATAGCCTGGCCCCATGAACTGGTGCATTAAACGGTTCATCCGTACTGGTTGTTCAGATCATTAAAGGAATGGTGAAGCAAATTTTCTATATTGGAAACGGTATTGTTGCTTCTATAAATCGATTAGAAGTGTGTCCTTTTATATTGCAGCAATTGAGTGGAGGATTGGATCTAGTCACTGCACAGTTAAGAAATAATGTCCGTCAATTCAACTCCTGGAACCTGGTGGTCCAATTAATTCAGTACTTATGGCCTATAATAGTTATTCACATGAACTTTATTTTCAGATGGTCACATGTTTCCCGTATTTACAATTCGCCTGTTGACCGACTGACAATTCTCGTTGTCAATAAAACCACTATAAAAATGTCATCAAAGCTTTCTACAGTGAAGTCCTTCTCTATAGGACGGAACCTCGCTAGGGCCACTCGGCGGGCTGGTCACTGTGTGTAGCAGCGTGTCGAGCATAGGCACTGCCACTAGCTGCAGCGTAGCGCCCAACTAGTTTAAAACATTTACACTTTTTAACGTAATTAATAATAGTCATTAGTAAGGTTCCAGCCTCCGTGGCTTAGGCGGCAGCGCGCCGGCCTCTCACCGCTGAGTCCGTGGTTCAAATCCCGGTCACTCCATGTGAGATCTGTGCTGGACAAAACGGAGGCAGACAGGTTTTTCTCCGGGTACTCCGGTTTTCCCTGTCAAAATTTCATTCCAGCAACACTCTCCACTATCATTTCATTTCATCTGTCATTCATTTAATCATTGCCCCAGAGGAGTGCGTCAGGCCTCGGCAGCCGGCACAGTTCAAATCCTCGCCGCTAGATCGGGGCTTCATTCATTCCATTCCTGACCCGGTCGGAGACTGGAAGCAGGCTGTGGATTTTCATTTCATTAGTAAGGTTCCGATGTTAGGGAAAAGTCATATTTTTTCCTGAGCTCATTTTACCCGAAATCTGAAAAATGAGTTTGAATGAAGGGTCCCTGACCACGTTTAGAGCAATCTGATGTTGCCTTTAAATGCATATTTCGGCCATTTTTATTGTTTTGGTCATATTTGGTCATATTTTAGTGATATAAGGTCATATTTGGTTATAATTTCAGCATTTTGTTTAAATTGAGGCGTCGTTAAGAAGGTACGTGTTATCTGCGTCGAGTTTCAAACACAGGATTTCCGAATAGTGTAGTAGATATATTTTTCTTTCTTTTCTTTTAGGAAAACCGAGCAAGAACTGCATGTCAAGGCTATGATACTGAATGAATGTTGAAAATTTCAATGTAGGCCTACTGTAGCTCTCTGTCAGTTTGTATGATTAAATGTGTCTGGTGTATTATCGCTGATCACGTTTTGGCACTTAAGACGTTTACTGTATGTTAGTGATACTCTACCTAAAAATTCATGGCATATTTCATAGTTTTTAGGTCATAATTCATAGTTTTTAGGTCATATTTTATAGTTTTTAGGTCATATTTTATAGTTTTTAGGGCACATTTGCTTGATTTTGTACTTCTTTAGGTCTTAAACTTCCGAACCCTAGTTATTAGTTACATGATTTTCAGTATAGTTGCTGGAAATAGTGTCCATTTACTAGATACACGTTGCAACGACGTAGGAAGTTTTGGTACATTCGCTTGAGTGATATTTCGTACCAGTGCAGTTATTTCATACTAGATAATTTCCAGCGTACGCAAATCGTTTCTGTGTACCTTTTGTTTGAGATTATCTCACATGTAAATATCACACGGTGCTGAAATTATTTATGAACACATTTACTGTAAAACCTCTTCTGAGAAGATAAGTTTCCACTAGGGGAATTCGTTTTTTATTTTTCGATACCTAACTATGTTCACGGGATACTAGATAGGCTACAGTACTTCAACACAACTCTTAACTCGGTCAACTAAGGTATCTTGCCAGCTGCGTATGTAATCAATTCCATAACAGCATCCGGAGCTTCCCGACCGGCTGTTTTGTAATCGGTACATGCTAGTTATCTGGCCGTGACTCATTTGAGATTTATCCGCATCACGGCCCCTGCGTGGTTCCGTCATTTGGAGAAGGACCTCACAGTATAATGATGGTCATCAATAGAAGGTGAGTACGATTTAGCAAGACAGATGGCAGCTGGGTGCAAACAAAACAAAGTCGTATTTTAGTGGGCTGATATAAACTTATGTCCATGGTGCATCTGAATGACGCGACGTTGCCCAGGGTTTTATATTGGATAAGAAGGAAGCTTGTAGTTTTACATGACCGTTAATCTCGTCATCATGAGTCACGGGACGTTATTTTTACATGGAATCCGAACCACAGGACATGGCAAGTCACTTCAAAAATCTCACATGCATCGACTGGGAATCAATCCCGGTCCGCCTGGGTAAGAGGCAGACAAATTGACCGCTGCGCCACCATGCTCGATGGATTAAAATGAACTTTCACCATACTCTGACTGCATTTAACCGCACTGTACCATGTCTTTCGGTCAAGCTATAATATTCATCGAGTATAAAGGGAATTATTTCGGCTATACCTTACACCTTCCCAAAATTTTAGACATTTCCCGGCTATGTGCTTCCTAAGATGCAGTCTTTGTGGAATAAAGAAAGAAGGAATCTTTTAGTTTTGTACGACAGTCAATCTCGCGATCATGAGCTAAGGAATCATTTTCAACAAGGAAACCGAACCAGCAGACGTGATATTTCACCACTTGCATTTACCGGGAATAGCACCCGGACCGTCTTGGTGGCAGGTGAGCAGTTTGATCACTGCGCCATGATGCAGCCTTTCTAAGTTTAAACGTAAGACGAACAATAACGTAACGGGATGTGGTGATATAGGCTACTCAAGTAGTTCATAGATGAATAGAATTCCTAATGACATTGAGTGCATTCACCTTAAACCTGGATGTCACTCGTTGCCATTTCTTAATCGCTCTAGAGGCAGTGTTGTGGTGGTGCATGAAATGTGAAGTTGAATTGCTCCACAGTTAAAAGTTTGTTGATGAGAGAATATAGACCACCTCATGGTGTAGCGGCTGGCATTCTTGGCTGTTGCTCCGGAGAACTGGGATCGATTCCTGGCTCTGTCAAGAATTTTAGTTCTGGTCTGAGGCCTCAAACAGTGTACACTCAGCCTCGTGAGGTAAAACTGAGAAAGGATGGGTTCGACTCCCACCTTAGCCAACCTGCAAGTGGTTTGCTGTGGTTTCCACTTTTACTCCGGGCAAATACCGGGATGGTTCGTAAATCAAGGACACGACCACCTCCATATCAATCCTAGCTCCAATTCCAAATACACACTAACACAGGCACCACAGTAACATAGGTTATCAGAAATAAATGGATACAAATGATCACGATGCCCAAGCTCCTCAAATGAAGGAACAAAAATAACTTAAATGACGGAAATAATTTGTATATGAACAAATACAGTAGTTAACTTATTTCAAATCAACTTGACGTTGTAGATTTGGAAGACCTGTGGAGGAATAATTGCCCTCGATGTTCCACACCATCGAACATCATCATCGCCACCACTTTTTGTGTTTTGGAAGACGCTACACTGCAGAGTAAAGCGTGCAAGAGTGCTTGGAAGGGCTGGCAGGGTCCATGACCAACGATGTGGGGTGTAGGGTGAAGAGTACTCGACTCGAGAGGGCGCGGAGTGAACACGCGTTCTTGCCTTTCCCTGCAGTGAAATGCTTAATGTGCTGTTTAGCATTAAAATATATACGGTACGGTGAAACGAGCATAGGGGGAGGGGCTCTAAGTAGCATTTTCCTCCTCGGTGTAGGATGCGGTGCGGTGCGCAATCTTAATTCTACTGAACGTTAATAACTGTGTTCCATAAGACTGACATGCGTTTGCTTGTCATTTTAGAACTTGAGGCATTTTGTTCATCATCCACATGTACTTGTGCTGGATTTGCCTGATAACCTGTATGTCTGTGGTGGCTGTAGTAGTGTGCGCAACTGTAGGCCTAATCGTTACGGTATAGGATTAGGGTAGGTTCCTTGGGACTATAAATAAAAAAACACCCCGGAATTTGTCTCAAAATGAAGGTAAGCATTGATGTAAACGCATGTTAATGGTTCCGTGTTTGCAGTCGCTGTTCACTGCCCACTAAACGGTTCTCTAACTCAACTGTATGAACTCGCTGCCCTGAATAGTTATCGGCATTTCTCTAAGCACTTGACCTTGAGAGCTCAGCGGTAGAAGAGGGGTGTAGAGCGGTGCGGGGGGGCGTGCTGAATACTTCCCTATCTGAGAATATTGACGCGCGGGACAGCAGGTTCTCACAATCAGTCACAGACACGTTCAGCGTAGCAAATGTTTTACGCTGTAATAGTATACTGGGGGAGTATGATGGGGAAGTGCAGAGTTAATTGCCGGTAACTATCCAAGGGAGAGAAATGTTTTCTACAGGAGAGTGGGCCAAACTATTCGTGCGGTAACCAATCACATCAGAGCATACTGGCGAGGCGAGCCAAGGCAAGGCAAGGCAGGCAAGTGGAGGGGGAAACACGGAGCCGAGTACTGAGTCACCAGTGAAAGAAGGAGACACCTAACCTACTACTACTGTCGACCAAAGTATTATGTGTACTCGAGTTTGAAGGTTGTTTGTGAAGTAACCAATAGACCTACATAAAATCCAATAACATCATCATTTTCATCGTTCTATTTTACGTTAGCTCATGTAGGTTTGGAATTTTTAATTTATATTTTAATATTCTTTGTCGCAGAAGGAACACAAAAAGTGCACGTTTTTAAGCGTGTTTCAACCATGCGTCACATTTAAGAATTATTATCTCAAAAACCCGTCATCAGATCGAATCCAAATTTTAACACAGTATACATTGGAATATTGTATAACTGGTTTATTAATTTCAAAATTTTGCGTGTCCAAGAAAAAAAGTTGTTGTCATTTTTGTAAGGTAACTTTTTCTCGGCTTGGGGTGGTTGGAAAATGTAGTTCTTGGTTGCGATGTAATCCATATAGGCCTACATCAAAAAGTTATGCTGTATGACTTTGAAACACGTAAATTAACTCACTTATTTTATATCGGTTTGTATTTGTAGGTGGAAATAACACATCGTTCACCAGCTACCCGCTTCCGGAAAAGCTGTACAGCGTTGCCGAAATGGAGCCCATCACGCATCATGGCGTGCCTCGCTCGGAAGTGATGGGCTCCATCACAGCAACGCTGTACAGCTTTCACGGAGCGGGTAGCTGGTGAACGATGTGTTATTTCCGCCTACAAATACAAACCGATATAAAATAAGTGAGTTAATTTACGTATTTCACAGTCATACAGCATAACTTTTTGATGTATATGGATTACATCGCAACCAAGGACTACATTTTCCAACCACCCCGAGCCGAGAAAAAGTTACCTTACAAAAATGATAACAACTTTTTTTCTTGGACACGCAAAATTTTGAAATTAATAAACCAGATATACAACATTCCAATCTATATTGTGTTAAAATTTGGATTCGATCTGATGACGGGTTTTTGAGATAATAATTCTTAAATGTGACGCATGGTTGAAACACGCTTAAAACGTGCACTTTTTGTGTTCCAACTGCGACAAAAAATATTAAAATATAAATTAAAAATTCCAAACCTACATGAGTTAACGTGCAATAGAACGACAAAAATGATGATGTTATTGGATTTTATATAGGTCTATTGGTTACTTCACAAACAACCTTCAAACTCGAGTGCACATAATACTTTGGTCGACAATAGTATGTAGTAGAAAGCCTAAACCCCGTGGCACTACAGCCCATGAAGGGCCCTGGGCCTACCAAGCGACCGCTGCTCAGACATTTGAACTACCGATTGCGGGGTCAGCGCATTTGATCCTCTCGCCCGTTAATCTTGGTTTTCTTGACAGAGGCGCTGCCTCACTATAACACAGCTACTCAATTGTCCTCACGAAGCTGAGTGCTCCCCATTCGAGCCCCCACGTCAATTTCCAAAATTCATGACGAAGCCGGGATTTGAACCCGGGGTGTCTGGGTAAGAGGCAGATGCGCTACCCCAACACCTCCGAAATTCCCTCTCCATTTCCTTGCACCTAAACTGCTTCTCGATAAATTCAATTTAACCAGTTATTTTAAGATTCAACATTTCTTAAAATTAAGATTCAGAAAATAGAAGTTACAATATTATCAGGAAATGATTAGATGAACGTGTCACCAGTTAACACTGTATGAATGAAGCCAACTAGGAAACCACCCTACATGTAGCCTATGTCCAGATTTGGAACGGGAAAATTGTGGGCAAAATATTAAGATACGTAGCCCATCACACCGTTCTTCCAGATAGCCCTGGGTTCAAGAAAATAATGTGAGAAACATTTCGAATGAAACGACTTCATTTCAATTGTTGCTTGCTGCAGTGAAGAAGGACTCAAGCGATAAAGAATTCAGGCAACACAGTATATATTTATACCCGTTTGTTGAAAACAAGTTAGACGTGTGAGGGTAAAATGGTGCCCGTGTTGGTGGCTTAAAGGCTATAAGTAACATAAACATATTAACACAATACTGTATAATTATCACGGTATTTATATTACCCACGTATGTAAGAAGCTTGTATTCATTTAATTGATTCCACCGCAGACACTTAGATGGTAGCTATTGTAAACACAGAAAAAGCAACAACGTTGGTTACACCAAATACATCAAAATGAAAATCCACAGCCTGCTTCCAGTCTCCGACCGGGTCAGGAATGGAATGAATGAAGCCCCCATCTACCGGCGAGGATATGAATTGTGCCGGCTGCCAAGGCCTGACGCACTCCTCTGGGGCAATGATTAAATGGATGACAGATGAAATGAAATGATAGTGGAGAGTGTTGCTGGAATGAAATTTTGACAGGGAAAACCGGAGTACCCGGAGAAAAAGCTGTCTGCCTCCGTTTTGTCCAGCACAGATCTCACATGGAGTGACCGGGATTTGGACTACGGACCCAGCGGTGAGAGGCCGGCGTGCTGCCGCCTAAGCCACGGAGGCTTGGTTACACCAAATACATAATTATAATAAAACCAATTTGTCCACGTTGACACTTCCAGCTGTGCAAAAGGAAAGGGATGGGCAATTCATAATATATTTCGGAATACACGTCTGTTTGTCACTAATTTTTTAGCATAGCCTACTCCATGATTTTGATTCATTTAGGTGCCTTGCGTCATCATGGCCGTGGAGCCCCGTACACTTGGGTGTAAGTGGAATATGTCTGACAATCTGTGTTATTGTGACGGCTGTGCTACTATGTGTATTGAATACGGTTTAGGATTGTGTAGTAGGTAGCCATAGCTGTAAGTTGGGTACCATTTGGTATTTGCCTGGCGCAAAAGTAGGAAACCAAGGAAAACGAATTCTACGATCGCTGAGGTACTCATCTATTTCTGTTGAGTTATGAAACAAGTAGTTCCGTGAAGAACTAAATAGCCGATGTCCATATATCCTACTTATATTAATTGCCTCTATCAACATTCAAATTTTCAGTTTGATTACTTCAATATATTCGTAGATATTGAGAAACGTCCAAATATTTCGGATGGTCACCATGTTGGATTTTTATATATAGGCCTTTGTACTATTACATGAATATCATTGAGTAGGTGTTTTATTCAAACTTCAATCACATGATAAGAACACAAGAAATAAAGACGAGATTTTAAAATTTCGCTCATCCGCCATCTTGTGATTATGAAAATAATTTTAAGGAATTAGATGCCACTGGATTAAAATTGATATCGGCATATACCGTACCAAGTTTCACTGCGCTCGGATGGTTAAATCGCGTGAAACGTCTATTTGAATATTAAACTTTTGCGTCGCCGCCATGTTGGATTTGTGCTCGCCAGGTTATTGATCGTCCCATAGGTGAACGTATGTTTATAGCCTCTGCTCACATACAAAATTTCAGTTTGATTGCTGTCATAGATTAAGAAATATTAATAGATAGATATTAATAGGTATTGAAAACCGTCTAAATATTTCGGATGGTCACCATGTTGGATTTTAATATATGTAGGCTAGGCCATAGAGCTATATACTATAAGGTGAGTATTGTTGTGTACGTGCATTATACCAACGTTGATTTCGATCGCATGATTAAGTTAGAACACAAGAAATAAGAACTTAATTTTTAAATTTCGCACAGCCGCCATATTTAGGTTATGTAATCAATTAAACTAAACTAGATGCCAATGCATTGCAAATCATACAGTCATTTGCTGTACCAAGTTTCACTGCGTTTGGATAATTACATCGCCAAAAAGGTCAATTTATATGTTTCAACTTCGCTTGGCAGCCATGTGTGTTTTGTAGGTACCAGGTTTCTGAAAGTCACATAGATGAACGTCTAGTAGTGCCCTTTGTCACCGTACAAAATTTCAGGCTGATATAGGCTAAGTAATATTTTCGGAGATATAGAAAGCCGGTGAAATAATTCGCACAGCCGCCATGTTGGATTGGTATGACGTAATAAAATATGATGGGCACAGTCGATGTCGGCCGAAATAGTACTATGATCTTGCCGTGTTTCATTGAAATCGCTCTAGCTGTTTAGAAATTATATTTGTGTGTGTGTATCTCCCTAACCCTCCCCCCTAATAACTTCTAATCGGCTGGAGCGATTTCAATGATCACGGTAAGGTCATAGTAAAACTTTGGCCGACCCTGACCATTCCTTCAAATGTTATTACGTCTCACTAAACCAACGTGGCGGCTGCGCGAAAAATTTCACCGGCATTCTATATCTCCAAAATTATTACTTATATCACCCTGAAAATTTGTAGGGTGATAAAGGGCACACCAATACGTTCAGCTATGTGACTTTCAAAAACCTGTTAACTACAAAACGAACATGGCAACCAAGCTAAGTAGAGAAATTTAAATAGACTTTCCTCGCGATTTAACCAACCGAACGCAGTGCAACTTAGTATAGAAAATGACTATACAAATTGCAATGCACTGATATCTAATTTAGTTCAATTGTAGGCTATACATAACCTCAAGATGGCAGCTGTGCGAATGTTTTAGATTAAGTTTTTATTTCTTGTGTTCTAATACATGCGATCGAAATCAACGTTTGAATATTGAATGTACACAATAATTCTCATCTAAGAGTAGGCCGACGGAACTCTATGGCCTACATATATTAAAATCCAACATGGCGACCATCCGATATATTTAGACGGTTCTCAATATCTATTAATCTATGACAGCAATCAAATTGAAATGTTGTATGAGAATAAAGGCTATACACATTAGTTCACCTTGGGACGTTCAATAACCTGGTGAGCACAAATCCAACATGGTGGCGACGCGAAATTTAAATATTCAAATGGACGTTTCTCCCGATTACACCATCCGAGCACAAAGAAACTTGGTTCGGTATATGCTTATATAAATTTCAACCCACTGACATCTAATGCATTAAAATTATTTTAATAACCACAAGATAGTGGCTGAGCGAAATTTTAAAATCGCGTGTTTATTTATTGTGTCCTAATCATGCGATTGAAGTTTGAATAAAACACCTACACAATAATCTTCATGTAATAGTACATAACTCTAAGGCCTAGCCTATATATTAAAATCCAACATGGTGACCATCCGAAATATTTAGACGGTTCTCAATATCTACGAATCTATCACAGCAATCAAACTGAATATTTGCATGTTGATAGAGACAATTAATATAAGTAGAATATATGAAAATATGATATTTAGTTCTTCACGGAACTACTTGTTTCATAAATGAAAGGTGGGCATATTTGGCGGGGGGGGGGGGGGGGGGATACAGCCTATGTAGATCTTCACTTTCAATTAGTGAAATATGAACGTCCTATTCTTATTAATTTTGTGCAGCCACTGATGAAGGTCACGTCGATATCCATCGTGCGCAGCGTCGCGCGTGGTTATTAACTCTCATCGCACACTGGTAGGCTCGCCAAGTATTTCAAGTATTCGTGAGGGAGCCTAATATCGGCCCGGCCGTCCGAAGTGGAGGGGAAGGCAGCCTACAGTAAAGAATTTAGTCGAGGGTTTGGGAGTGAAGAGGATGGAGGGACGAAAGAGGTAAGGAAGGCAGTGGGTGATATCAGCCACGGCGTGGCAGAGCAGGGTAGCGGTTATTGCTGTGTCAGCGACGTCACTTAAGTTACTCTTCTCCCCTCCCCTTCGCCCACTCCGCCCCCTCCGACCCCTCCCTCCCACGTGCTAAATCACCACTTGGAAACCACGCGCCTCTTGGTTCGTTAATACACCAACATGTCTCCCCGTGATATCGTACCGGGTTTTAATCATTACTTCCACCAGACATAAGCCTATAGCGCTCTGCCATTCAGCTGGGAAGAGTTGCAACCCAGTCATGTTTTCACGTGGGAATATCCCAATCCCCAGGATTTATCTTAAAACATGTTCCAAGCAGTGACGTAGTGATTTTTGAAAGCTCCCCCGCGAGCAAATCAGAATGGACTTCTGATGGAGGCAGGAAGGAAGATTGTAGTTTAACGTGACCGTTAATCTCGCGATCATGAGCTACGGGATATTTCTTTACGTGGAATCCGAACCATAGGACATGGGATTTCACATTGAAAATGTCACATGCATTGACCGGGAATCGAACCCGGTCCACCTTGGTGAGAGGCAGACAGCTGGACCGCTGAGCCATCTGACGTAAACAAACCAAACTTATTAAATATCCTCCAAATAAACTAACTCTAATTCAAATAACATTATATGTCAATCCTGGACTTCTGATGAAAAACAAGCCTAAAATTATAACATATTGTCTATAAAGGCCAAGTGTTTAAACTCCTGCAAATCGTCTAGGATTTTGCCATGTCTGTTGTGGGGTTTCACCCAGGTGTACCAAGCCAGGCTCATCAGCGGGCTCTTTGTACACCCTGCCTGGACCAGCATTGGGGTAGCGCTTCTTGCACTACATCCCATGAAATGATCGTGTGGCCTGCTGAGAGGTTGAGTGCAGGTCTTTCTAGTTGACGCCCGTGGGGGACCTGCACGTCGTAATGAGGATGCAGTGATGATTAAGACGGCACATACACCCTGTCCCCGAGCCACGGGAATTAACCCCAGGAGATTAAAATCCCTGAGTGCCCGGCCGGGAATCGAACCTGGGACACGTCGGACTAAAGCCTAGCGCGCTAACCATTTTGCCACGGAGCCGGATACTACATCCCATACTTATAGCACACTGCTGTGCTACCTTGCTGTGGAAACCATGAGCTCCCACAGCTTTTCTCCTCCATACAGTGGTTCCGAAACCATGGCTTTTCGGCCATGTTCTTAAAACCCAGTAAATGTTTTGGGATTTTTTGCCGCGCCTGATGCGGGGTTATGCCTATGTGCGCCAATAACAAAGGAGAGTGAAACTGTCCGCCGACTTGAGTAGCTTAGCTGTGGTGAACAATGTAGACTACTGCTGTCAACAAGAAGCCCTCACCCGCTATTTTAAATAAAATATTTTGAACTTGGCAGACGGTTATCGTCCATAAATATCCGTCAAAAAATATCACAATAGAAATTCGTTGTTGTTGTTGTTTCATTTGAGGGGGTTATACTTCGTGGTCATTTATCCCCGTATACTTGAGTGTGTGTGTAATTGTAATTGAGGTGAGGAATTGGAACGAGGTGGCTGTCGTTTGGCAACACGCCACAAGTACACATGCACTGACTACAGACAGCACATAGGAATACGGGGCGGGAGGAGGGAAACCCAGATCAGTGAGATAACATTCCAATTCAGTCGACCTTCACTGGTGCAAGAGTGAAGTTGACACTACTCGCAGCTACAGCGCGGAAGACACCCAACCAGATAAGTAGTAGCCTGTACTATACAGTACAATCATAGTTGACTTTTTACAACCATATAGTCACTCCAAACAGACAAATTCCGGATTTCTATCACCATTTTAGCATTTCACCTAACATCATATACATTACAACTAGCATACACTCACAAGTTGCATTACCAATACTGCAACTAAATAATTGTACATATTGTAAATATTTTCACCTATATTTTCAAACATAGATTTCATAGCCTAAGTGTAATGGATCTGATGTTGATCGCTTGACGATCGAAACTGGTCATCCTAGTGTATGTATTAATCTCATGTAATTTTTTTCACGATTAGGATAAAACCCAACTCTTTTGGGTACATTCGTGTTGACCGACTGAAAAGCACCAAACTTTTGTTTACTAAGGCAACACTGAAAAATGGCTTCAAACCCCATAATGTCAAGATATGTTGTTGTTGGTTATTTTAGGGTACTTGTGACGTCGCGGTCATGTAGCCCTGTTGACTTGGGTGTATTGGATATGTATGATAACCTGTGTTTCTTATGGCTTTAGTTGGGCTATTGTGTATAACTGGAATTAACGAAAAGATTGGGATAGGTATCCTATCCCAGATGGCAGCGGCCAGCACTGGAATTCATTTCAGCTCCCTTGTGCAGTCATGGTGAGTGACGTAACGAGAGTGGCTATGTTGCAAAACTCAAAGGGCAACCATGGCACTTCATCCTGCGCGGGCCGGAGGGAAGATGACGCCAAGTTTCATTGCAGTGCAGTGGCAATTGGCAGGCAGTTGATGCATTGGAACGTTCCTAGACATGAAATGATTCCCACTTCAGTAATAATTTCAGGTTTTATTCATTCGCATTTTGAAATAATGATCGTATTGCATTTGCAGCTAGAATCATGTTGACAGTTTCATGTTCCGTGAAGGCTAAAGAAAATTCATTAACACTGAATAGAAAAATTATTGTTTTTAATTTTCTAGTCCTACATTAAAAAACATCTACATTAAACAAGATGTAGCCTACTTTCTCTTAAATGTATGCGTATATTTTTAATATTTTACTCCTTATCAAGGAGTATAATTGAATGCTCCCGTGAAAAACGCTAAGTTTCGTTGTAATATAATTCAGCTTTCGCATACAGAGGAATTGATTGGAACATTATAAAAGTACGCCCATCCACCATCTTAAATATATAAAATCGTTTATCTTGCGTCTTCTCAAGAGACAGACTTTTATATGAGAGAACATATTTCCTGCGTTTCGTCATTGTAACTGTAATAAATATTGGAATGCCAATACTAATATCTTATATATTCATAATGGTGGCTGCGTGCTATACGCAGTACGTTAGCCTTATGACTAATTCAAGCGTGGTATCTTATAGGCCTACGTTTCTCCCGTCTTACAAAGTTTCGTGTGTTTGCACAATTGGATCCTAAGTAATTGATTTTGAACTTTTAATAGTAGACTATGTTTAGCTACCATCTTTAATATAGCCTATGGCGGGGTGTTCTTTCGCCTTTGGCATACAAAGCCCATATACCGTTCTACATTAATGCTAACTTAAGATATTGTACCACTAAAATATATAATGTTATTTGTTCGTATAGCCCTATTTTATAATTTCACGATAGTCGCTGCTAGCTATATTCAGTGTGATATTCCTTTGAATAATGGTATCGATGTCTTATGCATGTTACTTCTCTCTCACAAAAGTTCGCGTTAAATTGTGCTATTATGTTGTGAGTTAATGATATTCAAGTCTTGAGAATATTTCCTGCTGCCATCGTGAACGTATGGAGTCACTGTTCTCTTCACTTGGTCATGCAAGGCCTCAAACAAGGTTCCAAATTACTGATAATTTTCTTTGTTATATATAAATAAAATAACCCCTGGCGCTGCAGCTCATGAAGTGCCTCGGCCTACCAAGCGACCGCTGCCCAGCCATTTGGCCTGCAGATATTGGGCTGACGCGTTGTCAGCGCATCGGGTCCCCTCGGCCGTTAATCTTTGTTTTCATAACTGGGGCACTGTCTCACTGTCAGACAGCTACTCAATTGTCCTCACTAGGCTGATTACACCCCGTTCCAGCCCTCACGTCAGTTTCTAAAATCCCCGACGGAGCCGGGAATCGAACCCGAGGCCACCGGGAGAGAGGCAGGTGCGCTACCCCAACACCAAGGGGTCGGCTAATTTTCGTTGATGTATCTTATAATTGCATTGTGATATTCATTATGAATCATATTCTTTTTTCTCAAGATGGCCGCCACGTGTTATATTCAGTGTGTTATTCTTATGGTTTATTTCAGCAAGGTCCCTATTAAGGTGCTACTTTCTTAATATGTTTCATTTTAATTGCGCAATTACATTATGAATAATACACGATTACTATTCTTTTTACGCCCGGCTACCATCTTGAAATTTAGAATCGCTGTTATTTTGCTTCGTGCATACGATACTCCATATAGGTGTCTACCTTATCACTAATTTCCGTAATTGTAGTTCTAAACCATATAAAGTAACTGATATTTAAAGTATGAAATTTCAGAATGGCCACTACGCACTAGTCTATATTCGGTGTGATATACTGTGCCCGCTGGCATGAGAGTTGCAAACGACTAGACCGATACTATTCTGCTATGAAAGAAAATATAAAAAAGTCCTAAACAAGATCTCAATTACTCTCATGGTCCTAATACAAAATTCGACTAAGAACGAACAAGCTAAGAGAGTGGCACGTAAGATCAGCCCTAAGCAATTACGTCGAAAATGACTACGGGAGGATCAAACATCAAAAGAATCTACTGCAAAGCAAGACATTTACTTGTTTACAAATACTAGAACATTTACCTTTAATAGCAAGGGGAAAATTTATTCTACGCTATGATGGTGCCATCTCTAACATTTATCTTTAAATTACGGGTCTAGCTAGACCGAAAAATCATTAATTAATAAACGAGACGCGTTTATTACAAAGAATATCAAGCTATATGCACAACGTTGCTGAATTAAAAAAAAGCTATGCTAATACAACACAAATGCATACAATAATTCAGCACTCCTATGGTTGTGCAATTGGCACTGCCTGCGTACTCGATTTGTTACTGTTTGTAACAAATGGTCATAGTTTCAAAGTGTTAAGAAAGTAGAAAAAAAAGGAAAGCATGCAAAGGCGATGGTAATTAAACAATTACATCGACTCATATTGCTACCAATCTGATGTGTGTGCTACAATTATCACAGCACCAATTGGTTGTCGACTATTCATGTGAAAGTGTATCAAAATGTATCTAAAATGGTTTAACAATAACTAAGCGTTAACATTCGGTCCAGAAAATATGTTATTTTTAGTATTTATTATCTTATTTAAGTTCAGGGGGAAGTAAGAGATTTGTTTAGTTTTACAAAATCCTATGTTTGATTATTAAAGCTTCACACAATTATTTATTCCTCACGGTATAGTCGTTCAGTTTATGGACCTTTAAATAGCGTTCAGTGTACTCAGGTAACGTGTGTATGCAACGTAAGCAAAATAACTCAATAGTTTAATAGTTTACTAGACACCCTGTGCCTTCATCAATACTTCATCATTATTAGACATCCTGTGTCTCCACCAATTACTTCATTCTTATTACGGATTCATCAATCCAGGCACCCTCGGTTAGGTACGACTGCCAATAGTTCATTCCCACCGGTATAACCCCAATAACAATGTCGGAGGTATTAATCCACCATCACGACTCATATAATACTCTAATAATGTTAATTACAATAAGTATGGATTCCTAAATTATACACGTTTTAAATGCTGGTCATAAGGTTATGTGTACAGAAAACACATCCTGACAACGCTTTGAATTAACATGAAGGCTTCTGATACAAGCTAAAGTGTTTGATTCTGCATTTATAAAATTGCCACTTCCTTGAATGAGGTCGAACCTATGTTATTTTGGTTATATAATATTGTATCTCTCATGGCCTGTCTGGCTTCACGTAACGAAATAAACCTGTTTCCAAGTAATGATCTGGCCAAACAAATGAATAATGGGACTGCAATCCGATGTTATAATACTAGGAATGTCACAGCCTTCTGAGTAAATAAATAATGCACTGCATAAGATTGAGTGTGCTTTGGACTGGCTCGGCTTGTAACCTTGGCCTTGATTTAACATCTGCCAAAACTAGGTTCTTTGTCATCAGCTTGACAAAATAAAATTCGATAATAACTGTTTGAAATGATACGAAATGGACATCACAAAATACTGCCTTCCTGGCATTTATAAATGTTTAACAAAACTATTACTTTCCACACGCGTTCTTATAATAGCTGCCTGCGTTGTGCACTTAAAGAAATTAAACCAAATTAAATTAAATCTACTGTTTCCAACTCATTACAATACGCTACTAATACATGATCTGACTTACAGTTGCAGCGACTCTTGGTTCGAGACCCGCCATGAGCTGTTATAAGCGGTCTCTTATATGGTATTAGATCATCTCCTCATTGTTTCCGGTCATCTTTCACTGCCAATTCCCCAAGCATGATTTAGAAATCGATTGCTATAGCGTGGTTGGGGTTGTATTCGAAGATCTGATGTTTTAGCAGGATCATAATGTTAGCGTTGGTGATAGTATTGCACATATTGAAAGGAAACTTGCACTCGCGGATGCTAATGTGCGGTAATAAATTGCCCATTTTCACTCCGCCACTGGCGTTAACCTGTCGCTTGTGCGACACTCACACGTGACCTTTTTACTAATATTTACATCAAATATTAAACCAAAAATTACTATAAATCCGGCAAACAAAAAAATATACTCGTAGATTTTATGCAGTTTATCAATTACACAGTTTATGTAGCACTGAGGTTTGACCATGCGGTCGTAAAGTTTGAGTTACACACGTCCATCATTTCACCTCTTGTATAAAAAATATTTCACAGTTTATGTATTAATAAACGTCTCCAATCATTAGATTGTCAAATAATGCCCTGATGGCTGTCCATTAGACAAATACGCACTGATTTTCCGTGCCAAATGGTTTCCCTTATGGAACGTACTTTTACTTGTGCTCGAACATGCACATCGATGTTGTTTCATCCAATGACAAATAGGAACTGGTGTTACTAAATATGGCGTGCTCTTAGGATATGAGTTAGCCGCGTAAATTGACAGTTTCGTTGATCTGCGAAGTATGCTGTATTTTAAATAAGCAGAATTACTTTGTTTAAATTATAGTTGATTTATGGAATGTCTAAAGTGCATAAAAATATGATTATAAGCAATTTTGCTTCAGCTTCTTCCCGCCGCTCGCAGGGTATGTTCAGTTACTCTTCAGCATGGATCTTGGTCTTTTTTAGCTGTGCAGACATGCGTCAACGGGCGCAGTACTTACTACTAGCGTTACTGCTGCATTTTAAATAATGCTTCTCTTCTACTAAGTTCCACCTTAATTGTGCAATAACATCCTCAGTTACTAATTTGTGTACCTTAATAGTGTGCCCAGCCGCCCTCATGAATCTATGGAGTAATTATTTTCCTTTTGGAATACAAAGCGACTTATGAGGTTCCATTTTAATACTAAATTTCGTGTTTAAAGCTCTAAGACACCGAAAGTCATTCATTTCTTTTGAAATGTTAAGATGGTCACTGTGCGCTATATCCAATGTGATATATTTAGACTACGGCAAGAGAGAGCTCTTATATGATACTCAACTCAAAGCAAGATTTGTCCATTTTACCCGATTTCTTTCTGAGATGTCGATTTTAATGTTCTAGTAGTTAACACAGCCGTCATCTTGAATGCAAGTAGGGTCTGTTCTTTGCCTTGGCCATACAAGGCCACATATACGGTCCTACCTTGTCACTAATTTGGTAGAGATCCGATTATTAGTTCTTTCGTAATTCGATTTAAGCTTTGAATATTTGTGTCAGAGCCAGTTTTCTGGTTCCTTATTTCTTGTTGCCCATGAAGTTTTATACAAACAAGATGGACTGCCCATTGATTTCTGTAGTACCCTTATTTCAAGTTTCAACGAAATGTTTACTATTCTTTCAGTAACAGAGCAACACAAATATAGTAGTAGTAGTAGTAGTTTCATTTAAGAGCTAGACATTGTGGTCACTCCCGCCCCATGTATTTGGAAGTACGTAGAATTTATCTGATAACCTATGTTGTTGTGGTGTCTGTCTGTATAAGTGTGTGTGTAATTGAAATTGAGGTAAGGATTGGAATGGAGGCGACCGTGGCCGTAAGTTGGAAACCACGACAACCACTTCTAGGATGGCTGAGGTGGGAATCAAAACCCACTTCTTCTCAGTTCTGCCTCTCGAGGCTGAGTGTACCCCGTTCCAGCACTCAGATTATAATTAAATTTATTGACAGAGCCGGAAATTGAACTTAGACCTCCGGAGTGACAGCCAATAATCCTAGCTACTACATCACGAGTTGGTCAACAATAATATAATTATGGCAACCGATTTAATTAATGCTGACGGAAACGTAACGCTCTCAGACACAGAAGAATTTTGTGGTGCAGATATTAAATGTGTTAAGCAAGCTTTTACAATTTTCAGCATGAACTTGAAGTTATACAATTTTCAAATAATCGAACTTCTGCTTTGAACAGTTCTGAATATTTGGCGATAATCACAGCAGTTTATTGGGATTTCCACCCGAATAATGACATCATTCCAATTCTATTTATATTTTTAGGAAGGGCATGTTATATTTGATATTTTACTCCTTAAAGCAATAATAATCATCTCAGTCATCAAATTATATGCAGTGGTAGTTAAAGAACCAATTTTAGAGAGTGCTATGTGATAGATAACATTTTAAACAGTAGACTATTAGAGACCATCGTGTCCAGTCGAATACCACATTGTGGATACAAGAAATGTGAATTAACAGCATTTATTAATAGTTATTGGGAGCTCATAAATTACACAAGTACTTAAAAAGTTATATTCCAATAACACGTTATATTTTGAAATAATTTGAATTTATTTATTTATGATAAAATTGTTTAGCACCATTAATTTCATTTCAGTTTGCTTTAATTGTTATTAGGCCCATGTTTATTCTTGACGGATAGCTTTAACCAGGCATTTCCTTAGAATGGCTTTTTTTTTACAGACGAGGGGATATTGATTCCCGCAAAGAAGATGAGAAAGATGGCTAAAACTGTGCTGGTAGTGTCATCAAGGGTGCATATTGTCTACTACCGTCACCGACGTGTACGAAATCATCTTGGGAAAGAAAAGCGGCCAGCGAACGCAGAAATATGAGCGACCTGAAGAATGCTGCGTTGCACGCACCACAGCATCAGCTGCGCATTTATCATAAGGCCCTGTAGATACATTCTGCAAACACATGCAACACGCATTCTAGTTTTCAGGACATTATTTAAACCCCTCCCCCACAAAATGTGTTTATATAACCACGAAGCTCAAGCCGTGAAACTGTTATATATTTTAGTTTGTATGTTACTTTAAAAAAAGTAATTTATAATTTTAAATTTACTAATTAGATATTTAAATATTTGAGAATTGTAATTTATCCCAATAACTTGTCATGAGTGCTTTTACCATCGCTGTTTATTCTGGATATAGGACTCAGCTAGAAATTATAGCAAAGGTATTCTTGCGCGTCATAAAATCAGCTTGGCATGAATATGGAGAGCTTACTCAGGAATCTTGCTGTCCTGTGAAAATATACCTTCCCGTAAATAATATTGGAGAGCTACGTCACACATGCCCAGCAGTTTACACAAACGGTGATGAAGAGGATTGCAGATATCATAGTTAGCTGTTATAAGAAAAGTCTAGCACAAGGTGAATTAGAGAGAAAGTAAACTCATGGACCACAATAGCCTGGTGCAATTGGGATTGACACTGCAAGTCAAAGATAATTTATCATTCCAGTACCTCAAACAAGAATTAACTCTTTAGGCAGAGATAGAATCAAACTATGCTATGCTATCCAATACACTACAAGGCTTACTGTACACGGTTTCGATTGTCGATGACTGGTCACGGCTCATAAGTTTGATGGCTCAACATTGTTGGTTTGAACACCCTACAATTCGCGCTCCATTGCATCCCTTTCATCGCTTAGAATGCAGTGAAGACTTTGTTGAAGGTTTTTTGTACAAACGGGACGTAAATCATTCAGGATATGTGCATCACAGGGTTGGTGGTGTGCAGTTCTGATCATCTACGCCTACCAGGCAGTGGAAAAGTGGATTGGAATGTCTACAAACTAGGTCCAAGCAAGGTTTTGCTCTCTACCAGTACAGTTTGCTGATGTTCGTCTGGATTCCCTCGTAGGCAGCCAGTACGGGTGTGTGATGAGAGGAAAATTAGTAGGAAAGCATAAGTTTGTGAACACACGGGAGATTACATTTAGACCATTTACTTTCATTGTAGTGATGGACGATACAATGACCAGAGTGGCGAAAGTGATTGGCGAAATAAGGATGAAAGTAATGGCGTTTGCCGATGATTTGATGATCTGGGGAAACAAGGAGGAGGCAGTACAGGAGCAGTTGGATATATGGGAAGAAATAGTACATGGATATGGGATGAAGTTTAGCATAAGCAAAAGCGAGTGGATGATCACAACCAGGAAGAAGGAGAGAATCACAACGGGAATAACAATTGTTGGGGAAGAATTGAGGATAGTAAAGAGTTTGAAGTATCTGGGAAGCATGATACACGAAAATGGAAGAAACGACAGAGGAATAAATGAGTGGGGGAGGCAAGCAGAATTATTCAGGAAAAGTGTTAGGAGCCTGGTATGGAGTAAGGATGTCCCTCAAAACAGCAAAAGGGTTATATATAGGACGTACTACGTTCCAATCCTGACGTATGCCTCAGAGACCTGGGTTTTGAAAGGAAGGGAGCGAAGCAGATTATAGGCTAGTGAGATGAAGTTTCTTGAGAAGCAATATCGGAGTGACAAACGTGGACAGGTTAAGAAATGAGAAGATCAGAGAATTAGTCAAGGAGGGAGCATTACGGGATGGGATAGAGGAATTAAGGCTTAAATAGTATGGGCATGTTAAGCGAATGGATAGGAGGAGGATACCCAGGAAGATACATGAGATGAAAATAGCGGGGGAAAGACCAAGAGGAAGGCCAAGTTATATGTGGCTGAAGGGTGTGGAGGACGGCGTGCGAAAGAAAGAAGAAGACTGGACCAAGGTGGTGACGGAGAGATGCTGGGAAGACAGAAGACGATGGAGAGGCTTATGTTCCAAACAGACCCGGCCAGTGGCTGGAAACTGTTCGAGATGATGGTGACTTTCGTTGATACATAATTCAAAAGATTCATCCTGGTCAATTTACTACCAAGGCAGAGTGAGTTAATAGTTACCATTATGGTTTTAGTAAGCGATACGCATTTTACGAGTGCTGAGAGTAACTTGTTTGTATCGTTTGAATAGAGCAAATACAGACAAACCTGCGTATTGTTACTACTTGGGTTATTGCGCAAAATGATACACGTCTTCTGATGATAACTCTGTTGATGAATGTTCTGGCATTGCCAATTTGCTCCTATAAAAGATTACAAACAGTGAACGCACGACAAATACGTTGAGACGACACACGTGATTTGTTGAGGCCTGTAGAGCATTAGCGTTTCTAATGAAAAAAAAAAACAAACAGGCATGACATCTTACTTCTGATATGACAAGGATATGAAAGAATACCTCTGTTCCAAATCTTGGATAGCCTAACACACACAAAAAAAAAAAACAAAAAAAAAACCTCTCAGTAAAATTAATAAAACGCAACATGAATTTAAACAAGTAGTTCCTTGAAGAACTATACAGCCTATTTTCATATACCCTACTCATGTTAATTGCCTGTATCAACATACAAAATGTCAGTTTGATTGTGGTAATAGATTCGTAGATATTGTTCCGTGCCACCCCCTAGTGGCACTTTTGTTAACTGGATTACGGTGGGGGTACAAAGCACAACACCAATTACTGCTTAAAGAAATAATTAACTTTATTGTGGCCAGAAAATTACACTAATCAGCAAATACAAGCAATTAGGAGCCTTACTCCAGTTTCCTCAAGTCTCTTCCTTGAGCGCTCTTGGCCCTTCCACTTGTCAACAGATCACAGAAGTTAATCCGTCCTAATGAGTACGGTGGCCTTGACAGAAACTACCTGCTCCTCTCCTTTATGTTCACCGACCACAATTACTTACGATCACTTGCTGCAGGCTATTTCGCTGTCCACAAGCTGGAGAAACAATGTCACTGGATTTCGTAACTCGCACAGCACTTCGTCACCACACTTCTGTCGCACAAGATAATCGCTCGCACTAGCTCGTAAAACACAACAACAACCACTGCTTCACGGGTCACTCTTATATAGCAGGCCGGTGACTCAATAAATGCTTCTAGATCCATCCAGGGTCCACGGCTTCTCGAGGTTTCCATCGCTGGTCCGGTCACGAATATTCTGGACTATCCCTTTGTCTTAGTAGCCCTGTTGCATAAGGCGCGCGCAATACAGGAGGCAGGACACAGCCCAGCCCTGGGGCAGTTGTGACTCATGCGGCGAGTGATGACACAAACTCACAGCCGTAACACCACCCCCTTCCTAAAAAGGCTGATCGTCCCGATCAATCATTGGTCCGTCTGTGTCCCTCCGTAGGCTGCCAGGCGATCTCGATGCACGATCTTCATCTTCGCCTTCGGGCTCCGCTGGATCCTGTAGACGACATCGTTGATCCGTTTCACGACTCGGTACGGGCCCTCCCAGGACTTCTGCAGTTTGGGTGACAGGCCTTTCTTCCGTAATGGGTTGAAGAGCCAGACCAGGTCGTCCTCGTGGAATCCGCCGGCATCCGTCTGCTGGTCGTATCGGGTCTTCATTCGGTCGGTCTCGATCCGTAGTTTCCTCCTCGTGAACGCGTGTACGTCCTCCAGTTGGTCGACCAGTTCTTGACAATACTGGCTTACCGGGATCGGATCATTCCCAGGTCAGCCGAAGGCAAGATCGACAGGTAGACGGAGCTCCCTCCCAAACATGGCCCGGGCTGGTGTGCACCCGGTGGCTTCATGCACGGCGGCGCGGTAGGCCAGGAGAAATAGTGGAATATGTTTGTCCCAATCCCTCTGTTGCTCGCTGACGACAATTCGGAGATGGTTCTCGATGGTGCGATTGAATCGCTCTACCATCCCGTCGGACTGAGGGTGTAGCGGCGTTGTCCTTGTCTTCCGGATTACCAGCAGCTGGCATAGGTTCTGGAACACCTGCGACTCGAAGTTCCTCCCTTGGTCGGGTGCAGCTCCAGGGGTACTCCGTACCGGCTGACGAATTCCTTCACCAGGGTCTCTGCAATCGTCGCGACTTCTTGGTTAGGGAGCGCATACGCCTCCGGCCATTTGGTAAAGTAGTCGCTGACGACTAATATGTAGCGGTTCCCTGCCCCGCTTAACGGGAATGGCCCAGCAACATCGATGGCCACTCTCTCCATGGGGCCGCCCACGTTGTAGGTCTTCAGTGGACCCCGTCGTCTTCGTCCTGGGCCCTTGCTGGCTGCGCAATCGTGGCACCTCGCGCAGTGGTTCTCCACGTCTGTTCGGCATCCGATCCAGTAGAACCGCTCTCTCAGCTTCTCCAGGGTCTTCTTTATCCCTAGGTGTCCACCAGATGATCCTCCATGAACTTCCTTCAGGACTTCCTCCGTCATAGCCTTTGGAACGACGACTTGTTCCCGAGATGTCTTCCCATCGGTGCTCTCCCAGGCGCGGCAGATGAGGCCATCCCTTACAATCAGCGAGTCCCACTGTGCCCAGTAGGACTTAAACTTTGGGCTGCAGTCACTCACAATGTTCCACCCGGGTCTGGGGACACAGGCCCTCTTCCATTCGGCTATCAGTCCCAGGTCATCATTTTCTGCTTGTGCCCGCGTGAAAGATTCGCGGCTCCAGTTCCCCTGAAGTTCCACAGTAGTCCGTCGGCACTGTATCCCGGTGTTCTCCTCCCTTCGGGCACAGAAGGTGCAGTCTTCGGGGCACGGTCTTCGTGACAGGGCGTCGGCGTCAGAATGCAGTTGGCCTTTCCTGTGCTGAATCTCAAAGTTGTACTGTTGAAGCCTCTCTAACCACCGCGCGAGTTGACCCTCGGGCTGCTTGAAGTTCAGGAGCCACCGCAGGGATGCATGGTCGGTCCTGATGAGAAATTCTTGCCCGTACAGGTACTTGTGGAAGTGTTCAATGGTCTTCACGATGGCGAGCAGCTCCTTCCTGGTGAGGCAGTAGTTCCTTTCTGGTTTTGACAGGGCCTTGCTGAAGTAGGCCACTACTCTCTCCTCGCTATCCACTACTTGCGACAGGATTCCCCCTATGCCAAAGTCGCTGGCATCGGTATCGACGATGAACCTTGTTCCAGGTCTGGGGTAGGCCAGAATAGGTGCGATGCACAGAGCCTGCTTGAGTTGTTCGAAGGCACTGTGGCATTCTGCTGTCCACGCGAAGAGTTGGTCTTTCTCAGTCAGTCGATGTAAAGGTTTGGCGATGTCGGCGAATCCTCTCACGAAGCGACGGTAATAAGTGCAGAGTCCCAGGAAGCTTCGTAGTTGGGACTTGTCCTTCGGAACTGGCCACTCCCTCACAGCTGCGGTCTTCTCTGGGTCGGTGCGCACCCCTTCCTCGGAGACGATATGCCCAAGGTACTGGACCCGCTTCTGGAAGAGCTGACACTTCTTGGGGCTCAACTTCAGCTGGGCATCCCGTAGCTTCAACAAGATCTCCTTCAGGTTGCTGTAGTGCTCCTCGAAGCTCCTCCCCGAACGATGACGTCGTCTAGGTATACCAGGCAGGTCTTCCAGTGTAGTCCCCTCAGAATGGACTCCATTAGCCTTTCGAAGGTCGCAGGGGCGTTGCACAGACCGAATGGCATGACGGTGAACTGCCAGAGCCCGCTGCCCACAGAGTACGCCGTTTTCTCGCGGTCCTTAGGGTGGACCTCCACCTGCCAGTAGCCACTCTTCAAATTCAAGGTGGAGAACCACCTTGACCCTGATATGGTGTCCAGCGTGTCGTCGATCCGGGGTAGAGGGTAGCTGTCCTTCTTCGTGACGTCGTTCACCCGCCTGTAGTCCACTCAGAACCTGGTGGAACCGTCCTTCTTCTTCACAAGCACGACGGGAGAACTCCAAGGACTATGTGATGGCTCGATCACCCCTTGCTCCTTCATCTCTTCTACCATCCGGTCGACTTCGGCTTGCTTGGCGAGCGGGACACGTCGGAATGGGGCCCTAATCGGTGCGCTGTCCCCAACGTCAATTCTGTGCTGGACCAAGCTTGTCCTGCCGAAGTCTTTGCTCCCCACGGAGAAGACATCCTGGAATTCGCGTAGCAGGTCCTGAAGTTGGCGTGATTGCTCTTCGTCTAAATGGTCCTGGGATCCTTGGCACAGCTTCTGTAGTTCTTCTGGCAGGGCGCGTCTTCTTCGGTTGTCCGTCTGCAGGTGTCCGTCCGTCGTATCTGTGATGCGGCCAATCCAGGTAACGGGCTCGCAGACTCCTAGGTTGGTGTCCCGGTGAACCGTAATGTCGTAGTCGTTCAGGTTGGACAGGCGGACGTACGGCCGAGACGTCGTGTTGATGAGAGTCTTGGCAACTAGCAATCCTTTTGTCTGGATGTCCTCATATTTTGGCTCGATGACAGCCGCCACTCCCTCAGCAGTTCCGTCGACAATTACGGCAGCGCTGACCTCCGTCCTGGCGGGAACGATGACGTCTTCTCTCAGCCTTACTCGTCGTGCGGTGATGGACTCGTGCGCAGGTTGCAAAGCAAGTTCCTCACCTCCGAAGTGCAGAGTGTTGGTACTCAGATCCAAGATGATGTTGTTCTGGTCCAGGAAGTCCAGTCCAATGATCACTTCATTTGATACGTTGGCCACAAGCACTGGATGCTTTATCGCCCGTCGACCAATGACGAACTCCAGTGATGCTTCGCCATGTACCGGTGCGGTCTCTCCGGTCGCGGTTATTAGCTGGAGGTTCCTTTGTGTGGGTTGAACTCTCCACTTCGGGATCACGGTGGGGCTGACGATGGTCCTCGATGCTCCCGTGTCGATTAGCATGGGCCAGCTCTCTCCGTTGACGACTCCGTCGACCATCAGGCTGCTATTATCCCTCCGTAACTGCGTCACACGAACTTGGACTGCCGGGACTTGACGACTGCCCCAAGCCAACCTTTGCCCCCCTAGGCTGGCTGATACTTGCTTTCCTGGGCCGCGCGGTTTCCCTACGACTGACTGTCCCGACGGAAACCCTTGGCGGCGGCGATCACCGCAGTCCTTGCTCAGGTGGCCTCTCTTACGGCAGGTCCAGCAGGTCGGTAGTCCTCTTCCGGGCCGCCTCTCCGGATGTCCTTCGGCTACGTTTTTGCTGGTGGTACCGCGACTATCGAAGAAACGGCTTAGCGCCTCCATTAATTCGTCGGCCAAAGGCTTGGTCTCGTTGGTTTTACTGGTTCGTCGACGTCCACTTGACGCACCCGCGCGTGCATTCTGGATGCCTGTTTTGCCGTCTCGAACTCAAGTGCGTGGCTCAGCGCATCTGTCAGGGTCTTATTGCGCGCGAGTCGCAGTGCCTGTTGAGTGTCCGTGTCCCGTAGCCCGTCGGTGAAAGTCTGCGTCGCTATCTGCTCCAGAAAGTCGGCCGGCGCTGTTGGGTAGGCGAGCCTTACGAGGCGTGCGATGTCCATCTCGAACTCCTGCAGGGTTTCCGCGTTCTTTTGTACCCGGGTCCGGAGCTGCATCTGGTAGGCCTGCTGAAGATGGCTATCTCCATATCGGGACTCCATATGGGCGATCAGTGAAGCGTAGTCCTGGGATCCAGTCGGGATGGCCTGAAGGACGTTTAGGGCGTCACCTCTCAGCGCTACAATGAGAGCTGTAGTCTTTTCAGTGTTGTTCCAGTTATTTATGGAACAGGCCGCCTCGAACTGACGTAAGTAGGTGCTCCACGGGACCTATCCGTCGAAGGTTGGGGGCGTCACTCTGCTATGTCCCGTTCCTGACATTCCCGGTGTAACGGTGGACGGGCATTGGCGCAGCTCGCCAACTTCCTCTCGTAGAGCGTTGAATTCCTCTTTCACCCCCGTCAGTGGGCGTTGGCGCAGCTCGGCAACTTCCTTTTGTAAGGCGTTGAATTTCTCCTCCACCCCCATCAGCGAGCGTTGGCACAGCTTGGAAACTTCCACTTGTAAGGCGTTGAATTTCTCCTCCACCCCCATCAGCGGGCGTTGGCGCAGCTCGGCAACTTCCACTTGTAAGGCGTCGAACTTCTTTTCCACTGCCGTGACTTCCTCACGCAGACCCAGTTCTAATTTCTTCAGGTCCTGTGTCAACTTATTCTGACCGCCTTCCATCTTCTTCTGGCCGTCCTCTATCCTCTTCAGGTCCTCCGCTAGCTTCTTCTGGCCGTCTTCTAGTTTGGCAGTTAGGTCCTCGGCTAACTTCTTCTGTCCGTCCTCCATCTTCTTCTGGCCGTCCTCCATCTTCTTCAGGTCCTCCGCTAACTTATTTTGGTTGTCCTTCAGGTCCTCTGCTAACGTCTTCTGGCCGTCTTCTAGTTTGGCAGTTAGGTCCTCAGCTAACTTCTTCTGGCCGTCCTCCATCTTCTTCTGGCCGTCCTCCATCTTCTTCAGGTCCTCCGCTAACTTATTTTGACCGTCTTCCATCTTCTTCTGGCCGTCTTCTAATTTGGCAGTTTGCTCCTTGGTTAAATTCTTCTGGCCGTCCTCCATCTTGGTTTCCATGCCATTTAACTTTTCTAGCAATGCTGCCAATTTTTCCTCCATTTTAGTTGTTTGTCTTGTAAAGGGCATGCACTCACAGGAAAATTAGAGAAAATGACCTGCTCGGGTTTTGAAACCAGGACCGTCAGGTGTTGTGCTTGAGTTCGTAATCCGGCTTCTGACACCAGTTGTTCCGTGCCATCCCCTAGTGGCACTTTTGTGAACTGGATTACGGTGGGGGTACAAAGCACAACACCAATTACTTCTTAAAGAAATAATTAACTTTATTAAGGCCAGAAAATTACACTAATCAGCAAATACAAGCAATTAGGAGCCTTACTCCAGTTTCCTCAAGTCTCTTCCTTGAGCGCTCTTGGCCCTTCCACTTGTCAACAGATCACAGAAGTTAATCCGTCCTAATGAGTACGGTGGCCTTGACAGAAACTACCTGCTCCTCTCCTTTATGTTCACCGACCACAATTACTTACGATCACTTGCTGCAGGCTATTTCGCTGTCTACAAGCTGGAGAAACAATGTCACTGGATTTCGTAACTCGCACAGCACTTCGTCACCACACTTCTGTCGTACAAGATAATCGCTCGCACTAGCTCGTAAAACACAACAACAACCACTGCTTCACGGGTCACTCTGATAGAGCAGGCCGGTGACTCAATAAATGCTTCTAGATCCATCCAGGGTCCACGGCTTCTCGAGGTTTCCATCGCTGGTCCAGTCACGAATATTCTGGACTATCCCTTTGTCTTAGTAGCCCTGTTGCATAAGGCACGCGCAATACAGGAGGCAGGACACAGCCCAGCCCTGGGGCAGTTGTGACTCATGCGGCGAGTGATGACACAAACTCACAGCCGTAACAATATTGAGAACCGTCTAAATATTTCAGATGGTCACCAGGTTGGATTCTTATTTATGTACTATTACATGAAGATTATTGTGTACGTGTGGTATTCAAACTTCAATCCCATGATTAGAACACAAGAAGTAAAAACGAGATTTTAAAATTTCGCACAGCTGCCATCTTGTGGTTTTGAAAACAATTGAAATAAATTAGATGCCAGTGGATTAACATTTGTATAAGCATTTACCGTACAAAGTTTCACTGCACTCGGATGGTTAAATCGTGAGAAAAGTCTATAAAATGTTTCAACTTCGCATGGTCGCCATGTTCGTTTTGAACTTTACAGGTTTTGAAAGTTGCATAGACAAACTAGTAGTAGTTCCCGTTATCACCGTACAAAATTTCAGGGTGATATCAGTAGCCTAATAGTTTCGGAGTTATAGAATGCCAGTGAAATGTTTCGCACAGCCGCTATCTTAAGATTATGAAAACAATTGAACTTAATTAGATGCCAGTGCATTACAATGTGTATAAACATTTGCTGAACCAAGTTTCATTACGTTTGATTTGTTAAATTGCGATAAAAGTCTAATTAAATGTCTCAATTTCGCTTGGCCGCCATGTTGGCTTTGTAGATACTAGATTTTTGAAAGTGTCATAGGTGAACTTCTAGTAAAGCCCTTTATCACCATACAAAATTTCAGGGTGATATCGTTAAAAGGTTCGGAGATATTGAATGCTGGTGAAATATTTCGCACAGCCGCCATGTTTGATTGGTGAGACGAAATACAATTTGAAGGGCACGTTCGGGGTCTGCCCAAATGGTGCTATAACCTTCCCGAGTTTCATTGAAATTGCTCTAGCCGTTTAAAAGCCAAACACACACACACATACGCACACACGGACAAAAGGTGATCTCATAAGCATATTTTTTTTTTCATAAAATGAAAATAGGCTATAAATAAGTCACAGAACCTACAAATAATTTACCTATTGTTAAATCTTATAAGCAATTATCTTAACAGTCATAATGGCTGTTAATTATGCACTATCTTAATCTTATTCTCATTGATAAAGAGAGGCTATTGTAGACTTTAAATAAACTGATATGACAAGAATTGGGGACGAGGTCCACTCCTAAGTCGTATGCAGGGCTACACTATTGCTCTGGACACTCAAGAAGTCCAGCTCCCCAGACAGATTGATCGCTAACCCTCCTCACTGGCTACCTACACACGCCACACTACACACCATAGGCGCATTCGGCAACAATGCATGCAAGCCTTTCACTGTGAATTAACCCGAAAACCAGAAGACAAGACGTGGCAAACCAGTTTTGTGTGTAAAAATCATCAAATATAAGAGATATAAACAAGAAAACACGCAACGAACGTGTATCCAACTGGTATCCAGGTGATGTTCACGCAAGTTAGAGATAAGTGACGCCGGTTTCCTGGAAGAGGAAGAAACTAGTCCAAATACATGTCTGTCCCTTGATATGCGACACTTGTGGCGTTGTTGCCAGACAAAGTGATTGCATCAACATGGGGTTTTGGGAGAATAACTCCCCTTTTTGGGGTGGACACAAATCCACCTCGGACATCATTTCTGTACAACATACAAGCCATAAGACAAGGGTAAACACTTGTGCTTTTTTGTAAACCGTGCACATTTTATTATATGGTACGTTTCGTCGCTTTGTGACCTGGAGAATTGTATGTTCCTGGCTGCGTAGTCATACTGTACAATACTAGCGTATGATAACGGAACATTGGGAATAGTAAGAGACACAAGCACCTGACTGAGTTAATTTTCGGAGCGTGATGTTGGCATTTGAAGTAGGAATTTGACCACTCTAATTGTACCGAATCTTAATTCTTAATAAGAACAGAAGATAACAATGAATTCATGATTTTCAGCGAAGTAGTGTACCCATGTCAGTAATTTCCATGGAAAAACATGCTTCTGCCTCCAGCCAGCATCATTTCTCAGGCGTGTACCGTCCACCCACTGAGCAGATGCACATTTTCATCTGAGACTAAAAGGTATCAACTCTACAGTGATAAAGCGCAACTCTATTCTAAAGACTTTAATTCAGTTCAAAATCATGGCTTCAAACACATAAAAAAACAATCCCAACAATATCATACAAAACAAAGCAAAATTACTCCTACAATCCACTAATTATTCACACTTTATCCTTTCAAATCCAGATGATTATTCGTACATTTACCCTGAGATTAACATCAAAATTCATCTCAAGTGCTCTGATGCACATGTAATTTACATAAAAACTGTACTTATAATCTTATGTCACCTGTTGTGACCTCTTTCATTTCACAAGCTTAATTGTTTACTCTCGACATCTTAATTTACATTATGTGTGCCTTTGTGTTATGTTTCTCTCTTCCCACCAAAATGCTTTACCATGCATTAGCCAATTTATGGGTTACACAAATTTACTTGCAACTCCACAATTCTATGTAATTATACCCGATCTGGAGTACTACAGTCCCCTCTTCTACAGTTCCACTGTATGCCGTTGTGATTTCAATTTCAAAATTTCCGTTCCCGCTGTGTCGGATGGTATTATTACGCTACCCTTGCGCTGGCATAGCCTATGGCATCAAGTGTCGATCGTCATAACAAAGTGACAGTGCCAGTATAAAATGCAACTTCCAACAATTCGTAAGTTTGCTAAATATTAAATCATCAGGCTGATCTTTAATTATCAATGTGTTTCAAACCACACAATTACATTATACAATACAACAATGACTCTTTTTATTACAAGCAGGGTTTCAAAGTCTGTCCCTCTTAAATGTCAACCTTCACGGGTCGTTTAACGTCTCCCCCTGGGTTCTTCCTGCATAATAGGCTGAGGCGGACGGTAACGAAACACTCGTTCCGTCCTCTACTAGCTCCGTCTCACTTTCCCTTCTCTCTTTACCTCCAAGCAGTAACTTGTAACTTTAAATACAATAGTGTAGTCTCAATGACCCACATATCCCATATGATTTAAACTGAATGGTATTCAATTTAGGTTATGGGCGAGTTTAAACATTTATTCCTAATCTTAGGATATTAATAACTGGCCTCCATAGGTCCATTTCATTATATGAAGGAACGAGATTCATCAAACACTGGTCCAACTGGCTAGCCGGTATCTTTTTAAATGCTACGGTCAGGCACATGCTGCCGCCAATTAGATTCGCTTCCCATGAGCTGAATCAATTCAATAACTAGTTTTCGGTCGATCAGGTATCATTCAGAGGTTTCCATTGTTGTCCTCCCATACACCACAGGATTCGAACCCGGAACATTCCATATCCATCCTAAGAGTTAGGGTACATCACTAAATACACTCTGGCAAATAATAAATATCTCTGTAAGCCCTAGGCTATACGAGATATCACACGTCGAATAGATTACCTGGCTTCCGTGACAATTGTGCTATGATCTCGACCGTTAATTAGTTAGATAAATCTATCAATTACTCTACGGGCTTATTCATAAGATGCAAATTCAATTCACTATTAAACTCTTCCATTCCCTAGATTCTTGCATATTTTATTCCCATTTTCATGATATTAACTTGCTTTTCTTAGTCCTTCATGTGTAATATTACTGCTTGGATAGATAAATATTCCAATGAGCATATATTTTTTCTTACAACCATTTTTCCCTGATTTGTATTCATTTATTCATTATTATTATTATTATTATTATTATTATTATTATTATTATTATTACTGACATGAATTACCATAACCCGACACAACGTAACCCTTTTAATAACCGAACATCCGTGTTCGTTACGTTAAGTTTTTATATAACTGATTTGCCATTTTTCAATAGTGGTAACGATTTATCCACTCAATGATGTGCCAAAAACATCTCAACTTTACTAAAATCAACACAACAATACTACCTTGAGGTTCTCCCTCCTAAAATTGACTCTTATTGGCATATTTTATAATTTTGAAATCACACAACACACAGTGGACTACAACTGCTACAAAATCATAGTTTTTGGGTACTTACATCGGCTAGTCAGGTGGCTCCAACCACTCATTTCTTCCAGTAATGCCTGCCATTTGCATAATTAGCAAGGCATTCTTACACTGATAACACACATTTTATACAACCGTGGCCTCACAAGACACACGGCACTTTTCATTTCCATATTGAAGCTATTGCTTCCTTATACACATAACACTTTATAGCACTTGTTACAATATTAATTTTAAAGATATTTAACAGATCATCACTACACTCACACGCCACTATTTACATTTCTTACTGGCTGAATTTTCCTGGCAAGATATCAGAACTGCAGGCGTTGAATGACTCCTCCTCGCTGCTATCCGTATCCTGATTGAAAGTCTCGATTATCTGCCTACGGATTCCTATCGATTCACCCAACTGTCTATCAATCTCTATCCTTCGATGAACTTCCTGCTATCGCATAAATATGCTAGCATATCGTCCTGAGCGTTACTTATATTGGTATTCTTATGAAATTTCACCCATCGCATAATAAAGTTTATCTCTGCGCAGTCCGGCATACTAAGATATGTATAACCAATAGTTTACATACTGCGCTCAACCATTTTTACATCGTACTGGTACAAATTATCACTCTCAATCGTCCTACTTTTTCTATTACACGGTACATTTCCTACGTGCACAGAAACAATCGCTCGTAATGCCGACTATACAAATATGGTGCGACTATACTTAATAAATGGTATTAATAAATGTTTTACTGCGCGGCTCTTCATGTTGAAGTCCGAGCATCCCTTCTCGACTTCGGTAACGCGCACTTCGCATTAAACTGCGGTTCAACTGATTACACTACTCGTTATTACTTCATGACTTAATGCATGATTATATATTGCTGCACTTAGAATGTTAAAGTCCGCGCCTTTCTTCTCTGGGCTAGAGTGACGTGTTCTCCGCTCTCAAGTATGGTTCGACTGACCTCCTCTGTCATGGGTCCATCCCTTATATCCGTTTGAAGAGAAAAAGTAGACCGAGAATTTCGTTGCAGCGTCATATTCTCTCACAGTATGATTCTGGTCTTGAAATAACGTTTATATGGTTCCTTTTTCCTCGCTGGTCACATATCTGTATGCGTGCTTGAGGATCGATCGGCCAATTAATTAATATTAATTGCCTTTGCCATGGCGTGGGCACGCCGCGTCCTCTAAAAACCCCCGACAGCACGGTTATATCTATCCGCTAACTCACAAATACTGTGTTACTGCGCGTTCCATCAAATATGCCTCGATTTCAATGTTTAATGGCTTGATAATTAGCCTCCCGGCTAAACATTCACAAAGGTGAAAACCTCATGTCACTGCGTTGCTCCAATCACGAGTAATCATTAAATTACACTGGTATCTTCCCACTCCACCAGCCTTTTCATTCTGAAACGGGGAATAACTTGGCAATTATTTTTCCTCCTGACCTGCTCCAGACGACTTAAGTAGGTCACAAAGAGTGACAAGGCTCGAAGAATCTCCTCCCCCTTTTCTAGGGTCATTAGACAAACGTCAAGCGCTCCAACTTCTGTGCTCAAGTCCAGAATAGTATGCTCCATACAGCCCAATAATGCCGTATTCTACTAATATTCCCTGCATTATATTAATAAATAATGTCAGCTTTAGTTCATATCACAACAGTGATTTTGTATGTATATTCTCTAGGGGTTTTTATAACTTAAACTCCCTCAGAAGATCTCGTGTTCGTTCCTTGCCGGAACCTTTATTCTGAGTTCAGTTTATCTCTGAGATCCACGTTCGACACCAGTCAGCCTAACCCCGTTGGGTTCATATTCCTCTTGCAAAACTTATAGAAGTCAATTGCAAGTGACCTTCTGTAAGTCACCGGCTGACTGTCTCAACCGTCTGTGTTTACTCTAGGCGGTCCTTCACCTCGTCTGCCTACGGGTGAGTCTGTCTGCCTCCCCCTTCCACTCTGAGCTCTGCCTTTAGACATGCATTCTCTCGGCGGAAGGTTTCATTCAATGCTTCAACCTCCCTAGCGGCTTCGACCATGTCTTTGTAAAGCAGTTGCAGACACTGGCATTCTGGCTGTCCGCTCCCTTCACTGAGCAAGCTGCTTGTCTCTCTGTCCGTCCCGCTGCGCGAACCTTCAGGCCTGACTGCCTGGCCGACTTTGCTGTCCACGTTCACTTGTGTGTGTGCTGCTATTACTTCACATTGTTCAACAAATTCCTCTGGTGAATAATAAATTTTGAGGTTGGCCGCATTCATAACGACCTCGTTCCCCTGTTTCTAAATGCCTTATCCTATATGCATTATTCTGTAGGTCTCTTATCACCTCGAACGGGCCGTGATATCCGAAAATGAACTTTTTATACTTCCGTGCTTCTGGATCTGAACTGGCGGGCTTCCTGACTAACACTTTTTCTCCAATGAGAAGCGGTCTGTGATATCGCTTCGCACGATTTCTTCTCTGGCGTCTCTCAGCCTGTGCTTGGAGATATTCGAAGGTTCGCTGGATCCTCAATTCTCGTCCTGGCTGTGCGTCTACAGGTACTGGAATAACACCAGTCCATGGCCTCTCCGGTCTCTGATCCAAATGTAGAGTCACGGGCACCTGACCTGTCGCCTCATGCACAGTATTATTTATGCAGTATTCTATTACATCCAAGAAATCGATCCATTTCCAGTTCTCTTCAGAGCAGTAAATTTTCATATATTTCTGTATCTCTCTCATAACGCGTTCAACTGGGCTTGCCTCAGGATGGCGAATGGTAGATAGAATCTGCCTGATTCCTAAATTTTCCAATTCCCGACGAAATTCTGCGCTAGTAAAACAACTTCCGTGGTCCGAGGGTAAGTTATCCGGCGTTCCAAGAATCGAAATAACTCTCTCTTTCAAGCGTTTTAATACCTGCTTTGAGCTGGTCTTCTGTATGGGGCATAATACCACCATTTTTGAGAATACATCCATGACTACAAAAATATGTCTATTGGCTCTACGTGCTCTAGGCAGTGGTCCAAAGTTGTCTACACTCATTAGCTGCCTTGGCTTCTCTGGTAACAACGGAATGCGTCGTTGTCTCATTAAAAAGGGATTTGGCTTTACCCTTTGGCAGAAATCGCATGTCCTAATAGCATTTCTCACAGTTTCTCTTAACTTCGGCCAAGTGAATGCTTCTTTCAGTAGAGCAGTTATTTTGTCTATACCGGGATGTCTAAACGCTCTGTGTGCTAGCCACACCAATCTCCTCTGCAAAGATGCAGGAATAACAATTCTTTGACGGGTATGTTCGACATCATCCCACTTGTGCAATATCTGATTGTACCATACATAGTCTGTTGATTTTGCCTCTGCCTCTCTGTATATCGCAGTTCCCCTTGCTAAGCGTCCCTCGAAGTAATCAATCATCATTTTCAACCACGGATCTTCACGTTGTAGGTTGGTAAGATTCTTCAAGTCATCTAAGGTCTTCTGATCTCGATTTTCAATCTGGACAGCTAGAGTTTCCTCTTCTCTTGGATATCGGCTTAATATGTGCGGTATTACGTTCTCTTTCCCAGGACAATATTCTATTTCCACATTGAACTGTTGAATATACAGGGACCATCTTGTCAACCTCTGGCTAGACAAGTCCGTCTTTAACAAAAATGTTAAAGCTTTATGGTATGTTCTAAGTACGATTTGAAAGCCATAGATGAGTTTGCGCCAGTACTGCAATGCGTACAGAATTGCGAGCAACTCTATCTCTGTGATCGTGTAATTTTTCTCATGGGCCTTCAATCTCCTACTTATAAAGGCAATAAAAACTTTATTCTCGGGCTTCTCAACATTTTCTTGGAACTGCATCGCTCCTATCCCAACAAGTGATGCATCCGTCTGTATTATGAATTTCTGGGTATAATCAGGGTATCCCAGCTTCACGTATTCCAAAAGCATTTGCTTTGACCTCACGAATGCTTCATGACATTGCTCCGTCCAATTCCACCTGCCGCCTTTCTTCAATAGATCTTGCAGGGGTGCCACAGTAGTAGTATAGTTTGGGCAGTGGTTCGAGAAGAATCCAATTACTCCCAAATACTGTCGGACGTGCTTTACTTTCGTGGGCCGAGGAAAATTTCGAATTACCTCTAATTTTTCCGGGTTTGGCTTAACTCCATTTTCATCAAAAACGTGCCCTAAGAATTTAACTTCCCTCTGACAGAAGTGCGATTTCTTGATATTAACCTTAAAATTAGCTTCTCGAAGGTTATCCAGCAACTTCTTCAGGTCTCTCATGTGCTCCTCCAGAGATTCTGATGTGAGTAAAATGTCGTCTACGTATCTGATGGTACTCTCTTTAACATGATCTGATAGATTGCGATCTAACGCCCTTATCAGAGCTGAACCAGCTGTTTTCAAACCAAAAGGTAATCTTAAAACGTATATGTATGTTGATCAAACATAAATCCTGTCAACAGACTAGTTTTCTTCTCCAATTCAAGATGGTGAAAGCTCGATGTGATATCTAAATTTGTAAATATGGTCTTCCCTTTAAACTTTCTGAGGATTTCTTTAATAGGTGGCACTTGGTCAAATTCTGGTATTACATTCATATTTAAGTGTCTCAGATCCAGGCATACTCTGACAGTCCCGTCTGTCTTAGGTACGATTACCACTGGGCTTACATAAGGCGTAGGTGTTTTCTCAATAACACCGGCCTCCAACATCTCCTGAATTGCTTCTTTGACCTTAGCATAATGCTTTTCGGCTATAGGGTAGGGTTTCTGCCTAAATGGTGTCCAGTCGCTAACTTGGAAAGCATAAGTGAAGTTCTTTATACGACCAGGTCTCGAGTCAAAGACTTCCTTCTGTTCCAATAATAATTTCTTTAAATTTTCTTTATCTCTTGGACCAATTTTTGCTTCTTCTAGTTTTTCCGAAATATGTTCTTCCAGTTCGGGCTCCAGATCTTTCTCCATGTCTGCGGCTAGTGTTTTCAGTTCATCTTCTAACTGCTCAATAGCTAACACTTCTTCCTCAGCCACGTCTCTGTATGTATGCCATACTTGTTCATCTGTCCCTGGTTCATTCTGTTTGAGTGAGACCTCTAAGCCTTCAGCTTCCTCGTTCACACGGAACATAACTCTGTCCTGTGATAGGTCTATTACCACTCTGTATTCCCTTATAAACTCTGCCCCAATAATAAGGTTAAATGGCAATTTGTTTACTAGTAGAAAACTCTGTGAAAAAATAGAGCCTCCTATCTGTAAATCTAGAAATACCTGATACTTGCATATCATCGTTCTGTCTGGAATGACACCTTTTATTTTGACACTTGAGATAGGTATTTTCAAAACATTTTCTCTCTGCGCTATCTCATTATACAAAGCTTGTGTCATAAGACGCACCGTTGAACCCGTGTCTAACAGACTTCTTATCTCCAACCCTGCCACTCTTACTAATATAATGGGCAATTCCCTTTTGATCATGACCTGTGATCCACCTGTATCCTCGATTAATTCTTCTGGTTTGGCTATCCAATTAATGATTTTGACCGCCTTCCATCCATCATTCTCAAATTCTTCTAATTTTGGAGTTTTTTTTCTACAGCGCCAGTCCCCTTAGAGTTTCTTCTCTCCTGTTCATTGCGCTGTAACTCCAAGCTTTTGGCTCCGTCTCCATATCTGTCTGGTGACGTCCTATTTTGCATAGCTTCTTGCCAGCGGACTTGTTGCTTCTGGGGTCTTCTCCCCTTCCATTGAGGTATTGCAATGAAGCGTGATAACGTTCCTCTACCTCGTCATCAAAGTTCCGTCTTCTTTCCTGGGGTCTCCAATTCCTCTTGTTGCACTCTTGGCCATTGTTACCTCCATTATTTTGGTACGGTCTACCCCTTGTATTCTGTTGATTCCAAGAATTTCGGCCTCCTCTTCCTCTACCAGCATTCTCTTTGTACTTCGGCTGCCATCTTCTGGGTTCATGTTCCCATTGACGTCCGTTGGAATCTAACGTTTCAGTGCTAGTAGCTTTATTATTCTTCGGAGCTTGGTACTGGTCAGTCTGCGTGTTGGTCACGTGTACCTGTTCCACGGTTCGATTCTGACGCATAGTATTGTATGTCGTGAGGTCTAGTTGTCTAAGAACTGCCTCCATTTCCATAGCGGTTTTTGCATTTGCCGAAATCAACAGCCTTTGGATTTCATAAGGAAGCTGCTTGGCAATAGCAATACATAGCTCCAGCTCGCTAGGCTTTTGGTCAAGTTCCTTGAACCGACACATTTGAGATATGAAAAATTCTGCGTACTTCGTTGGATTGTTGGTGCTGTATCTTTTTGAATACAAATCCAATCGTAAATTCTGTTGGGTCATGGGATCCCAGTATCGCTTCAAAACTGCTTCCCGGAACTCCTCAACAGTATCGAAGGTATAACGGAAACTGCGAAACCGTAACGCACATTCTCCCTCCGTTAATTTCTCTGTGGCTCGTAGCCTGCGCTCTTGTGGTATCCGCGCATCGTTTAAATATTCAGACACTTCTTTCAACCAATACTTCGGTGTCATGTTACAATGGCTACCTGAAAATTTTCTTGGTTTCTCTTCGCTTGCTCTAATTACGTTTATAACTTGGGTGTGCATAGCATTTTTGTGCGGCGTAGAGGCTGCAACCGGTGCACCTGGCGTCATATAAGTACTTTCGCCTGGGCCTGTAGCATTCCTTATTATAGGTTGGGTTTCTAAATCTGCCCACCTGGTTTTCCTCATATCTTCCACGCTGCCTTCACTTGACTTAGGATCTTTCATTAGGGTTTCCTCCTGTGCGATTATCCTAGTCTCCGTTTGATTGTGGCGCATTTCTGCTCTTTCCAATCGAGTAATTACCTCCTTTTCTATTCTGCTATGCCTATCTCTATTTTCTTCTGCCACTTGAAATATTTTCTTCCTATCTTCCTTCAGGCTTTGCTTGATATGGGAAATTTCATCCTCTACATCTTCCTTTATTTGAGCAAGGGTCTTGTCGCTTGCCTCTGTCTTTTGGCCTTCTCTCATTTCGAGTTCTTCTCTCAAAGCTTTAATATCCTCTTGGATATGTCCATTGACCTTTGATATTTCATTCCGGACCTTAACGATTTCACCTCGGTTTTCCTCTTGCCTTTTGTTAACGATAACAATGTCGCTTTGAATTTGGTCCAGTTCTTGATGAACTTTGCTCATCTGACCCTTTATGTTTCCTACCAGCTCTTTACTTTCGTTAGCGATAGCCTTAATCTCTCCTATTTCCTGACATTGATCTAATATGTTCTGATCCTGCTTCTTTAGACCACCGTTAATCGCTCTAGCATAACTTTTCAACTTCTCGTCCCATTTACTGTCGTTTTCTTCTAATCTCTGATCTACCGTTCTAGTAAATTCTGAAAACTGTTTCGCTTGGCGTTCGAGATTCGCCTCATTTTGGATTTGAATATCCTTAATGTCATTAGACAGCGCATCTAACCTACTGTTCGTTTCATCCTGCGCGTGCTTACATGCCTGTAAATTACTTTCAAGTTTGGCTTCTAATGCCTCGAAACGCTTATCTGTCTTAACCTGCATTTCTGATATAATGCTTACATCGGTTTCTGTTACCTCAGTCTTAATTGTTTCTTGCATTTGACCTAGCTTATCATTTATTTCTGCCTTATTTGCATCCAATCGTTTGTTTATTTCAACCTGATTAGCATTAATTGCCAGCTGATTAGCATCTAAACGGTTACTCAATTCAATCTGGTTATTATTCATTGCAACCTAATTTGCATTAATTGCCTCCTGATTGGCATCTAAACGAGTGTTTATTTCATCCCGGAAAGCCTTGGCTTCCAGCTTATTCTGTTCATTAACATTGTCAATATGCAGTTTTAACTCTGCAATCCCCTGCAAAATTCCCTCCGTACCAGCCATTCTTACAACACTACACTTTGAGATATAGGCAGGCTTCCTGGAAACATGTGTGGATTCGTTTTGAAGAGAGATACAAGACACTGTACACATATTGTAAGATTGTACTTAAACTTTGGATTTTCGGATAAATTGTGGATTGGGTGCGTAGCGCTCATACGCTTGTGTTATTCTCTTCTCAATAGAGAGATTCTGCGTTACTTCAAAAGCCTACTGAACTCAAAAATCACTCAAACACAGTTTGAGGCCAAAAAAAAAAATATATGGTTTTCCCCATGAAATACCATAAAAATCTATGTGGTTTCCCTAAATCCCATAAGCTCCACAAACCTGGGCGCCATGATAAATACGTAGTAGTAGGTCATGCTTTTCCCCACGTTGGGCGCCATGATAAATAAAATACACTTCTGCGCCTATGGTGACCTGTATTTTAAACTGGCCCACATATCAGCGTCATGATAAATAAGAAAGAACACATGCCATGATAAATAAATGGATAGACCATGCTTTACAAATGAAGGTCAGGTCTTGCAATGCCAAGATATACATATTGCACTAATGGGGCGTTTCCACGATAGAACAATACCGCCCCATGTTACCTGGATCATGGTAAGTAGAAGGTGTTTATCAAAATTTATATTATTTGTATCGGAGCTTAGCTAAGGTTAGGTGCGGTCATTCCCCTAATTCATTTTATTCGTTAATTTAATAGAGTTGTTTACAATAGATCTTGACCGACTTAAGTTGTACCTATAGCTCAAATCACTGTACAGGACATCAATCTCCATGTACCCATGTGAGTAATTTCCATGGAAAAACATGCATCTGCCTCCAGACAGCATCAGTTCTCAGGCGTGTACCGTCCACCCACTGAGCAGTTGCACATTTGGATCTGAGACTAAAAGGTATCAACTCTACAATGATAAAGCACAACTCTATTCTAAAGATTATAATTCAGTTCAAAATCATGGCTTCAAACACATAAAAACACAATCCCAACAATATCATACAAAACAAAGCAAAATTACTCCTACAATCCACTAATTATTCACACCTTATCCTTTCAAATCCAGATGATCATTCATACATTTACCCTGAGATTAACATCAAAATTCATCTCAAGTGCTCTGATGCACATGTAATTTACATAAAAACTGTACTTATAATCTTATGTCACCTGTTGTGACCTCTTTCATTTCACAAGCTTAATTGTTTACTCTCGACATCTTAATTTACATTATGTGTGCCTTTGTGTTATGTTTCTCTCTTCCCACCAAAATGCTTTACCATGCATTAGCCAATTTATGGGTTACACAAATTTACTTGCAACTCCACAATTCTATGTAATTATACCCGATCTGGAGTACTACAGTCCCCTCTTCTACAGTTCCACTGTATGCCGTTGTGATTTCAATTTCAAAATTTCCGTTCCCGCTGTGTCGGATGGTATTATTACGCTACCCTTGCGCGGGCATAGCCTATGGTATCAAGTGTCGATCGTCATAACTAAGTGACAGTGTCAGTATAAAATGCAACTTCCAACAATTCGTAAGTTTGCTAAATATTAAATCATCAGGCTGATCTTTAATTATCAATGTGTTTCAAACCACACAATTACATTATACAATACAACAATGACTCTTTTTATTACAAGCAGGATTTCAAAGTCTGTCCCTCTTAAATGTCAACCTTCACGGGTCGTTTAACGTCTATCCCCTGGGTTCTTCCTGCGTAATAGGCTGAGGCGGGCGGTAACGAAACACCCGTTCCGTCCTCTACTAGCTCCGTCTCACTTTTCCTTCTCTCTTTACCTCTTGTAACTTTAAATACAATAGTGTAGTCTCAATGACCAACATATCCCATATGATTTAAACTGAATGGTATGCAATTTAGGTTATGGGCGAGTTTAAACATTAACTGGCCTCCATAGGTCCATTTCATTAAGTGAAGGAACGAGATTCATCAAACACTGGTCCAACTGGCTAGCCGGTATCTTTTTAAATGCTACGGTCAGGCACATGCTGCCGCCAATTAGATTCGCTTCCCATGAGCTGAATCATTTCTATAACTAGTTCTCGGTCGATCAGGTATCATGCAGAGGTTTCCATTGTTGTCCTCCCATACACCACAGGATTCGAACCCGGAACATTCCATATCCATCCTCAGAGTTAGGGTACATCACTAAATACACTCTGGCAAATAATAAATATCTCTGTACGCCCTAGGCTATACGAGATATCACACGTCGAATAGATTACCTGGCTTCCGTGACAATTGTGCTATGATCTCGTCCTTTAATTAGTAAGATAAATCTATCAATTACTCTACGAGCTTATTCATAAGCTGCAAATTCAATTCACTATTAAACTCTTCCATTCCCTAGATTCTTGCATATTTTATTCCCATTTTCATGATATTAACTTGCTTTTCTTAGTCCTTCATGTATAATATTACTGCTTGGATAGATAAATATTCCAATGAGCCTTTTTTTTCTTACAACCATTTTCCCCAGATTTGTATTAATTTATTCATTTTTATTATTATTATTATTATTATTATTATTACTGACATGAATTACCATAACCCGACATAACGTAACCCTTTTAATAACCGAACATCCATGTTCGTTACGTTAAGTTTTTATATAACTGATTTGCCATTTTACAATAGTGGTAACGATTTATCCACTCAATGATGTGCCAAAAACATCTCAACTTTACTAAAATCAACACAACAATACTACCTTGAGGTTCTCCCTCCTAAAATTGACTCTTATTGGCATATTTTATAATTTTGAAATCACACAACACACAGTGGACTACAACTGCTACAAAATCATGGTTTTTGGGTACTTACATCAGCTAGTCAGGTGGCTCCAACCACTCATTTCTTCCAGTAATGCCTGCCATTTGCATAATTAGCAAGGCATTCTTACACTGATAACACACATTTTATACAACCTTGGCCTCACAAGACACACGGCACTTTTCCTTTCCATATTGAAGCTATTGCTTCCTTATACACATAACACTTTATAGCACTTGTTACAATATTAATTTTAAAGATATTTAACAGATCATCACTACACTCACACGTCACTATTTACATTTCTTACTGGCTGAATTTTCCTGGCAAGATATCAGAACTGCAGGCGTTGAATGACTCCTCCTCGCTGCTATCCGTATCCTGATTGAAAGTCTCGATTATCTGCCTACGGATTCCTATCGATTCACCCAACTGTCTATCAATCTCTATCCTTCGATGAACTTCGTGCTATCGCATAAATATGCTAGCATATCGTCCTGAGCGTTACTTATATTGGTATTCTTATGAAATTTCACCCATCGCATAACAAAGTTTAACTCTGCGCAGTCCGGCATACTAAGATATGTATAACCAATAGTTTACATACTGCGCTCAACCATTTTTACATCGTACTGGTACAAATTATCACTCTCAATCGTCCTACTTTTTATATTACACGGTACATTTCCTACGTGCACAGAAACAATCGCTCGTAATGCCGACTATACAAATATGGTGCGACTATACTTAATAAATGGTATTAATAAATGTTTTACTGCGCGGCTCTTCATGTTGAAGTCCGAGCATCCCTTCTCGATTTCGGTAACGCGCACTTCGCATTAAACTGCGGTTCAACTGATTACACTACTCGGTATTACTTCATGACTTAATGCATGATTATATGTTGCTGCACTTAGAATGTTAAAGTCCGCGCCTTTCTTCTCTGGGCTAGAGTGACGTGTTCTCCGCTCTCAAGTATGGTTCGACTGACCTCCTCTGACATGGGTCCATCCCTTATATCCGTTTGAAGAGAAAAAGTAGACCGAGAATTCCGCTGCAGCGTCATATTCTCTCACAGTATGATTCTGGTCTTGAAATAACGTTTATATGGTTCCTTTTTCCTCGCTGGTCACATACCTGTATGCGTGCTTGAGGATCGATCGGCCAATTAATTAATATTAATTGCCTTTGCCATGGCGTGGGCACGCCGCGTCCTCTAAAAACCCCCGACAGCATGGTTATATCTATCCGCTAACTCACAAATACTGTGTTACTGCTCGTTCCATCAAATATGCCTCGATTTCAATGTTTAATGGCTTGATAATTAGCCTCCCGGCTAATCATTCACATAGGTGAAAACCTCATGTCACTGCGTTGCTCCAATCACGAGTAATCATTAAATTACGCTGGTATCTTCCCACTCCACCAGCCTTTCCATTCTGAAACGGGGAATAACTTGGCAATTATTTTTCCTCCTGACCTGCTCCAGACGACTTAAGTAGGTCACAAAGAGTGACAAGGCTCGAAGAATCTCCTCCTCCTTTTCTAGGGTCATTAGACAAACGTCAAGCGCTCCAACTTCTGTGCTCAAGTCCAGAATAGTATGCTCCATACAGCCCAATAATGCCGTATTCTACTAATATTCCCTGCATTATATTAATAAATAATGTCAGCTTTAGTTCATATCACAACAGTGATATAGTATGTATATTCTCTAGGGGTTTTTATAACTTAAACTCCCTCAGAAGATCTCGTGTTCGTTCCTTGCCGGAACCTTTATTCTGAGCTCAACTTATCTCTGAGATCCACGTTCGACACCAGTCAGCCTAACCCCATTGGGTTCAGTACACTGCGTGTTTATACAGAATATAGCCTATTCTTATTGACATGGCTTTAATATCGTGTCCAGTTTCATGAAGCTATATACATGTAAAATGAATTCTGACACGATTGATGAAATGAATGAATTTCGTTACTTCTAAATTCCCTCAAACTTCGGTTGTTGTTGTTGTTGTTGTTGTTGTTGTTAGAGTAGTGTACTTAAGCATCTGCTGGTAGGGTGGCTTGGTTGCCTGAGGTACTTGCCTCTTGAGCCCCTGGTTGTAGTATCGAACCCCAGTTTTATCAGTTCTCAATTAAGGCTGACGTTTGCAAAATCACAGCATTCAAAAATAGCATCGGCCCAATAAATTCAGCATTACCTATTCGTGGTAATTTACCTAAACATAATAATTATAATTATTACGATCAAGGATTGGGAAATGTGGTCCAGTACCGGTACTTTCAATGAGACACTATTCCCACTGGGATCAATATTGGGTTTCATACCTGGGATCTCCAAACGTTAATGCTCCTGTGTGCCTTAAGTCCCTAGGCTACGGAGGGAGTGATGGAATAGCGGTCTGGCAACTTGCTCTAACCAAGGTACGGTACGCCTACATGCATACGAGATTTTCAATGAGAAAAATAAGATGCAGTTGTTCGGATTCCATATATAAGCAAGTTTTCTCGATTTATGAAAGGCCCACTAAAATACAAGCACGCTTGTTAACTGTTATACTCACACAAGAAGGAACCAACTCCGTACAGGCCATGGAGGTCCCGGCAGCAGTGGAAGGTAGAGGCTTCCACACTTCGTGAAACCGACAGGAGATAGGATGGAGATTTCAGCTCCTAACCCAGGAAGTTCCCTGGTACTCATTTCTGTTTTAGACTGAGTGAATCCTGGGGCCATTTGCGGTTCTGAAAGTAGTAGTTTTGTTTCTAATTTAACACACTCCAATTCACTTGGAAGCCCAAAGCCTGTAGACACTGTGCTACGCTGTCCTGTAGCTGTTATAAGGGTCAGTTTATTTTCTTATTAAGTCCTGTTCCCTGCTCTTTGAATAATATTGCCGCAACATTTGCTATAGTTCTTCTGGATGGGTTTTCAGGTTCATAGTCCATGCATAACGCGTTTTCATGTCATCCGACACTTCATCTCCAATTGCGGTTGGCATTATCAAACATTTGTTCTGATAGTTAAAAGTTGCGCTGTCTGAGATTTATATTGGAATGATCTTGAAAACACCATGAAACATGAGCGATTTCATGTAGTTTCTGGTTGACAGTACATTACCTTCCCTTTCCTTCGCTTCCATTCCCTTCTCTCCTTTGTAGCTTATATACAGGTTTTACGTGAAATACCTTTAACCAAATACAGGATGAACTTATCTGGAGGAATAGAAAGCTGACTGTGCAAGCGACATGTACGGGAATTACTCCGTCTCGAGGAAATGTGTGGGTGTAAAAGTGTTGCGCAATTTCCAAAGCAATCAGTGAGTAAAACTGATAGTGCAAACTTGCTGTGATCAGTAATGGTAACTCAGGAGGGGACTAAACAAAACAGGCATATGCGTTAGATGCACGTTGTTGTCACAACATACACATAATGTACACCGTTGACCTGCCTAGTATAATAATAGCGCAGTGGTGGCAGAAGAAAAACATATTAACAAGTAGTTCCGTGCAGAACTAAACAGCCTATTTTCATATATACTACTTATATTAATTACCTCTATCAACATACAAAAATTCAGTGTGATTGGTGTAATAGATTCGGAGATATTGAGAACCGTTTAAATATTTCGGATGGTCGCCATGTTGGATTTTTATATATGTAGGCCAATGAGTTATGTACCATTAGCCTACATACATGAAGACTATTGCGTAGGTGTATTATTCAAACTTCAATCCCATGATTAGGACACAAGAAATTTAAACGAGACTCTATAATTTCGCACAGACTCCATCTTGTGGTTATAAAAACAATTGAAATAAATTAGACGTAAGTGGATTAAAATTTGTTTGAGCATTTACCGTACCAAGTTTCACTGCGCTCAGACGGTTTAATCGCGAGATACGACTATTTAAATTTTTAAACTTCATGTCGCCGCCATTTTGGATTTGTGCTCACCAGGTTATTGAAAGTGTCATAGGTGAACTTATGTTCATAGCCTTTATCAACATATAAAATTTCAGTTTGATTTCTGTCATAGATTAGTTGATAAGGAGAACCGTCTAAATATTTCAGATAATCGCCATGTTGGATTTTTATGTATGTAGGCCATTTAGTTATGTACTATTAGATGACGATTATTTTGTGGGTTCATTATTAAAACGTTGACGTCGATCGCATGTATAGCAAACGAGAAATAAAAATATAATTTTAAAATTTCGCACAGCCGCCATCTTGAGGTTATGTAACAAATTGAACTAAATTAGATGTCAGTGCATTACAATGTGTATAATCGTTTGCTGTTACATGTTTCACTGCTCTCGGACGGTTAAATCGCGTGAAAAGTATATTTAAATGTTTGAAACTCGCTTGGCCACCACCTTCGTTTTGTACTTAACAGGTTTTTGAGAGTCAGATAGGAAAACATCTAGTTGTGGCCTTTATCACCGTACAAAATTTCAGGGTGATATCATTAATAGTTTCGGAGATAAAGATTGCCGGTGAAATATTTCGCACAGCCGCCATTTTGGATTGGTGACACATAATAAAATTTGAAGGGCGCGGTCAGGGTCGGTAGAAATATTACTATGACATTACCGAGTTTCATTGAAATCGCTCTAGCCGTATAGATTTTATTAGGGTGTGACACAGACACAAACGCACACATATGCCCACACTCACACACACTGGTTAAAGGTGATCTCATCAGCCTATTTTTCTGTAAACGCCCACGGGCGTCGACTAGAAAGTCCTGCACTCGGCCTCTCAGGAGGTCACACGAAAAAAAAAATACACTCATTAGTACAGGGATCACAGTGACACAGGCTATCAGGCAAATTCTACACACACCCAAGTACATAGGCCTACATGACCACGATGTCGCAAAGCCCCTACAGAATCAACAACAACTCTTGACTCTCTCACCCCTCAAAAGTAAACAAATCATTTATAGTATATTGAGATTCTGGGAATGCTTTCTCCTTAAACGCCATGTTTTTCCATTCATCCAGCTTTGGATTGAAGTAATAAACGAACGAAATCGTAGCAGAAACTCAAAGTAATAATAATAATACGATTTTATCAGATAAGGATAGTTACTATTATAACGTTTCGTGACTTCTATAGCACTCCACAAACGTCTGCCCTCTGTATGGAAACGGAAGTGAAGATCGTATAAATATTGAGAAATGTTTCACGCCACTGGCAGGTTACAACTAATGCACATATTGCGATGCGGCTTCTGAGAATGTTCTAGCTCCAGCGAACGTGTTTTGCGAAATTGTGAAATAATAGAAAAGTTGTTGTCATTAAAATATGTACCGATTATTTGTACTTTGTTTCGATTTGAGCTCCCGTAAGTATAATTCGTTTGCGGATAAACGACACATACACAGGAATAAAAATCTAAACGTAGATCGTGTTTCTGATGTGTAACATCTTTCCGCTCGGTTGCCGGATAGTTTTGTGGGAGTGATTTTGAAAATTGTGGACGGAAGTGGATCGGAACGATCGAGCTTGCAGCGGTGGATCGAACGGAAGTATACACTGCCCGCTCGCTCGATCGAACGGATGTCTACTAGCTGGCAGTGGTGGAAAACGGAAGTATGCACTGCCCACTCGATCAATCGATCGGAAGTGTACTAGCTGGCAGTCGTGGAAAACGGAAGTATGCACTGCCCGCTCGATCGATCGAATGGAAGTGTACTAGCTGGCCATGGTGGAAAACGGAAGTATGCACTGCCCGCTCGATCGATCGATCCAGCGAGCAGTGGTAAGACCCAGCTGGCAGTGGTACGAGAAACAATGAGCGCGCGGTGTCTGACATTGATACCATGACGTACTCTCGGCCATGTGGAATGTATACGATATACTGAACGGAAAACGCTCATGCGAACTCTGGTGTCAAGTGATTGAAACAAATTACATGGTACATGTTCGAAGTCTTTCGTATCAGTATTTTAATGGTAAAATGCCTTAATATCAAACATTGTAAGTAGTCGGCATAGCCGGTATTATGTTTCTGCACAATGGCTATTCAAATATTAACCCACATAACGGTAATGCAGTCATCAATATAATATAATATAATCGTTGTGGTTATACGAGAATTGAGCAAGCCTTCATGAACTATTGCTGAATACATTCTCTTTACTCACAAGAGGGCCTATTCATGAGGCATTTTAAGCTCAATTTCACGCAGGAACATTATCGAAAGAAGCAAATTATAAATGAAACTTAATTCCGTAATGCAGTATTATTGGAACGTGGAAATAAGACACCATCTTGTGCACAATAATTGCGTAGTCGAAATAGCCGTGGGTTTATTGCGTATGACTGTGAATTTAGAGATCTTGGGTTCGAATCCTGGGCGGGGTATATGTTCTTGGTACCAGATTATCATTTTAAACGATATTTATCATATCAATAAGACTCATTTTAACAGAATCCATATGAAATTACTTGTTGGTCTGTGAATCAAGAGGACCCGTTTATAAGGAATTTAAGGTTATGAGCGGTGTCGCGTCTATTAATCTAGTTGATCCATATCGTATTCTTTATTTAGGCTAGTGCTGGTGGAAGCTACAAATCATCTAATAAAATGAGTTCCGTATTATAAACTACAATATCTGTAAAACACTCCCTTTTACAATAGATTAATATTTGTGCCAATAATACTATAAAATACCGGTGTATCAACAATTTCACGTGAGGTTTCTTCTATGTCAGATGTTACACATCATATGCGACTACTGTAAGGCTCGACATTTTTTTCTGTCTACTTTATATTTTTCTCTCTCGTGATGACGGCACAAACACCCAGTTCCCCAGGCACGGCAATTATTTATTATATGAGATTATAATCCCCACGGTCCGGCTGGGAACCAAACCAGGGACCCTTCAGGCCAAACCCTGGCATGCTTGCCAATTAAGAGCCGGCCGGAGTGGGAACGGATTTCGCCCTTCATTTCAAAAGCTCGCCACTAGGTTCGCTGTTGCTGTCAACTGCAGCTAGCTCCACTGGTAGCTTCATCGAGGGTGCCTAGAGGGCAGTGAGGGAGGCTCAAGGCCGTTCGATTCGATCCTATCCTCTCCTCCAGTCATGACGAATAGAAATATTATTTCTATTATTCTTCATGCTCCAGTGTCTGTGTCACGCCAAAGTACCTTCAGAACATTGCGACCAGAATGTTCGTAGTGAAAGTCTGTATACAATCAACTGAACAGTCAAGGTATCCCCGGATTCAGTGAGTGAGTGGGTTCGAACCCCTCTGTCGGTCGTCCTTCAAAAGGTTTTGAGTGATTTCCTATTTGCAACCCCATTATTATGCATATTATATATTACCTTCAAAGAACGATAGTGTGTAAAGTATTGTTCATAGTATTTTTAAATGACGACTGGGAGAAGAAATAAGGATATCATATTAATATAAACACAACTTATAGCCACAAATTGTTTATTTATTTTAAATAGACACTGAATTAGTAATCAGATCTACATACATACATTTTCCTAAGCTGGTCAGCTGAATTTAGTCTAACTTATAGTCGTCGACAGACTGTGTGTACGCGGGTAAATGTGATGAAACGATATAGGCTATAAAACTCATTTTGACATTTTTGAAAGGCTTAAAATATCATTTTTCGTAATTGGGGAACCCCGAAATCATCTCCCCGGTCAAAATTAGCCGCGCCTGGTTTCCGAACTATTTCTCATGAGTAGGGCTAGGATTTTTATGTAAATGCATATTGTTTCCCTTTCCTTATACACAACTAAAAATGATAAATGTCCATGAATTAGAACCTTAGCTATCATATAATTATATGTTGTTATATATTTTACATATTTGATCATTTTCTTTTTTGTCGTGTGGCCTGATGAGCGGCCGAGTGCAGGTCTTTCCAGTCGACGCCCGTGGGTCACCTGCGTGTCGGAATGAAAGATGAGATGAATGGATGAAAGTGGGTAAGGATGAGGAAGGAAGCGGCCAAGGCCTGTAGAAAGTACCGTCCCAGCATTTGTGGAGTTGAAAATGGGGAAACACGGAAAACCATTCAAGGACGGCCGACGGTGGGGCTCGAACCCACGTCTACCAAGTCAGCAGAGAGCTTGGCCCCACAGCCTAACGCTGCGCTTTAGCGAGCGTAGCCGTGGTGGCTATATACGTGTTGGTATATTTTATCATAATAGCATGTTTTACCTGTTTATGTAAAATTACATATACCGTCTCTTACTGTGATTGAAAAAAAGTATTTTTCGCAAATGAAATAAACGGTAATTCAAAACAGTTAGGTATAACAATATTTGTCCACTAGAAACTCAGGTACATGAAACGGATTTCCCAAGCTATTCATAACCTGCCGAGAAAGGGCAAGGGAAGAATTCCAAGTAAGATATTAGTGAAGATAAGGGGATGGGAATTCGCATCACACATTGCCGGAGACTCATCGGCGGGATTTGGTTCATTTCAATTGTCCAGTGAATGCCTGAGACTCAACTTTTCAACGTTGATCATAAAGGCTACTAGCCTATATTTCCTCCCACCTCGCAAACAAAAAGTGACTCTGACAATACTTATTGTGGAGTTCGAACGCATTTTCTCATACATAATCATGGAATTTATTTAAATTTGCTATAATATGAACAAGCTTAATTAATTAGTGTACCACCCTTTATTTTGCAAAAAAAAAAGAGAATAAAATGAAGAATCTACAAGCAATATCATGTGCAATGTATATGATTTATATAAAAATTAAATCAATATTACATACCGGTATTTCAAATTTTTTAATGTAATATTACATAGAAGAAATGGAAGGAACGCAGATACCCCATGTGGAACCACCTGTCATCACTGCGGCAAATCGTGTGCCTCCCGCATTGGGCTGTATTGTCACCTCCGATCTCACCAATGAGACATTCCGGATTGAAAGGCCAATCTACTCGATACGAATGTTTGCTATGATGATGATGATAGATATTACATTAAAATCCTAGCCTTACTCATCAGTATATTGCCAAAATGGATCCAACTATGACATTTTAACGCATGATAACCTAGAAAGTCATCTCGAAATTGACATCTTAATTATTATGAGGTAACCCGTAGTGACATTCTCACTCCGATACTTACGATGAATATATGGGACACAGGAGGGTAGCAGATCCTGACGTTATTCTTCCATATTTGATAAAAAGATCCGGGAAATTATTATTTCTTGATATTAAATTTAATTTATCGATCAAGTCTTCGATATTTCCAGAGAAATGGAAACTTACTAAAGTCAGTCACAAGTCGGGTAAGATCTCACTAATTCTTACCTATCGAACAGTACCGGTAGTTAATATGTTTGCCCCAAATAAACTTTACGAGCAAACACTTCATGAACACATAATTATTCAGGCATACATGCCATTTTATTCACGATTCATAACACGGATTCATCCCTCGATGATCAACAATAACCAATTTTCACGAATCAGAAGTCATCTGGTTTAGATTAAAGGATAACAAGCCGATGTAATATATACAGATTATTGGCAGAGTTAACCATCACGTAGCCTACAACTTACGAAAATGTCATATTACGGATCATACTTACAGTATGTAAGAGGCAACACTTTGTATCATAGAGAAAAGATCCATTCACCCTCTGGTGTTACCCTGGGATCGAATCTTGTGCCTCTGTAATTTTTATCTTAATTAACCATCTCCGGGATGCCAATATATCATTATTATTATTATTATTATTATTATTATTTGCTATTGACGTGTAATCGTTTAAATACATTTATTCGTTATGGGATTGTATGCTGCTCCAAAAGATGAAGAAAAAATAAATTGGAACGAAACAAATTATTTAGATTTATAAGTGTCATCCGATTGCATTTACACGAAAACACACAAATTTTGATAGAAAACACCACCATTTCCTATGTATTTCCCATCTCAAGTCATCTAGGTTTAAGGTAGGTTATACTTTGATAAAAAAAAAAAGTTATCCTTTTCTCACCGTATTGATCGAATTTTTGAGATATATTCAAAATGCTGGGATATATAAGAAGATGCACATTTTATTTTAGGAACCTGTACATTGCTAAAGAATATATAATGCATTCGTATGAAGTAGACTTGAATTTGGCTCAATAGTTTGGAACCCAAGATGTGCGAATGCTGACGATAGACTTGAATCGATAAAAAATAAATTCCCTATATTCTTGGAATACAAAAGAACAAATGTATATCCTAAATATGCTAAGCGGGAATGTGGTGGACCAGTGGTGTGGTCAAGCTGTTGGCCTCTCACCACAGCGGACCGGGTTCGGTTCCCGGTCAATGCATGTGAGATTTTCAAAGTGAAACGCCATGTCCAGTGGTTCGGATTCCACGTAAAAAGGAGGTGCCGTGGCAATTGATCGCGAGATTGATGGTAACATAAACTACACAATTCTTTTAAAAATGCTAAGCATAATTTCCTACTGGAACTTTTTCTTTAAAGACTTTAGAGAAAAGTAGGCAGGTTATTACATTTAAATAATTTGATAACATCTTTGATAGACCTTATTTGTCATCTGAATTTGAACTATATGTTCCTTCGCGGTCAATAAGACCGAAACGTATAACATCCCACTGGCCAAGAACCAATACAGAGTAACATAAACATTCGCCTGTATCCAACACATTCAATATCTACAAAAAAAAAAAAAAAAAAAAACATGCACACATTTCAATATATCAGACAGCACCTTTTGTTCATTTGTATTGTAGAGAAATCACTTAATATCATACACTCCTTATCAGTGACTTGTAACATAATTTCAAGTACGATACTTGCTAGAATAATATTTAGTCATACGTATTATAAGTATCATTTTATATTAGTGTAAGAAAAATATTAAAAATATTAAGTGTAATTCATATTGTTATTTCTCATAATTAGGTTGTAACCTGTTAGAAGAACTACAAATAAACAAACAAATAATTATAAATAAATAAATAAACAAATTAGTTTAATGAAATTCAGGCCCACTTTAGTGATGGTTACTAACTAGTGATTGCTTGCTACTCATATAATAATTACTGTAACTTGAAAAGAACAGTAGTCGCTACATCATATTTAGACTGACAAAGCAACATTTTATTTACAATCCACCTCGTGGCGTAGTCTTCTTAGCTGTCAACGCATAGGTCCAGGTTTGGGAGCTGAGGGCTGGAATGGGATACACTGAGGCTTGTGAGGCAGAACTGGGAAGAGAAGGGTTACATTCTTACTTCAGCCATCCTGGAAGTTGTTTCATCACTTATGCTTCAGGCAAATGCTGGGATGGTATCTAAGGCCTCGGCCGCCGCATATACAAAACCCGACCCAAATACAAATACACACCCTAATACAACCATCACAATAACACAGGTTATTAGACACATTATATACACACACCCAAGTGCACGCGGCTACATGACCACCATGTCCCAAAGCTCCTAAACGAATCACCACCTCCAACAACAACAACAACAACAGCAACAACTCTATTTACAGTACAACAATGGCATAATCTTGAAAGTAGCCTATACTATATTACAGACATGTTATAAAGAACTAAAAAGCTCATAATCAACACTGGAACTACAAAAGACCTGTAGGCCATACACCATAATATGATGATCTAGAAAGCAGCCGATTGTAATCAGGGGCGGATCTAGGGGAGGGTGAGGAGGGCGACCGCCCAGGTCCCCGCGATCCGGGGGGGGGGGGGGCTGCGTCATGGATTGTTTTAAATTTCATTGATTAGTTATTTATTCGTTAATTCCCCATAAAGAGAGCGTTATAACACAATCAATTTTCATGTTTAATTCTGGCCCTTTCTTCTTTTTTTCCCAAAAACCTCTCATACACACACTATGCTTCCTCTGTCTCTCCTCCCTCCACTTCTTTCCCGGTTGTCTCTCTTTGGGAGTCTGCTCAAACATCTGTTGTCTAAGTCTAATTGATTATTTAATTATACTTTTCAAACTAATTTATAATTCATATTCTTTTTTCAGTGCAGCTATGACCTCCCGTGACCGTTTAGCAAGTATAGATTTCAGTGAAATGATGGAAGACTTCATCCGAGAAAAAGAGTCGCAAACTAATATTTTAATATTTCATAGTTTACATAATCTTCTTCAAGAGGACTTACGGGTTTCTTTCGTATTATTAAAAGAATGTACCGTAGTGTATTCAAAATATTGTAACTATTCTTTATTTTATTATTATTACAAAACTATTTTCCATTTGATTTGATATTTTTTATATTTTCTATTGTTGAGGGCCCGACCGTATCATATCGCCCAGGGCCCCGCAAGGCCTGGATCCAGCACTGATTGTAATGAAGCGACTGACAGCACCTGGACATGAGCTGATTTCATCACTTCCTGACATGAGATTACCATCTCTCAGAAGCCGGCTCTGTCTTCTTTCACCCTGTTTCAAGGACACGACTTTGCGACGATGCGGTATCTGACGGTAACTGCCTGAACTACCAGCACCTCGACACGGCTAGCATTAGCAGCTCAATATGCTTACATTTTCTAAAATCACGATTAAACATATACGGAGTTCTTAATTTGAAAATATGTTTCAGTAGCACAATAGAGAAAACTATAAGCTGTCTTGCGGTGGAGTTAGTTTCTGTTTTCAACATCATCTGAAGGCATTGAAGAGGTTAAGAAAATTGCAGTTCAGAACTCTATTTTATATGGAGAATTGTGATTTTAACTACACTTTTTATAACTATCATTCTATTCCTGTTCGATATGCTTTTGCACTGATGAAAAGTGTATAAAATACTACAGCGTGCTGTAGAAACAAAATAATTTTACCTTGTCCCGTTTCTTTATAAATCGTTTCACAAACTTTTGTCCCATGTTACAACAAGAGCTGGGCTGGCGGCCGGCCGTCCCAACTCCGGCCGGCTCTTAGGGCCGTTCGTTCGTTCGTTATGTTATAACGTGATGACCAGAAGTTCAGAACTGTTTGCTTGTACTTTTCACTCTCCCGTTCTTTCTTTCTCTCTCTCTCTCTTTCTTTCTTTCTTTCTTTTTGAGACTTCCCCCCTGTGTAAACCTCCACAACAGGTGAGGCTCCCCGAGAGGGGGAAAGGAGGAACTTCCTCCTCAAATTTTTCAGTAATTGACATATTGTTATTTACCTTGACATTCGAGGTAGATTGGATTATTTTCAATTTCACAACTGTACAGCGAACATGTTAAATTGGGTTTTAAACTACTGGACTGGACTGGACCCGTGCGCATGGAAGCTGGGCGCGTGCTTATAGCCTTTCGGCCCTAAGGCCTGTAGAGCTATATCAAATACTATTGACCGGACAGAATATGGTTGAGGTGTGTTGGGTGATTACATTTCATCTATTTGTCCAGGATATGACCTGGTGCACGAGGCTCGGAGAAGAATACTGAAGGTGAAATGAATGGTAGTTAATTGCTATATAACATAACGCGTGATCTAGTGCTATTTGAGAAGTCTAGTTGGTTGTTCGTACGAAGGAAAGCCCATACTTTTCTCCTGTATTGCAGTTAACGCTCATAGACACAGGCGCACTAGCGACCAGAAAAGAAACTACAGTTTTAACGCAGTCAAATTGACGGCAGGGGAAGATATCCTCACCTTGTCCTGTTCATGCGTCTAATGCCAGTTTGTGGAGTGGCTAAGTTGCTCCAGCTGCCATCTAGCGGCGTTGCATTCAATCACTTACCAGAACATTACGCTAATGACTACAGGCAGAGCTGTGAAAGTATGACATTTTCATTTTATAATCAATATTATTCATTGTATTGTATGCATCATTTATTCATGGATTGAAAGTTACAATATAATTTGAAAGCTATAGTCAGGTTGTCGATTTCATAGAGGGACGTTTGAAATTATGCTAATTAGGCTAATTAATTGCATGTTTTATTGAAGGCTTTATGCAGTTAACTTCTTTCCTGCTCATAACAAGCATGCATGAGATAGCCTACCACCCCACCACAAGTCCTCGATGGCCAGTCCCTGCACCGAAGGCACCTTTCCCAATCCTAGTTTCAGTCACTGTTACACACCGGCCTGATGGCCCCTAAAATTGATCAGCCAAAAGAATTGTAAAACTCTTTTGTTAACGAGAATGTTCTCCGCGTGCTCCTCCAATAGACAACCAGTCACGACCTTGAAATTGCCAAAGGTGGTTCGCGTTTCTTTCTGATCATAAGCAGCGCTTTCTACACTTAATCACTTCAGTTTCACTTTCAGTCACAATGTTATCAGCTGCTGGACGCTGGCTCCAGGTTGAACGTGAGTGAACCTTCCCTCACATGTTGGATCGTGAACTGCGTCTCAGCACATGTGCTGGAGAACATATCCTTTGAACCGACACATCGTCACCCCAGTATATCGGGGACTGGTTTTTTGGGACGTTTTCATGGAAAAATACTGAAAATAGATGGTTGGTTGGTTGGTTCCTTAGTTTAGGGGCTGCGACAACGCGGTCAGGTATCCCCGTGTACTTTGGTTGTGTGTAGAATCTGTCGGATAACCGGTGTTAATAGGGATGTATAGAACTAGGACCGATAGAGCGCACTGCTGTTGTACTGGGTAAGCGCAAGGCGCTCTTCATTTGTCTCCTGTGTTCTCATGCCGCTAATATCCACGAATTTAAGTTGTTTAAATTGTTATCTTCGCGACTATGCCGAGCTATTGCAGTGTTCCTCTTTGCAAAAATCAGGGAAGCCCGTTTTCGTTTCACCAATTTCCACAAAATGAAGAAATGGGGATGAAATGGTTACATGCTATTTGAAAGAAAAATTTCGGTGAGGAAAGTGTGTTCCCATCATTTTCAACCCGATGACCTCACGAAAACGGTGTTGGGTAAGTGTGATTTACAAACGGAAATAACCTATTTTGTATCTATAAACTGAGACATTTCGATAACAACCACTGAATTTATGCGTTTGTACTTGAAGGTGAGAGAGCAAGATTAAAACCGGACACTGTTCCATTTCTTTTTCCGTGGACCACGAACACAAAAAATAAAAAAAAATAAAAAAAATAAGGAAGAGGCCATACACAACAAAATTGCCGGATTACCACGATAAGCCTACAATATCGGAATCTGCAGAAATCATCTCCATTGAAGTACGGGAGGAAATCGTCAATATACACGAAGAAGTGAATGTAACATTTGTGACTCCCATTTTCAAAGACATCACTACTCGGACAAATAACCGGGTGAGTTAGCCGTGGTTGTTACGGCGTGGCTGCTGGCAGTCGCTCACATCCGGGAAGCGAGGTGGTTCGAATCCCCCCGCCAGCAACCTTGAAGATGGTCTTCTGTGGTTTCCCATCTTCCTTCCAGGCAAATGCCGGGGATGGTCCCTAACTATAGGCCACAGCCGCTACCTTCCAACTCCTCGTCCTTACATTCAAACTTTCCTCCCCAGACAACACTCCACACGTGACGGCACATGTAGCTCACCCCATGGGTGTATAAACCCGAAAACCAGAAGACAGGACGTGCCAAACCAGTTTTGTGTGTAAAAATCATCAAATATAAGAAACATAAACAAGAAAACACGCAACGAACGTGTATCCAACTGGTATCCAGGTGATGGTCACGCAAGTAAGAGATAAGTGACGCCGGGTTCCTGGAAGAGGAAGAAACTAGTCCAAATACATGTCTGTCCCTTGATATGCGACACTTGTGGCGTTGTTGCCAGACAAAGTGATTGCATCAACATGGGGTTTTGGGAGAATAACTCCCCACTTTGGGGTGGACACAAATCCACTTCGGACATAATTTCTGTACAACATACTAGCCTTAAGACAAGGGTAAACACTTGTGATTTTTTGTAAACCGTGCCCATATGGTACGTTTCGGCGCTTTGTGACCTGGAGAATTGTTTGTTCCTGGCTGCGTAGTCATACTGTACAATACTAGCGTATGATAACGGAACATTGGGAATAGTAAGAGACACTAACACCTGACTGAGTTAATTTTCGGAGCTTGATGTTGGCATTTGAAGAAAGAATTTGACCACTCTAATTGTACCGAATCTTAATTCTTAATAAGAACAGAAGATAACAATGAATTCATGATTTTCAAACGAAGTAGACTGCGTGTTTATACAGAATATAGCCTATTCTTATTGACATGGCTTTAATATCGTGTCCAGTTTTATGAAGTTATATACATGTAAAATGAATTCTGACACGATTGATGAAATCAATGAATTTCGTTACTTCTAAATACCCTCAAGCTTCGGTTGTTGTTGTTGTTGTTGTTAGCGTAGTGTACTTAAGCATCTGCTGGTAGGGTGGCTTGGTTGGCTGAGGTACTTGCCTCTTGAGCCCTTGGTTGTAGTATCGAACCCCAGATTTATCAGTTCTCAATTAAGGCTGACGTTTGCAAAATCACAGCATTCAAAAATAGCATCGACCCAATAAATTCAGCATTACCTATTGAACCCGATGGGGTTATGCTGACTGGAATCGAACATGGTCCTCAGAGACTGTGATCTCAGTGAAAAGGTTCCACCAGGAAGCGAACCAGAGATCTGTACAGGGAGTTTCTTGGTAAAAACCCCTCGAAAGAAATGTATATTTAATCACTGGTGTGATTTTGATGAAATGGCATTATTTATTAAAATAATGTAGGAAATAATGAGCAGATTATATCATTATAAGACGATTTGGTGTAAGCTATTGGAGGCTTGAAGCACAGAGGAGGGCAGAGCTGACATTTACTAATCGGCCCAGAATTGTGGGTTGGTCCCAGTGGAGCCACGTCCATCTCTGTCACCCCATTATGTCGTCTGGAGCAGGGGTGAGGCCTGAATAATGACATAGTTATTCCCCGACGGAGAATGGATTTGGAGTAGGGGCGGAGAAATGCCCAGAAAAATCATTGATTACTCGTGATTGGAGTAACGAATCGAGATGAGAGTTGCACACAGGTGAATATTTTGGCAAGAAGATAATTGTAGAGTCTTTTACCTGCGAAATTGGTGCATATTTAATGATGTGCGTAAGGACTGTAAAACGACCATTGTTCGCGGATGGATGTGAAGATGTTGCCGGGGGTTTCCCGTTAGGTAGCGTCCCACGCCATGGAGAAAGGAATTAATATTAATTAATTGAACGAGCGATTCCTTTGCACACAGATAGTTTTGGGACCTGTGAAGAGAGAGGAACACAATGATCATGGTTTGAAGACCTGAATCATGCTGTGAGAGGAGCCAAGATTACGCGGGAAGATGTTGCTCTACTTTCTGTGGAAATCCGATATAAGGGAGTAGACCCCAGGAGGAGCTCTCAGCTATGCTCAGTCTAACTCTGTTGTCACGCAGTCTACATGCCGCCAAGCGCAGTTACAGCCAGTTACAGTCTTACTCAATTGTCAATTGTAGCACAATGGCAATAAGTTGCAATCAAGATGCAGCAAATATGCAGCAGTACGAGACAGCGTGTAAGCCGCATACAGAAGTCTTCAAATAAGTTACGTGCAGTCTTCGAGTGAAACTTCAGTCAGCTACAGCCAGGTTGAAGCAAGTTCGTCAAGGCAAAACGCATGACGATTCTATTCATCAGGACGCCGAACAAAGACTGGTATGTGTAAAAGAAACAGTAAATATGCTTGTATGAATAATAGTCGTGATACAGGCAAAATCAGCAGCACGAACTATGACGTGTTCAGTTACGAAGCACCGTATAGACTAACGGTAGAAATATTGTATATAATTATTTGTGAAAGTGTTGAACTTTATTAAGCGCAGTGTGTATAGTATTAACTAATCGTATATGTGTAACTACGATAGAATGCGCGAAAGAAACTCTACTAAGTGTTTGGTATTGCCATGAGAGTACCAGATGTTAACGCTCATGTTTGGGAGCTAGCGTATTGATGTAACGCAGGACGCTTACTGTAGGAGTAATGATCGTCATAAAAACTGTTGGAGAGTTCCGAGAGCAGATAACCAGACTTTCAATCAGGAGTTGGTAACGTAAGATGCCGTCGACACCTGCAATTTCGATCTCTGCTAGGGAATTTCAGCATTGAAGTGTGTATAAAGTGACGAGTGTTCAGTGTAATGTATATGTAAAAATATCATTTAAAGTAGTGTTTGATGAAGTGTTTCACTTGTTTGGGGAGTGATAACTTCCTGAAAGGTATGCAACGTGTCGTGTTGGTGATAGAAATTATGTGTAATCAAATGTGTGTAAACAAGAGAAATATGTCGCGTTAAACCCATTATGGCGGGCGACATGGAAGAATATGATTGGTCGGAGCCACCTTAGATGCCTATAGAGATGTAAGTACCCCACAAATTATGGTTATGATTATGTAGAAGTATGGACCGCTGCATGTCTGTGATTCCGTAAAGGTATTGTGAATTCCTTATAGATGCCAGTAAAAATCAGTTAGGAGGCTGATCCTCCATGTTTAATCAGTATTGAGTTGATTTTTATAGAGTTGAGATGTTGATTTGCATCATTAAGTGGAGTAATTATTCCCACTGTGAATTAAGAATGGCAATCAGTTATGTAAATGCAACGAACGCGATGGTTCGAGTGTAAAACGTCTAGCTATGTCGGAAAATTTGGTAATTTATGTGAGAATAATAATAAATAATGATTTTGGTCATTTATGTCAGTGAGAAATGATGATAATAATAATAATGGTTATTAAGAGTATGAATGAACACATCAGGAAACAAATAAATGTTGTAAGCGAGAATTATTAACGCTAATTGCAAGACTTATCAATCTAAGCAGGAAGATGTTACAGTGAGATTACATTTCAGTAATTATGGAAAGAAGTTTTATGTTAGAATATTGCAGATATTCAGTAATGATACCAGTAATGAAAGAGCTTTTAGTGGATTGAATTTGCAGCATAATTGAGAAGCTTATAGAGTAAATGTTAGATTTCTCTTAATATTATAGGTCGGAGTGTCGTAGCATGGAGCATTAGGGGCCAGATAGTCTATTCTACGTATGAATTCTCCTATGTCGTGGACATTGTTGGAGATATTATTTATTCCAGAGTTTTAGTGTAGGACCCTAACTCTGAAGAAAGGATTGAAATGTGTTCCGGATTGGAATCTTGATAGAGTCGAGGAAACAAGGACACCTCGCAGCTCTATGATTTCCCGAGAACTTATTGATGAGTTATTTACGCTCGTGGGCAGCGAAACTCATGGCGACAGTGGTTTTCTGCGCCTATATTATACTTGAGACATGGGTCAACCGCCAGGCTCATGCATTGTGAACCCCGAACCTTCATGTTGAATGGACCCATGTGAGGCCATTAATTAATCGTTATCCTCGACGTAGGAATAATTACAAAAGCTCATTCAATACCTGTTGGCATAATAGTCAATTAAGATCCTTTGGGAACATGTGTGTCGGTCAGGACACAGTATTTGTCTTGTAAATCTTCACTGCTTAGAGAGGGAGGCTTTCAAACTTTTAGAAAGGCCGAGATAATTGGTGAAACGACCCATTCCACTTTCTATTGTGTAGCGACTTCCTTAGCCGAGGGTCGGTGCTAGCCACCCGGGCCGCTCAGGCAAGTTATAAAGGGAAGAGATTCTAGACCTTGTTGAAATGACATATAATGCAAGATTGTTATGTTGAGTATTATGGCCATGTGGTTTGTGAACACATGGATAATTATAGTTCATCCTGATGGTTCATTATTTTAGCTATCTGACGAATAGTTACATGATATATTTGTACTGTCACTGGAGCCAAGTCATGTAGTTGGTGACTAGATGCCAATCGCCATGAGCGCGAGGTAGTCTATCGTACAATCCGACATAAGCTATAACGTAACGTTTTATCTAGGAATCACAGACAGCATGCGGTGAAACCATATAATTGGAGGATGTGTAGGGGGTAGCTTACATAATTATGGAGTTGCACGTTGATTTTGGTGCAACGTCCAAATAGGTAAATGCATGCAAAGCATTTCATTGCTGAGAAGAAAAATATCAAAACACGCACGGCACACATAATTTTTTTAACATAAAGAGGTTTAAGGAATAATCCTTGTTGTAATATTAAAGAAGTCACATTGTATGACTGTTATGTTAATGTACAGTTTGTTTTGAAGTCGTAGGTGCATCAGCGCACTAGTATATCCTTGTGAAGTTCACAGAAGGGTAAAGCCTTATGGCTAGGTATGACTTTGTTGTGATTTTATATTTGTTTACTTGTGGATTGTGGAAGTAAAAATTTTGTTTGCTTTATTTTATGCTTTTTGGGTATTGTTTTGTGTTTGAAGCCATGATTTATTTCAATGAATTAAAGTTTTAGAATAGAGTTGTGCCTTATCATTGTAGAGTTGATACCTTTTTGCCTCAAATCCAAAATATGCACTGCTAAATTGGGGTTACCGTACACGCCTGAGAGCTGATGCTAGTTGGAGGCAGATGCATATTATCCACCGAGATTACTCACATGGGTACATGGGAATTGATGTCCTATACTGTGATTTGAGCTAAAGGTACGACTAAAGTCGGTCAGATTTAATGCACACAACTCTATTAAAGTAAGAATTAACGAAGTAGGGTGTGACCGCTCCTAATCCATAGCTAAGTTCCGATACGTATATATAAATTTTGATAGATCTCATTTATCATGGCCCAAGCAACGTGGGACGGTATTAACTCTTTATGGAACCGCCTGCGTCAGTGCAATATGAGCGATTTTGGCATTGCACGAACCGGGCAACGATAGATACTATTCATTTATCATGGCGCCCAGAATACGTGGAGCTTATGGGATTTAGGGAAAACCCATAGATTTTTTATGGTATTTCATGGGGAAAACCATAGTAATTGTTTTGCCTCAAACTGTGTTTGAGTGATTTTTGAATTCAGTAGGCTTTTTGAGGTAACGCAGAATCTCTCTATTGAGAAGAGAATGGCCTAAGGGTACGAGCGTTACTTACCCAATCCACAATCTACCATAATATTATCAGGTTTTGTACGACTTCACAATATGTGTGCAGTGTTTGATGTTTCTCTTCGAAACGTATCCACATATTTTTCCAGGAAGCCTGCCTGCATATTTAAGTGTGTTATTGGAAAATGTCAGGTACACAGGAGATCTTGCAAGTTATTGCAGGACTGAAACAGCATTTTGATGCTGCTCACGAGCAGAGTAAGCTGGAAACCAAGGCTTTCCAGGAGAGTATAAACAATCGTTTAGATGCCAATCAGGAGGCAATTAATGCAACTCAGGTTGAAATAAACAACCGTTTAGATGCAAATAAAACTGAAATAAATGCTCGTTTAGATGCCAATCAGGAGGCAATTAATGCAAATCAGGTTGCAATGGATAATAACCAGATTGAATTAAATAATAAGTTAGGTCAAATGCAAGAAGTCATTAAGACCGAAGTAACAGATACTGTTGTAAGCATTGTATCGGAAATGCAGGTAAATACTGATAAACGTTTCGAGGCTATAGAAGCCAAACTTGAGGGTAATTTGCAAGCCTGTAGGTATGCTCAGGAGCAAACCAACAGTAAATTAGAGGCGTTGTCTAACGATATTAAGGATATTCAGATCCAAAATGAGGCGAATCTCGAACGCCAAGCGAAACAGTTCGCAGAGTTTACGAAAACAGTAGACCAGAGATTAGAGGAGAACGACTCCAAATGGGACCAGAAATTGAAAAGCTACGCTAGAGCAATTAACGGTGACCTCAAGAAACAGGACCAGAATATATTAGGTCAATGCCAGGAAATAGGCGAAATTAAGGCTATCGCTCATGAAAGTAAGGAGCTGGTAGGCAACGTGAAAAGTCAGATGGGTAAAGTTCATAAAGAACTGGACCAAGTGCAGAGTGATATTGTCATAGTCAATAAAAGGCAAGAGGAAAATAGAGGCGAGATCACCAAGGTCCGGAATGAATTGTCTAAAGTCAATGGACACATTCAAGATGAAATTAAAGGTCTGAGAGAAGAACTCGAAATAAGAGAAGGCCAGAAAACAGAGGCAAGCGACAAGACCCTTGCTCAGATTAAAGAGGACGTAGAGGATGAAATATCCCATATCAAACAAAGTCTGAAAGAAGACAAGGTGAAAATTTTTCAAGTAGCCGAGGAAAACCGAGATAGGCTTACAAGAATAGAAAAAGAAGTCATTACTCGACTAGAAAGAGCAGAAATGCGCCATAACCAAATGGAGACTAGGATAATAGCACAGGAGGAGACACTTCTGAAATATCCTAAGTCAAGTGAAGGCAGCATAGAGGATATAAGAAAAACAAGGTGGGCAGACTTAGAAACCCAACCTATAAGCAGGAATGCTACAGGCGCAGGAGAAAGTCCTTACATGACGCCAGGTGTACCAATTGCGGCATCGACGCCACATGAAAACGCGATGCACACCCAGGTGATAAACGTCATTAGGGCAAGCGAAGAAAAACCTAGGAAGTTTTCAGGTAGTCACTGTAGTATGACACCAAAATATTGGTTAAAGGAAGTGACTGAATATCTCAATGATGCACGAATACCGCAGGAGCGTAGGCTACGTGCTATAGAGAAGTTAACAGAGGGGGAGTGCGCATTATGGTTTCGCAGCTTCCGTTACACTTTTGATACTGTTGAGGAATTCCGCGAGGCATTCTTGAAGAGATATTGGGACGCCGCGACTCAGCAGAATCTACGGCTGGATTTGTATGCAAAAAAGTACAGCACGAACAACCCGACGAAGTACGCAGAATTCTTCATATCGCAGATGTGTCGTTTTAAAGAGCTGGATCAAAAACCTAGTGAACTGGAGCTATGCATTGCTATCGCCAAACAGCTTCCATACGAGATCCAAAGGCTACTAATCTCGGCTAATGCGAAAACTGCTATGGAAATGGAGACAGTTCTAAGGCAACTGGACCTCACCACAGCAAATACTATGCGTCAGAGTCGAACCGTGGAACAAGTCCACGTGACCAACACACAGACTGACCAACAGCAAGCTCCAATGAACAACAAGGCCACGAGCACAGAAACTTTAGATTCCTATGGACGGCAATGGGAACAGGAACCCAGAAAATGGCAGTCAAGGTACAAAGGAAATGCTAATAAAGCAGGAAGAGGTCGAAGTTCGTGGAATAAACACAATAACAGGGGCAAACCGTACCATAACAATGGAGGTAATAATGGCCAGGAAGGCAATAATAGAAATTGGAGACCCCAAGAGAGAAGAAGTAACTTCGATGACGAGGCAGAAGAGCGATATCATGCTTCTTTGCGATACCTCGAAGAAAGGGGAGATGAGCCCCAGAAATCACAAGTCCGCTGGCAAGAAGTCATGCAGAACAGGACATCGCCAGACAGATATGGAGATGGAGCTAAGAGTTTGGAACTACAGCGCAGCGAACAGGAGAGAAGGAACTCCAAAGGGGCAGGCGCTGAAGAAGAAAAAAAAAACGCCAAAATTAGAAGAGCTCGAGACTGATGGATGGAAGTCTATTAACATCATCAATTGGATAGCCAAACCAGAAGAATTGATTGAGGATACAGGAGGACCACAGGTCATGGTCAAGAGAGAATTGCCTATTATAATTGTGAGAGTGGCAGGATTAAAAGTCAGAAGTCTGTTAGATACTGGATCAACAGTAAGCCTGATGACACAAGCTCTATATAATGAAATAGCCCGGAGAGAGAACATTTTGAAGGTACCGATCTCCAGTGTCAAAATTAAAGGGGTAATTCCAGACAGAACAATGATATGTAAATACCAGGTATTCCTAGATTTACAGATAGGAGGCTCTATTTTCTCACAGAGTTTTCTGTTAGTAAACAAACTACCTTATAACCTACTTATTGGGGCAGAGTTTATAAGGGAATACAGAGTGATAATCGACCTAGCACAGGACAGGGTTATGTTCCATGTGAATGAAGAAGCTGAAGGCTTAGAGTTCGCACTCAATGAAATTGAACCAGGATCCAGTGAACAAGTATGGCATACATACAGAGATGTGGCTGATGAAGAAGTGTTAGCTATGGAGCAGTTAGAAGCGGAGCTCAAAACACTAGCCACAGACTTGGAAAAAGATCTGGAACCCAAATTGGAAGAATACATTTCGGAGAAGCTAGAAGAAGCGAAAATTGGGCTAAAAGAGAAGGAAAATTTAAAGCAGTTATTACTGGAACAGAAGGAAGTCTTTGATTCGAGACCTGGTCGGATAAAGAACTTCACTTATGCTTTTCAAGTCAGTGATTGGACACCATTTAGGCAGAAACCCTACCCTATAGCTGAAAAGCATTATGCTAAAGTAAAAGAGGCAATTCAGGAGATGTTGGAGGCCGGCGTTATTGAGAAAACACCTACGCCTTATGTAAGTCCATTGGTAATTGTACCAAAGTCAGACGGATCTGTCAGAGTCTGCTTGGACCTGAGACGCTTAAATTTGAGAGTTATTCCGGAATTTGACCAAGTGCCACCTATTAAAGAGATCCTCAGGAAGTTTAGAGGGAAAACTATATTCTCAAATTTGGATATCACATCCAGTTTCCACCATCTTGAATTAGAGAAGAAAACTAGTCTGTTGACAGGATTTATGTTTGATCAACATACATTCACATTTTTAAGGCTACCTTTTGGGTTGAAAACAGCTGGTTCAGCCCTGATAAGAGCGTTAGATCGCAATCTATCAGATGAGGTTAAAGAGAGTACCATCAGATATGTAGACGACATTCTACTCACATCAGAATCTCTGGAGGAGCACATGAGAGACCTGAAGAAGTTGCTAGATGACCTTCGAGAAGCGAACTTTAAGGTCAATATCAAGAAATCGCACTTCTGTCAGAGGGAAGTTAAATTCCTAGGGCATGTTATTGATGCAAATGGAGTGAAGCCTAATCCAGATAAATTGGAGGTAATTCGGAATTTCCCTCGACCCACGAAAGTTAAGCACGTCCGACAGTATTTGGGAGTAATTGGATTCTTTTCGAACCACTGCCCAAACTATACTGCGACAGTAGCACCACTGCAGGACCTATTGAAGAAAGGCGGCAGATGGAATTGGACGGAGCAATGTCAGGAAGCATTCGTGAGGTCAAAACAAATGCTTTTGGAATATGTGAAACTGGGATACCCAGATTATACCCAGAAGTTTATCATACAGACGGATGCATCACTTATTGGGATTGGAGCGATGCTATTCCAGGAAAATGTTGACCAGCCTGAGAAGAAAGTTTTTATCGCCTTTATCAGCAGAAGACTGAGAGCCCATGAGAAAAACTACACGATCACAGAGATAGAATTGCTCGCAATTTTGTACGCGTTGCAATCGTGGCATAAACTCGTGTACGGCTTCCGAATAGTTCTGAGAACAGACCATAAAGCTTTAACATTTTTGTTAAAGACAGATTTGTCTAGTCAGAGATTGACAAGATGGTCCCTGTATATCCAGCAATTTAATGTGGAAATAGAATACTGTCCAGGGAAAGAGAATGTAATACCGGACATATTAAGTCGTTACCCTAGAGAAGAAGAAGTACTAGCGGTCCAGATTGAGAATCGAGATCAGAAGACGTTGGATGACTTAAGGAACATTACCAACCTACAACGCGAAGACCCATGGTTGAAGATGATAATCGATTACTTCGAGGGACGCTTAGCAAGGGGAACTGCGATATACAGAGAGGCGGAGGCATTGGCAACAGATTATGTATGGTATAATCAGATATTACACAAGTGGGACGATGTGGATCACACACGTCAAAGGATTGTAATTCCTGCATCTTTGCAGAGGAGATTAGTATGGCTAGCCCACAGAGCATTTGGACATCCTGGGATAGATAAAATTTGTGCTCTGTTGAAGGAAGCATTTACTTGGCCAAAATTGAGAGAAACGGTGAGAAATGCTATTAGAACATGTGATCTTTGCCAAAGGGTAAAGCCGAATCCCTTTTTAATGAGGCAACGACCTATCCCGTTGTTACCAGAGAAGCCAAGGCAGCTATTGAGTATCGACAACTTTGGACCATTGCCTAGAGCACGTAGAGGCAATAGACACATTTTTGTAGCCATGGATGTATTTTCGAAAATGGTGGTGCTGTGCCCCATTCAAAAGACAAGTTCAAAACAGGTCTTGAAGCGCCTGAAAGAGAGAGTTATTCCGATTCTTGGGAAGCCGGATAACATTCTCTCGGACCACGGAAGTTGCTTTACTAGTGCAGAATTTCGTCGAGAACTGGAAACTCTAGGAATTAGGCAGATTTTATCTACCATTCGCCATCCTGAGGCAAGTCCCGTTGAAAGAGTAATGAGAGAGGTCCAGAAATACATGAAGATCTACTGTTCTGAAGCGAATTGGCGTTGGATTGAATTTCTAGAAGTAATTGAATACTGTATAAATAATACTGTACATGAGGCGACAGGTCAGGTTCCCGTTACTCTACATCTGGATCAGAGACCAGAGAGACCGTGGAATGGTGTTATTCCATTACCAGTAGACGCACAGCCCGGTAGAGAATTGAGGATCCAACGAACCTTTGAATATCTCAAAGCACAGGCGGAGAGACGTCAGAGAAGGAATCGTGCGAAGAGGTATCATAAACCGCTTCTCGTGGGACAGAAAGTTTTAATTAAGAAACCCGCCAGTTCAGATCCAGAGGCACGGAAGTATAAAAAGTTTAATTTTTCTTACCACGGCCCGTTCGAGGTGATAAGAGACCTCCAGAACAATGCATACAGGTTAAGGCATTTAGAGAATGGAAACGAGGTCGTTATGAACATAGCCAACTTAAAAGTTTATTACTCGCCAGAAGAATTCGATGAACCAGAAGAAGAATTAGTAACGCACACCCAACTCAACGTGGAGAGCGGAGGCAGCCAAGCAGGCAGACCTGAATGTTGGAACGGCGAGACGGGACGAGAAGCAGACAGTTTACCCAGTGTAAGCGGAGAGCAGAAAGAATGCCAGTGTTTGCGAGAATTCTATGAAGAAATGGTCAGAGTGGCCAGAGAGGTTGAGGCTGTAAACGCGACCCTTCGCAGGGAGAATAGACAGCTCAGAAACAAGGCCGAGTGTGGAAGGGGGAACACTACTAACCCACTCGCAGCCAGACAAGGTGAAGGACCCCAGACGTAAACACAGACGGTGGTCGACAGTCAGCTGGTTACTTATATAAGCCACTTGCATTGGACTTTTATAAGTTTTGCAAGGGGAACATGAACCCGATGGGGTTATGCTGACTGGAATCGAACATGGTCCTCAGAGACTGTGATCTCAGTGAAAAGGTTCCACCAGGAAGCGAACCAGAGATCTGTACAGGGAGTTTCTTGGTAAAAACCCCTCGAAAGAAATGTATATTTAATCACTGGTGTGATTTTGATGAAATGGCATTATTTATTAAAATAATGTAGGAAATAATGAGCAGATTATATCATTATAAGACGATTTGGTGTAAGCTATTGGAGGCTTGAAGCACAGAGGAGGGCAGAGCTGACATTTACTAATCGGCCCAGAATTGTGGGTTGGTCCCAGTGGAGCCACGTCCATCTCTGTCACCCCATTATGTCGTCTGGAGCAGGGGTGAGGCCTGAATAATGACATAGTTATTCCCCGACGGAGAATGGATTTGGAGTAGGGGCGGAGAAATGCCCAGAAAAATCATTGATTACTCGTGATTGGAGTAACGAATCGAGATGAGAGTTGCACACAGGTGAATATTTTGGCAAGAAGATAATTGTAGAGTCTTTTACCTGCGAAATTGGTGCATATTTAATGATGTGCGTAAGGACTGTAAAACGACCATTGTTCGCGGATGGATGTGAAGATGTTGCCGGGGGTTTCCCGTTAGGTAGCGTCCCACGCCATGGAGAAAGGAATTAATATTAATTAATTGAACGAGCGATTCCTTTGCACACAGATAGTTTTGGGACCTGTGAAGAGAGAGGAACACAATGATCATGGTTTGAAGACCTGAATCATGCTGTGAGAGGAGCCAAGATTACGCGGGAAGATGTTGCTCTACTTTCTGTGGAAATCCGATATAAGGGAGTAGACCCCAGGAGGAGCTCTCAGCTATGCTCAGTCTAACTCTGTTGTCACGCAGTCTACATGCCGCCAAGCGCAGTTACAGCCAGTTACAGTCTTACTCAATTGTCAATTGTAGCACAATGGCAATAAGTTGCAATCAAGATGCAGCAAATATGCAGCAGTACGAGACAGCGTGTAAGCCGCATACAGAAGTCTTCAAATAAGTTACGTGCAGTCTTCGAGTGAAACTTCAGTCAGCTACAGCCAGGTTGAAGCAAGTTCGTCAAGGCAAAACGCATGACGATTCTATTCATCAGGACGCCGAACAAAGACTGGTATGTGTAAAAGAAACAGTAAATATGCTTGTATGAATAATAGTCGTGATACAGGCAAAATCAGCAGCACGAACTATGACGTGTTCAGTTACGAAGCACCGTATAGACTAACGGTAGAAATATTGTATATAATTATTTGTGAAAGTGTTGAACTTTATTAAGCGCAGTGTGTATAGTATTAACTAATCGTATATGTGTAACTACGATAGAATGCGCGAAAGAAACTCTACTAAGTGTTTGGTATTGCCATGAGAGTACCAGATGTTAACGCTCATGTTTGGGAGCTAGCGTATTGATGTAACGCAGGACGCTTACTGTAGGAGTAATGATCGTCATAAAAACTGTTGGAGAGTTCCGAGAGCAGATAACCAGACTTTCAATCAGGAGTTGGTAACGTAAGATGCCGTCGACACCTGCAATTTCGATCTCTGCTAGGGAATTTCAGCATTGAAGTGTGTATAAAGTGACGAGTGTTCAGTGTAATGTATATGTAAAAATATCATTTAAAGTAGTGTTTGATGAAGTGTTTCACTTGTTTGGGGAGTGATAACTTCCTGAAAGGTATGCAACGTGTCGTGTTGGTGATAGAAATTATGTGTAATCAAATGTGTGTAAACAAGAGAAATATGTCGCGTTAAACCCATTATGGCGGGCGACATGGAAGAATATGATTGGTCGGAGCCACCTTAGATGCCTATAGAGATGTAAGTACCCCACAAATTATGGTTATGATTATGTAGAAGTATGGACCGCTGCATGTCTGTGATTCCGTAAAGGTATTGTGAATTCCTTATAGATGCCAGTAAAAATCAGTTAGGAGGCTGATCCTCCATGTTTAATCAGTATTGAGTTGATTTTTATAGAGTTGAGATGTTGATTTGCATCATTAAGTGGAGTAATTATTCCCACTGTGAATTAAGAATGGCAATCAGTTATGTAAATGCAACGAACGCGATGGTTCGAGTGTAAAACGTCTAGCTATGTCGGAAAATTTGGTAATTTATGTGAGAATAATAATAAATAATGATTTTGGTCATTTATGTCAGTGAGAAATGATGATAATAATAATAATGGTTATTAAGAGTATGAATGAACACATCAGGAAACAAATAAATGTTGTAAGCGAGAATTATTAACGCTAATTGCAAGACTTATCAATCTAAGCAGGAAGATGTTACAGTGAGATTACATTTCAGTAATTATGGAAAGAAGTTTTATGTTAGAATATTGCAGATATTCAGTAATGATACCAGTAATGAAAGAGCTTTTAGTGGATTGAATTTGCAGCTTAATTGAGAAGCTTATAGAGTAAATGTTAGATTTCTCTTAATATTATAGGTCGGAGTGTCGTAGCATGGAGCATTAGGGGCCAGATAGTCTATTCTACGTATGAATTCTCCTATGTCGTGGACATTGTTGGAGATATTATTTATTCCAGAGTTTTAGTGTAGGACCCTAACTCTGAAGAAAGGATTGAAATGTGTTCCGGATTGGAATCTTGATAGAGTCGAGGAAACAAGGACACCTCGCAGCTCTATGATTTCCCGAGAACTTATTGATGAGTTATTTACGCTCGTGGGCAGCGAAACTCATGGCGACAGTGGTTTTCTGCGCCTATATTATACTTGAGACATCGGTCAACCGCCAGGCTCATGCATTGCGAACCCCGAACCTTCATGTTGAATGGACCCATGTGAGGCCATTAATTAATCGTTATCCTCGACGTAGGAATAATTACAAAAGCTCATTCAATACCTGTTGGCATAATAGTCAATTAAGATCCTTTGGGAACATGTGTGTCGGTCAGGACACAGTATTTGTCTTGTAAATCTTCACTGCTTAGAGAGGGAGGCTTTCAAACTTTTAGAAAGGCCGAGATAATTGGTGAAACGACCCATTCCACTTTCTATTGTGTAGCGACTTCCTTAGCCGAGGGTCGGTGCTAGCCACCCGGGCCGCTCAGGCAAGTTATAAAGGGAAGAGATTCTAGACCTTGTTGAAATGACATATAATGCAAGATTGTTATGTTGAGTATTATGGCCATGTGGTTTGTGAACACATGGATAATTATAGTTCATCCTGATGGTTCATTATTTTAGCTATCTGACGAATAGTTACATGATATATTTGTACTGTCACTGGAGCCAAGTCATGTAGTTGGTGACTAGATGCCAATCGCCATGAGCGCGAGGTAGTCTATCGTACAATCCGACATAAGCTATAACGTAACGTTTTATCTAGGAATCACAGACAGCATGCGGTGAAACCATATAATTGGAGGATGTGTAGGGGGTAGCTTACATAATTATGGAGTTGCACGTTGATTTTGGTGCAACGTCCAAATAGGTAAATGCATGCAAAGCATTTCATTGCTGAGAAGAAAAATATCAAAACACGCACGGCACACATAATTTTTTTAACATAAAGAGGTTTAAGGAATAATCCTTGTTGTAATATTAAAGAAGTCACATTGTATGACTGTTATGTTAATGTACAGTTTGTTTTGATGTCGTAGGTGCATCAGCGCACTAGTATATCCTTGTGAAGTTCACAGAAGGGTAAAGCCTTATGGCTAGGTATGACTTTGTTGTGATTTTATATTTGTTTACTTGTGGATTGTGGAAGTAAAAAATTTGTTTGCTTTATTTTATGCTTTTTGGGTATTGTTTTGTGTTTGAAGCCATGATTTATTTCAATGAATTAAAGTTTTAGAATAGAGTTGTGCCTTATCATTGTAGAGTTGATACCTTTTTGCCTCAAATCCAAAATATGCACTGCTAAATTGGGGTTACCGTACACGCCTGAGAGCTGATGCTAGTTGGAGGCAGATGCATATTATCCACCGAGATTACTCACATGGGTACACTATTCGTGGTAATTTACCTAAACATAATAATTATTACGATCAAGGATTGGGAAATGTGGTCCAGTACCGGTACTTTCAATGAGACACTATTCCCACTGGGATCAGTATTGGGTTTCATACCTGGGATCTCCAAACGTTAATGATCCTATGTGCCTTAAGTCCCTAGGCTACGGAGGGAGTGATGGAATAGCGGTCTAGCAACTTGATCTAACCAAGGTACGGTACGCCTACATGCATACAAGATTTTCAATGAGATAAATAAGATGCAGTTGTTCGGATTCCATATATAAGCAAGTTTTCTCGATTTATGAAAGACCCACTAAAATACAAGCACGCTTGTTAACTGTTATACTCACACAAGAAGGAGCCGACTCCGTACAGGCCATGGAGGTCCCTGCAGCAGTGGAAGGTAGAGGCTTCCACACTTCGTGACACCGACAGGAGATAGGATGGAGATTTCAGCTCCTAACCCAGGAAGTTCCCTGGTACTCATTTCTGTTTTAGACCGAGTGAATCCTGGGGCCATTTGCAGTTCTGAAAGTAGTAGATTTGTTTCTAATTTAACCCACTCCAATTCACTTGGAAGCCCAAAGCCTGTAGAGACTGTGCTACGCTGTCCTGTAGCTGTTATAAGGGTCAGTTTATTTTCTTATTAACTTTAGTCCAGTTCCCTGTTCTTTGAATAATATTGCCGCAACATTTGCTATAGTTCTTCTGGACGGGTATTCAGGTTCATAGGCCATGCATAACGCGTTTTCATGTCATCCGACACTTCATCTCCAATTGCGGTTGGCATTTTCAAAGATTTGTTCTGATAGTTTGAAGTTGCGCTGTCTGAGATTTATATTGGAATGATCTTGAAAACACCATGAAACATGAGCGATTTCATGTAGTTTCTGGTTGACAGTACATTACCTTCCCTTTCCTTCGCTTCCATTCCTTTCTCTCCTTTGCAGCTTATATACAGGTTTTACGTGAAATACCTTTAACCAAATACAGGATGAACTTATCTGGAGGAATAGAAAGCTGACTGTGCAAGCGACATGTACGGGAATTACTCCGTCTCGAGGAAATGTGTGGGTGTAAAAGAGTTGCGCAATTTCCAAAGCAATCAGTGAGTAAAACTGATAGTGCAAACTTGCTGTGATCAGTAATGGTAAAGCAGGAGGGGACTAAACAAAACAAAGCGTTAGGTGTACGTTGTTGTCACAACATACACATTATGTACATTGTTGACCTGCCTAGTATAATAATAGCGCAGTGGTGGCAGAAGAAAAACATATTAACAAGTAGTTCCGTGCAGAAATAAACAACCTATTTTCATATATACTACTTATGTTAATTACCTATATCAACATACAAAATTTCAGTGTGATTGGTGTAATAGATTCGGAGATATTGAGAACCGTTTAAATATTTCGGATGGTCGCCATGTTGGATTTTTATATATGTAGGCCATTGAGTTATGTGCCATTACATACATGAAGACTATTGCGTAGGTGTATTATTCAAACTTCAATCCCATGATTAGGACACAAGAAATTTAAACGAGACTCTAAAATTTCGCACAGCCTCCATCTTGTGGTTATAAAACAATTGAAATGAATTAGACGTAAGTGGATTAAAATTTGTTTAAGCATTTACCTACCAAGTTACACTGCGCTCAGACGGTTTAATCGCGAGAAACGTATATTTAAATTTTTAAATTTCATGTCGCCGCCATGTTGGATTTGTGCTCACCAGGTTATTGAAAGTCTCATAGGTGAACTTATGTTCATAGCCTTTATCAACATTGAGACACGTAAAGCAACTCTTCAAAGAAAAGAAACGTTTGGCTCTGCGATCCTCTGAATTCTCTTTCCCATTTCAACCACCAGAAATTAAGCAGGCCATAGAAAGTTTAAAACCTGGGAAAGCGGCAGGTGCTGATGGTATATATCCAGAGTTCATTCTACATCTTGGACCAGGTGCTGTCAAATGGCTTACTAACTTCTTCACGAACATTCTAGAGACAGGTCACCTACCTTCACTCTTCAAGAAGACAAAAATAGTAGCTGTATTAAAAACATCTAAGGACCCAACAAAAGTTGAGAGTTACCGGCCAATAGCACTCCTCAGTGTCACAATGAAGCTTCTGGAAAGGCTGATACATAACAGGATCTCTGCGACAATCAATCAGCATATTCCAGTCGAGCAGGCTGGATTCAGACCTGGACGTGGATTTGATGAACAGGTTTTAGCACTAGTTACCCATATTGAAAATGGCTTTGAGAACAAAATGGTAAGCACGGGTGTTTTCTTAGATCTGACAGCTGCATATGACACCGTGTGGCAAGATAAGCTCCTTCTTAAATTTATCAGTATCATCCCTTGCCTGAAACTCACCACATTACTCAGTAACATGCTGAGTAATAGGTACTTTCAGATATTTTCAGAAGACTCCAGGAGTAAAGTACATAGGATAAATTGTGGACTCCCTCAGGGCTCTGTATTGGCCCCTCTACTATTCAACCTGTACCCATATGATCTCCCAGCAACGAAATAAAAAAAAATCATCTATGCAGATGACATCGCATTGGTCGCCCAACACCAACGCTTCGATGAGCCTGAGTCGATGCTTACATCAGACTTAAAGATCCTAGACAGCTACTTTCGTCAGAACAACCTTAGACCAAACCCTCAGAAAACTGTTGTGTCTACTTTCCACTTGCGGAATAGAAGTTCTGGGTATAAACCAACCATACCATTCAGAGGAGAGAATCTACAATACTGCAGTAACCCAAAATACCTGGGAGTCACCCTGGACAGGTCGTTGACTTACAAGAATCACCTCTGCAATGTGTCAGCCAAGATCAAGACCAGGAATAACAATCTTCAAAAGCTGGCGGGTACTTCCTGGCGTGCTAATGCTCAAGTCCTGAGATCTACTGCTCTTGCACTTTCTTATTCCGTCGCTGAATATTGTTGCTCAACTTGGCTTAACAGTGCTCACATTGGACTAGTAGACACCCAGCTGAACCAGGCAATGCGTATCATTACAGGGTGCATCCGACCTACTAACACACACGGGCTTCCTACCCTTAGGCACATACCACCTCCATCCCTAAGAAGATCACAGTCACTGCTTAACTTATGGAAGAAAATAGAAAACAATCCTCAACTCCCTATTCATTCTGATATAGCAGCTTCTCCAACCAAACGACTGAAATCCAGACACCCTTCTTGGCGTACTGCAATGATTCTACAGGACACCTCCTTTAATGTATCGGACGCCTGGAAAGAACAATGGCATCTGCAATCCTCGTTACCAAATCATCACATCATTAAGAACCCCTGCAAGTGCCCTGATGGATTTTCCCTTCCTAGACGACAGTGGAGGACGCTAAACCGTATTAGGACCGGTCAAGGTAGATGTGGAGCCACTCTCTTCAAATGGGGATGGAAGGCATCACCTCAATGTGACTGCGGAGAAGAGGAACAGACAGTGGACCACATTACATTCGAGTGTCCTTTACGTGCATATAGAGGCTCTATAGAAGACTTACACTGTGTCTCAAGCGAAGCCCTTCTCTGGCTCTCAATTTTAAACATGGAACTCTAGTTATGAACTTGAGATGGTAGTTGTACTGTATATATTGTATATAATATTGTATTCATCATACTCTAAATAAATAAATAAGTAAATCAACATATAAAATTTCAGTTTGATTTCTGTCATAGATTAGTTGATATGGAGAACCGTCTAAATATTTCGGATAATCGCCATGTTGGATTTTTATGTATGTAGGCCATTTAGTTATGTACTATTAGATGACGATTATTTCGTGGGTTCATTATTAAAACGTTGACGTCGATCGCATGTATAGCACACGAGAAATAAAAATATAATTTTAAAATTTCGCACAGCCGCCATCTTGAGGTTATGTAAACAATTGAGCTAAATTAGATGTCAGTGCATCACAATGTGTATAATCGTTTGCTGTACCATGTTTCACTGCTCTCGGACGGTTAAATCGCTTGAAAAGTCTATTTAAATGTTTGAAACTCGCTTGGCCGTCATTTTCGTTTTGTACTTAATAGGTTTTTGATAGTCACACAGGTAAACATCTAGTTGTGGCTTTTATCACCGTACAAAATTTCAGGGTGATATCATTAATAGTTTCGGAGATATAGAATGCCGGTGAAATACTTCGCACAGCCGCCATTTTGGATTGGTGAGACATAATACAATTTGAAGGGCGCGGTCAGGGTCGGAAGAAATAGTACTATGACATTACCGAGTTTCATTGAAATCGCTCAAGCCGTTTAGATTTAATTAGGGTGTGACACAGGCACAAACGCACACACACACACACACACACACACACAGAGACAAAAGGTGATCTCATCAGCCTATTTTTCTATAAATGAAAATAGACTGAAAACGGATGATATTACATTTCAAAATTGACAGTCTCCACAATAATGTTGGAAAAGTGTTAATGAACATTGACGGGTGTAAATTGCTTTGCTCTACCAGGCGGCTCAGTAAATTATTTTAAAAAAAGGAGACGTCTTCAAAATTCTTCGAAATAAGGACAGTTGCCTATGTATTTTCAACTTCTAGTAGAGAAAGTTATTAATTATTTTCATGTGGCAGATGACCTCGTCGTTGGTCGTAACTAACTAATTATTTTCATTTCTATAAAGATAGGAAATTCCTATTATATATAAATGGTGTTTAGGCAGTAAGGAAGTGTTAATAGGATTAGTTTATATTAGGTTACGTAAGTATGACTTAGGGACACAGTGTTACAGTGCTGATAATTTATTACAACTAAACACCCACGAGTTATAATGTAAAAACTTAATTTTTAGGGCTAGATGAAAGCATATGACTGCAGAGTTCCTCAACAGTGACTTTAGGAACATGCAGTAGATGTCTGGTTAGTACTGTTAGAAATATAACAACAGAAACCACGTAATCATTACCGAATGAGACATTCATAAATAAAACATTTCATGCACAATACATAATTAAATACATACACAGTCTGTTGTGTAACATAATTTAATTCTGAAATTTATTACCAGGCTAAGGCTATTTAATCATGACTACAAAAGATATATCTCTCTTTTAACATTCACATATTATTATATAACTAGCATTTCAACCCAGCATTGCCCGGGTTAGAGATCTCGATAAGGATAGGAACCGTGTTGGAGAATATCCCAAAGTCAATAACTCGCAATACACGGTTGAAGACCTTACTCTAAATGCTGGGACTGGACCCAACTTTGGCCATGGCCGCTTCCTACCCCAATCCTACCTCAATTACAAATACACTCATTAGTACAGGGATCACAGTGACACAGGCTATCAGACAAATTCTACACACACCCAAGTACACGGGCCTACATGACCACGATGTCGCAAAGCCCCTACAGAATCAACAACAACTCTTGACTCTCTCACCCCTCAAAAGTAAACAAATCATTTATAGTATATTGAGATTCTGGGAATGCTTTCTCCTTAAACGCCATGTTTTTCCATTCATCCAGCTTTGGTGTGAAGTAATAAACGAACGAAATCGTAGCAGAAACTCAAAGTAATAATAATAATACGATTTTATCAGATAGGATAGTTACTATTATAACGTTTCGTGACTTCTCTAGCACTCCACAAACGTCTGCCCTCTGTATGGAAACGGAAGTGAAGATCGTATAAATATTGAGAAATGTTTCACGCCACTGGCAGGTTACAACTAATGCATATATTGCGATGCGGCTTCAGAGAATGTTCTAGCTCCAGCGAACGTGTTTTGCGAAATTGTGAAATAATAGAAAAGTTGTTGTCATTAAAATATGTACCGATTATTTGTACTTTGTTTCGATTTGAGCTCCCGTAAGTATAATTCGTTTGCGGATAAACGACACATACACAGGAATAAAAATCTAAACGTAGATCGTGTTTCTGATGTGTAACATCTTTCCACTCGGTTGCCGGATAGTTTTGTGGGAGTGATTTTGAAAATTGTGGACGGAAGTGGATCGGAACGATCGAGCTTGCAGCGGTGGATCGAACGGAAGTATGCACTGCCCGCTCGATCGATCGAGCGAATGTCTACTAGCTGGCAGTGGTGGAAAACGGAAGTATGCACTGCCCGCTCGATCGAACGGAAGTGTACTAGCTGGCAGTGGTGGAAAACGGAAGTATGCACTGCCCGCTCGATCAATCGAACGGAAGTGTACTAGCTGGCAGTGGTGGAAAACGGAAGTATGCACTGCCCGCTCGATCGATCGAATGGAAGTGTACTAGCTGGCCATTGTGGAAAATTGATGTATGCACTGCCCGCTCGCTCGATCGATCCAGCGAGCAGTGGTAAGACCCAGCTGGCAGTGGTACGAGAAACAATGAGCGCGCGGTGTCTGACATTGATACCATGACGTACTCTCGGCCATGTGGAATGTATATGACATACTGAACGGAAAACGCTCATGCGAACTCTGGTGTCAAGTGATTGAAACAAATGACATGGTACATGTTCGAAGTCTTCGTATCAGTATTTAAATAGTAAAATGCCTTAAGGCTGTGCGATCACCACCGCCGTCAATCGCAAGGCAAGAGATGGCAGCACTATCACCGTTTGACAGCCGCTACATTTGTGTTAGTGATCTGTTGACCCGTCACCTACCACCTACTTCCGCCCCTACCTCTCCTCTTCACTCAATGTCTTCTCTCTCTCTCACTGATAGCGCTAGACTGTAAGTGGATGTGTTGTACGGAGAGTGATGTTTTAAAAGAAATTACAATTTTAGGCTAGTTAAAACTCATTTTATTACATTTCTAGTTTCTAAACAAACCTCAACAAATAGGATAGGCCTAAGCATAAAATTGGATGCAGGAAGCACCTGATCAGATAAATGCAACAACCTATTTCAATGGAAACCTGATATAATGATCTAACACAGGGGATTTTTTGGCATAAATAATATATTATGGAAAACGAAGCATGTGCTTGATGTAATTTCTTACCCAAACGCACATCATTAATAATAATACGCAATCACGTTTACATATTTCAACATTTCTTCGGCTATACTTTTTTCATAAACTACTAAAAGTGCTATAAGTCTACTTCCACCGATAAATATCAGCTGAACGGCCCCTTTGTTCGAGAAATAACATGGTTTACAAGGCAGGCTTTTATTTTTTATTTAAAAAAATCTGTTTTATGTTTAGTATTTAGAGCTTTTTATTTATGTAAAAAGCGCTTTGCCGGCCTTTGCTAGGGCAAAAGTGCTCATTAAATCGTTCATTTCTAATTTTTTGGCCGTTTCACATTCAATTAACAGAGTAGCCAAACCGTTCAGACGCTCCTGCGCCATCGTTGATCGCAAATAGTTTTTAGCCTATTTTCATTTATGGAAAACTAGGCGTATGAGATCACCTTTTGTCCGTGTGTCTGATTGTGCCTGTGTGTGTGATTCGTGTGTGTGTGTCCCCCTAATATAATCTTAACGGTTGGAGCGATTTCAATGAAACTCGGTAAGTTCATAGCACTATTCCGGACGACCCCGACCGTGCCCTTCAAATTTTGTTACGTCTCACCAATCCAACATGGCGGCTGTGCGAAGTATTTCATCAGCATTCAATATCTCCGAAACTATTACCAAGAATACCCTGGAATTTTGTACGGTCATAAAGAGAACTACTAGAAGTTCCCCTATATGACTTTTGTAAATCTGGTAACTTTAAATCCAACATGGCGGCCATGCGAAATTGCGACTTTTAAATAGACGTTTCTCGCGATTTAGCCAACCAAACGCAATGAAACTTGGTACAGTATATGTTTATACACATTGTGATGCACTGACATCTAAATTCGTTCAATTGTTTACATAATCTCAAAATGGTGGCTGTGCGAAGTATTTCACTGGCATTCTATATTTCTGAAACTATTACCGTTATCACCCTGAAATTTTGTAGGAGATAGAGACCACTACTGGAAGTTCATTTATGACACTTTGAAAACTCGGTTAACTACAAAACGAACATGGCAGCCACGCGAAGTTGAAAGTTTTAAACAGACTTTTCTCGCGATTTAATGATCCAAACGCAATGAAACTTGGCACAGCAAATGTTTATACTCATTGTAATGTACTGGTATTTAATTCACTTCAATTGTTTACATAACCTCAAGATGGCGGCTGTGCTAATTTTAAAATTAAGTTTTTATATCTTGTGCCGTAATCATGCGATCGAAGTGAAAGTTTGAATAATGAACCTACATAATAATTTTCCTTTAATGGTACATGACTCTATGGCCTATACATATAACAAGCCAAAAGGGCGACCATCCAAAATATTCAGACGGTTCTCAATATCTAAGAATCTATTACAGCAATCAAACTGATTTTTGTAATGTTCATCGGGGCTATGAAGATAAGTTCACCTATAGGACTTTCAATAACCTGGCGATCACAAATCCAACATGGCGGTGACGTGAAGTAAAAATATTCACATGGACATTTCTCACAATATAATCATCCGAGTGCAGTGAAACTAGGTACAGTAAATCCTTATACAAATGTTTCCATAACCACAAGATGGCAGCTGTGTGAAATTTTAAAATCTCGTTTTTACTTCTTGTGTCCTAATCATGCGATTGAAGTTTGAATGCTACACGTACACAATAATCTTCATGTAACAGTACATAACTCTATGACCTACATATATAAAAATCCAACATGGCAACCATCCGAAATATTTAGTCGGTTCTCAATATCTACGAATCTATTACAGCAATCAAACTGAAATTTTGTATGTTGATAGTGGCAATTAACGTAATTTGGATATATGAAAATAGGCTTTAGTTTTTCATGGAACTACTTTTTTTTTTAGCGTATAGCTTTTAGTGCCGGGAGTGTCCGAGGACATATTCGGCTCGCCAGTTTTTTGTAGCTGCTTCGGGACGGACACCCAATGGGTGAGCTACAGGTACCGTTAGGGAGGAAAGTGGGAATGTAAGGACGAGGAGTTGGAAGGTAGCGGCTGTGGCCTATAGTTAGGGACCAACCCCGGCATTTGCCTGGAAGGAAGATGGGAAACCACAGAAGACCATCTTCAAGGTTGCCGGCGGGGGGATTCGACCCACCTCGCCTCCCGGATGTGAGCGACTGCCAGTAGTCATGCCGTAACGACCACGGCTTACTCACCCGGTATGGAACTACTTGTCTTGATTAGTTTCAAAATGGAAAAACTCCTTTCCCCCGATGCAACCGTTATTGGAATTGTAAGCATAATTCGATATGCCGTCGTTAAATTAGGACAGGACTCCTTTATCGGGGCTAAGTACTCTAGTGCACCGCGATAACTTTTTACAGATTACGGAACCGCGTACCTAAATAATTGTTGCTCCAGAAAAATATCGTCTGCATCCAAATCTTCAAGCTCCCCGTCTTTTAGAAAATTAGAGAGTGTTTAAAAATGGTATTTCAATTGCCTTTCCTCCAAATTGGAAAGCTTGGAAGGATCGAATAGAAATTCAAAGTATTCCGAAAAAAAATTAATTTCGTTAAATCTATTTTCTACGCAGCTCAGTGCAGTATCTACGACAGACAAAAATTAATTTACCCGAAATTTATTTTCAGCTTCTTTTTAAAGTTCTTCTTCAGTTTCTTCCACCTGTTGATCATTTTGCTGTTTTATTTCATCAAGGAACCTTTTGGTATTGCCTTGACGGCGAGTAGAAAATGTATTTGCATAGCCCAAATTTTCCATTATTTCTCTAGCGGTGGACATTGCACTGTCAAAGCCAGTGTTGCGATAATTTTGAAAAAATGACTTTAGGCCCTGAAGTTCGGTTAAAGCCGTATCTAACGAAGTCTTCTCAGATTGGAGAGTTTTACTTGTTGAGTTCACAGAAAATTAAATATCGTACCAGATAACGAGGCTTAAAACAAATTCATACGAACTTATATGAAGCAACAAAGATTGGGCCTCTGACCGGGTAACAGGATCTTTGGTAATTTCTGCCAATTTTTCTAGAGCTTCGTTTACTTTGCCTAACTGGTATCTGATGGGCTTGGCACTGCCAATTCAACATCCCCATCTCGTGCTAGCTAAAGATTTTAGTGTGAGGAGGCCAGGATATAGTTCGCACAAAATGTCCCACCTTTCCGTGGAAGCTACAAACAAAGTGTACAGGCGCTGAACTATACCAAAATTGCCATAGCGTTCTTATTGCATTAACCATGTCACCCAAAAGTAAGTTAAGATTATGTGCAACACATGCCATGAGCATTGCTCGTTTATTAGTATTTGTTACTCGCATCTGCACTCCCTTATACTTAGCCTTCATATTAGCACCCATGTCATACCCTTGTCCCCAACAGTCCATGATATCAAGATCATTATCCTCCAATACTCCTTCTAAAACCCCATCTAACCCCTTTCCTGTAGTGTCGTGTACCTCCAAAAACTCGATGAACGATTCGACGATCCTTGGAGTTTCTGCTATCATATCAACATAGCGGAGGACAAATTTGAATTTGGGCTGGACTGAATCAAACACACTATCTTTATTTATTTATTTATTTATTTATTTATTTATTTATTTTCATTTATGAAAAAAAAAAAAAAAACATGGCCTGAAGCGCGGGGCCTGGCACGACCGCACCTCTCGCGACGGCCCTGCGTATTACCAATTTGTGGACTAGGCACTCTCCCTCCGTCCAGCCCAATAAAAAAGATTATATTATGATATAGTATGATATGATTGACGGAGAGAGCTGGCCGTGCGGTTAGGGTTGTGCAGCTGTGAGCTTCCATTCCGGAAATAGTGGGTCCGAACCCCCCTGTCGGTAGCCCTGGAGATGGTTTTTCCTGGTTTCTCATTTTCACACCAGGCAAATGGGCGCTGTACCTTAATTAAGGCCACAGCCGCTTCCTTCCCACTCCTAGTCTTTCCTATCCTATCGTCGCCATAAGACCTACAGTATCTGTGTTGGTGGGACGTAAGGCAAATTGTAATATATATATATAAACTACTAGTAGTGCCCGGCTTCGCCCGGTGGATTTATTTGTTTTATGGATGATAATGAATACTACTACAGAACTGGCATATGATACTTAAACTACCCGAAAGAAAAAAATACAACTCTTTGTGGTGGAGGTGGTGTTGTTGGTGGTGGTGGATGTAGAGAGGGTGATAAGCAGTACAGTATAATGGACGTAATATTTAGATAATTTTCCCCTAATGATAATACTGTAATGATAATAATGAATAGGGAAACGGCTATTTACTAACTACAGCAATGACACATGTAATTTACAAACAAATTTCTAAAAATGATAAGAAAGAGGAATAAGCGAAATAAAAGACACTGCCTAGGGCCTATATCTCACTGTCTGTTAGAAATGTAGAGACCAATAGTGTCGTCTTTTGTCGCATAGCGCCGTAGGAAAAGAATCAGAACACTTTGGAAAACTTCGGCTGTCCCGAGCTCCTGAGGTAGCAATAATATCATTTATGGCCATATAGCGCTCAAAGATAAGTTTCTGAATAAATTACAGTAAATTTGAAAGCACCAACGCTTATTGCAGCTGATAACCTCAATGTATTGCACCAACACCATTGCACTTATACAGATGCATAATATGTTCATGATGATAACTGTTTTAAGGGGCAAAAGAAGTCTTTTTGCACTAATTACTCCCCGTGACTGCAATTTATAAGCAGCACAAGATTCAACTATTTTCGCAATTCTGCACCAGAACACTGGTAGGGGCGACGTGATGCAGACCGAATTGTCAGTCAACAATAGACTTATTAAAATACTCTTACATTTACACTACTACGGACATGAATGATTCTAGGGCCTTAATACATGGTTTTCAAGTTAAGTTTGTTTGTTATTCTAAATGTAGGGAATGGAGAGCGTTGTCCAAAATATCAAGTGGACAGTGTTACCAGCAGGGTTTCAAAGTGTATGTATAATTTGGTGCAATTAGGAGGAACGGTGTAGATTTTTGATAAAGGGCCTAAATGCAGGAAATGGAGTGGTCTGTCCGAAATTTAAAGTGGACAGTGTCACCCGCAGGGTTCCAAAGGGTAAGTGTACACAATGTGATTCAGATCGGTGAAACGGTGTAGTTTTATGCCAATGGACCTAATGCAGGGAATGGAGTAGTCTGTCAGATATTTCAAGCAGACGGTGTTACTCGTCGGGTTCCAAAGTGTAGACTAAGTATGTGAAATTTGGTTCAGATCGGTGAAATGGTGTAGATTTGTGTCAAAGGGCCTAAATGCAGGAAATGAATTGGTCTGTCCGAAATTTAAAGTGGACAGTGTTACCCGCAGTGTTCCAAAGAGTGTGTATACAAATGTTGGTTCAGATCGGTGAAACGGTGTAGATTTGTGCCAAAAGGCCTAAATGCAAGCAATGGATGGTCTGTCCGAAATTTCATGTAGACTATGTCACTCGCAGGGTTCCAAATGGTAAGTATTCAAATTTTGGTTCAGATCGGTGATACGGTGTAAATTTAAGCCAAACGGCATAAATGCAGGGAATGGAGTGGTCTGTCCGAAATTTTATGTAAACAGTGTTACTCGTAGGGTTCCAAAGGCTATGTATACACATTTTGGTTGAGATCGGTGAAAAGGTGTAGATTTGTGCCAAAGGGCCAAAATGCAGGGAATGGAAAGTCTGTCATAAATTTCATGCAGACAGTGTTACTCGCAGGGTTCCAAAGGGTATGTACACACATTTTGGTTCTGATCGGTGAAACGGTGTAGATTTGTGCCAAAGGGTCTAAATGCAGGGAACGGAGTGGTCTGTCTGCAATTTAACATAGCCTATACTATTCCTCTTGAATCTGGCTATCATATAAAAAAAGAATATTTCGAATCCGACTGGTAGTTCCAGAGATTGACGCGTTTAAACACACAAACAAACACACAAACTCTTCTGCTTTATTATATTAGTATATTGTAACCGATATCGCATGGTTTTGAAAGCTCTGGCAACGTCGCATAGCAGGAGGAAGAAAGCAAGCGGAAGTAACCTGAGGTTGATGTTTTTACGTCATGGACATAGTCGACAGCATGACTAGGCGAAGGTTCCAGAAGCGTAGAGGGCGCTGATGAGCTCCAGGAAAAGTCAAGGTGGGAAGGTCACGTCGGAGAAGCGGGTCACTTTCTTTTCCATCACCGTACAACGAAGTTCACTTTCTTTTGCATCGCCATACACCGAAGTTCACTTTATTTTTGTGTCGCCGCACGCTGAAGTTACAAACAAGTGTGTAGTAGCAGTCGTACCGTGGCACCTTGGAACCAGTGCGGTATTCCGACAGTTTTTGGAACATAGCTGAAAGACTGAGTATTATTTCTTGCGAAGGACAGCTCTGCATTAACGAATATTAAAGCCGAGTGTGGCGAGGTGATATTATAACACAGATCATAATGCATTATGTTGTGGGACACTAGTCATTAGTACAACGAAGTGCGAGCAGACGCACGTGGTGTCTTAAGCTTTTACTAGGTACGGGACTGCATGGGCCGTGCGCGATATAATTCACGCCCAGTACATATGAACGAAGCGACGTGCTTTTGTTTGACGAGCAGACAAATGAGTATCCAGGGTCAGTGAACTACGAGAGATAAACTGAGTGTAGTCCAAATATAGAGCGACATTCAAGGCCAAGGACGGACGTAATCTCTTATGAGTGCAGGCTGGTGTATATATGCGTACGATATAACCTGTGTCGTTATAGAGTTATTATCACGTCCTTAAGTTGATATTACTTGGCATATTCGACATGAAGATTGCAGCGATGTATTGGACGGACATAAAGGCTATCAGTACAGACCAGTGCGAGTTTTGTGACAAGAACTTTACGAGCGAAGAGATGACCAGCTAAATCTAGAAATGTGGAAGCTGTTATGATGACGTGGAAACGAAGGCGAGCCAGGACCATGGACACCAAGAGGGTCACGAGCTGGATCCAGGACGAGAGGGGAGGATGTTCAATGAGAAGAACGTGGACCCAAATCCCCAGGAAACGTGTCAGCGGAACCAAGACTGAGGTGGTCGAAAGGTACTGAAAACCATGTTAATTCTTAAGTAGTGGTTAATGGGTAGTGGTTACTAAGATTTGGACAGATGGGCTTAAATCGAAATAGAATTTAATCAAAAAGATAAAATGCGATAAAATAACAAGATTATTAGGATAGTAAATTTTAAGTTTTCTTTTGAGAGATTATTGCAGTCATATTTAGGATTTAAAATTATATATATATATGGATGCTTTAAAATATAATCTGAGTACAGGGATCTTTCAGCGTGTTACGTCGCTGTGTTCTTTGAATTGGTGCAACCTGGATGATAATTTATGGTTTGAACAGGCAAATTACAGGGGGAACATTTACACTTAAGGGGCCACTTTTTGTGCGCACATCATGATATTTATACTAAACACTCACACGTCACTGAGGTTTCCCTTTACATGCTAACATGAGGAGATGCGTTTGGTAGGTAACTGATACAAGGTTGTGTAAATAATGAAACTGCATTGATAAAATAGTAGGGTTGCCTAATACGAAGTTATGATGAAACTAAAGGTTCTCGCTATAGCGAGGTGAATAAAAATAAATGATTATAATTAATGTTACGTGATAGGTTCAAGTATATGAAATTTTGAGGCAATTGTCAGTTGAAAAATAATACAGATAGGCAGAGGCCATCTACTTAAATGTTTATGATGTATTTATAAATGTGTAAAGAGCATGCAGTGGTTAACAAAAAATATAAATAAATATCTGGAATCATAAAGATTTTACAATGTAAAGTAACAAATGTAAAAGCCAACAACCAGTCATTTTTCTGAGTGAGGCACAGCTGAACGAAAATCAGTGAAAATAATAATGAAAGTATTTAATCCATGAATAAAAGGTCTGAAAATGAATTATTTAACGCCAGTGACATCCATATATAAAAATATATTTTTCTTTTGGAGATTACATTTAGTTAGAAGGACATCGAATGAGGCAACAATTTTTTTCTTTGAATATTTTCTCATAGTTATGCACCTGCTCATTTATGGACTATTCAACGGAGAGGTGACATAGCATTTTGAAGTAATGGTTGTAATACTAGGGTGATATAGCTCTGATCTCCGTAAGTTATTTTGTATCCAAAGATTAGGACGCCCGGAGATTTTTGTCCTCAATAATTTGAATTTTGCTTTTGCGTCATTTATTTATTTGCACATCAAGAGTAATTTTGAGAAGTCTCCGAGCGAAGGTAGACGCCTCCGTGGCTTAGGCGGCAGCACGCCGACCTCTCACCACTGGGTCCGTGGTTCAAATCCCGGTCAGTCCATGTGAGATCTGTGCTGGACAAAACGGAGGCAGACAGGTTTTTCTCCGGGTACTCCGGTTTTCCCTGTCAAAATTCCATTCCAGCAACACTCTCCACTATCATTTCATTTCATCTGTCATTCATTTAATCATTGCCCCAGAGGAGTGCGTCAGGCCTCGGCAGCCGGCACAGTTCATATCCTCGCCGCTAGATGGGGGCTTCATTCATTCCATTCCTGACCCGGTCGGAGACTGGAAGCAGGATGTGGATTTTCATTTCTCCGAGCGAAGGTAGGCTTCTGTGTTTGATTTTATGTATTTAGAGGTGTGGTTCTGTAATAAATAGTGGATGAGTTTTATTTTAACAGCGGAGTTTTTTGTCATTCTTGTTCGTTGTCATACTTGTGTGTCCACTGGATCAATTTTGAGATTTTACCCCAGTTGTACCCATCATTATAAAGACCCCGGGATTGCTTGAATCTCGTTCCCGACATAGTTTCTTTTTAAGGCCAACATTGATTCGGACATTCAAGATTTTTCTTTTCTTTTCGAGTTGTACCGAATTTTGGGTGAGGATTGACGTGTGTGTCGGGCCACCCAATCCAAAGCCAGATTATCGGGCACAACAAGATGGCGCTCACCGTGTAATGGCCTCGAACTGGGAATATCGTACCACGCAGTGGTATAGCCGACATTTTGAACTCAAAAAATTGGAACACCAGAGGAGAGTGACGAGATAGTGGACGGCCATGTGGCACAAATGGAATGGAGAGAAAACCAATTGAGTGCTGGTACCCCATTTTATTGTGCGATATGTCTGTCAGTCTGTTAAACTTCACTTTGTAGGATTTTTTTGGTGTGTTTGAATGACATAGAACGAAACGATTCAGTAACGTTAGATCGCTGTGTTTAAGCGATACCATCCACATTTATTATTTCCACATGATATTAGATTTCGATTCCACTGCCAAATTGAAGTAACCACTAGTCCTTAGTCTAAGTTAGTCACTAGTTGTAACAGCTTCCATGTTTATTTGTTGTGAAATATGGGAGAATTTGATGAAATTAAGGGATTGATGGGACAGCTAGGAGAGAAGCTAAAGGAGTTAGTTAAAAGTCAAAGGAGTATGGAGAAAAGTTTGAAGACTCAATGGAAAGACTATGAAGGTGGTATGAACACTAATCTAGATGGGTTGGATAGACAGTTGATTAAGATGCAGGAAGGAATAAACACTAAATTTGAAGGTCTAGACACTCAATTTAAAGGTTTCAACACAAAATTCTAAGATTTAGACACTAAATTTGAAGGTTTAGACACTCAATTTAAAGGTTTCGACACCAAATTCAAAAATTTAGTCACTAAATTCGAAGGTTTTGAAAAAAATCTTGGAATTCAGTCAGGGGATTTGCAAGGAGGATTGGAATTATTTAAGGAGCACCAATTCGATATGAAACAGTACACGGAGAAGGCTCAAGGCGAAATGACGGATTTAAAAGAACAAATTAAGAGGGATAAGGTCGAAATTGAAACTAATATGGGGACACAGTTGAAATCATTGGAGAAAACCGTTCAAGAGAAAATGAATCGAAGCGTGGAGGCATTGAACGCCAAAATGGAGGAAAGGGATAATGCAATTAACGCAGAGGTCTTAGTGTTAAAGGAAGAGGCGAAAGCAGTACAGCAGAGATTAGCGAAAGATACCAGGAGCATAACCGATAAAATGTCTGAATTCACCGTAGAGCAGGAATGCAAGATGGAAAGTCTTAGGAGTCAGATGGGGGAAATGAAATTAGAGTTAAACGACGAAATTAAAACACAGATTGCTTTAGCGGTTTCGACAGTACAAGATAAAATGAGTTTTACTCACGGAGAACAGATAAAGAGAATTTTTGAATTAGAAGGAAAGACGGTAGAAGCAAAATCGATAGATGAAAACAAGGAACCAAGTCCGACAGGAACAACATTCACACCATTCAGTTACAGCTCAACTCAACCGATTACCATCATTAGGAATCAGGAGGACCGCCCAAAAAATTCAAATTTGACTGGCATTACACCCATAGAATTCTTGCGGGACCTGAAGGAATACATGGATGAACATAGGGTTCCTAAAGAGAGAGAAATGAGGGTAATAGAAAGAGCTCTTGAAGGTCAACCGCTAAACTGGATGCGAGCTTTTAGGAAGCAGTTTAGAGGGTACGATGACTTTGCGAGCGCTTTCCTGAAGAGATTTTGGTCCTCAGAAGATCAACAAAGTATAAGGGCTGAATTATACTCAAAGAAATACGCGACTACCAGGCCAACACAATACGCTGGGTATTTCACGAATGAGATAGCCAGGCTACAATTTTTGGATCCACCGTTGGAGGAGCAGGATTTGCTGCATGCCATAATACAGCAATATCCGGTAGAAGTCCAGCGTGTATTAATTGCATCGGGTGCAAATAAACTCGAGGTGTGTGACGAGATTTTGAGGAAACTAGACCACACGAGCAAGATGACAGAACCTCGTAGTCCAAGGACAGAACAGAGAGAGGCAAATATGGTGGTAATGGATCGTATGGCGCATACGGAACCTCAGCGAAGTTATGGAAGGAACGATAGAGATGGAAGGGATGAAGGAAATGGCTTAAACAGATACAGGAATCAAGGAAAGCCATATGACCGGAGGCCATATTTTCAGGATAGAAGTGGACGATTTAATCAGAGGGACTACGGAAGGTCAGGATATAGAGGGAGAGAATCGTGGTCACGTGATCGGAGACCATACAATAACTACCCAAGATATGGGAATCAAGGAAGGCAAAATTATAGGCCATCATTAGAAGAACGTCACCAAGAAAGCCAGAGACACATTGAACAATTGAGGGAAAAGGAAAAAGAAGAAGAATCTCAGGCAAAACAGCATGAGGAATAGAAACCAGGCACCAGTGGTGTCAAATCAGGAAAGAGAAGCTGACAGGAAGGAAAAGCCGAGTTTGGACAGGGACTCACAGGCAGTAATAATGATTATTTGTCCATTAATAATGATTTACGCCCAGATGTCATTACAGTCCAAATTCAAGCCATTCTCAGCATTACTGATGTTAGGAGATATGAAGACCAAGACGAAGAAGAAAGTAGAATGAGTGAAGAATGGATGGAGCTACCGTTTCAGGAGGAGAATACCACAGAAGAAGATGCAACTGAGAGAGTTATAGGCAAATTCAACGCAGCTAGCCTTAAAAGGTACCACAAGAGACAGTAAGCATGCGATATGGAGAACTTATTGAAGAAGTAGATTGTTAACCCAATAGAATAATAATAATCGAGATGGTTCACGCTTATTATTATTCATGGTTGAGGGGGATTTGTAACCGATATCGCATGGTTTTGAGAGCTCTGGCAACGTCGCATAGCAGGAGGAAGAAAGCAAGCGGAAGTAACCTGAGGTTGATGTTTTTACGTCATGGACATAGTCGACAGCATGACTAAGCGAAGGTTCCAGAAGCGTAGAGGGCGCTGATGAGCTCCAGGAAAAGTCAAGGTGGGTGGGTCACGTCGGAGAAGCGGGTCACTTTCTTTTCTATCACCGTACAACGAAGTTCACTTTCTTTTGCATCGCCATACACCGAAGTTCACTTTATTTTTGTGTCACCGCACGCTGAAGTTACAAACAAGTGTGTAGTAGCAGTCGTACCGTGGCAACTTGGAACCAGTGCGGTATTCCGACAGATTTCGGAACATAGCTGAAAGACTGAGTTTTATTTCTTGAGAAGGACAGCTCTGTATTAACGAATATTAAAGCCGAATGTGGCGAGGTGATATTATAACGCAGATCATAATGCATTATGTTGTGGGACACTAGTCATTAGTACAACGAAGTGCGAGCAGACACATGTGGTGTCTTAAGCTTTTACTAGGTACGGGACTGCATGGGCCGTGCGCGATATAACTCACGCACAGAACATATGAACGAAGCGATGTGCTTTTGTTTGACGAGCAGACAAATGAGTATCCAGGGTCAGTGAACTATGAGAGATAAACTGAGTGTAGTCCAAATATAGAGCGACATTCAAGGCCAAGGACGGACGTAATCTCTTATGAGTGCAGGCTGGTGTATATATGCGTACGATATAACCTGTGTCGTTATAGAGTTATTATCACGGCCATAAGTTGATATTACTTGGCATATTCGACATGAAGATTGCAGCGATTTATTGGACGGACATAAAGGCTATCAGTACAGACCAGTGCGAGTTTTGTGACAAGAACTTTACGAGCAAAGAGATGACCAGCTAAATCTAGAAATGTGGTAGCTGTTATGATGACGTGGAAACGAAGGCGAGCCAGGACCATGGACACCAAGTGGGTCACGAGCTGGATCCAGGACGAGAGGGGAGGATGTTCAATGAGAAGAACGTGGACCCAAACCCCCAGGAAACGTGTCAGCGGAACCAAGACTGAGGTGGTCGAAAGGTACTGAAAACCATGTTAATTCTTAAGTAGTGGTTAATGGGTAGTAGTTACTAAGATTTGGACAGATGGGCTTAAATCGAAATAGAATTTATTCAAAAAGATAAAATGCGATAAAATAACAAGATTATTAGGATAGTAAATTTTAAGTTTTCTTTTGAGAGATTATTGCAGTCATATTTAGGATTTAAAATTATATATATATATATATGGATGCTTTAAAATATAATCTGAGTACAGGGATCTTTCAGCGTGTTACGTCGCTGTGTTCTTTGAATTGGTGCAACCTGGATGATAATTTATGGTTTGAACAGGCAAATTACAGGGGGAACATTTACACTTAAGGGGCCACTTTTTGTGCGCACATCATGATATTTATACTAAACACTCACACGTCACTGAGGTTTCCCTTTACATGCTAACATGAGGAGATGCGTTTGGTAGGTAACTGATACAAGGTTGTGTAAATAATGAAACTGCATTGATAAAATAGTAGGGTTGCCTAATACGAAGTTATGATGAAACTAAAGGTTCTCGCTACAGCGAGGTGAATAAAATAAATGATTATAATTAATGTTACGTGATAGGTTCAAGTATATGAAATGTTGAGGCAATTGTCAGTTGAAAAATAATACAGATAGGCAGAGGCCATCTACTTAAATATTTATGGTGTATTTATAAATGTGTAAAGAGCATGCAGTGGTTAACAAAAAATATAAATAAATATCTGGAATCATAAAGATTTTACAATGTAAAGTAACAAATGTAAAAGCCAACAACCAGTCATTTTTCTGAGTGAGGCACAGCTGAACGAAAATCAGTGAAAATAATAATGAAAGTATTTAATCCATGAATAAAAGGTCTGAAAATGAATTGTTTAACACCAGTGACATCCATATATAAAAATATATTTTTCTTTTGGTGATTACATTTAGTTAGAAGGACATCGAATGAGGCAACAATTTTTTTCTTTGAATATTTTCTCATAGTTATGCACCTGCTCATTTATGGACTATTCAACGGAGAGGTGACATAGCATTTTGAAGTAATGGTTGTAATACTAGGGTGATATAGCTCTGATCTCCGTAAGTTATTTTGTATCCAAAGATTAGGACGCCCGGAGATTTTTGTCCTCATTAATTTGAATTTTGCTTCTGCGTCATTTATTTATTTGCACATCAAGAGTAATTCTGAGAAGTCTCCGAGCGAAGGTAGGCTTCTGTGTTTGATTTTATGTATTTAGAGGTGTGGTTCTGTAATAAATGGTGGATGAGTTTTATTTTAACAGCGGAGTTTTTTTCTCATTCTTGTTCGTTGTCATACTTGTGTGTCCACTGGATCAATTTTGAGATTTTACCCCAGTTGTACCCATCATTATAAAGACCCCGGGATTGCTTGAATTTCGTTCCCGACATAATTTTTTTTAAGGCCAAAATTGATTCGGACATTCAAGATATTTTTTTTTTCTTTTCGAGTTTTACCGAATTTTGGGTGAGGATTGACGTGTGTGTCGGGCCACCCAATCCAAAGCCAGATTATCGGGCACAATATATATATATATATTATTTTGATATATTTTGAAGATTACAACTCACATAAAGTTCTATTGATCATACACATGTTTTATTCTGCTAATATAACTTACAGAATTTTATAAAGTATCTTATAAATAATATTTAACATTCTGTAAGGAGTATTGGGTGAGATAACACTTCTACGATTTCCTCTAGACTGTGGTCGTGTAGACTGGCAGGATGAGTCAGTGAAGGAGGGGGGGGGGGGGCGGAAGCTGCGATGGCAAAGGTGTTGAAGGAGAGGGGAAGGTAGGTGCCCGAGTGCGCTCTTGCCCAAGACCTTGTCTTGTCGCTGTGTGTGTGCGCGCGTGTGTGTATGTGTGTGTGACTGATTCAGCCTGCGTTTTTAGAGTCTGAAAGGTACATGCACCACGGCTATATCGCTGAACCAATTTTCTTTATCAAACTTTTCTACTGCTCAGAATAAGATCCACTTCAAATTAATGTAACTTTGAAGTTAATATAACAATTTTTTCTCACTAAAAATGGTATTCAAATCTGAAGAGGTTAATACAAAATTTGAATTTCGAAATAAGAATTGTTCCTATTGCAGGTACTACTACAGGGGTTGTTGTAGAGAAATTTTGGTGTCTTCCGATTATTAGTTTCGTCGTGGTGATCGTACCTTTAACGCTCAAAATAGCCACATTGAAGCCATGTCATCAGCGAACGAGCCGTCGTTATTTTCTGCAAAACGCATATAATCTCTCACAAAGACCTACATTAGAGATTAAGATTAAAAATAGAAATAAAAATAAAATTTTATTTTTTACCACACAGCCTTAATATCAAACATTGTAAGTAGTCGGCTTGGCCGGTATTATGTTTCTGCACAATGGCTATTCAAATATTAACCCACATAACGATAATGCAGTCATCAATATAATATAATATAATCGTTGTGGTTATACGAGAATTGAGCAAGCCTTCATGAACTATTACTGAATACATTTTCCTTACTCACAGGAGGGCCTATTCATAAGGCATTTTAAACTCAATTTCACGCAGGAACATTATTGAAACAAGCAAAATATAAATGAAACTTAATTCCGTAATGCAGTATTATTGGAATGAGGAAATAAGTCACCATCTTGTGCACAAAATTTGCGTAGTTGAAATAGCCGCAGAGTTAGTGCTTATGTCTGTGATTCTAGAGATCTTGTGTTCGAATCCCGGACGGGGTAGATATTTTTGCTGCCAGATTATCATTTTAAACGATATTTATCATATCAATATGACTCATTTTAACAGAATCTACATGAAATTGCGTGTTGGTCTGTGAATGAAGAGGACCTGTATATAAGGAATTTAAGGTTATGAGCGGTGTCGCGTCTATTAATCTAAGTTGATCCATATCGTATTCTTTATTTAGCTAGTGCTGGTGGAAGCTACAAATCATCTAATAAAATGAGTTCCGTATTATAAATTACAATATCTGTAAAACACTCCCTTTTACAATAGATTACTATTTGTGCCAATAATAGTATAAAATACCGGTGTATCGACAATTTTACGTGGGGTTTCTTCTATGTCAGATGTTACACATCATATGCGACTACTGTAAGACTCGTAATTGTTTTATATCTGTGCACATTGTGGTGTAATTTAGTCTGCTATTTTTACTAAAATGACGAGTTAACTGAATGCGTGAATCTGCTCCTCGCTGCTTTAACTGCCCGACTACAGCCGCTAACAAGGAGTCCGTACTTTTATAATAGAGAGCCTCAATGCAGAAAAGGTTGCACTGCCATCTGTTTTATGCTACCAGAACTAGAAAGCTACCCACTATTGCAGACGAAGGACAGGAGAAGCAGAATTAGTTGCCATCTTCAACAAGTAGTTCCGTGAAGAATTAAGTAACCTATTCGGGTTGGCTGAATCCAATCTATGGCCTCTTCAATATATGTACCTTAGATTTATCAAATTGGAGGCTGAGTCTAGGTGATCAGAATCAATGCTACTTTGTTTGGAAATTTTCATAGTATCGTTCCTGCCTGGCCTGAAAATTCAATGCAGTTCCTGACAAGACTACGATCTGTGTCTACATGTCTGGACTATGCTTAGAGCCCTGCGTGGATAAACAAAACGTTATTCGCATCCGCCCCGCATCCGCACGACTGTTATCCGCATCCGCCCCGCATGACTTTTATCCAAATACGCTGATATTTCAATATTATGTTTAATTTATTAGATAAAGCATAAAGTGTTAAAACAACACATTTAGACATTTGATGAGAAAGTCGTTCCTGACAATTTGCTTCACTGCAAGGGATTTCAAGTTGGATGACACTTCTGGTTTCTTGACCTCCGCTTTAGACAAAAAAAAATGGCTATACTTTTTTGGCTACTTTCGCACTTGTTCCTCAGTAAGTTTGATGTGCCTGATTTGTGTCCTGACTATGAATACACTTTTTACAGGTAAAACATCCTACTATATCGTTCACCTTTTCGTTTCAATTGAAAACGTAACCAAATGTCTGCCATATCGTTGACTTGAGCTATGTTTCACGCGCCATTGAATATTCACCTTGTTTTATTTTAATAGATAGTTTATCCATGTTGGTGAAATGATGTTCATACTCACGGTCGCGGAAACATTCACTAAGTGAACTTCTCTTTACGCTTGGAGAAAGGGATTTACATTCGGCCGGAAATTGCAAGTCAGTCCTCAGTCATCATCCTTTTGCTTCTTGACCCATCCATGTTCGCATAGTTGATGTCATTACTCTCTCCGGTGCAATATCACAGCCCATGTGTTTCATTGCCAAGTTGGAAATACATCTACAGATAAACCTGGAACCTGATATTCCAGGATAGCTTAGACGGCCAAGTAGCTGACTTGAGGGAAGTTAATGATGTCACCACGATGAACTAACAAGCTTATTGACAGCATTATATCTCGTACGTATAGTAATAATGGCAGTGAGAACTGATGATGATAAGATGTCAAGACCATCTACTACAAACATGAAAATCCACAGCCTGCTTCCAGTCTCCGACCGGGTCAGGAATGGAATGAATGAAGCCCCTATCTAGCGGCGAGGATATGAACTGTGCCGGCTGCCGAGGCCTGACGCACTCCTCTGGGGCAATGATTAAATGAATGACAGATGAAATGAAATGATAGTGGAGAGTGTTGCTGGAATGAAATTTTGACAGGGAAAACCGGAGTACCCGGAGAAAAACCTGTCTGCCTCCGTTTTGTCCAGCACAGATCTCACATGGAGTGACCGGGATTTGAACCACGGACCCAGCGGTGAGAGGCCGGCGTGCTGCCGCCTAAGCCACGGAGGCTCTTTACTACAAACATACGGTACTTAATAAAATGTAGTTGAAAGCATATGAGTAAAATAATCTTCTCGTGTTTAAGTGCAATACGTGCCTGAATATTTTGTACGCAATAGGCTATAGGAGTATTCCTCTTTTAAGCATGAAGCTGTAGATTGGCGTATCAAATGTAATATTATCGTAAGTTTTTATTCTAAAAACTATCCGCAAATTTACTCGAAACATTATCCGCAGCGTATCCGCTATCCGCACAGCCATGCAAACTATATCCGCGTGGCGAAAATATTTGCGGATATCCGCGGGTTTATCCGCGGATATCCGCATCCGCGCAGGGCTTTAACTATAGGGACTCCAGTCGGAATGAGGAAGGGAGCATTAGTGAGAATTCTAGGACCTAACGTCTGCTTCGAGTCTTCACCACTCGATCGCTTGAATACTACAACATAAGAGATCGCTATTTTACTAACAGTAAACATTACGCATTATTTGCAAACGCTATGCACAAAAATTAAGATTACTGTTTACTCACGAAATATTGGTGAGGCCCGGCTTTTACGGGCTGGGCGCCCCTGCTGAATTATACAATTTCTACCGTCTCCTGTAAAGTAGCACAAAGGGATCATGCAACGTTATAAAGGGGAGGTGTTAATCAATTAATACGTATTTGACACACTTTTTAAATGGATATGTTCTATTTTGACTTTTGGTCATTCCACCGTATTGATTTAAGTGATGATGACTGTCAGGGGGGGGGGGTGAAGGGGGCGGAAACGATGGCCCAGCGGGTTTGATTCCCGGTCAATGCATGTGAGATTTTCAAAGTGAAATGCCATGTTCTGTGGTTCGGTTTCCACGTAACACGTTCCCGTTGCTCATGGTCGCGAGATTAACGGTCACATCAAACAACAAACTTCCTTCGTATTTTTAGGGGCTTTCGGATATCGTGGTCACATATCGCCGGGTACTTGGGTGTGTGCATAATTTCTCTGATAACATGGTTTACTGTGATGTCTGTGCTAATGTGTGCATTTTTAATTGAGGTAGGATTTGGGTAGGAATGGGCGTGGCCTTACGTTAGGTAACATCCCGGCATTTGCCTGGAGTAGAAATGGGAAACCACGTAAAAACACTACCAGGATGTCTGAGGTGGGACTCGAACCCACCTCATCTCAATTTTGGTTTGTTGGTTAATTCCTCAGTTTAGGGGCTTCGACAACGAGGTCATGTAGCCCCGTATACTTTGGGTGTATGTAGCATCTGTCTGATAACCGTTGTTAATTGTGATGGCTGTATTAGTGTGTGTTATCTTTTTTAATTCAAGTAAGGATTTGCAGACGATAATTTCAAGTAGTTCCTACTTTTGCTACCAAATGCTACCATCCACGACACCTAGCATGCGGACTTGGCTACTAGATGCCATCGCAGTCAGCACCTGGCGGTAAACGTTGGAAATTTAATAGAGCGTTAATCAAATCTTACCTATAAATTTAGCTTCACAAAAGTGTAGTTAGTGGAAGGTACTTTTTCATGCCATAAATCTATGGCATGGGACCGCCGGCTTTACTTACCCTCCGAAGGAAGGCTTACTGAGGGATTTTTAACGCTCATAAAAATCCGACGACTTCGGTCGGGTTTGAACCCGCGATCATGGACATAGAATATCAACATGCTACCAACTACGCCACCGAAGCCGCCATCTCAATTTGCCTCACGAGTTTAAGTGTGTCCCGTTCCAGCCCTCAGACCAGAATTGCATTTCTTGGCAGAGCTGGAAATCGAACCCGAACCTCCGCGGTGGCAGCCACTACGCAAAGAGGCGGATTTAAGGAAGAATAGTACACTAACGTGTACATAAATACGTTGTTTGTTGTTGTTGTTTCATTTAGAGGCTTTGCAACATCATGGTCATGTACAGAATTAGTCTATTATGATCAATTATCGATTTCTTGTATTTATCAGCTATTGGGTCTCTTCGTTCATTATATGAATTTTACGTTGAAGGTAGTTTATTAATTCTCTTCCTCGTTTGTTTATCACGTTGCGTAGTGGCTAGCATTCTTGGCTGTCACCGTGGAGGCCCGGGTTCGATTCCCGGCTCTGCCAGGGAAATGTAATTAAGGTAGGGTTGGAATGGGGTACACTCAGCCTCGTGAAGCAAAACTGTGAAGAGGCGGGTTCGATTCCCACCTCAGACATCCTGGAAGTTGTTTTCCGTGGTTTCCCACTTCTACTCCAAGGAAATGCCGGGATCGTTCCTAACTTAAGGCCATCTCCGCCTCATCCTCAATCCTCATCTGAATTACAAATACACCCATCATATTAACAGGTTATTAGACAAATTCCACACACACACACCCAAGTACGCGGGGCTACATGACCATGATGTCGCAAAGCCCCTTAAAATTCAACAGCAAATCTTCCTCGTTTGTTAGTATTTTAGTATTGTGTTCGGAGTGGCTTGGATGGTTCCAGCGAACAATGGCAGTGAAGTAGATAAAGAAAATAATGGAAAATGGATTTTTTTGACAGCCATCAGATGGTAGAAACATACGGCACATTTAGGAAGACATCATCGCAAAAGCATAGGTGATTGTAATAACTTAATCTTTATAATATATTAATAATAGTATTTATAATAATTCATTTTTATTATGACAATAAGTTCCGAGTAATAAGTGTGTGTGTGTGTGTGGATTCTTCTGTCAGCCTGTGTTGTTGTGATGACTGTATTAGTGTGTGTATTTGTAATAGATGAGGATTGGGAAGAAGGAGACCGTGCCTTTAAGTTAAAAACCATCCCGGCATTTCCCTGGATTAGAAGTGGGAAACCACGGGAAACCACTTCCAGGATGGCTGAGGTGAGAATCGAACCCACCTCTGCTTAGTTTTGCCTCACCAGGCTGAGTGGACCCCGTTCCAGTCCTCAGACCAGAATGAAATTTCATTGCAAAACCGAGAATCTAACCCCGACATCCGGGGTGGCAGTCAAGAATGCTAGTCACTACACCACGAGGTGATCAGGTAAGAGCCGGGATGGTTCCTCACTAAAGGCCATTGCCTTCTCCTTTCCAAGCCTAGTCTCAATTACAAATACACACACTACTACAGACACTACAATAAGACAGCTTATCAGACAAAATCCTTCACACACACACCTAAGTCCACGATGTTCCAAGCCCCTAAATGAATCAATAATACTACAAAACTGTATTCGATTAACCATAAATATAGTTCAGGATCCCAGCAGAAACACGTTAATTAGTTGTTGCTAATTTTAGAGGCTGCGACATCGTAGCCCCATGTATTTGGGTGTGTGCGGAATTTGTGTGATATCCCAAGTTATTGTGATGGCTGTACTAGTTTGTGTATTTGTATACTGGGGTAGGATTGGGAAGGAGGAGGCCGTGGCCTCACGTTATGAACCATCCCAGCATTGCCTGGAGTGGAAGTGGGAAAAGTACGGGACACCTCTTCCAGGATAGCTGAGGTGGGAATCAAACCCTTCTCTTCTCAGTTTTGCTACACGAGGTTGAGTGTACCCCTTTCAAGCACTCACACCGCAATTAAAATTTCTTAGCAGAGCCCGGAATCGAACCCGTACGTCCAGGGCGACAGCCAAGAACGCTAGCAACTACACCACGAGGTGGTCAGACACGAAAATTAATCGCAAATACAGTGCACACACGTTATCAAAGCGAATTCACTCTCTTAGGAAATACATACTTCCGAAGATCATGGTACCCTGTGTCACAAAAATGATCGGTATAGGGCACGTATGAGTATGAAAGCAATACCCTCAATCGCCGTAGTTGCATCGGCTCGTCCAAGTGGACTGGAGTCCGTGAAACAATCGTAGGCTATATAATGTTTCTCCGCAGGCATTGTCCAAGCACAGCAGTGCGAAACCTCGGCCCATGTATTTACAGTAAGTACAACCTTGTCACAGAGCTGCGTAGAACCTCCAGTTACATTCAGTGTTGTGGTCATTGGATTAAATCAATGTTCATATTCCAGGAGATGTTACAAATAAATACCGCACATAACGTTCGTAGTATTCTCGTCCCCAGATAAGAGCAACCCTGTGCGAGTGTTGCTCGGGTTTCATGTAGCGCTCTGCTAACAAGCGGAAACTCCCTTTGTGTGCGGCTTAAATGATCACAGAGGAAACCTGAAGTTATATGGACTACACGTAAAAGAACATCGTGCAGGTATTTTTTACATTTTTGTATGAAACATTGCTAAGTCAGAGTTGAGAATCCGAATTCATTTAAAATAGCCTATTTTTCTAAGGCTGGTTACAACATATTCAGTCCAACGAAAACACCTTCGTTAAAACTGAGCATTGTTAGATTATTTGCTTACTAGCGGATCAAGGCGAGAACTCTCGCATGTTTATGAACCATGTGCCCGGCATTATTGCCATGCGGGCTGGACGCGACACAGTTCTGGCAGAGGCTATCGTCTTGTTTATTTGTTTAAACGCACCTTATAAACAAAATTGACGATATTTATGAAATTAGAAGAAATTCGTCACAGCTGGGGGGTAGTTCTCTTTCTTTTGAATCGGGGCGTGGTGGCACAGCGACCAAGCTGTTGGCCTCTCACCACGGCGGACCAGGTTTGCTTCCCGGTCAATGAATGTGAGATTTTCAAAGTGAAATGTCATGTCCTGTGGTTCAGATTCCACGTAAGAAGGCGGTCCCGTGGCTTACGATCTCGAGATTAACGATCACGTAAAACTAAAATCTTTCTTCCTTCTTCCTTTCTTTTGAATGAGCATTTGTCACGATCGGTTACTTGTGTCAGCCCCATGGGAGTATACCCCCCGCCCAGCTTTACTGTTATGCGGGCTGGACGTGACATAGCTCTGGCAGGGGCTTTCGTCTTGTATATTTGTTTAAATGCACCTTATAAAGAAATATATATATTTCCGTTGATTTTACAAGAAAGTTAGGCTTTTGCCTGTACTATTGAGACGATTTGGAAGATTTGGTACAAACCACACCCTCTAACCCCTCCGCTTCAAGAGCTTGAGCTCTGTGAAAAATACACCTTAGCGTTTTATATACTGTAGGTATGTGATGATGATGACGATGATGATATTTTAAAGACATACAGTAAGTAATATTCCTGTATACAATAGACAGGGCTTTTTTCAGACACACATAGGCGTACTGTAGTAATGTAACCCACGTCACCTCAATGTACTATCATTTGGCAGGCACGCGCGTAGCATGATAAGGTAAGTACTGTACATCAGATAACGTCCAAGTGTTCCAGTGAATGCTAATGTACGCTGTTTGTGTGCACTGCTGCGTCATTCAGGACCCGATAAGTCATGTTTTAACGGGAAAATTATTTCCTCCCGTTTCCTTTTCCTCTTCTCACCAGTTTCTTTGTTCGTTCACTGCATAATTCATTCCGTTTCTTCTCTGTGTATCCCCATTTCGCCTTCTCCCTACGGCTCCCAGATTATTTACTGGGAATTCATCAGGACAGGAGCGTCCGAATAGGTAGCTACTTATCACCGTTGGCAACTTGCCGTCCTATCCACACTGGACCTAATCTAAGGTGAGTGCTTGCGAGCCATGCTGCACTATTCATGGTGCTATTTACAATTTCAACTCAGAACAACCCACCAAATCAAATGGCGGAAGGGCAAAGAAAAATAAAGGCTTAAGGTGAGGCCAAACAAGGAAGTATAGTTTCGTTTCAAGATGATACTGCAGGAGCCATCAACTCGATTGACCCCACCCTTCTTTTGTACGTGACCAGCAAATGGTAAACGCCTAGTACCGCTGCCGCAAAACAACTAGCTGGCTTCGTACTTTCTTTGCTCTCTCGTGTTCTGTCCGTCAAGCCCCCTCCTCCTTCCTTCTCTGCTCCAAAACACGAAACTTCCATCGACGCGTCACAGAGCTTACTGAGTTCCCAGGAGAGAATTCTCTTCTCTGTAATGACTTAGGGAGAACGCGATACCAAACTTAAGTTCACAAATATTGCACAGATTCGTTCGTCTCTACCAAGTAGGAAACTTTCGTGATAGCTCAAACAAATCTACAGTTTCATGAATTAAATATCATTTAGTGTTAAACATTTCCAAATAATGAGTAGGGCAAAACTAATTCTTCAACCGCATGTGAACTATGTTTCTCTCAGAGAAGAAATCCATTTATTCACCATAATATCGTCCATAGCTAAGCTATATGAGCCGTCTTCAGCAACTAACTGGACACATTAATGGGCCCAAATATGCACAGGGTGAGTGTACATAGAAGGATTGGAGATGCTCATATAATGCCGGTATAGGGGATTGCACGCTAAATACCATCATAAGCATGGTTTTAGGTTCAATGCTATGGGAGCGTTGGGTCGCATTTCAGATTGGACTCCATTAGCGTATGATCAACAGGACTGATTTAAAAGAGATGTGCTCAGAGCAAAGCCGAACGCACAGGAGATTGTTTGCTCTGAACGCTGCAACTTTTACATAGAATGGCGAGCCCAACAAAAGAAAATAGGCCTACATGTCACCTTAAGGCATAAGCATTAAATTCAAACTAAGTCAATAATGGTGCAATCCTTAAACATTTCCTGTGAACTTAAAAAGAATGGCGTACACGTTTCAGTATTTTTAAATTGAGCAAAATATATGTATAGGGTCGTTTCGACATTTGGTACGTCTTGATATGAGGCTTGGTCAAAAAATGTTTCCGTTTGAGAGCGTTGCTGCAGCGTATATGCAACGTAGTGGGACTCCGATGCGGGTAAATAAACACGGACACGTAGGCAAGGGATTAGTGTAGCAGTCGTGTCTTGCGTTAAATGCGGCAACGGGAACTATGGCAACGTTATTACCAAATGCGTCCAAACAGGACCAACGTGTTGTTATTCTGTTCTTGGCTACCGAACGACAAACATCGGTGGACATCCATCGGAGTTGACGACTGTGTATGTCTGTCAAAAACCACCGTTGGTATTTGATTACCGGGGTCAATTGCTTATTGATTTCAAGGAATCCGGTGCACAGTGTGAGATTTTGCCTATCTAGGAGAACTTAACTCAATTTCGCGAACATGTTATTTTTCACAAAATACATGGCATTTAGTTCGCTAAATATCCCAGTCAAAAGAAAATGCTACGCACTTGTACTATAGTCACCCGCAACGTCTGTCAAACGGGGCTTAAAACAAAGTAAAGACGCGTAAGCTCTCAGAGCCCTGCAACAGCCGTGCAGTGTGCATTATGTTTATTCCACTGGTGACAAGCGCTGTGACGCAGAGTGGTCAATGCTGTGCTTCAATGTTATTGCTGATATCTGAAGGTAAGATTTTGTATGTTAACTTAAAATTTCATTGAAGGGTTAGGTTACAATGTTGTTTTGAAATGAGGCTTGTCACGAACAAAAACTACTGTAGTTTCTTGAAATTCAAAGAGGATTCTACTCAGGTGTTCCATCGTGTTCCGACCTGAAATTTGTTTCACATTATAGTTTATTAAGTATAATACTAGCAACGATCGAAATATCCTGCGCAAGTTTGCGCGATAACGACCAAACGTTCTGTCTGTTTCAGAATGGCACCCGTGTTTACGAGGCGTACTATGTTCGATGAGTGGGCAAAAGCTCACACAAACAAGTCCAGAATTCATACAAACACGGACTTGGTTCATAGATTGCTTATTACATCCGATCCATATATTACTAGTTAACGTGCTTCTCCGAAAACGAAACGTTCGGTAGTCATGCCCGAAGTTTTAGAACTTTTAAGGGATCCTGTTGTAAATGCTTCGGATAATCACTCTGATGATAGCTGCAGTGATACAGACTAGATCAGACTTTCCTTTGTGTTTGCGCATGTTTTGTGCCGTACCTTGTTATTACGTTTTAATTTTATGGACCGAAAGTTGTTTAGTTTCCATTGCCACCAAAGTTTAATCTCAATGAATCTGGCTGCATCAAAAGCCAAGAGCAATATATATTTTGTATATTTGACGGTAACACTAGCCAAATTTGTGTCTTACGTTTGTCAAACATTGTGTTATTCTTTTTATTTTTTGGACAAAAAATTCAAATAAAATATTTTAAATCTCTAACTACAAATTAAGAACTTTATTTTAATTCTAGAGGTAACCAAAATCTGCCACAGATAAGTTTACATTAGCCAGCGAATAAAGTTCCCCTGGATGGGCAAAATCTCACACTGTGCGGTGCCACCATCACTTGGGAACGGTACTGTGCAACACAGGAGACATTTCGGCGTGCAATTAAGGGGAAACGTCGGGGAAAACTGCGACAAAGGTTGCTGCTGCTTCATGATAACGCACGTCCCCATACCGTAAAGATCGTAACAAAAAAGGAACGCCAACTCAAGTGGGAGACACTTAAGCAAACGGCTATAGTCCTAATCTCCCCCCATGCGATTATGATGCCTTTGGTCCCTTAAAAAAGGGATTGAAGGGTTGACGATTCCTGTCAGACGAGGATGTGCAGCGGGCGGTTACAGACTTCTTCACGTAGCAGCACATAGCGTTTTACCACACAGGGATCTTCATCCTGGTGCGTTAGTGGGATGAGTACCTTAATGCTCACGGCAAGTTTGCCTGATACGCGTACTGATTCTGGATTGTATGGCCGTCAAACGGAAACTTTTTGATAACGCCTTATACTTTCACAAACTCATATTTAAGAAACTGAACTATTGTGAGCAGTGCTGCAGATGGGAAAAAATAAACAATGACATGGGTGCTAGTGGCGTTTCTCTATGGAAAGACATTTTCTTGTGTGGCGTAATCTCGATGTTAACAGTAGGAGACATGTCTGAACAACAGATCGTAAGTTTTATGCCATCGCTATGTTATGAAAGTCAGCAAGTTACTGCAGGCCTATTTGCATTTGCCAATACGTGTGGTACTTTATTACGTGGAAACTTGATTCAACGCTTCAACAGAGGTTTCAGAAAGGCGACGAGATGCACTTCCTGTGGAGTAAAGGTTATCGTTGGTGCACTGCTAACAATTATTGATAACGAAGATATCGGCAATATGTGGAAGATCTAGGTACGTATAGAGTTCTCTATGGTTTCTGATCCTATTCTCTATCAACATTAAGTTTGATTTTTTGTCATCCAGAGGTTTATACTTTAATTACTTTTGGGGTCAATGATCATAAATATTATCAAAACATAGCATAATTTTGGTTATTACAGTATTATCATTATTACCATTCTAAATACAGTAATTATTATTAATTTTAATACGTATGAATACACTACGACAATCATAACAGATACGCATGTTATCAGACAAATTGAACACACGCATAAGTATACGGGGCTGATGACCAAGATGGATATTTGAGGAAGTTGTATTTTCAAATTCTCAAATTCATTTATTTACTTATTTTTCATCTTTAGTAGTGGCGAAAGTTAGGGCTCATAGCCCTCGCTTACACTTAACCATGGAATTTTTTACCGGTAGGCTACATATAAAACAATTTTTGAAATGAAATACTCGAGATAACTTACAAGTTTATTATGATGACCAATAAAGAGTAAATTAAATGTTTTGCTGCTCACTTTGGTGCAACGAAGATATTCTTTGCGTGTCTCACATTAACATAAAGAAAGTTATTTTCCACGTAAAAATCAAGGTTAAGAATAAGAAAAATACAACATGTTATTAAACACGTGACAATTGAGTTCTAGTTAAAGAGTTATACGTTTCTACGTATTCTTCTTTTAATGGTATTTTATGTTTCTGTGTATTTTACGTTTCTGCGTATTTTACGTTTGCGCGTATTTTTCGTTGCTGCGTATTTTATGTTTCTACGTGTTTTATGTTTCTGCTTATTTTACGTCTCCGCGTATTTTACGTTTCTGCGTATTTTACCATTCCGCGTATTTTACGTTTCTGCGTATTTTACGTTTCTACGTATTTTAAGTTTCCCCGTATTTTACGTTTCTATGTTTTTTTTGTTTCTGCGTATTTTACGTTTCTGCGAATTTTACGTTTCTGCGTATTTTACGTTTCCGCGTATTTTACGTTTCTACGTTTTTTAAGTTCCCCCGTATTTTACGTTTCTGGGTATTTTTTGTTTCTGCGTATTTTACGTTTCTGCATATTTTAGGTTTCTGTGTATTTTACGTTTCTGCGTATTTTACGTTTCTATGTATTTTTTGTTTCTGCGTATTTTACGATTCTGCGTATTTTACGTTTCCACGTATTTTTCGAAATATTGTGTGTAGTTTACTCGTCAGGTATAATAGTATTTACGAGTAAACAAATAACACTAGACTTGAGCCATGTGCTTGGCTTCATTACTGGGTTATGTAGTGCGTAATTGCTCCATGCACAACTACCAACTTCCGTCCCTTCCATCAACAACAGTATACAGCAAGATGGTAGTAACTTGCTCCGAAGACATCTTATGTGATGGTATGGACTACAGGAGAGAGGTTTGCTTACTAATGACTCGTGTCGCACATGTACCCTCCAAACACGACACTAATAACCTGAAGTTCCTTGTTTTATCGAAGACGTAGAGAATGCTAAAATCTAATTTCCATTTAATTCGTTTCCTTTACTTCAGCAGACAGGATGAGCACAACACGGAGTTCTCTCCTCCAACCCCACTGAGAAAGAAGGAAATAAGGAAATCGAAAAAAGTAAGTCAATTACTGACTAAAATAAAGCAACAGCAGAAGAGAGAAAATAAGATGGGCAAGGACAGAAAATTATGTGAGGAATTGGTTGAACTTCCGAGTTCAGCGTGTGCGTAGACGATGAGACATTATTTCTCTTTCTGCCCTCAGCCATGTTACTCGTTTGGATTTTACACAAAAATACCGTGTATGAAAGTTACACAGAAGGATTTGGGAAATACAGGCTACAATGGCTCATTCTTAAAGCGGACATACTTTGAATTTACAAACGTAGAATACACATTGCTTAAAAGCAACTGCGATTAAACCAGACATTGTTTAAAATACGAATGTTAAATCGAGATTTAATGCCTTTGAGTCGGTGAACACGATTGTACCCATTTTTAATGGGTGTTTCCCTAAACCTGAAGAAAATTTACATGTTTGGATGTCTACTCCTTATTATTCCCGTTTTTCAACGGGATCGTACATGAAATGCGATAAAATTTAATGTGGCGGGTGTGTTTTACGGCTGGATGCCCTTCCTGACGCCACCCTTCATGAGATGAGTAATTAGAGATGATATTAATGAAGATGAATGAAACTGAGCAAGGATGTGGAAGAAAGGGGCAGTGGCCTGCCAGATTGTACTGTCCCAGCATTTGCCTTGAGGTGAAAACGGGAAACTACGGAAAACAATTTCAAGTACGGCCAACGGTTCGGCTCGAACCCACGTCCACCGAGCCCGCAGAGAGCCTGGCCCCATGGCCTAGTGCTGCGCGTAGCTACCGCTGTTGTTCTGAAGAAAACTTACATGTGATTAATAAATTCACTTGGGCAACCAGTTTCGATCGTCAAGCGATCATCATCAGTCTGATCTGGTTTTCCAACTGAATTTATTAATCTCATGCAAATTTCCATCAGGTTCAGGGAAACGCCCATTAAAATTGGATACAATCATGTTGACCGACTGAAAATCATAAAATCCCGATGACTAAAGCAACACTGAATAATGGCTTCCAACACCATAATAAATGTTAAATGTTATTATGTCGTGTTGTACCTTGACATGTTTGAAAATATTAGCGGCTAATCCTGAACAGTCCCTCGATGAAATAGTGAAATGCAGCCAAAGAGTGGGTGGACATTAAGGAACGTAGTCTGGTGTTTATACTACCCTACCAGGGAATTGTTACCGCTATACGTGGAGCGGACCTGTAGTGTATACATTACGTCATCTCGCCTCGTTATGGCTGCAGTGAGCGGCTGCGGAGCAAGAGGAGAATGCATGTTCAGTCATACAGTTAGAAAACACCGCACAGCGCATGAGCCAGCATGAATCTTGCACACAAACGACACGCGATGAGGTTTCGCTGGCAACGACTGCACATCTGTCGCAGGCGTGTGGCTGGTCGGAGCGCATTAGTTCAAATTTCCGCCACCGGTAACAATTCGCTGGTAAGGTTCTAGCCTACGTAAGAAACCCATGTTTGTTTGCGTTCAGTCAGTCAAAATGAGGTAACTAGTGAAAGCGGAAACTGTTTGTACTGTTACGTTGTTGTAGGACAACACGTGCAGTGGTTGTCTTGACCTAAATGTGGGTAAATCTGTTGTTGGAAGGGGATGGAAACGACTGTGCACTGGGAGGCAGGCGAAACATTGTGAACAGATAGACCGATGTATTATGCTACTTGCCGGAACCATCGAAATGGTTCTTGGGCAGCAGCAAATGCAAATGTGAGAGACCAAACAGCATGCAACAGACTTGGCCTACCTGCTAGTCGAACCCTAGCACTATAGCCTACCCCTACACTGTGCGAAAGAGCAACAATACTCTAATAATACTGGTGTACTCTAGACTTTCACGGCCAGGTGGTTGGACCGTGTTACATACTTATTGACAACCGATGGTTCTTCAGCACGCACGACTGGCATTTTCAAAGATTTGTTCTCAACGGTTTGAAGTGGCGCTTGTCTGAGTCATATACCGGGTGGTCCATCCGCCCCTTGAGATCTAGGTTTATGCAGTCCATGGCATTTATTACAATTCTCAAAGAAATAGGTCCCTCTTCCTAACTCGGGATAATATAACGAGATTTGTGGTTAAGGGCTAGAAGACAGCAGAAATCGTGATTGCAACCATTGATATCATTGTGAGTACCCCGCATGAACTTGGAAATCGAGCACAGATACGAAGATCACATAAGTTCCAACAGGAGCTGGGCACACACAGACCTAGAACAAGAATTGTACAGGCTGTGAAATGTCCACTACAAGGCCAGCCTCGCTATAGCGCACTTGACAGCGGCGTGGTCGGAAATAATGGACAAGGCTGTAGGGAACGGAGGTTCGATTACAATTCCCGAATACTTATATTGTAATTTGCTATACCACCAATTGCCTGAAATGTGGCACGGTTAAGTACATAATCAATTTAGTTCCCTCAGGCTGATTATTTTTTCTTAAATCTAAGAAAGGGGCCGTTTCTATCATGGCGTAGCATATGGAACTGTCTGTGAGTTGAACGAGAATGTCGCTAGAACATTGGCAACCAACATTCCAGTTCGCTACGTCGTACACGTGCCCAGCTTACTACAAGCAGTATATTGACTACGGCGAGAATGTTGTGGTGGTATATTCATGATAAGACAAATGACCCTGCCTTTCATAAGTTATATTTTGTGTTTGTTACCGTGAATAACGTGAAAGACAAAGCTTCGCAGGCCTCAAGAAGGGTCAAATGGGTCTCTTTGGAACGAGAACAACATGCGACGGCAGGTACCTGTAGGTACGCTAACTCCCTCCTTTCGGGGCAGATCCCAACACAACACAACACAAAGCTTATTCACTCCCTCGTGATGTGTTCCATGCCTGCGCACAATGAAGGGGTTGTGTTGGATGCTATCCAGTATGACCCTGACTCTAATACATGGGCCATTGCAGAGGAGACCAACATTGAGTATCCCACTATTGTATATACGACCCATTTTTATAAAAAGAAAAACACATATCAGTGTGTGGAAACTATTAAGTATGTAACCTTGCCACATTCCAGGCAATTGGTGGTAAAAAAAAACAATACAAATGAAAACGTGCGTGGATGGGATTCGAACCTTTGTTCCCTTGGATCTTTTTTTTATTTTTGTCCACTTTCTATGACCGTACCCTGACCAAATTCGCTATTGAGAGGCGTGGCTTGCAGCCGATACAATGCCTGTGTGCGGACACCACCTGTTATAACGTACGTGTCCTTCGTATCTGTGCTCGTTTTTCGGGTTCACTCGTGGTACCTTTAATGAATTATTAGTGGCTCGCACGATTCCTGCCGTCTTCTAACCCGTAATTACTAGTGTCGTTATAATTCCTCAGATTAGGGAGAGGAACCGATAGTTTTGAGAATTATTGTAATTAACATAAAACTAGAGTGCAAGCGCCGGATGGACGACTTGATATAGGCTGCTGGGATGCTGACAGTAGGAATTAACACGTAACGTGAATGGAATCTTTTGGTTTCTGGTTGATGATTCTTCAGTTCGCGAGATTATTGTGACTGGTCAGGTGCAGTGTGGGAAAGAAGAGCCTAGCGTGGCGAGGGCCACCTTCCTGGGAGAGGTCTATTGTCGGTCTTTATAAACAGTATTACCCTTTCACGAATTGATTGCCGGCGGTCGAGATGGGAACGATTCTTTGTTTACTTGTGTCATACGTCAGCCTGCTTCGTTGACAAGTACAGGGTGCGCGAGTAGGATATGTCTCAGCTCCAGTAGCCTCAGTCATTGTTTAACTGTCCGTGCTAACAAGAGCTCCTGTGTCGCTTATAAGACGCAACTAGCAGAAGTACCCATTCTTCGAACGGTCTTCGGTATTAATAACCATACGTAATCAATTGAGCTACTGTTGCAATGGTTAGAGACTTGGAACCTGTTTCTCGACAAAGAAAAATGATTAGTTAAAATATGCTCTGAAACTAAATTTACCTAACGTGTACTTCCTGACGTGAAAAAACAAAATGAAAACCTCGTAGACGAAACGCAATACACGTCAAATAAAACTGACCTTCACTGTTGTGTCAAGTCCCCATCCAGAGGAAGACCCCTTTAATAAATTATAAAGGCTTGTAGTGCATGAAAATTCAGGTTTTTTAGACTCCAATGGCCCAAATTCCTAAAAGAAAAAAAGAAAAAACTACCGTATTTCAATTCAGGAATTTTTGAAAATAATGTTTCTGTTTGGAGATATAATAGACCTTCTGTACGACATAACGCACATTTAAGTCGTGTGAAAAAATCTAGGGTACCTCTTGACCCCCTTAAGCGCATTGATGAAATTTACAGTTTTAGTTGATTCCGTAATAACATTATAGCCATTTGCAAACATTCACAGAAATTTAATAAATGGAGTGGCTTTACTTCTTGCAGAAATAGATGGAAAGTTGGATGTCACCGTTTCAGATATTGTTGTCATGGTTAATGGCTTGCATTCCTTAATTAGTTTATTAAATGAAATTAGTTTTCTGGGAATATCTCAGAAACTGTTGGTTTTAGAGCCTTAAAATGTACTTTTCGGGGACCCTTTGCAGCTATTTAGGGACACCGAGTTTTGTTTCTGACACCAAGGGGCTGAAAATAAGCTTTGTCTCGTCGTTGTAGGCCGTGGTATAATAATAATAATTATAATAATAATAATATAACAATATAGGGATAGGGATATAATAGACCTTCCGTACCACACCCGCACGTGTAAATCGCATGAAAAAAATCTAGAGTACCCCTTGACCCCCTTAAGCGCATTATATGACATTGATGAATTTTACAGCTTAATTTGGTTCCGTTATAACCTTATAGCCGTTTGAAAACTATCTCAGTAATGTAATAAATGGAATTGTATTGCGTCTTACAGCAATAGTTGGACCTGTGAGATTCCGTTGCCATGGTAACCGGCTTGCATTCTTTCGTTATTGTATTAAATAAAATTAGTTTTCTGGAAATATCTCAAAAACTGTTGGTTTTAGGGCCTTAAAAGGGCCCCCCGAGTTACGTTTCTCACATTGAGGGGCTGAAAATGAGCTTTGTCTCGCCCGTCTACGCCTATTTCAGCAAGTATTTTAAGGGGCTAGGCCCCCTTTTATGAGAGGTACAGAGAAGAGTTACATCAATGATTAGTGTCGTGCCTCTGAAGGATATCTGTACCAAATTTTACGTTGATCCACCCAGCCATTCTCGAGTTATAAGGGAACAACATTGTCCACAGACAGACAAACAGACAGACATACAGACAGACAGACAGACAAAAAAATTAATTTCGCGCGCATCCGTCATGAAACAGTCTGAAACGCGTAAATAACGCAAATTTCCGTAGAAATTCAGAAAAAAACAGACAAACTTTCATTCTTATATATAGAGAGATGCTGCTTGACTTACGTGCAGACTGCACTCTGTCATTGCTGTGTCCTCCACTTCGCCCCGCGGGCCTCATGCTACAATAAACAACAAACACTGGCACAGCCACGCTCAGCGGCAATCAAATGTTGAATGGGTAATATCTCCATTTGCCTATTGAAATAATATGGAAATTTATAAACTTCGATTGAATTTCTGTAATGTCTAGCATAGTAGTTCGATATTCTTGACAAAAGTTGCGTGTCTTCGAATTGGACTGCGGGTTTCATTTCCAGATATGTTGCGCTACTGCAAATGTGTTAGTGTTTGCAATGTCTAGAATGTTCTGTAATTCTTGTTTTTACATTACGCTTAAGCATGCTAATATACACTTGGCCTCGCGAACATGTAATATTGTATACACCTGCAGAGACCAGTGGAACAATGGGATCTTCAGAACTCCTGAGAATATCCCTGGTTGTTTCGTTCGTCTGTAAACAGTTTCTATGGAGTGGTGCATCAGTCTTCTTCTTATTTCGTTCGTATTATCACGAGTGTGTGAAGAAAGATGAACCACCACTCTTATTGCTGGAATTCGAACCACCTATCTTCGGACAAGCTGCAACTCCTCCATTGTAGTCTTGTGCTTAACCTACCGCGCAAACTACGCCACGGCATCAATGAATATCATCCCATATTAACTGATGAAAACCTCTGGTTTCGCTTTATATCCCCGTTCGATACCATACCGGTTTAATCGTTTAATTTTCTTTATCGCTTGTCCTCCCAGCGCCGCTTCACCCACGGACTCTGTGAGGGATCATTCCTCTACCGTCGCAAGGTTGGTGTGTGGGAGCTGAACACACTTAGTAAGCAGATACAACTGAGAATGGTGGTGAACGTAATTTGGGTCAGGGAGGGAATATTGGAGGGAAGTTGACCGTGGACCTGTTGAAAGGAACCATCCCGGCATATGCCTGGTGGTGAAAATGGGAAACCACGAAAACCATTTGCAGAACGGCCGAAGTGGAATTCGAACCCACGCTCTCCTAATGCCAGTGAGGCACGACCTAGCGCTTTCGGTCACCGCAGCCTGTGTTCCTTTTTCCCCTAGAGAAAATAGCCTTAGGCTACATGTAGCCTACTGTGGTACACGATCTCCTCGTGTTGTCTTGTCAAATGCAGAATACTATTTTTTTATGTTGGCACCATCGTGAAGCCAAACAACTGACATTCAACCAATCGTGATAAAGTATGATATCGTGGTGACATAGCTGATGTAAACAGAAAGCGATATTAATGCTATGAAGCCATAGATCGTGAGAGAGAGAGAGAGAGTTCCCTTTCCACTGCAGCAGCTACTATGAAACGAGTACAATTCCAATCCAAGTAGATAATTAGTTATAATCCAAACTTACACATAGCAAAATGTAATGATTACAAGTAAGAATTGCCGCAAAAATCATCATTGCAAACATTTAATATTTTAAAATAAACTGCGTGCCAATACTGAACACATGGATTCATTGCGTGATTAGAAATGCAGTAGCACATCATACCAAGTATGTACCTAACGTCACTCCTACGTATATTGGAAGAAGTCATTGACTGTACTTGTGTGTGAAGTCAAAATTGTTCTATCTTCCATATGAAGCAATAGCGATGACAAATAACGGATCCAATGCCATAAGTCTGCAACAACAGGACGTTCCCAGGTGTTCATTGAGTCAGAGTGTTAGCGGTACAAGTAGTTCACTTATTTCTCACGGCTTAATAGATTCGCTAGATTTCAAATGCAAATATTCCATCCACCCACCTCCTATCCAGTGGCAATACAGAACACCTGACAGGAATTCCAAAATAACTGGGCCACTTTTATGTGTGGCAGATGGCACAATTTAAGCGTACAGACACAGCTGGCCCACAACATTCCACCAGACGGCTCACTGCACATCTAAACAAATAGCGTGTCACATGTACCGTTTCAAGTGGATCAATAATTAGCACAAACCCTAGAGAGATTTGGCCCCACTGCATACATTCATGCGGAAAAAAAAACGGTTGGTACTGAAAATATTTAGGAAATATCTGGATATTTAAAGACATAAAACAAACACTCTTGTAATAGTGCACGTATCGCAGTCTAGCGATAACCCAAGGGGTGTCCATTTCACGTGGAATCTGAATTAAAATCCAAACCAGTGGAGGTATTTATTTCGAAAAATGCACATGCATTTCCCAGGTATAGAACCCAGTTCACCTCGGTGAGCGCCAAGGAGCTTTATTTGCACGCCCAAGATTTGGTCCAACTGCTAGATTATAATTAATGACAAATACGTTTATTTTAAAATAAAATTCAAATTCCACTAATGGAACGTCTTCCGTAATACGTATTGGAAGACTTTAAACAGAAAGGTCTATGAAGAACTAGTCGGTCTAATATTCTACAGGTTCTTTCCTTCTCAGAACTCGATATAATCACGTTTCCATGGGATGATCTATTATCACCATTGTAAAAGAATTTTGAATACAAGATTCAGTTCAGCAACGTTTGCTGTGATCTGTTACAACGATTCCGAGAACATATGTTCTTTTTAAAAACAATCACTCGCGCCAGCTATGGTTTATGATAAATACACTTGGCAACCACATTCAAAATGTCTAAATTATACTACGGAAATTGTAAGAGGCTGCAATGAAACAAAAATCCATTTCCAGTCTACCTTTAGGTCTTCTGAGTAGATGATGTTTTGAATTTCTCCTTTCTGATGCCCCAATTTTTTGCACAACCCCCTTACATGAGTTGAGTCTCGCAATGCACTCAACTGTTTTTCTCCTACATCTTGTAATTTTGGATAGCAGCCTTCAGTTCCTTTTCAGGGAAGAAAGAAGAATTTAAAAGCATTGACGCTTCGTAATACTAGAATGATTGGAATTGGTGCCTACCTTCTTCCACGATCCTGTCACATTCAGTACTTCCTTGACATCGACATTTCGGCATGAATGCCCACTTAGCTTAGCGGTCGGGACCTGGTGATCCATGCCCTGTATGGAATCCCTAATTCCACTAATTGCTTGTGTAAAATGTGTTGTGGCAGTGTTTTACTTTTACAGCATCAGTAGATCTGGCCTGCAGCTGGTTGTATAGCATATCTTCATTTGACATTATTCTATGAAAAACTGAAAGCCAGAAGAAAAAATCTTCATCTTTCAAATACATTTGAGGACCAGAAGCTTGTAGTACCGTACGGTCTTAGGAGATGATAACTCCTTTAAATCAGGCGCTCCTTATCTTGGTACACAATTCGCACGTTACACGCTTCTACAGAAAAATGTCCTTCTCAGTTGTTTGGAAATCCTGGATATTTCAATAAAGCGAATAGATACTATCAGGAGATAATAGATCATATGAGTTTCAAAAGTAGTCAACCCAGCCTCAGAAACGAAGTTTACTCATAGATGGCAACCTAGACAACTTAAGCTCTTTCCGACTCCATAAATGTACGTAACATTAGCAGGGAAGATACACAAAATATAAACAACCGTGTTAATTGCACAATTTGTTAAAAGTGACAATCTGGGTTTGGTCATCTTCTTTCGTACATGTTATATTACACGGGATGTTTTTATTCTCATGTCTCTTAGCTCATACGCAGAACGAAGAGGCTCAAGCAATGCAGCAAATAATGTTATTTTACTTTGATCCTTGGATATAAGCAGCAAACAACACAAAAACGCAAGACTGAGGTTTCTGCTCATGTGTCAGATTACCAGCAGCGTTTGAGGATAAGGAAGCAATCTATATTACCAGATTTTGACAGAAATATGATAATAAAGCCAGTGCCGTAGCACAACTAACAGAGGGTTCTGAGGTCGTCAGCACTCAGATCGGTTGTGCATACAAAACAAACTTCATGAACTAATCACTCGTATCCGTAATCCTAACTGCCCGAAATAGGCTATATCATTCCACGACCAGCAGAAATGAAAACACAATGTGTGCTGCAGCACACCACTGCTCTTCACCGTTTAAGATTTGATGTGAATTCAGTGCAATTCGTACAAGGACATAGATGTGAAGTTGTCACCAATTTGGGATTAACAAAGCGGTTTAGAAAAAACAGATGAATAATTCCATCTTACATTATAGTTAAGTAATATTATGACCATAAATTTTCTGTAACTTATTCTCAGACACTCAGAGCAACGAGTCGTCATACTTGATTTCACAGAGATAGAATCATTCCGTAACGAGTTACAGGAATTCATATCTGAATACGCTCGTTACATAACTTATGAAATGTGAGTTATAGATTTTTGTGCTTGTTTGTTCGGATTGTAGTTGTGGTGTATTATATTACGTTCATATACATAGGATTATTCCCTGATGAGTTAAAAGAATATATTTCTGAGGAAATTACCTGCGCGCCTTCTAGGACTTTTTCAAAGAAATCTGTTAATTGATGTACTTGTTGTTTTAGATTGCAATAGTAGCTTTCATTACAGATTTCACTCCCATCCCTTCAGAAAGGTAAATATTATATTTTATAAATTTTCACTGCCACCACCTTGAATTTTATAGTACCGGTACTGTACATTGAATAACTATTATACAAATTGTGTGTAGTTGAAATACGTGTTTGGTATGTAATGTTTCACTGTGCTCAGATGATTAGATCCCAGAAAGAAATATTTGCGTGAATGCCTGGTTCGTAAGTCATAACAGCGAACTGTCTTCTCTCAAGTCATAGAATTCCAGGCAGATAACTTTTACAGATTCCGAGAAATTTTACTAAGTCTATAAAACTCGCCTGCCAACCATATTTGTTTATTGCTTGTCACGATTTAGAAAATCATAAGAGTGAACTTGATGTCTAGTCTTTTACCAATGTAATAAAGTGAGGCTGATTTATATAATTTGTTCCTAGGAAAAACAGTTTCTTTTCGAAAAAGTTGTGCAGGTGCTACGTCGCTTTTTGTTTGTCACCGTGTTGAAAGTCATGTAACTGAATTTGAATGATAGTCCTGTATCATGGTTAAATAACAAGTCAGGGGGATAGCTGTTATAGCTTCCGAGCAAAGGGAATTAATTTTCAAATGTTAACACGTCCGATATTTTAGTTTCTTGCTCGTCACGATTTTTAAAAGTAATGTATGTAAAACTGTTTTATACTCCTGTATCATACTACGAAATTAAAGGTGACAATTTTAATAGATTCATAGAAAGGACAGTACCATTTTGAAAATTTACCTGGAAGCCATTAAGGTCCCTTGGCTCTTCAAAGACAATGTCGGTTAACTTGTTTAAAGTTCTCTTCGATAGTTTCAGGCTGGCAGCTGGAGTAGTTCCCTATGACGGTCAATTCATTTTGAAAATTTGCGCAGCCACAATTTTATTGTTTGCCACTACTCTGGATGTCACATCATTGAACTTTCCTGAAATTTATTTATTATGGTCCAAAATTTCTGGATAACTAATAGTTTCCCGGATATTGATTCTTGGGGAATATTTCGCACGGCTGCCATGATGGATTGAATTGATTCGAGGACACTGCCAGGCGAGGAGTTTAACTGGGGCGGTGCATCTGTTGATGTTCTTTATGGAGGCATGGTTGAGGTCTTCAAGGATAAGCTGAACTTACGACAACATTTCATTAAAACTGGTTCATGCGATCAGACGTTAATTGGAACACGTCATGCACATGGACAAAAGTCTATCTCATAAGCCTATATTCTATATGGTGAAAATAGGCAAAATATTTATGTGGATCAGCAACGCTTGTTTTGTGGTTATGCATGTGATAGTAATTTTCTGGACTGAGGAATTGTAACGGAGCCTAACCATACTCTAATAAAAGTCTGTGTCAGAATTTAGATATAACTAAAGAGAAACCCAGAAGAAAACCTACCCCAGATGATTAAAATTCAGTATTCCCTGTATGAAACAAACAGTATGCCCTGAATCTCCTGACTCCTTCACGGCTGAAGCATTGGGCAAGGTACAGATATAGCCTAGGTTTACTCAGACTGCAAATTGGAAATTTTGCTGTGCAAACCAAACTGGTTTGTGCTAAACGTAATTAAAGAGATCTCGAATTGACATATCACAGCAACGATCACGGTTTTAATTAGAAGAGAGATGAGAGGAACATTCATCGATTTAGTGTTCCACGAAAACTGATTACCGCGCCTCCATTTAAAATATTAGTTGCTAGTATAGGCATGTCACAATAGAACAAAATCTACTGTTACTGACTTAATTAAAGGGAATGTAGGCATTTTAGTCATCAAGCCCGTGGGTTGATATGTGTGGAATCTGTCTGATAAATCCCTATTGTGGTTAGTACAGTAGTCCGTTACAAATAGAGATACCGCAATCAGATGTGTGCATCGCGCTCACTCAGCTCAACCTACCTGGTTCGTATCATGTGAGCTGGTGGATAACACGAGCTGGTGGATAACACGAGCTGGTAGATAACACGAGCTGGTGGACCACACGAGCAGGTGGATAACACGAGCTGGTGGATAACACGAGCTGGTAGATAACACGAGCTGGTGGACCACACGAGCAGGTGGATAACACGAGCAGGTGGATAACACGAGCTGGTGGACCACACGAGCAGGTGGATAACACGAGCTGGTGGATAACACGAGCTGGTGGATAACACGAGCTGGTAGATAACACGAGCAGGTGGATAACACGAGCTGGTGGATAACACGAGCTGGTGGACCACACGAGCAGGTGGATAACACGAGCTGGTAGATAACACGAGCTGGTGGACCACACGAGCTGGTAGATAACACGAGATGGTGGACCACACGAGCTGGTGGACCATAACGAGCTGGTAGATAACACGAGCTGGTGGATAACACGAGCTGGTGGACCACACGAGCTGGTGGATAACACGAGCTGGTGGACCACACGAGATGGTGGATAACACGAGCTGGTGGATAACACGAGCTGGTAGATAACACGAGCAGGTGGATAACACGAGCAGGTGCATAACACGAGCTGGTGGACCACACGAGCTGGTGGATAACACGAGCTGGTGGACCACACGAGCTGGTGAATAACCCGAGCTGGTAGATAACACGAGCAGGTGGATAACACGAGCTGGTGGACCACACGAGCTGGTGGATAACACGAACTGGTGGATAACACGAGCTGGTGGCCCACACGAGCTGGTGGACCACACGAGCTGGTGGATAACACGAGCTGGTGGACCACACGAGCTGGTGGATAACACGAGCTGGTGGACCACACGAGCTGGTGGATAACACGAGCTGGTGGACCACACAAGCTGGTGGATAACACTAGCTGGGGGACCACACGAGCTGGTGGATAACACGAGCGGGTGGATAACACGAGCAGGGGGATAACACGAGCTGGTGGATAACACGAGCTGGTGGACCACACGAGCTGGTGGACCACACGAGCTGGTGGACCACACGAGCTGGTGGATAACACGAGCAGGGGGACCACACGAGCTGGTGGATAACACGAGCGGGTGGATAACACGAGCTGGTGGACCACACGAGCTGGTGGACCACACAAACTGGTGGACCACACGAGCTGGGGGACCATACGAGCTGGTGGACCACACGAGCTGGTGGATAACACGAGCTGGGGGAACACACGAGCTGGTGGATAACACGAGCGGGTGGATACCACACGAGCGGGTGGATAACACGAACAGGGGGACCACACGAGCAGGGGGATAACACGAACTGGTGGACCACACGAGCTGGTGGATAACACGAGCAGGGGGACCACACGAGCAGGGAGACCACACGAGCGGGTGGATTACACGAGCAGGGGGACCACACGAGCAGGGGGATAACACGGACTGGTGGACCACACGAGCTGGTGGATAACACGAGCTGGGGGACCACTCGAGCAGGGGGATAACACGAACTGGTGGACCACACGAGCTGGTGGATAACACGAGCTGGGGGACCACACGAGCTGGTGGATAACACGAGCGGGTGGATACCACACGAGCGGATGGATAACACGAGCAGGGGGACCACACGATCAGGGGGATAACACGAACTGGTGGACCACACGAGCTGGTGGATAACACGAGCAGGGGGACCACACGAGCAGGGAGACCACACGAGCGGGTGGATAACACGAGCAGGGGGACCACACGAGCAGGGGGATAACACGGACTGGTGGACCACACGAGCTGGTGGATAACACGAGCTGGGGGACCACACGAGCAGGGGGATAACACGAGCTGGTGGACCACACGAGCTGGTGGATAACACGAGCTGGGGGACCACACGAGCAGGGGGATAACACGAACTGGTGGACCACACGAGCTGGTGGATAACACGAGCTGGGGGACCACACGAACAGGGGGACCACACGAGCAGGGGGATAACACGAACTGGTGGACCACACGAGCTGGTGGATAACACGAGCTGGGGGACCACACGAGCGGGGATACCACACGAGCGGGGGGACCACACGAGCTGGTGGATAACACGAGCTGGGGGACCACATGAGCAGGGGGATAACACGAACTGGTGGACCACACGAGCTGGTGGATAACACGAGCTGGTGGACCACACGAGCTGGTGGACCACACATTTTTGCAGACGGCCATGGAGCGAGCGTGCCGAACAGCTATTACAGCACTAAGTCCAACAACAAGGTCATTTCAAGTCTCATTTTACTTAAAATTAAACAAAATACTTAAAAATTAACAATAAATTCACCCCTCACTTTAATCAAACCAAAACTTAAAATAAAAATTTTTCTCCCCTCTATTCATTAACGAGGAGACATAAATTAACTAAACCATTAAGCAACAACTTCAAACAGGCTAAAAGGAGCACCAATAGGAGCACCAGTGCCTGCCACCGACCCATGGGCAGTTGTTCGCGCTTCGCGCTCACAACTGCACACTAGCGCGCTTCGCGCGCTAGGGGTCGCTACTGCCCGAGAACTTGACTTGACTTGACATTTTTGCTGTTACTGAAATGGCTTACACAAGAAAATCGAGTATATCCCTTGTGTGAATAAATTGTGAAAAGAGTATAGACACGTTATTATATTTTTTCATTTTCATTCTATGTATGCTTGTAGGCTGACTCCATGGTGTTGGGATAGCGCGCCTGCCTCTTTCCCGGAGGCCGGGGTCCCGGCTTCGTTATAGATTTTCGACAGTGACGTGCGGGCTGGAACGGGGTGAACTTAGCCTCATGAGGACAATTGAGTGACTGTCTGACAGTGAGGCAGCGTCCCAGTCTCAGCACCCAATTTCACGGCCGAGGGGACCCGACGTGCAGATTGTTCATCATCCCACAATCTGTAGGCCAAATGGCTGGACATTGGTCGCTGGTAGGCCAGGGCTCTTCGTGGGCTATGGTGCCACGAGGTGTGATTTGGAATCAATGTGTGTGTTTTTCTTTCTTGACGTGATAGAGTAGAAGCAAACTGAGGTCATATTTGGATTCCCAACGCAAACGTTATTAAGATATGAGTGTCAGCTCTAACTCAACGAAAACTGTGATTTCCAAAGTATATTACTAATGAAGTTTCAGGCACAGGGGTTTTCTTTATCACTTCACGCTTCTATGCATCCGTTCGAGAAGCAACTGTATACACGAGCTAATAATGGTCTACATCGTAGCGTAGTGACTAGCATTCTTGACTGTCACATTGACAACATTTATCTGTGTGGGTGTACGCGACTGAAATGACGGTCATTCCTTCTTGATGTAGTGATTTCTCTTGTCCCTGCTATCCCACTCGCACGAGAAACAACAAAACGTCATGTTGCCTAGCTGCAAACCCTTAACAAAGCATCTACTTTAGAATCACAACATACAATCCAACAGTACATTTCGTACTGAATTTCTTCCAATATAATTTTCATATTTTTGTATGCTTCCTTGATATCAGTTGCATAAACTAATTGCACAGATGGAAGTTTTTTTCCAACAGCCTTCCAACTGGTTTTCGAGGAATCAATGAATAGTTTCCAGTCAAATGGTTTATGCTTATAAGCAAGAATGTCCATTACAGCATTAACATCATTACAGTACAATAAAAACCAGTTATGAAATTCTTCCTCGTGGACACGAAAGAAGCACACTCCAGCGTATTGAAGAAGATTCCAGCCTTCCATCTAACACTTAAAAATACACCTTGTAGTTTCGAAAGATGCAATCCCGAACTAGGTCATTTAATTCTCCTCGTGTTATAAGATGAGGTATTAATTTATTCTTTTCAGTCGGTCGACATGCATTGGCCCAATTAGATTAGGCGGGGTAACTATCATATAACACACTCGCCTAAAAGAAATCACGTATATTCATATTATTCACATTATACGTGAATCTCATCTGATTGTGCAAACGCGTGTTGACCGACTAAACAGTATAAATTGATAGTTGGTACAGGCAACATTGAAAAATTGGCTTCAAAACTTCATAAATAAGATAAGGTTCAAAAGTACAGTCACCTGCCTCTTCATTTTGAAATTCTGTGTCTTCTTCATTTTCGGAGTCATCGACAGTTACGTTCATGGGAGGATCTGGTATCGGTAAATTCGCAATGTGAGGTACTGGCCTCATAGCAGATCGTATGTTAGGATATTTCATTGTGTACTTTATTTGATGCTCATTCATTGTATCTCTGCAGGACAAAAGTAACAGTCCAGAGTGTGATCTAGTGGGCATACCAAAGTTCATGTGGCCATTCCCCTTAGACTGATCTGTCAGGTGTTTTACACAGGTAGAATAACAGCTATGAGGGGCCCAATTCGTATCTTGATCCCCTACTTTACACCCAAAATACAGTTTATAACATTTCTTGCCTAGCGAAGTCGAACTTCGACGTTGATTTTATAACATCACGTCTCCACATACATAGCAATAGTTTTACGGTTTATTTAAACACTTTCTTGGTATATTTACTCGCTGCTAATGCTTAATACTTACTTAATGTGTTAACACAACTAAACAATAATTGTGTACATTACAAGAAACAAAACGCAAGTATACTGGACGGATGCGCGCCCAATACTGGCTTGTTTACTGCGTGTCGCAACTCGCAACATGATTATCTCATGAGACATCGTTTTCATCTGTTCACCGTTTCACTATACACAGGTTAGTAAATATACATTTTTCAAATATAATTCATTAAAATATTGATGTATGTCCATTAATAAACGGGTTTAAAAATAAAACGATAACTTAAGAGAGGAATAACTACAACTAGGATTGTGCTGAAACTATGTGTGAAAGGGAAATTTTGATTGCATATTTGAATTCAACGTAGAAAGTTACATATAAAACACAATAAATGATTCGTGTGCCAAAAACTGTGTTTATCAGTGTAACGAGGATCTCAGGGGTAACAGCCACTTCGCTTCCAAGTGGTCTGAACTTGTTTCATAGCCTGGGCTTCTATAGTGTCTTAAGTTCAGTAGTTTGTGTAACTAATTTACCGGGCAAATGATTGGAATATGTGACGTGACAACTGAAAAAAGGCATTATCTCGGCATTTGCATGGACAGAGTGTGCAAAAAGCCGGGGAAGCCCATACTCAGCATGGCGGGGATTCAAATTTTTGAGATTCTGTCTTCCAGCTACCCCGAGCCGTCACAAAGACTATGCTGCGAGGCAGAAGTCTAACCACGACAGGTATATAGAAATAGTTTTTGCGTAGCATTAGTCAAATAAATTTTTACTTTTTTTAATTATTGTCGCAATCAGACACGCATTAGTGAAACAATCATGTTATACTCGTATGTATGCGGAAAGAATACATTATCGAGTAAGCTAAGTCATAACGACACAGTAGCACGCTTATCTACTGATAGAAGATCTTGATTTTCAAGGTCAGGTAACATTCCAAAATCATATGAACAGTCAGCATTCATGGCCAAGCACAGATAACTTGGCAATAACAACAAAACCCCATCTCTAGTATGTGATACTGTGTCAAGCTGTCTGTAGCGGTATACTTCCTGGTTTGAAGCTACTAGCGGGCATGAAGTACCGAAGTGTTTATTAACACTCGCCCAGTACCGAGACGTAAAGTACTGCATAAAACATTGCCTTCTTCAGTTGCAGAAAATCATATCGACATGGGTCGTTAACAGGAAGAATCTCGTAATTGTTACTGCTCTCACAGAATACAAGTGCAGCTACAGATACTCTTCATGAATATCCCATAGGACCTACCAAGACGAAAGTCCTGACATTCTTCTTGGTTGCTGTTGACAATTTAACTTACCTCTGAATTGTCATTCTCTACCTCGGATGTGCTCATCCTTTTGTCTGGAATGTTGGCAAGTTTGACCGATTGCATGGTTGTTCCGCCAGGCCATTGTCAACGATTGATGTGGCGATTGGTGGAGCCTATAGTTCATTTCCTCTGGAATTTTCAATCATTGGAAGTATGCCGTCCATGTTGTGATAGGGTGTCCCTTCCTTACAGCGGAGGAACACATGTATATGAATTTGTTGTTGTTGTTGATTAACTCAGTGGCTGTGAGACATCGTGATCAAGTAGCTCCGTGCACAGGTACTCTCCCGGCGTTCGCCGGGTAAACGACGGAAAACCACTTCCAGGATGACTGAGGTATATTTAAACCCACCCCTTCTCAGTTCTGCCACAATAGGCTGAGTGAACACCGTTTCAGCCCTCAGATCAAAATTAGATTTTGGTTGAGCCGGAAATCGAACCTGGACCTCCGCATTGACGGTCAGGAATGTTTACTCCCTACACCACGAGGTGGATCATGTGAATTTCAATTCATGAGTTTTGGTGGGATGGGAAATCATGTAATTGAATTGCAACCTTAGTTAAGTTTAAATGCACAGAGTGGAAAAAATAATTCGTTTTGCAAAATACGCCAAAAATATGAAAATACAATATTTTCTAAACAATAGCCTCTTTCATTCACAAACAGCCTGATCATTGAACGATTATTTTAATAATGTTTTATTGCCTATGATTTGAAAAATTGTTCCACAACATCATCATGACAAAACAGCTTCATTGGAGGGTCACTGAACTTTCTAGTTCAAACTTCTTCCATCAAACCTTCAAATATGAAAACAATGGCAATACGTAGATTATAAAATTACTGCATTTTGTTCTAAGTCGCACATCTGTTCTAAGTCTATACCTTTTATGACTATGCTGTAACACCTAAGAATAAAATGTTTCCCTAACGGAGATTCGAATCATGCGCAAATTCACGAATTACTGTCGAGCGCTGTCTCATTCGCGATGGGGCCGATAACCTATATGTTAGGCCACTTAAAACAACAATTATCATCATCATCATCATGTCTCATTCGCGCGGCTAACTTGACACAGTTCGTTCGCTGGTAGTGTGGCTAGACATGAGCAGCAGCATGAGAGACTAGCAGTCTATTACTTAGGGGTAGATAACCTCGCTATTCTGTCTCCAAAACTTAAAATCAACATCATCTTCATCATCATCATCATCATCATCATCACCTATCTATCTCTGCTAGCAATAACGGAAATTCGAACATTAATAACTTCCAAACGATGCAAAAGCGAATTTGGCTACGAACATCATCGTTTTCAGTGATCGTTATAATTTCTCACTTTTAGCCAATTCCAGCTCTCCCGGTTTCTCTGGTTTGTAGTACATATTAGGCACCTCTCATTTTAAAAAGTAGGGAGTGAACATCTTCGTGCAACTTTCTGCTTTCATGATTTCTCTGAAATGCAGGATAAGTAACCAGCCCGTGATCAAATGAATGTGACTAAAAGGTTTTCCATACTTATTCGTGGTATAAGGGCCATGAGAGGTTACTTGAAAAACTTAACTTTTCCATATCTTCTTACTTGTACTTTCGTTGGCACAGACCACACAATCAAACACGCTCCAAATATGCACTTGTGATTGAAACCCAGAAACACACAAAGCATTCCATAAACCAGATAGAACCACTCACAAATATCATGCAACTCTAAGCTTCAAGAGGGAATCGTCAAATGTAACGATTGCTGTGAACCTCCATATATATATTTCAAGGATAGGTTTCGAGGAATATCAAGGAAAACAAATATTTATTCTGAGAAGTGACTAACTCTTACTTTCAAAACTTCTGAGGCAGATTGTGGAACTTAACCATTGAAGCTTTGCTTCGTTTTAAATTTGATACTTCATTACCTCCCTACTTCATTATCAGAGGATTGTATTTACCGTAAGCTGTGCGCTGCAAGTTCTTCTAACATATTTCGTCACGTCAATAAATATCGCGTGTATCACCTGAGAGGCGTCAGCCCCTCTTCTTCGGTGTATCTCTTGATCATTAAGTTTCTTTCATTCGGACGTCGAGTCAGCGCAAACGTCCAGTGTAAACACAAAACGTCTGTATGTTTGAATTTCAAAACAAAATCTGGTTTCAAGTATAATTTTATTTGGCCAATGGATAGAGCGGTAGATTAGTTCATTGCAAAATCCATTCAGTAATACGAGAAATAACGAGTCGATTCAAAACTGCAAATTGTTTTAAGTAATCCTGGTCTACTCAAGTCCTTTCAGGTGTCGTAGATGGTAAAAAGATGAAGGGAAGAAATGCAGGAATTAAATGGAACATAAACAGCCCTTCTACGTTTCCAATTTCTACACTGGTGTAGCTAAGTATTAATCACTTGTTTCAGAAGCAAAGTTACTGGGATTTTGATTTACACAAGTTTTAATTATTTGCATGCTTTATTATTACTATTGGCTTCTCGTGAGATGAGAAGTTCGTCCAATACTATTCATATATATTTAAAACGTAAAGAGTACAATGAACTCTACAAGATGAGAGTTATAAAGAATATGAAACCTTCGCATTTTCTCGTTTGCATTCGAAACATTGCCTCCCGAATGAAATATTTTAATTCTCTGTAATTTTCCAACAAATGATTTAAAATCCTCTTTGTAATCATCAGACATGAGGGGAGAGGCTCGTTATAAAATGTATTACCGTCCCGGTTTTAAAAGGTTTTTATTATTTTATTGATGGTTAGATCCTCTTACGAAATAAGCTAAGGTATCTGCTCATGATTATACAGTGCTAATTGAGTAACCCACCGTCATAGTCTAGAGGTAACTAAAGTAAATTTCTACCTACACGGCCAAGTTTCGAAGCAGTGCTCTCTCATGGAAGAACGTACCGTACTCTATGTAGTCTATGAGATTTGGCACAGGGTCCAGTCAGTTATCTCTGGATTACTGCAACAACAGATGGAATTGAACTCTCCTCTCTCACATTATACTAGTGGTCCTTTCGTAGTTGCCCATTTCAACACCTAACAAATGCTGGGACGTTACCTAATTTAAAGCTATGGTCACCTCTTTCTCAACTGCAACTTCAATTTAAATCCTCAACCACAGAATAGCAGAGAGATTCCACATGAATTCTAGTTCACGATACCTGAGAAACATGACGCCTGAAGACTCAAGTACGAACAATTGGCTGAAGATTTACGCAACTGACATTTAGTGGCTTAAATGTAGGCCATTTTTACATCTGCATTGTTTTCCCGGATTTTCTCACCCTTAATACAGACGAGCGTAAGAAGGCATTTCTTCAAGTTGCATGGCTTCTTAATTAATCATAACACCAAGAAATTAGAAGTACATACAAGCATACCCTGTATCTCTCACACACTCTGTTAATTTGTACAAGAGGCTGAGTACCACAATGGACCAAGGAACATATACACTCACATGTACCCTGTGTGGAGGCAAAATTGAAAAATGGCGTCTAAACTTTATATTGTGGAAGGTTAAAGAACCCATGGCACATATGCGGGTTCAGTTCCGTTAGGTTTAAATAACGAATGAGCACAATCGAAAGTAAAGCACATTACATTCATAGCTGTAAACTAACACACCCTTCTTGGACATAGGAGCCATTTTGTTTTCGATATTGCCTTGGTAGGTTTTATAGTTCTTCAGTGGTTCAACACGATAAAGAGCCCAATTATATAATATTAATATCACGTTTGTCTATCTTTTGAGCATTTCTCTTGAGTAGATCATATTAACACCAACCACTCAAGATAATTGGGCTCCCATCTACGCGTTGACCAATATTTTACACATTTATTGGACTTCAAAATATTCACTGTACTAAAACTATACATGGGAGGGGATAACATGTTTTGCTTCTCCAGCGAACATTATGCAATACAGTACTAGGCCTAAGTTTATCACGTACATTGTAGAGATTTGAAGCCATTCCTCTTCAGAGTTGCCTATACAAATTGTCTTTTGTAGCTTTTCAGTCGGTCAACACGATTGTGCCCAATGACAAGATATAAATATGTAAACACACTGCTGGAAATAATTACATGTATTAGTTAATTGTTTTACCCCGCCCATTCATTGAGCACAATCCTGTCGACCGACTGAAAAGCTACCAAAGACAATTATCACATACTGTACAAGTTAACTCGGTGTATGTAGCCTATATCTACCCCTTATTATTTCCGTATTCAACGGGGGTCGGGGACGAGATGCGAAGACATTTTATGTGGTGGATGTTTTTACGGCCGGATACCCTTCCTGGTGGCAACCTCATGAGAGGAGGTAATGAGAGATGAAATTAATGATGGTGAATGAAACTGGGCAAGGATGTGGAAGAAAGCGGCCGTGACCTGCCAGAAGGTGCAGTCCCAGCATTTACCTAGAGTTGAAAATGGGAAACCACGGAAAACCATTTCAAGGACGGCCAACGGAGGGGCTCGAACCCACGTCTACCGAGTCCGCAGAGAGGTTGGCCATATTGCCTAGCGCTGCGCTTTAGGCCTACAAGTTGACTGTATGAAACAAAAATTGATACTTTCTATTTTACTTAAGTAGGATCTTGTTCGAAATTATTTGTTGATGTCGAGAATTAAATTATTCTGCATACCTTTATGTTCGATTGCGGACGCGTAAACGGTAAAAAAAATTCATAGATAACTTATCATTGCAATTTGAAGGAGACATGGGCTCATTTCCAAATTTATGAGATTGTTCCTCGTAATTTCGTTAAATTTCTGTTCTGGGCGTTCACTTTACCGTGTTTCCGTGTGATGTTGACGTGACCGTACAGACGCATGTGCTGTGGAAGACCAGAAATTCCACTTACATTTGCGTTTGTGTAACCTATTTACGACGAAATTCCTGAACATTGCATCCATGGCCAGTCAACGTCAGCCAACAGCACTTCAAAGAACGTAAATAACCGGAATTTCACTACGTTAGGTATTACTTTACATGCACCGACTTCTCCGAATGTGTATACAGATCTATGTGTTCATTCAATATTAATATATACCAACTAATAGAATTTGGCGTCCGTTAACGTGTTCACTGGATGAAAAGAAACTCATTTATGAGATTGCTGGAATTATGGTTCGTTACCGCCCTTATTCGTTCAATTCGTTTGCGTTTGGTGATCACATATCATATACCGTATTTTATTAACAGGAGTTTTATTACCATTGTCTTATAGTGTGATTTTCTACTCAAATTACGATCTACAATGTTACATAACCCACAAATTTCATGGTAATATTCTATGGGATTATAACAAATTCACTATAATTGCTTATGTATTGTCTCTTCTAATTCAGCATAAATCCCACTAATATAGGGTGGTGCAAATTCTCATCATCTAAGTTGCTCTGTCTCTGAGGGCTCACTGCTGCATTCTTTGTCGCATACTTACCATCTATCGTCTTCTTGATCTATCTGTGCTTCTTGGTGGTGCCATTTCCAGCATCCTCATCATTCTCTGCTTAACATGCCTGTACCAAATGCGTCCAGCTTCCTCCGAGGCTTTCCCCACTTAAATCAATTTTCTCACCAATTCATTCCTCACTTTATCCATTCATATTCCAAACCAGAGCTACACATTTAAAATGATGAAATTCCTGGATTTGTATCTATTGCTTGCAGTAAAACTCACCGTCCCACTGTTCATTGTAACAGAACCCATCGCAGCAGTAGACTTACAACAGATCGACTCTTCTTTGCCAAAGAGCTTACCTAGAACAGAAAGAAATGTCACACGTTAATTGACGTTGGAAACGAATTGTGAAACCTAAAATAGGCTACATTTCAGGAGACCTATTACAGCGTTATTTTGTATTGTAAACGGAGGCGCTATTGTACTGTACTGTTATTTTTGTGCTTCGTTTAGGGGCTTGTGATATCGCGGTCATTTTGACCCCGTGTACTTGGATGTGTGTAGAATTTATGTGACAACCTTTATTATTGTCGAGTCTGTAATAGTTTGTGTATTTATAATTGAGGTGGGAAGGAACTTGCTGTGGCCTTGCGTTAGGAACCATCCCGGCATTTGCTTGGAGTAGAAGTGGGAAATTACAGAAAAGCACTTCCAGGATGGCTGAGGGGGTAGTTTTCCATGGTTTCCCACTTCTACTCCAGGCAAATGCCATGATAGTTCCTCACTTAAGGTCACGGCCTCCTCCATCTCAATCCTCACCAGAATGACAAATGCATACACTAATACAATCATCACAATAACACAGGTTATCAGTCCAAATCACACAAACAAATACACCCAAGTACACGGGGCTAAATATCCACGATGTCCAAGACCCTTAAATTAAACATCACCAACAACAACCAATGGTGTCTGAGAATCACAGAAGGTTATGCTGGTTAATATTGTGAACGGTACGTACTGCCCTCTTTTGTGGACGTTCGCGTCAGCAGATGCATGGTACCCAACTCGTAGCCATGAGTTGTGGTGGTTGTTGCTTACTTTAGGGGCTGCGACATCGTCGTCATATAGCCCTGTGTATTTGGGTGTGTATGGAATTTGTGTATTAACCTGTGTTATTGTGATGGATGTACTACTGTCGACCAAAGTATTATGTGCACTCGAGTTTGAAGGTTGTTTGTGAGGTAACCAATAGACCTACATAAAATACAATAACATCATCATTTTCGTCGTTCTATTTTACGTTAGTTCATGTAGGTTTGGATGTTTTAATTTATATTTTAATATTTTTTATCGCAGTTGGAACACAAAAAGTGCACGTTTTTAAGCGTATTTCAACTATGCGTCATATTTAAGAATTATTATCTCAAAAACCCGTCATCAGATCGAATCCAAATTTTAACAAAATATACATTGGAATGTTGTATAACTGGTTTATTAATTTCAAAATTTTGTGTGTCCAAGAAACAAAGTTGTTATCATTTTTGTAAGGTAACTTTTTCTCGGTTCGGGGTGGTTGGAAAATGTAGTTCTTGGTTCACTTATTTTATATCGGTTTGTATTTGTACGAGGAAATAACACATGGTTCACCAGCTAGCCACTCCGCGAACAGCTGTACAGCGTTGCCGAATTGGTGCCCTCACGCATCATGGCGCGTCTCGCTCGGAGGTGATGGGCTCCATCTCAGCAACGCTGTACAGCTTTTGCTGGAGCGGCTAGCTGTTGAACCATGTGTTATTTCCTCGTACAAATACAAACCGATATAAAATAAGTGAATTAATTTACGTATTTCACAGTCATACAGCATAACTTTTTGATGTATAACGATTACAACGCAACCAAGAACTACATTTTCCAACCACCCCGAGCCGAGAAAAAGTTACCTTACAACAATGATAACAACTTTGTTTCTTGGACACACAAAATTGTGAAATTAATAAACCAGTTATACAACATTCCAATGTATATTGTGTTAAAATTTGGATTCGATCTGATGACGGGCTTTTGAGATAATAATTCTTAAATGTGACGCATGGTTGAAACACGCTTAAAAACGTGCACATTTTGTGTTCCAACTGCGATAAAAAATATTAAAATATAAATTTAAAAATCCAAACCTACATGAACTAACGTAAAATAGAACGACGAAAATGATGATGGTATTGGATTTTATGTAGGTCTATTGGTTACTTATCAAACAACCTTCAAACTCGAGTACACATAATACTTTGGTCGACAGTAGTGTGTGTATTTGTAAATTGTAGTTCTGGTGTGAGGGCTGAAACGGGGCACACAGTCTCGTCAGGCAAAACTGGGAATTAAAACTTCCTAGCAAAGCCTGGAATTGAACCCGCACCTCCGGGGTGACAGCCAAGAACGACAGCCGCTACACCACGAGGTGTTCAACGTAGTTATGAGTACACTTCAATACCAAAGAAACAAGAACTCAGTATTCTCATTGCAATAATTTTAATAATTCGATTTGGGAAATGACAGTGAGGGACGCCACTAGGTTTCAGACACTCAATGACGAGCTACAGTATATTGAGATTACCTTCCCCTCAAACCAAACAATTTTACGCCCGAACACTCCCATCATCACAGCAGCAGATAGTCCATTCTTAATGTTCTGCCCTTTAAAATAGAATGGATTAGGATTTGCCAACATCATCTGGAATTTACCAATTTCTTGCGACATTTTAGCGCAATGTTTCGTGCCTGATATTGCATTTTTGTTTCTCCCGAAAAAAGTAATTACGTTAACCAAGAACTTTGGTTATTATATTTTATATTTTTGTGTTTCGAACTTATTCTCAACCATTTGATTAGCAAATAGTCATATTATTACCGAAGATGATCGATATAGTACATTATTATTATTATTATTATTATTATTATTATTATTATTATTACTATTATTCATATGTTTACATTTAAGAGTCAGTTCTAAAACGGGTTTACCCAATATTTAAATTAAAGTGGCGCCACTGGTTAGGAGAATGGAAAATACAATCAATTCTGCAACGGACTGATAGACTTTGATCACCCTTCACATTGCTACTCTAAAGGACCGAAGAATGACTCCCGCAGAGTCGAAGGCTTCATTTGTCTTTGAGAAAATCCTGATCCTTTGAAGACATGCATAACTCTCATGCGTAGCATGATAGTTTTTGAGTAAATGAGCATTCTTAGATTGGAATGAGATTTAAAAGTGGCTCTATTCATATCAAATGCATGTGTACGGAAACTGGGTTATCACTGGCAAAAGGAAGTCAGATAGAATAATTTATTGTAAAACACATTCACGGCCACAGCTGTAGCTGGCTGATCACATTTGTAGCTAATGAGGCTCCTGTTTCTGAGGTTGTAACGTGTTTTTCGAGGGGTTTTATGCAACTGGCATAAGTCAGTAGGAAGCCATTCTATATTTATTTACGCGGCAAATTGTTCAGCCAAGAGAATTTTTCATGTTAATTTATTATTATTATTAATTTATTATAATTATTATTAAGGTATTTTCGGAGCATTTTATAAAAATTATTAGCATTCAGATAGGTTTTCTATGTCTTAGAAAACGCTATCAAGCAAATTATTACGAACGACAATATTATAGAAAATTATGTGATTACGGAATTTTACGGAGTTTTGTCAGTTAGGGTATTTGAGAGACATGACTCACTGGGAATTCGAGTACAAGCTGATTCCTGTCGAGAAGTATTACGCAAGGCTGGGTCGCAAGGTCTAGAAAAGGCGAATTGTTGGAACGGAAATCGACTTCTCCCTCTCGCGCGCCGAGTGTAATGAGGCAGAGGAGGGGAACTAGCGGCGTGCTCAGCCAATCAGTGAGGCCGACGTAAGCTAGATGTCGGTACCATGGTGGGGGAGCCAACGTGTGGATATATCGTTCGACGCGCCGTGAAACGAGGACTATCTGTGAAATACTTGAGGAGTATGGATGCGCGTGCGAGTCGCTCCGATGTTCAGTGGAGTTAGTGACTATCTGTGTAGAACTTGCGGAGTACGGTTGGAAGTGCGTGTCGCTCCGATGTTCAGTGGAGTTGAAGACTAACTTTTGCAAAACTTAACCAGTGCGGTTGTACGAGTGTTTGGGTCCGAGGTACGGACCATAGAATTATCTAATCTACCAGAATATCATCAAATTCCGACGGAGATGACGACGTCCAGGAGACTGTGGGAAGCTCACAGCATCAGCAAGTACGAGGGAAATGCCTTGGCAATTTCCAATGGTAAGCGCAAATGACGCAGAAATACGCAATCTCTCATTTTTCTTTGTTTTACATTTCATATTTCAGTAACTTCATAGCTTGGAAATAAGAGTAAAATCAATTTATCAGACTCCGTTTTCACGTAATTTTCTATCGGTAATATTCAAATCACAACGCTCCAATTTAAATTTTGTACTTATTATTATTATTAATTTTGCTATACTTGTTTTATATAATAAATTCATTTCTTTTACAATGCAATCTTTGCTTTCAGTAGGTAGCATTAGATATAGACCAATTCCTTCTCCTGATACAATTGTTTGTTGGGTTAATGATCAAATCATACCACGATCTGAGTGAATAGTGTCTTGAAGGTGTTCTGCCAGAGCTAGACGTTGTTAAATACAAATTTAGATTTCAACATTGCATTGAGGTCTTGGCGCCCATTAAAACAACATAGCTTAGGCAAAGGTAAACAGTTACATTTATCTCCCAACAGTGTGGGCTAGCCAAACTGCCACATTGTACGCTCAACGTTAGGGGCTAGCAAAACGTTACACTTGTCGCTCAACGTGAGGGCGAAAGAAACCATTACAAGGTGTCCAACTCGTTGCGGAGTGGTGGGTTCGATTCCCAACTCAGCCATCCTGGAAGTGATTCACCGTGGATTCCCACTTTAACTCCAGGAAACTGCCGAGAAGGTACCTAACTTAAGGCCACGGCCACTTCCTACCCAAACCCTATCTCAAATACAAATACACACACTGGTAGGCCTACATCACAATGACCAGGTTATAATACATATTCTAACACTCCCAAGTACACGGGGCTACATCACCACGATGTCGCAAAGCCCCTAATTAATCACAAAAACATCTTTTCAAAGGGTACTGTGTTTTGTTCCAGGCTCTGCAAAAGCATTGGTTTGAGACCTGGAACAGGGTACACCCAGCCTTGTAAGAAGAATTTCGATCGATTTCCCCCCTCGGTACGGCTTCCTGTGCTTTCCCACTTCTTCTCGAAACAAAAGTTATGATGATGCATTATTTACAGACTCAGCTATGTCCTTCTACATCCCAGTCTCGATAACACATATGCACACAAGTAGAGACACCGCTGACTGCAGATTAACGAAAGGAGTTGCCCCTCGAAAATGCCGAACGCAGTTTTCGGTGAAACGTCTGGAGATAACATCCTGCCTGGACCACGGCCTACAAGCCCGAGAAACTTGTACATAGTTATGAATGCCGGCTGAGAAAGCCTAAGCTCTTTTACTGCAATAAAACATTTTATCAAACAGATTCCCTACAACCAAGTAAACATGACGTGCGATCACGATGTCCCAAGTAAACATGGCGTGTGATCACGATGCCCCAAGTAAACATGGCGTGTGATCACGATGCCCCAAGTAAACATGACGTGCGATCACGATGTCCCAAGTAAACATGGCGTGTGATCACGATGCCCCAAGTAAACATGACGTGCGATAACGATGTCCCAAGTAAACATGGCGTGTGATCACGATGCCCCAAGTAAACATGGCGAGTGATCACGATGTCCCAAGTAAACATAGCCTGTGATCACGATGTCCCAAGTACACATGGCCTGTGACAACGATGTCTCAAGTAAACATGGCATGTGATCACGAGGTCTCAAGTAAACATGGCCTGTGATCACGATGTCTCAAGTAAACATGGCCTGTGATCACGATGTCCCAAGTCTACATGGCCTGTGATCACGATGTCCCAAGTAAACATGGCGTGTGATCACGATGTCCCAAGTAAACATGGCGTGTGATCACGATGTCACAAGTAAACATGGCGTGTGATCACGATGTCCAAAGAAAACTGGCGTGTGATCACGATGTCCCAATTAAACATGGCGTGTGATCACGATGTCCCAAGTAAACTGGTGTGTGATCACGATGTCCCAAGTAAACATGGCGTGTGATCACGATGTCCGAAGTAAACACGGCGTGTGATCACGATGTCCTAAGTTAACATGGCGTGTGATCAGGATGTCCCAAATAAACATGGCGTGTGATCACGATGTCCCGAGTAAACATGACATGTGATCACGATGTCCCAAGTAAACATGGCGTGAGATCACGATGTCCCAAGTAAACATGGCGTGTGATCACGATGTCCCAAGTAAACATGGCGTGCGACCACGATGTCCCAAGTAAACATGGTGGGTGATCACGATGTCCCAAGTAAATATGGCGTGTGATCACGATGTCCCAAGTAAACATGGCGTGTGATCACGATGTCCGAAGTAAACATGGCCTGTGATTACGATGTCCCAAGTAAATATGGCCTGTGTTCACAATGTCGCACGTAAACATGGCGTGTGATCACGATGTCTCAAGTAAACATGGCATGTGATCACGAAGTCCCAAGTAAACAGGGCGTGTGATCACGATGTCCCAAGTAAACATGGCGTGTGATCACGATGTCCCAAGTAAAGGGCGTGTGATCACGATGTCCCAAGTAATCACGGTGAGTGATCACGAAGTCCCAAGTAAACATGACGAGTGATGACGATGTCCCAAGTAGACATGGACTGTGATCACGTTGTCCCAAGTAAACATGACGTGTGATCACGATGTCCCAAGTAAACATGTCCTGTGATCACGATGTCCCAAGCTCTTGTAATGTCATCAACGTTTCTTTTAAATGTATATATTAGGGCTAAATGTTCAAGCCTTCAACAATGAATGTGTTTGACGGGCGGGAAATACACCTGCAACTTACTACAGTATATTCCCCGCCCTACTAGATGGGAACAGTGTCTCTGCAGCAATGTGCAAAGTTGTTCATCGAAAACAGCATCCCTGTGGTAATCCCCCGCCCCCTCTATCCCTTGCATTGGCAAAGGCGTAAATTTAAGGCTGGCTGCTCAGGTGGCAGTCGGTAATTGCTTACGTGGCTCAGCTGCACATCACAGAGATAAAATAGAAAAGAACTATTGAACGGTGCGGAGGTTGGTATAAATTAGAAGAGTATGAGGCCATTAAATACCTTAAAGCAAAGTTTGTCTAAAACATTAATATGAAACCATATGGAGCCAGGTTAGCCAGCAATACTCTCCAGAATGCCACGGCAGCACACGAGGCAATACAAATGCTTTACCTCGTCAGATGATCACAAATTAATATTAGTTATTTCGGTACACTGTTTTGCTCATTAATTATTCCATAATTTAATCTATTGAGTTATTCTACAGATCAGAGACAGACCATTAAGCATATTTGTTGGTGCTCAGTTGCTGGACTATTGATTACACGGCCTTCAGCCCCTTGCTCTTAATGAAGGTCCTAGAATTTTACGAATTACAGAAGTGCAATGTTGACGTATTAATTGATTAAATGTCAATATATGTTGGATGCTCGGGTTCATGTTGCAACTTAACAGTGATGAAGATGAATGGCGCAAGATGACTTTGATACAGGGAATCCCAGTTCGGGAACACCTCAGTCGAACATCGGAACAAAACAGTTCTGTGATGCTGCTGCTGCTGATGATGATGATAATTGTTGTTTTAAGGGGCCTAACATCTAGGTTATCGGCCCCTAATGATCTGGGTGATAGCAAAAATGACAACTAAATGGAAACCATAACGTACATTAAGTGAGAATATACGTGCAAATTGGAACTCAGATTGACACGACTCACAAAATGTAGAGTGGTAATAATTACAAAAGGGAATTTGGAAGGAAAATTCTCACGAAAGGAATAGATTGAAAAATACGCACAATATGTAGTATAGGTTCAAAATACGTACAAAATGCAATGTAGAGTCGAAATACATACAAAATGCAATTGAAATTCAAAATACTTACAAAATGCATAAGAGATTGAAAATATGTTCAAAATTCAATTGAGATTCAAAATACTTACAAAATGCAATTGAAATTGAAAATACACCAGGCAAGTTAGATTGAAAAAGACCGTTTCAGATTCAAAAAACTCACGAAGTGTAATTGAAATTCAAAATACTTACAAAATGCAATTGAAATTGAAAATGCTTACAAAATGTATGGTATATTCAAACTACTCATTTGGATTGTAAATACTTACATAATGCAATTTAGATTGAAAATACGTACACAATGTAATTTAGATTGAACATACTCTCAAAATGCAATTGAGAATCAAAATACTTACAAAATGCCCACCATACAAAATGCAATTTAGATTGAAAATACTTGCAAATTGCGGTTTTGGTTGAAAATACTTACAAAATGCAATTGAACTTCAAAATACTCACAAAAGTGCCTCCACCTACATTGATAGACTTACTAAGAAGCAATTTAGATTTTCAATCCGTACAAAATGCAAATGAGGTTGAAAATACTCACAAAAGGCAATTTAGATCGAAAAGACTTACAAAATGCAACTTAGATTAAAAATGCGTACAAAATGTAGGGTAAATTTAAAAAAATGCTTAAGGTAGTTTTGATACATAGGGAGCCAATTCATAAAAAACAGTGCGGGAATCTTAAAGAGAAAAGGAAATAGAATGAAAAGAATCAGGGATCAAGAAAGATGAGACAATTAAGGCGGAAATGTGAAAGACTCCCTAGGCCTCGGTTACCCTAATACTGTCGAGGTCGGAAGAGAACAAGAGTTGACCAAGGGAAGTCGACAGGAAAGAAGACGGAGAGGAGCCCGGCAAAAGTAAGTGGAAGCAATGCCGGACTCAGCTGGGGTTCCATGGTCGCCAACCCACTTCCTACTAGATGTGAGCCCCTGGGGGAAAAGCAGTTCTGTGTTGCCTATTGAAGTACAATACGTGTGTTGGATAATTGCATACCGTTAATCTAATCACGTACAGATCATTCAAATATTGACGCTTTAACGTCATATCATCTTCCTCGGGTGAGGTGGTACGGCCACAACAAATTGACGCAACTCGTTTATTTTTAAATGACACATTCCTGACGAAATGCGACTGTAAGTACACACAATGCACCTGTCAAAATGACAAAAGAGTACAATGAAATGGACGAGGCACTGCCGAAACGGTTAAATAAATACAGTACCGGAAGCGAGGAACACGCCTGGCAAGTGAAACATTTCACGGCATGTTAGTGTCAGCGTAGGAAAAAGGCCCTTGGTAATCAACCAGGAGATTCAGGGTTAGTATACTGGTTACGGCTAATATTGTTTTTAACTGGACTTTACTCTATTGTGTAATAACACATCACTGACAGCCTTTGCTTTTTCCCACAGAATGCTTGCAATGAGCACGAAGTTTATTATCACTGGCCACGAGAAGGACTCTTATAGAGGTGAGTGTAAATATTGTGACCGTACGAGAATCGAACAAATGACTGCGTACAGAACTTTCACGCAGCGACAGCATGGGTGCGACGAGTGACTGGTCTACGTGTATGAACATCTTTGCCCCGCCGCGCGCACGATACAATTTGCTTGCTAACTTTGAAATGGCAGAAAATAACATCGGTCAAACACTTTAAAAATCCACGGAATTTTTGCAAGAAAGACATCTTTTTCTTATGTGATATTTCAATACATTCGAGAACGTTTTGGAACAAATTTACAGGAAAACTGGCGTAGGCTACACACTGAATATTGGCATATCATTGGTTCACGGCCCGCACACGAAGAAGGAAGGCAAATTATCATTACCCTAATTCTGTTGGCCGCCGTGGAGGCCAGACGTGTTCTTATAATCGGCTCGAAATATCAAGTGGATCGTGGGCGAGTGGAAGGTAATTTACGCCTAATTAACTACTGTGAAGTTCCAGTTGGTGGTTAAGAGGATAATTTAACCAGTTTATTAAACATAGAAACGAGATTGATCAGATTCATTTCAAGTGCATTTTCAACATTGAAATCGTACCGGGTGAGTTGGCCGTGGTCGTTACGGCATGACTGCTGGCAGTCGCTCACATCCGGGAGGCGAGGAGGTTCGAATCCCCCCGCCGGCAACCTTGAAGATGGTCTTCTGTGGTTTCCCATCTTCCTTCCAGGCAAATGCCGGGGTTGGTCCCTAACTATAGGCCACAGCCGCTACCTTCCAACTCCTCGTCCTTACATTCCCCAACGGTACTTGTAGCTCACCCATTGGGTGTCCGTCTCGAAGCAGCTACAAAACTGGCGAGCCGAACATGTCCTCGGACACTCCCGGCACTAAAAGCCATACGCAAAAAAAAAAATTGAAATCGTGTTTAGTAACGTAACAACGAGGTCAGACCGGGCGTAATTGGTTTTCCGTGGTATTCCTTTTCTACTACACGAAAATTCCGGGCGGGGCGGATTCCTAACTTAAAGCCACGGCCAGCTCTTTACTAATCCTAGACTCAATTGCGAAAACACACACTTCTACAGATATTACAATAACACAAGTTACCACACAAATTTTACGTACACTTCAGAACACGGCGATAAATGACCACGATGTTGCAAGCCTCTAAATGAATCAACAACAAGAACAAAATGTTTCTTTTCATTGTCAGTCATGACAGCGAATGTTTTAGATATGACTTACTGTAATACTGCACATCGCCCAAACTTGAACTAGGTCTACTTGTCGAAGCTCATGTGGTATTGACTCGGCAAGCTTCCTAACCGCATTTTAATAGTCGAGAGCGATCTCTTCCAATGTGTCCAGCATAACACGCCATAAAGCATTATGCGAACGCCGGGAAGGGTAGGTTCGCGTTTCCTTGTTTTCACCTTCCCACTTGCACGAACTGTATTATCCTGTGCATAGTGCTCTCTCACACTCGGAACCATGATATTCTGAGAAATGTGCAAATATTTGCCCGATATGAGGTTGCATCATCTACCCGATGACGCACTTCATCCCCATACAACCATATCCCTCCCCAACAAGGCACATAGATGCATCCACTACGAGAATACTCGGTTCTATATTTTTGTTGTCCTTGTGGTCTGTAAACATGAACAGGCCCGAACTCCACTAAACTGAACGAAGTCTGGTCAGACAATATCACATGATCCCAAATACGATTAAACTCCAGCTCGGCAGAGGCGTTCATCGGAGAGAGACCGGAGACAAACATGAGCTTGGGGAAGCAGGCAGCGTTAGTAATTTTGTTACATGCGGGAATGGTCTGCCACACACCTCGCAATAAACAGCTCTAAAGAATCTTCCACTAACAAGTACCATACATATAATTATTATTGTACAGGAAGCCGTTTTCTGTCACAACAATAGCTATGAACAATGAATAATAATAATAATAATAATAATAATAATAAATGATCGTGTGGCCCCCGGAGAGGCCGAGTGCAGGTCTTTCTAGTTGACGCCCATGGGCGACCTGCGCGTCGTAATGAGGATGAAGTGATGATGAAGACGTCACACACACCCAGTCCCCGAACCACGGTAATTAACCCCAGGAGATTAAAATCCCTGATGGCTCAGCCGGGAATCGAACACAGGGCACTTCGGGCCAATGCCTAACGCGCTAACCATTTAGCCACGGAGCCGGACATAATAATAATAATAATGACAATGTCTTTTATATCGCTTAAAGGGTTCTCTTAGTAAAAATTGTTATCAATTGATATGGATTTCGTTCCTGTGTTTGTTGTTGATGTTTCACCTAGGTGATTTGGATATTGTAGGTATGCAACAGTTCAATACACTTGGGTGTGTTTCCATGTCTGTTCCTAAGGGCATCTCTGATCGAGCAGCTACCCAGCACGAACCAGACCAGTCACGCTGGAGATACTTTATGTAAAATGCTTTACCTGTATCAACGTGTCCATGGTCATGTTTCCTCACTGGCTCCTCTTGCGATTAAATTACCCATCCACTTCGTTTAATTTTATCAATTTGATACCAAGAAACTTTGTTCAGCAGTAGATATTGAATAACGGTTGTCTAAATGAAACTAGGGCTGGTAATTTTAATCGATTAATTTCAGATATCGATTAATTGATTAATCAAATTCGAATAATCGATTAATAGCCGCAAATAACGATTAATCGGTTAGTCGATTAATCGGTTTTCGAATAATCGATAATCTGTATTCCGAATAATTGAATAATCGAATAATCGTTTTTTCAATTTGATTTGTCGATTAATCAATGTATTTCGCACTTTCAACTACGCTCTCACAGAATCAACAAACTAAGACACAACTTGGTTTCTTAATGCAATCACTCGACATGGTTAGCTTGGGTAGTCCCATGATGGGTGATACATTTGATTCTCTTATGGGCTTTGCAACATCGTGGTCACGTAGCCCCGTGTACTGGGGAGAGTTTCAGACTTGCCTGATAACATGTGTCACTGCGATGTCTGTACGACAGTGTGTGTACTGTATTTGTAATTCAGGTAGAATTTGGGTACGAACCGACCGTGGCCTTAAATTAGGTACCATCCCGGCATTTGCCTGGAGTAGAAGTGAGAAACCACAGATGACTGACTGAGGTAGTAATCAATTCGGCCCTTTATCAGTTTGGCCTCACGAGGCTGAGTGTACCCCGTTCCAGCCCTCACACTAGAATTAAATGTCTTGGCAGAGCCGGGAATCGAACCCAGGCCTCTGTTGTGACATCCAGGAATGCTAGCCACTGCTCAACACCCACTTTGAGGTTTCATTTAACTTCGCTCCACGGATTATCGTGTTGGGAGCCCTTTTTTCAGGCTTGCCTTAGTAATCGAAATGTAATATTTTTTCAGTTGGTCAACACGATTGTAGGCCTACCCAATTGTAATGAACGATTCCCTATTCCTGAAAAAATACTCCATGATATTAATATACACTTGGATGACCAGTTTCGATCGTCAAGTGATCATCATCAGATCATTTACTCTTATGCTATTACATCTACTGTGTGGGGAGAAGTATGGGTAATGAATGATATTTACAATATACGCACTTAGTTAGTTGCAGTAGCAATTACACTAGCACAACTAGTCAAGATCTGTGATTTTTTATTGAGATACTGATAGTGGTGGTTGACCTGCAGGTTAGCTTGCTTAGTGTGATTATGTAATTGTTATTAGATGGTCGAGTTATTGTGGATGGTACACTTAGCAGTTGGAGCGATGTGTGGTCCATTTTTTTGTGCACAACGTGTGGGCGTTTTTGCTGACTCAATACCCTGACAATTTAATAACAATTACATAATGACACTAAGCAAGCAAACTTTAAGGTCAATCACTACTATCAGTATCTCAGCAAAAAATAACATATCTTGACTATTTGTGCTAGATTAATTACAACTGCAACTAAATAAGTGAATATATTGTAAATATCATAACCCATACTTGTAGACATAGATTAATAGCCTAAGTGTAAAGGATCTGATGATCGCTTGACGATTGAAACTGATCATCCAAGTGTATTTATCAATCTCATGTGAAAAATCTTTTTCAGGATTAGGGAATCATCCATTAGACAATTGGGTACAATCGTGTTGACCGTCCCAAGAACATTACATTTCGACTCCAAAGATACAAATGTGACATCTTACGAACGAAGGTATTGTCTAAAGTCAACTTTTAGGCATGTTCAATAAAAACTCAATGTTCTCATGATAGGGCAGCCAAAAATATGGCGGTAAAAATAGGAAATCCTATCGATGTAGCGTAAATATTGCAAACATTGCCAAAGACGAGCTGGACGTCTACCTTGGGAATTCACCGCCTGACTTGCATACTCACCCTTTTTCACTGGTAAAAGATGAATCAAACAATATATCCAAGGCCAGCTAAACTAGCGAATATATACTTTATAGTCCCAGCGACCACCTGCAGCGCTGAAGGAGTATTTTCAATTGCGGGAATCATTGTGACTGCAAAGCGGAGCTGCCTCGCCCCCAAAAATGTGTACTTTCTAGTATTTTTGCACCAAAACATCTTTAATTAATTGAAATATATTGTAACATTTATTTTTAAATAATGCATCTTGTTTGTGAACTGTTGAAGCCATTCTTTCAATGTTTCATATACAAACTGTCAGTTGTAAATCTTCAGTCGGTCAACATGAATCAGTCCAATGACTGTGCGGGGTGCAATGTATAGGCTATATTATATGAGTAATAAGTAAATAAATTCCTTAAAAAATACATTTATTAGTTATGATCACAATGACCCCGGCGGGAGTAGGCAGACGAAAGCGTAACAACTGTACGACCAACGGCTCCGCTGAGATATGTAACCATATACATAATAGAATTCAAGTGCATGCTCTAATTTTATTTTATTTATTATATTGTGTTATTCTAATTTGTATACACGATCATAATACGCATACGTAATTCACAAACCATTATTAAAAAAACTGAACTTATACAGTGCTCAAAATAGGTTTTGCATATAACGATTTAGTAACTTGCTTATTTTGCTATGTGTATGTAATCATATTATACACAATATAGGATACATACAAAGAAAAACAAAACACAATCTGCTTTGCAAGAGAGACAGAAACACACAACGAATAACAAAAGTGATAATGTGGGACTGAGCATACAAACGTCCTTTTCATATTTGGACATATCAATACCGTGTCCGGCTCCGTGGCTAAATGGTTAGCGCACTACGCTTTGGTCCGAAGTGCCCCGGGTTAGATTCCCGGCCTAGCCATCAGGGATTTTAATCTCCTGGGGTTAATTCTCGTAGCTCGGGGACTAGGTGTATGTGACGTCTTCATCATCACTTCATCCTCATTACGACGCGCAGGTCACCCACGGTCGTCTACTAGAAAATCCTGCACTCGGCCTCTCCGGATGCCACACGATCATTCATTCGATACCGTGTATGGCCACCACGAAAACTAAAGCATGCTGCGCACCAACGAATCCAACGTGGTTTGGGCCAGATTATCCCACTCTTGGACAGCACCTTCAATCAGTTGCTCTTTGTTTGTTGGAGGATTGGGATGGTGCGAAATTGCCCTCTTGAGCTCTTTCCATGCATGTTCAATACAGGTCATGTCCGCAGAATAGGCAGGACACTCCATTCTCTGCATGACATGCATCTGAAGGAACCGATTGACCACCCTAGCTCGATGGGCACGAGCATTATCGTCCACTAGTGTAAAGCCCTCACCCATCGTGGCAGCAAATCCTGTAACGGCAGGTTCAAGGATGTTGTCTCTTAGGTACACCAGACCAGTCATGTTACCGTGGATAGGAATTAGAGGCGTACGTCGACCGAACATGATTCCACCCCAAAACATGACTGAACCACCTTGCTGTTGATGGCTTTCCTGGATGAAGGTCTCGTGAAATCTCTTACCCACTCGGAGCATTCGAGTGTGGCGGCGTAATAGTGATAGTGATTGTAATAGTGATCATAACTAACACCTGTAATGTTTCCAGGAGTGCTATTTTTTATAATTCATATTATTTTATACATTGTACTCCGCCCAGTCTTTGGGAAAATTCAAGTTGACCGACTGAAGAGTAACAACTGACAGGTCTCTGTGGAAACTAGGCTGAAACCAAATAAAACAAAAATGTTCCTGTCCTAAATTGTAAACAGCCTTCCCAACAAAAATTGAAGAAGATTCAAAAGCTTTGCTGAAAACTCTTCGTTTTCTTTTTCTGAAACCCTTCACATTGTGGTTGATGTTTGCTCTTCCACGGTCACTGACTGTTATTTGATTATTGTCAAAATAAACAAGGAAGGACAAGTATCTCTACGCAAAATTTAACTTTAATAGATGTCTATACATCATTCCGAAAATAAGCGTAACCCAACTTAAACGATGACTTCTCATTTGAACCATTTTCAAACGTATTTTCTTATCTCGTGGCTACCAATCAATTACTCGATTTTTCAGTTAATCGATTAATCGATTATTCGATTAATCGATCGAAAGGATGTTTGATTAATTGATTAGTCGTTTCCGATTAATTTCAAATTAATCGATTAATCGAAAATTGATTATTACCAGCTCTAAATGAAAGATAGGTTATTGAGCATTCAGAACGACAGTTCGAGGGTGTCTAGAGGTTCACCTCTATTGTTCAGACACCTACCTAACGCTGAAGAAGATGTCATATACACTCTGCGAAGAAGGATGATGCAAGATGATGGGTAATGATTCCACGCCATTGGAACTGGCATGCGGTTGTACGGCAATTTCCCTTCACCATCATGTCCGCAGCAGTAAGGATTTCTTGTACCAGTATAGACACCCGTCCAGTCCATGGGAGGTCCACCGTGTATTCCCGCCCATCTTGAAACCCGGCACACCATTTAGAACTGACATGCATTTGAAACATGCGTCCTTGTGCAGGACTTTTATTTTACCAAAGGTTTCACTTCCCACTGATCAAACGGTTCGTGATAATGTGCAAGAGTGAAATCCCAGCAACCAGCGTCCTTCTTCGTGAAGTGGGGCTGATAACCTAGATGTTAAGTCTCATAAGACAAGAATTATTATCACCATCACCTTCGTGGAGGGGCCGATAACTTAGATGTTAAGCCCCTTAAAACAAGAATTATCACCATCACCTTCGTGGAGTGTGTTGGGACAGGCCCCTTAACATTGGAAGTGAGTATTTGTAGACTCTCTCGAACTGTCATCTGTATGCTGTCATCGTCATCTAGTATATATTCTCTAGTAGGCCTACATGTTACGTTTGTTTCTAGTCATCAGTCTTTTTCATAGTTGCAATTTGCTACTGGTAAAGGAAGTGTGAATGGTTACTTAAAATTCTATTTGCATGAAGCATCCAGCAGTGTTGAATTACCTTTCATGTTTATCTTATGCATATGCGAAATACGATTTAGCAACTGGTATTCCGCTTGATTTTATCTTGTGTTTTCCAGCGCTCCCCCATGCAGGAAGAGGAGGGGGCGCGGACGCTTTGACGCACTCGCTGCGCTGTGGGAATGGATTGTGTCCGAATGGAAATGTAAAAGAAAAAAAATGGACTTTCATTAAAATCAACTCTCTTGCTATTTGAGTGTCCATTCAATTTTACCCATTCATAAAGCAGGATTTGTTCGACAGCTTCATATTATATAACAAAATTAAATACCTTTGAAATCTCCCTTCCGACCATCTTGCAGTGGTCCATGAAGATTAAGTGAGATATAGCCATACCGACCAAAATATCTGCCGGGTTGTGTCACATATATCCACATTCGCTGAGGCGCTACGGCTTTACCACCAGCCCAACCCGTGTCGAATTAATTCATCAAACACTATCAGCTCAGACTTAGGGCAATTAGCTGCATCCAAACACTGGCAAAAGTCGAGTCAAGAGAATAATATGAACCTTTGGGTTGAATGATTTCACCTGAGGTTTGTCTTTTAAAAGCTTAAATAAATCTGAATCGAATTTATTAATATATTTCATTACATAAAACACTGACCTATTCAAGAAGCGTTCGGCCCGCCTGCTCCTGTCCACTGCAGCCACGCCATAGCGCAGCTGACCTTGGCCATCTTAACATTCGCTCATTTATTTGCAGCAGTATGAGAGTTCGTAATTTTTGTTCTAGCTTTGTGTATTCACACTCATTGTGAAGAGTAGAATAAGAAAATCTCCAGGTCCCTGTCAGGAAGAGGAAGAGGAAGAAGTAGAAGGACTCTGGTTACGCTACTCAGGGGAGATAAGAGAAGCACGGTACTTGTGTGGAGGGCAAACTAAACAAATTCTCTCTCTCAAAACATATTTGTACTGGATTTCATCCCTTCGGCTCATCAGGTAAGACTAACCCTTAATCCCCGATAAACATCGTGTATCTAGGTTAATCTGAAGAACAAAACAAACATGAGACAATAATAATAATATGCATGTCTACCCATTATTATTCCCATTTCAGTGTGAACGGAGATGAGGTGCGATGATGTTGGTTTTTACGGTCGGATGCTCTTTATGATGCGACTGGATGCATGGCTCAGTGGCAACGTTCTCGCCTGATGGTCCCAAGATAGTGGGATCGAATCCCGGTGGAGTCAGTTGGTGCTTAAATGTGAGGGAGCCGAGTCATTAGATTTACTGGCACGTTAAAGATCCCCTTAGGGGCAAAATCCCAGCACCCCTGCTTCTCTAAAAGCCTCAGTAGTTAATAGGAACGTAAAACTTATAACATCATTTATATCTTTCTGATGCTACCTCATGAGAAGAGATGAAATGAAGGTGAATGAAACTGAGCAAGGAGTCGGAAGGTCTATTACAATGTAGGCTACCATCTCGGTATTTACCTGAAGTTGAAAATGGAAACCCACTCCCAGGACGAATGGCGGTGGGATTCGAACCTATGTCTACCCATGTTATCTCAAAATGAAGGGTTCAGTAGATGTGGGAGTTCTCAAATAACCGATTCAAATGTTTTGAATGATTTTACGGTAATGTGTTGCGGCATCGACCGTGTGTCGCTAGACTGTGGGAGGGGGAGTGGTTGTATAAGAGCCACTTCATTGAATTTCTGTACTTGAATTGAAAATTGAAAATTAGCCTGACTATATCTGGAATATTTCCCAGAACCCCGAGCGTTAAATCGCTCACCACAACCGTGACGGGGAGGATCGAATCTGGGAGCTGACAGCGGCTATCCTGGGTGTGTTTTTACCCAACATTCCCTCCAGGCAAAGGCTGGCATAGCATCGTATTTCAAGTCCTGGGGGACCTGCCTCATTCGCGGCCCTTATAATAACAGCTACACACACTACTCCAGTCCCCTCAGAATCACAGGTTATCAGACATATTCCACATACACCCATGTACACGGGGCTGATGTCCAAAGGTGTCGCAAGCCCCTCATATGAATTAACTAAAACAGCAACAATATTATTGATATGGGATACAAATTTGTCTACTTAGCATGTAGAATTATGAGTACAGTTTCTTACATCTCTTGCAAAACGACAGGTTATGATTTAGCTCACGTGATTTGAACACTTGAAGCAATGAAAAGTAAATGTTGTTGATTCATTTTTAGGGGCTTTGTAACAACTTGGTTATGTAGCTCCATGTACTTGGGTAAATGTGTGGAATTTCTCTTATATCCTCTGTTATTGTGATGCCTCTACTATTGTGTGTATTTGAAATTATTATGTAGATTGGTGAAGGAGACGGCCTGTTCCTTAATTTTCCTGGAGTAGAAGTGGGGATACCACTTCACGGATGACTGAGGTGGGAATCGAACCAACCCGTTTTCAGTTCTTCCTCACAAGGCTGAGTGAACCCAGTCCCAAACATCAGGCAAGAATTACATTTCTTGCAAGGGACGGGAATCGAACCCCGACCTCAGGGATGACGGCAGAGAATGTTAGCCATGAGGTGGTCGAGGGAAATATAGAAGAACCCATCCATATGAAACACCAAGCGGTATCCAACTAAGTCACTGAGATATACAGAGTGAGAATTATTTCAGGGTGGAAATAAAATGTAGCAAACATATTTCAAAATCTCACTGGGTCAAAGTACTAAGAGGATAACATTGACATGAATACCGTTATATGTTACTCTAAGTACAGAAGCCCAGATTTGTTAAGCTGTGCCTGTATGTTTGCATGTTTAGAATCCGTAACATGAAGTTCAGGCTGTGTATAAACATTCATTCACGACTGTGCTCATGGCCCATAACACTGTTACAGCTCTACGTGTGTTAATATTCCAAGCCAAGCAAACTCGTAATTCATAATCCTGTATTTTATCAATACAACATGGACAGCGCACTGCGGTTAGTGTTCTCCTATGAACTATTTGAGCATTATGCTATTGATTAGATTATTAATAACACCCACAGCGTGCTTTGAAACGTGTGGTCCGGCCGATTTAATTAAAATATGCATAGCGACATTCCTAACGTTAGGAGCATTCAGACCTCACATGTGAGCACCTAACCGTTATAACAACATCATTACCGACTCAATAATTGTGGCACGTATTATTAGCATGCAGGAAGGAAATGAACACTGTCAGTAGCTATCTGCAATAATTGTAGGAATCCAAATGTGGAGTATACTATAGATGCAAACCGACCTTTCTGTTACTATGTATTGAACCCGATGTCACATTTGCCATGTGACCTCTTTGGCTCATGTCGAGTTCACCATCCATGGAGGAGGCCGATTGAGTGCTCATTTGATTTATATGAGTTGCCGCGCCGAGAGTGTATTATATTTTTTATGTTTTGTAAAACACATGATTTTTAACCGATGTTGTAAATATTTTCAATGCACAGAAGAAGAATATGATTTATTAAAAAATAAGAGACATGATTATGAATGATCCCTAGTGAATGCCATAGATATTTACATAGTCGCACACTTGACTATTGACTAGCGAGTACATCCGGGATCTTGATGAAACAGTCGTTCACCTATCGCAAGCATGATAGCTTGACGTGTAACCTTTGACAGGCATGGTCCTGAACAACGTCAAAACGTGCTCGACATAATCGAGGAATATCAGTATCATTTAACTCAATCTGATACATAAGGATACGCGTTTGTGTGCAGTATAACTGCTGAGTGCATTTAACACCTTCAGAAATAGTGAATTCTGAATATTTGTGATATTTCTAGTACTATCTAATACAGGCATTGAGCACACTGCCAAACCACGTTTTCATAAGTGCAGCGAAATTTATAGAACAGTGTAGAACAGTGAAGGACAGTTTACGTGTGAATTTAAAGTAAACCAGTTTTTATTGTGTACTATAGCACAAGCTACAAGATTTAAATTCTGTGAGCGGAAAACCAATGGCCTTTATAACTTGCTAACCGCTACACCAGTACAAATTAAGTGCAATTGCTATTTGAGGCGTAATAGTAAATTCAGTGCAACCAAATCTCACGGCATCATGGCATTATTAACGCACATTTATTGTACAGAAGAAATGCCAATTATTCATTCAACTATAACTGTGGAGATGGAGTAACACACCCCATAGGATGGCGGGGTTTAGCGATGGTTGGATCGCACTACAAATGGTTTAGCGATGGTTGGATCGCATCACCCATGGATTAGTGATGGCTGGATCGCACTATAAAGCAAGCACGTGGACTACAGGTATTCCATCTACATGCCTAACTTGCTACTTAAACCATGCAAGAAAATATGAAGAGCACGCGTGAGTCTGGCGGATTGCCGAACATATTTTTATGTACGATCCTGTTTTTAGGGATTAGATTAGTTATGACCTTACGACGCACATTCCTAGGTAGGCTTTATTGATAACATGTACTCTTAGTGGTGGAGGAATCACAAAATATCGTATCATTTGCACTTGCTGAGGATAAATGCATTTGCCAACAGTTTTTGTAGATAACGTTTTCATATAACTTCGACAGAGCATCGAACCAACACACTTTATCGTGTAGGAATGTGACACAGTCATGTCTCAATTGTTGTACTTTATTTGAGCAGTGAAACTCAACGACCAGCTGTTGGCCGTGAAAGAAGCCAATGTCACACTTTATTTTGTTTATTTTTGACCTTGTAAAAGCGATGACAGCGCACTCTTTTCTTTATTAAATTACATAGAAGGCAGTGGGCCCAGTGAATATCAAACATTACTACCTGAAAACCCGTTTATGCAGTGTGGAGAAGTGAAGCAAATAACTGTATTAATTTGACAAGCAGACGACTGCCAAATCAGCTATGAATTGTAACATTATAAGACGAGCTGAGCAAGCTATCTTGGGTTTGAAAGAACGGGTCATTTTATAGGACTGTAATCAAAAGACCCAGGTTTATAATACTAGATTTCCAGACATTAGGCGTCTGATATATAAGTAAATGAAACACCTTTATATAAATTCAGAGTATACAGCTGTTGTGACAGCACTATTAAACCTTATCCTCAAGCTTGGATTGTATAGATTTAAACAGAACTATGTTATGTTAAAACGCACTACAGCGGTAGGATATGATTACCCTTAGATGCAAGTACAAGTTTTAGTACTTTATGGGCTGGTAACGTGTACGACTTTTATCACGTTATTACAGCGGATGATCAATGGATCAGTGGTATTGATCAGCACACAGATGTGTTATTTGAGGTTGTGGAATTGATTTTTCTTCCAAATATGTGTTTGTATTGGATGTTTGGTACACCAATTGTTTACACTACACGAGTTTAACATGGTCATTAAAAAAATACAATGGAACTGATAGGACTCAACTAATCTGATAAATATAAACGTAATAATCAAATGTCAGGATTTTCAACTAAAACTTAGTATAAACCAAAAGCTAGGAACTAGAATAAAATTTAACCAAACCAATAAACTTAATTGAACCTTGATGACCACAACTTAGATTTGCTTCTTCGATTCTTTTTAAATACAAATATAGCTTCCCCTATTGAGCGACGACAGTCAGTAGTTACGTGTCTAAACGCGGTAACTAACTGACAATGCGATGTTAGACATGTTTTACTCATGCTATCGCCGACGTAACTTTTCTCTCCCAACACAAACATGACCCAAGTTCACAAACAGTGGATTTGCGAGGTAGGAAGGTAACTGCAGTGGCGCCCATTGCGCATATAATTTAAGAGTGTTTACATGTTACACATTTGTGTTGTAATTAGGCTATATTTATCATACTTTCTGTTAGGATCAGAATGTGCATAGCTTTAGCTTGGAAATAAATTTTGGATGAAACGCTTCTCGTTTACATCGTTGCTATTATTATTATTATTATTATTAACGTACGATAGGCATTAGATTAAATGATTTTAACGTTAAATGTTGGAGATGACACCATCATAGCGTAGCCTTAAACTTATTGTGCCTAAAATGTAACTAATATCTTGCATTGTAAACAAGTAAATAACTCACCTTGCTGTAGAATCATTCTTGTACTATTACTATTATTGAATCTCCGAAGTAATTGGATAGGGAAAATCTCTTAGATTGCATTCTTTGTTTTTTCAATTTTTGCGTAGGACTTCGAGAGGCTTAATTTGTTAGGATTATCGCACGGAGACGACTTACATTATTATGATCATTGTTAGCACGGACTCGCCGTTTTTACCTCTCGGAAGTAGATAGGGGGCTGCCACTTTTTTGAATAAACTGAGTGTGATTTGAATGTAAGCCTTGCTTCTTTATTGTATTTATTGAGTTTGTATTCCTCTGGACTGGTAGTTTTTCCTCTCATTACACCCGACACCCCCGAGTACAGTTTCTTGAGTGCTTTCCCAGTCCAAGAATGCATTCCTTCCCGACCTATATGTCTTCCTGGGAGATGGGGGATCAGTAGAGTCATTTAAGGTCGATGGCTCCCCGGAATCCTCGTCAATCGGGCACAGTATGTCTAGAATATTCCATGCATTAAAAATTAACTGAAGCTCATCGCGTACTAATTCAATCTACAGAAGTATCAATTCCGTAACTCATATGCTGTTGCATTATCTAGCTCCAATCTTGGAGTCGGTAATAATTCCCACAGGATCAGATCAACTGAGGATCGCCGGAACAAACACTGCTAAGTCAAGACAATAATTTCTTACAGTCTTTCATAAATACCTATAATTTCGTGGCAATTCAAATGAACATTTAAGTTGAATTGAACGTGGTATTATTTAATAGAAAATGTTTGTAGCATCATATTTGAAATCATATTCCACCCAGTTTTCTACTCAGAACCATCCTCCAGAAGAAATGCATTTATTGGTTTTTGTTCTGACGCTCCTCAATTGTCCCCACTGAACCAACGCAGCATTAGGTTCCCCTCCGAATGGCTTTATTACACATACAGTACTATATACGATAAAATAATGCAAATATAATTATATTCATACATATTCGGTTGGTCCCAAATCATATGTATAAAACATTTCTTGGGTGTTTGTATGGTAAAACAAGTAGTGTTATTGGTTTCACCTCCGTTCTAACTACTGCGGTTTTTAGGGACGCCAGGGTACCAGAATTTTACCCCGAATGGGATCTTCAGCTTGTCAGTAAATCTACTGATACAACTTCCTTGCATTTGCGCATCCTAGAATGCCAACTAACCGCGCCATAATTCGATCCTGCAACCATGAGATCAGCAGGCGAGAACGTTACCGCTGCGCCACGCAGCCAGTGTGTATGGTAAAATAATCATTAAATAAACACACATGAATGAACCAGATAATTGAATTTCAAGTACATGTTTGCTGCAAAAATATTTTATAAACAATAAAAATTTACGGTTAAGACATTGACTCCTCGACAGACTCATGGGATTTGACTGATCTTTGGTGAGAGCGGAGGAGAATAGAATAGAGATTATTATTTATTGGTTTCATAAGCAAATTAAAGTACTGCTCGAGTCCAACCTCCGTGAACCTGACAGGAATGTGAATCGTGGACGATGAGGAGTAATAGTGATGAGTGATGAGGGTTCCTAGTCCTTGTGCATAGTAAAAGAACCAAATAGATTGGTCGGTGACTCACTCACTCATTCCCAACACCACAGTGGTTTAGGCAACGGCCCTATGTTACCAGTATTGGAATAGACAGGAATTCCAGATAAGACGGTGGGCTCTTCCTGCCTACCGCGTCACCTCACCCCTCAAGTTCACAGAGCTTGGAACCGAGCAGTAGGTGGGGATGGATTTTACCCTGGTGCGTGTGTTCAAGGGTTACGGAGTTACAACACTTGGAACTTCATTTCATATCGGAACTGAATTCCCAGCCTGTCGGTAATAATGTAATACAGCAGAAGGCGCTGTAACTGTAAACAAGCAGGCTTGGGTTTGAAGACAGGAATGAAGACCAGTCTGGCGTGGTATTAGCGTGACCCAGTCTAGCCCGGGCTGCTTTGCACTCATTGCGGCAAGGATGATTGTAATGCCCTTCCAATAATGAATAATTTTAGGAGCCCATAAAATAACAATAAGATCCATAAAAGTAGTAATTTGACTAATTGTATTAAAGATGTCTGTAGTATTATTACGAGAAGAAACATTTCTACTACTGCTGAGTACAAGAAATCGTTTTTGAGAGAAATTCACGATAACTTTATTCATTCCATGTTAATTCTTTCCAGGAGCTTACAACACTTGGATCGAGGGAGTACCGGTATGGCATTGCTTTCACTTACTCCTCGCTTTCATTTTCCTGTCCAGGGTTCATGGCTAATGTGCGCAGAAATGAGCAACCCCAAGTGCTTCCAAGAACTCTCTCTCTTCTTTCCTTTATATCCTTCCATCTAAGTCTTTCAGTCAATATATTTCGATCGTTCAGGTCACTTCTTTCTCTCTCAGTAATTTATTCTCGCACATCAGGACCGCGGTGAGGAGCTGAAGCAAGGCCGGAGATCAGATGTTCGCATTCCAGCGCAGACAGTGGTCATCCAGAGTGTGGTATTTCCCCAGGTTTTCCACACTTCCTCCTGGTAAATGCCGAGATAGCACCTTAATTCCAGTCCCGGGGCACATACCCCATCCTTGTTCCTAGTACAACTACATACACTACTACAATCACAAAAACACAGGTTATCAGACAAGATCAACACACTCAAGTACATGGGAATGATCACCAAGATGTTCCAAGCCTCTGTACTGAATTAACAACAACAAATATATTTTATTTCCCTTATCTTTAATATTACTTTTTATTATTGATTCTAGCGTGATAGTTGTGGTAACCATTCCTATAAACAACATATCGTATTAGCATCAACACTCTCATCATGCTATGGTGTTTGAGGACATTTTCAGTGTTGCCTTAGCAAAGGTAAATTTGATGTTTTTCAGTCGGTCAACACGATTATACCCAATTGTGATCGGTTATTCGCTAATCCTGAAAGAAATCTATTCGTTTATTTTTTATTTTTTTATTTATTTATTAGTCCATTTTCATTTTATGAAAAAAAATAGGCTTATTAGATCACCTTTTGTCCGTATGTGTGCGTGTCCCCATAATAACTTCTAAACGGCTGGAGCGACTTCAATAAAACTCGGTAAGGACATACATAGTACTATTTTGGCCGACCCCGACCGTGCCCTTCAAATTTCATTGCGTCTCACCAATCCAACATGGCGACTGTGCGAAATATTTCACTGGCTTTGTATATCTCCGAAACTATTACTGATATCACACTGAAATTCTGTACGATGATAAAGGGCACTACTAGAAGTTTATCTATGAGACTTTAAAAAAAATTGGTAACTACAAAACCAACATGATGGCCAAGCGAAGTTGAGACTTTTAAATAGACTTTTCTCGTGGTTTAACCATCCAAACGAAATGAAACTTTGTACAGCAAATGCTCATACACATTTTAATGCACTGGCATCTAATTTAGTTCATTGTGTACATAACCTCAAGATGGCGGCAGTGCGAAATATTTCACCGGCATTCTATATATCCGAAACTATTACTGATATCACCCTGACATTTTGTACACTGATAAAGCGCACTACTACAAGGTTATCTATATAACTTTCAAGAAACTATAGAGTGCAAAACGATCATGGCGGCCAAGCGAATTTGAAACATTTTAATAGACTTTTCTCGCGATTTAACCATCTGAGCTCAGTGAAATATGGTACAGTAAATGTTCATACACATTCTAATGCACTAGCATCTAATTGGGTTCAATTGTTCACATAACCTCAAGATGGTGGCTGTGCGAAATTTTAAAATTAAGTTTTTATTTATTGTGTCGTAATCATGCGATCGAAGTGAAAGTTTGAATAATGGTAGGCCTACATAACTCTATGGCCTATGCATATAACAATCTAATCATTCACAGCAATCAAACTGAAAATTTTATAAAGATCGTATTTTTGCTTTCACGGCCGGTGAATTAAAACTCAGCAATTCTTCTAGGTTTGTGCCGTGTCATGTGTGGGGTTTCGCCTAGGACACCAAGCTGGCTCATCGGCGGGCCCTTGGTGTCCCCGCCCGGGCAAAACCCCACACATGACACGGCACAAACCTAGAAGAATTGCTGAGTTTGAAAAATTTATGTTCATAGAGGCTATGAACATAAGTTCACCTATAGGACTTGCAATAACGCGACGCGAAGTATAAATATTTATATGGACGTTTCTCACGATTTAACACTCTGAGTGCAGTGAAACTTGGTACGGTAAATGCTTATACAAATGTTAATCCACTGGCATCTAATTTATTTCAATTGTTTTCGTAACCACAAGATGACAGCTGTGCGAAATTTTAAAATCTCGTTTATACTTCTTGTGTCTTAATCTTGCGATTGAAGTTCGAATACTAGACGTACACAATAATCTACACACATCAAAAAAAGTTTTGCATCACCTCGGTTCCCAGATCTGCGGCATATAGACGTTGACTGTGTATATTGTATCCAAGATACAGTCCCTTTGACTGTTCATAGATGTCACTAAAACTGCTCAAAGATGTAAACAACCATGCATGAGCAGGGCCTATTAGACGGAGGGGGTACGACAGCCGATCAGTTCCAGTCATTCCACCAGGACGAAGGTACGCTGCTCATGTTGTCTGTAGTTCTACCATGCCTAGAAGGTCAATACCGCAGTTTGATCGCGTCCGCATTGTTACTTTGTGTCAAGAAGGGCTCTCAACAAGGGAAGTTTCCAGGCGTCTCAGAGTGAACCAAAGCGATGTTGTTCGGACATGGAGGAGGTACAGAGATACAGGAACTGTCGATGACAGGCCTCGCTCAGGCCGCCCAAGGGCTACTACTGTCGTGGATGACCGCTACTTACGGATTGCCGCTCGGAGGAACCCTGACAGCAATGCCACCATGTTGAATAATGCGTTTCGTTCAGCCACAGGACGTCGTGTTTCAACTCAAACTGTGCGCAATAGGCTGCATGATGCGCAACTTCACTCCCGACGTCCATGGCGAGGTCCAGCTTTGCAACCCCGACACCATGCAGCGCGGTACAGATGGGCCCAACAACATGCTGAATGGACCCCACGGAATTGGCATCACGTTCTCTTCACCGATGAGTGTCGCATATGCCTTCAACCAGACAATCGTCGGAGACGTGTTTGGAGGCACCCTGGTCAGGCTGAACGTCTTAGACACACTGTCCAGCGAGTGCAGCAAGGTGGTGGTTCCCTGATGTTTTGGGGTGGCATTATGTGGGGCCGACGTACGCCACTGGTGGTCATGGAAGGCTCCGAAACGGCTTTACGATACCTGAATGACATCCTCCGACCCATAGTGCAACCATATCGGCAGAATATTGGAGAGGCATTTGTCTTCATGGACGACAATTCTCGACCTCATCGTGCACATCTTGTGAATGCGTTCCTTCAAGATAACGACATCGCTCGACTACAGTGGCCAGCATGTTCGCCAGACATGAACCCTATCGAACATGCCTGGGATATGTTGAAAAGGGCTGTTTATGGACGTCTTGACCCACCAACCACTCTGAGAGATTTACGCCGAATTGTCGTTGAGGAGTGGGACAATTTGGACCAACAGTGTCTTGATGAACTTGTGGATAGTATGCCACGGCGAATACAGGCATGCATCAATGCAAGAGGACGTGCTACTGGGTATTAGAGGTAGTGGTGTGTACTGCAATCTGGACCACAAATGCTGAAAGTCTAGCTGTATGATGGTACAACATGCAATGTGTGGGTCTCATGAGCAATAAAACGAGCTGAAATGTTGTTTGTGTTGATCTCTATTCCCTTTGTATTTAACGGTTCCGGAACTCTTGGAACCGAGGTGATGCAAAACTTTTTTTGATGTGTGTACATGTAATAGCACATAAATCTAAGACCCACATATATAAAAATCCAACATGGCGATCATCCGAAATATTAGACGGTTCTCAATATCTACGAATCTAATACAGCAATCAAACTGAAATTTTGTTTGTTGATAGTGGCAATTAACATAAGTAGGATGTATGAAAATAGGCTTTAGTTCTTCACAGAAATACTTGTTAATTAGGGACAAGGATAGAAGTAGGTGCCCCGGGAATTGAATTAAGGTGCTATCCTGACATTTGCCTGGAGGGAGTGTGGAAAACCTGGGGAAATACACTTAGCATAGCTACTGTCGGCACCGGAATGTGAACCTCTTGGTAGGTCAAGCTCACGCTTAAACACTACCGGAGGAAAGATGATGAAAAAAGGAAAAAAGAAAAGGCTTTAGGGAAGAAAGAGAATTTAGATAACAGAGGAAATAATCCAAAATACAAATGTTTATTAATAAAAGAACAATAAAATAATGTTAATAGTAGGGTAAACAGTAGGTAAATCAAGGCTAGCGGGTACAAGATGGGAAAGCAAATAGCAGCCCATAAACCTTAATTATTGACAGGGCTTATTTCGAAGATTGGTTGATTATAGAAAAACTTCAAAAAATTTGGTAAATGAAACTAACAAACCGAACACAGTCTTGCTTACGCATAAAGCAACCAAGAGTGTGTATAAACAAGTATTTATAACTTTGTATAATGATTCTAGTAAAGCTAGCTGAGATTGCCGGCAAGCAGTTGCCAAGTGCACTGTCCCTCCCAAGCAGGAAATCGGGTACTATGTAGGGACACACTTCACTGGCAAAAAATGCAACCAAGTGGCAATCGGATTATTTATTTTCCAAGCAAAAAGGAAATGTTTCAGGGAGCATTCTGAAATGCTGGAGAGGTTAAATTAACAGGGAGAGTTTTCTTCCCCACCGAGGACGGATCCCGGAGAAAGAGACTGACCGTATTCAGTGTTGGCAGAGATAGAAAGCCGTCTAAGCTTTCAGAAAGAATATTGTAATTAGGAGGAATTACTAGAAGAAAACAATTGTTGTGTTTAAAGTAGGCTAAACTTTTATCCAGCAGAGCACCGATTAGCAGTTTAGCAGGAGTAAGAAAAACAAACCTAACTTTAGGCAAAACGGCAATCTTAGAGTTAAATTGACAGGACAATGCAGTTGCCACCTCGAGTAGGAAGTTGGCTTAGCGAACTATACTTGCCTTTAACAATTTTCCAGGATAGCTAGAATAAACCTTATGTGAAATATCGCCAGAAGTTTTGCCATACATACAACAAATGCGGGATTAATTGTGAAATTGACATGAAGTGTCAGTAATCATTTCTGTAAATACAGAAAATAACACGGGAAAATTGGGAAGTAAATGCCTAACCTAACGACCTGTTCGAGCAAAGAATCACCGCTAACTCAAAACAGTGAGTATAATGTTTATTACATCAAAGAAAGTAATTTAAAGACATGTTTTAAGGTCTCAGACCAATACCACGAACAATAAGGAAACCCTTACAAAAGGTGTAGATGCTTTGTTTAATAAATTGAGTAGTAAGCAAATTCTTGACTAAAGTGCTTTTATAATAAAGCGAAAAGAGCTTTAGAGAAATATACAGTTATAATTCGAAGTTCCTGGGCGCAGCAGGAAGAAGATTAAAAAGTGGATTATAATTACTAATATTTAAACAGACATTAATTGATGCTATATTCAAATTTGAAGAGGTCACTTCAGTGAAGCCTCGATTATACAAGAAAAAATACAAAACGTTTATTACTTACATTAAGTTAGTAAATGGGAAATAGGAAGGAGAAATGGGGTATGTATGTTCATGAGCTCGTTTGGTTGAAGTTTGGGTACCCGGCGTACTTGATTTGCACGGAAATTAATATTTCGGAGCACATGGACAAATCACTGTTGCGGTTTATAGTTCTGTTTGAATTGAAAGTTAGTAGCAGTTCAAAATTATTTAGTTTGCTGGTGTGAAGTTTCACAAGAAAGAGTCTATTACTTGATTAGTAGAAGTTTCGAGAGTTGCAGTAACGTAAAATGGGGCAAGGAGCGAAATCCCACGATGAAATTGAAGAATAACTTGGTACAGTTTCAAGCTTTAGTAGAACAATACCTCGAAGAAGCAAGCATGCTTTTCAAAAAGCTAAGGTTAGCGTAAATCCCACGGTGAAGAGAAAAGTATTCCCTTTCTTTGACACAGAGACACTAGAAAGATTTCTTAGCCATTTAATGGCGAGTTGGAAAAGCTTTAGCAAAGCAAGATGATGTCCATCGTTGGACAATTAATAGATTGCATAAGTATGCAAAAATTCAAGTTTTGCTGAAAGTGTTCATTGAAATACTTGGATTTAGATGTTCATAAGCCCCATAAAAGTTGGTAATAAATGCACTTAGTACTGTACTAATCTTTTCATTGTAGAGATGATGAAATTTACGGCCTGACGTTGAAATGTGGTTAAACATGGCGACTTATTTGAAAATCAACACATGGTTGAAGAAGCTGTGCACTCCTAGCAAGAGAGCCGAACTGTCACAGCGGAGCACACGAAGAGAAGTGGGCGAGAAAATTCAAACTCTCTACAGAGCTGAAGCAGAAAGGGGAAAGGACGGTTAAAAGAGTGGGGATACAGAATAGGCAACATAGAAAAATAAAATTTTACGTAATGATCTTTAAACAAAGCGAATCTGGAGTCTTCATGGAGAATGTAGAGGGTGACGAAGATGCCATCTACTTCAAAGTTGTAGAACCAGTTCTTGAAATTACTGGAATCCAAGGCTTCAGCGGGTTGCCGCATGGAGTGCTGTAGAGAAATCTTACACAAAGAGAAAATGCCATCTGAAACAAACTTTCAAGAAATATAAGAATATGCACAGAGAGAACAGGAAACAAGAACGTCTCCGTTGGTGTTTACGAACAAGAGAAGCTAAAGAAAGAACATGAATAAAGGAAGAAAAATCAAAGAGTAGTGACTGTTAAATCTAACATAAACTGTATATTCCAGAGAATAAACCCCCTCTGATCTCCAGACTTATTTATTTTATTTATTAATCTCATGTAATTTCGTTTCAGGATTCGGGAATAACCCATCACAATTGGGTACAATCGTGTTGACCGACTGAAGAATATAAAATGTCGACTCTCATCATAGTTCTTAATTTTTCTTTCTTTTAATAAACTTGAAACAATAATCACAATAATAGTCTAAATAATAGGGAGCGTGATGGCGCAGCGGCTTAGCTGCTCGTCTTTCACCCGGACGGCCGGAGTTCTAATCCCGGCGACAGTGGGGTGAAATTTTCACCTGAAAAATCACGTGGCGTCAGGATGTGTATCCGGCCTTAAATCCCCGGCCAAAACAAAAAAAAAAGGGTCTGGTTGTCTCCGGCGACCTCAACTAATTGCGATAAGCCGAAGAAAATTTAATAATAATAATAATAATAATAACAATGCAACTATGTAAAGGTACGATACAAGTGGTGTTTCAAAATGAAACAGAAATTTCTTTTAAAAATCATTGCATTACTTCGGTCCGTTCAATTGAACAGATAAGTAAAATAAATAGGCTTCATTTTGATTTCGAATAGCCAAGGGACCCTGTTGAAAACTCGAGTTGAATACATCTCATGGTATTAAATAATACATTATGTACGAAAAGTTCCCTGTATACTGGTCAGCTTAGTTTGTAATGCCTATCAACGTAGTCGAGAGGTCTAAAGCCCGCTCCGCGTTTAGACTTGCTATGTGGCGTTATAGAGACCCGAGGTTCAAAGCTCGCCAGTGACAGTGGCCATCGTGAGTGTGGTTTTTCTCCAGAATTTTCCAGACTCACTCTAGTTGAATGCCCGAATAGTTTATTTTCTTCAATCCCCACGGGAAGGGGGAGGTGGAGTTATCCTAATCCTATACGCTTATCATTTTAGTTAATCAAAACTTCTACAATCATCACCATGAAACAGGTCATAAAAAAGATTTCATATATACCCAAATATACGGGACTGATGAATAACGTGAACACCGGAACACTTTCGGCTTCATCCACGATATTATTTTAGTCATTCATCTTTACTTGTTCAAAATACCACAATGACTTCCACGGTTCACACAAGCTCTATATTATTCTCATTATTCGTTTATTTGATAGTAGACAATGGAAACTTCCAAACCAGCAAGCTAAATAGCCCTAATTTACCATGTCCTCACACTTTCCCTTTGAATGCTTAAAACTATTTATTGTGGATCATTTTCTTCTGTAGAAACTGCAGAGACTGGTTGTTCTGCTTTTGATAACACCTGTACGAAGCACTGAAGTTCCTCGTGATGCCTTCATTGCTCTCCATAGTATATATTCACAACATTGGCAACAGAACCCTTAATTTTAGTGAAGAATCTCCAACTAGCTAAGTCACTCTTGTAGCCAACTACCTAAGTCACTCTTGTAGAACTGTTCACCTCCAACTAAAATATCACTCCGTTTTTTCTATGGCACTTCAGAACTGTGGGTCTTGAAATGGAAATCTGAAAATGCCAGGAACACGTTTGCTGAGAGATTATGATCAGCCTCTTTATGCCATTATAACATTTGCAGCTTTAAACAAGGTAGTATACAGTACTATATCAATATTTCTAGATACTCCTCAGGATTGCATATAACTTTCTGCCGTTTCAATGCTTTCTCAAAATTTCCAAATACCCTGTCAGGAGAAATGAAGAAAGTTCATGATGGGTGGCTGCCATTTTTCAGTCGTGATTGGTCGACTTGGAGATGTCCAAGTTTGATGCAACATAACTGTGGAGATTGCACGGCATGACATTGACAACAATTGTTATATATATAAAATAACGAGGATTTTGCCATATTTTAAGGGGGATTTTATAATAGGACAACAGATTTCAATGCCAAGGTTAACCCAGTACCTATAACTCAATTTAAGATAAAAGTGGAGATTGCTCAAATACACCCTAAGTCATGAAAACTTGCCATACTATAAAGTGTGTTGTCTCCTTCTGTTATAATCAAGGCCAAAGCTTGCAATATACAGCACGGGTAAGGCAGTTTAGAGATAAAAGTCGGCAAAGTTTGAACTCGAATATCTACTTATATAGAAAAATAATTTCAATGCTACAGCTCTAATTCATATATCTATAAAGCGCACGTTAGTTACCCAAACGGTAGTATGAAATATTGCTATGGTCTCCACAATAAAGCTTCGCCGAACCTCACGATTTCAGAAAATTATACATGCGTTACTTCACAGGTTACACCACAGTTTTGAAGCACCTGTATAGCCTACATTGGAATGTTTCACTCATAGCAATACGGGTGTTATGTAGCTCAAATACTCGATCTTCTCCGATAAGGTTGAATACATTCTCTTCCACACTGAAACATGATTTGGGAACCGATATTTTCGCGCCATTGCTCACAGTTGGGTATCTGTACCTACTACTGTATAGACTGGTAATATAGAGTGTTTCGGAATATCTTCAACGAAGCAACTTCCATACAAGGTTTTGGAGGTGGATGCCTCTGTGTTTTCTTTTTTGTGAGAATAATGATATTTTGTGTTGAATAATTTCCTTACAAGATACTTCAAACATGAAAGGAGATGTTGCTTCTGAAGTTGCTCAATTTCGGGGATACTTCAAGTCACCAGCGCCGTGTATTCGGGTGTGGATGCAAATTTTAAACCTTATATTCTATTGGTATTTGTGGCAGTGTGTGCAATTGCATATGAGTCTAGGACTGGAGCAGGTATCCCGCGAACAACTCTGCAGGAGAGCTGTTCCGTGCAATGAAACCACACTAATCAACGTCTTTATTATTAGATGAGCATCACGTCCAGACCACAATGTACTAACGCACAGAAACTAGTTATTGTTCTGTTCCAACTGCAAGAGATGGTGAGGCCACATGCTCCCTACTAACAAAGTAGCATAGCCTGCATACATTCACCGTGCATTCTAGCTGTTGGTTAACACACTTATGAAGTCACTCTTGTTCTGAAACGGTTTCGCAGATGGGGCATGTATTATTTCCTTTCAAGGGTGCTCATTCCGGAGGTCCATCAAATCATTTAAGTAACACCCTGTGTTTTGCGTTATCAAGGAGTATGCTTTGCTGTCAGTGCTCCACTCCTAAATAGTCACTGAAATATTCATTCTGTATCAATCCTCTGGAATCGGTACGAAGGCTTAGGGAATAACACTACGGATGTGGATGTCAGCTCCACGATGTGTTCCTATCCTCCATAGTTTCCGACGTGTTCATCGGGAGGTTACCAATATACAGTACACAGGGACTGTGAAACCATTCTCTTCACTTTTCTAAGAATGATGGTGAATGTCACCAGTGTATATATATATATTATATAGATGAATAACAAAATGCAGAGACACCGAAAATCAATGGTGTGATAATTTCTCCCCAATCTACGCCGAAGCCGCAGTAGGAACCAGTCGCACCCACATGCTGAAAAGAAAGGAAAATATAGAATGCCCGTTAAACTACTCCATCTTTATAGTTGTTAACTATGATGGCCGCGTGTCCAGTTCGTGGATAGCATTGTTGGCTCCAAACCAGGTCCCGGTTGGATTCCCGCCACTATAAAATTAAAATCGAAATTTAATGTTTTCAGTCGGTCAACGCTATTAAACCCAATTATAATGGGTGGTTCCGTACTCCTAAAAATGCATGACATTAATATATTTTATTTTCAGGATTAGGGAACCATCCATTACAATTGGGTAAAATCGTGTTGACCGACTGAAAACAGTAAATTTCGATTTCTAGGGCAACACTGAAAAATGGCTTCAAACACCATTCAAAATTTGAAGTGTGTTTTGACTGTCCGTCAATATTTATATCTAATTATGTGAACATCGTGTAGGGTTCCTTCTTTGGAATATAGTTTTGGACTAAAGTTAGAGAGTTTGCAACCTGAAATCCGTGCATAGGTGACGCCTATGGCTAACCTAAATATCTCTTGCAGTCCAACATTGTTACAGCAAGTCATGCAAGGTATCAGACAGCATTCAGACACAACAGGAAATATAGCGCAGATGATAGTTGTAATTTTACACATGAAGCAATACACAGAGAGTCTGAAAATAAATTGCGGAAATTGCGTAAGGACATTCTGTACCCGTCGTCACGACGTAACGATGCGCAGTGACCCAGCTAGAAACCATTACACATCGCCGACAACAGAATACACTACAGAGTCTTTATAAAACATTTATGCTGTGGAATTTAGTTTGGAATCGTCCATAACTAGCGCGGTAGGTTGACATCTTGGAATCTCAAGGCGTATCGGGATTTTTGGAAAGTGGTTTTATCTTCATACTAAATTAACCATAGGATAAATCTACTCTTCCTGCTAAATTAAGGTATTTAAACTAGAATAAACAACTCCAAGTTTTATTAAAAAAAAGTATCAGATCATATATCCCCTTTATTCCCTGAATGTTATTGCACAAATAATTAACCTATCTATGTATTACTTTATCCATAAAATACTCATAATTCAATTAATAAGTCGCTGTTACTTAAAATTGTTGAATATCGACCATAAACTCAGTAATTCACGTGGGCATTGTCCTACATAAATCCTGCTTAGATTTAGGGAGATTTGGAAAAACAGCCAATGAAAATGATGATCTCTAGCAAAAATCTTCTTATCACCCAAAAATGTATTTCACGTTGTAAACAAAATGGCTCTTTCACTTCCTGAAAAATAAAAACATCCAAAATCTTGTTCTAGTGACGTGTCTAAATATTCTTCCATTCGATAAAAGTTTAAATTGTGTTAGATAATCGCCATAGCCAAGTCACACCTGAAAATAATCGAACTAGCAAACTATTCAGCTATTAATGGTATATTTACTAACATTAAAATACGTAATTGTTTAATTATCAACCTTAATCAGTATCATATTTACGTATTATTTTTACTTGCCTACAGTACAACATCCTTTCTCAATAAATCATTCATACTCGTCATATTAAATAGTTAAATTCCTGCATCATAAAATTCTTCTCAAAATGAATGAACCGTTCCACCTCACAAACCTGCTCATATAGTCATATTCTATAGGCTATCTGGTTACATTTTCAATTGCACTATCTGGCACAACCTCCAATAACAATAAATATCAAAAATGTAATTCGTCAATATCGTGTCCATTACTTTATCCACGACATCAATTTAAATTACTATCACACGTCAGCTGATTTTCAACACATTAATCATCATTAATCATCACCCAAAGTCTGTCACACATTCCTACAACTCCAGATGTTAAAATATCAGACCTCGTAACTCTCCTTATAATGCACAACAGTGATCTTACTCGATGACAATATTTTCCTTATAATGTGGAATAACATTTCGAAGACATAATTTTTATGCATAGTGTTTTATTACATCGTATTTAATTAAAATAAAAAAAATCCTGTACGCGTTTTCATATTAGGAATCATTTGTGTTCCATATTCTTGGTTCCCGCCCACTGCGCTCCGGCTATGAAATGGCTTCATCTTATATATGATTATAACTAGAAGATTATTTATATGATATAATAATTGGGAAGAAATTTCACCTTTTACTTAAACTGAAAAATTTTGACAAGTAATATTGCTACGACTACGTTTTATGGCTTGAAATATTATGCTTGTTACGACGCATTATCCATTGAGCCCCATCTTATTTGGTCTATTAAAATAATTAGAAAGAAATTTCGCCTTTTACTAAATCTGAAATATCTTGACATTTAATTGTATTACGATGACGTTTGCTGGCTTGAGATAGTCTACTAGGCATGTCACGTACTATCAATTGAGCCCTAACGTACTTGATACTGTCATTCGTGTTTTAAAAAACTTGCGAATATTCATTTCAGCAATATAATCCTTCTGGCCAGGCTGTGCGCCAGCCGTAGTGGGGGGGAGCAGTGAGTCAAGTGTTTTGTAACACGAATGCGCCGAGGATCCAGATGGCCTGTCCCGCTGCAACAAGCAATCGCTGGGAGGCTGGCTCGCATATTTTTCCAGGTTGCGTTGTTAGAAGCTGTTTGTGTTCACAGCACGATGATTCATATATGAGGAGTCATCGTCGTACACAATTACAGATGTTATAACAACTAGTAACGCGAAGAAGCAAATAGCCGACTTTTCTTAAAATTTAAGATGTAGCCTAATCCTCATTCCTGCAGTTAAATCGATTTAGAGAAATATCTACGGAATTATGCTAGTAGCACTGGCAATATGCGATTCTCTCAAATCATAACTGAAATTGTGTTGTGTAATGGAGCAATGGATTCTGAGATACTGATAGTCTACGACTTAAATGCTCAGGGAGAGTTAATGGGTTGTTGGTAGCACTTTTCTGTGTGAGAATGTGCGCATATACTGTATATGTTATGGCATACACAGTACATACAAAATTTGGCAGAAATCCAGTGAATGATATGGAAGTTTCATTCATTTAACGATGAAACCTATAGGCGTACATAGAATTAATTGTGTAACAATGATATACAGTATGTGTGTTGCTCAAGATCTATCTTCAATGTTCAGACATTGTAGTGAATATCCCATGGAATCTGTAATTATTCATACATATGGCTGCTAAGGCACACATTGTACGTGCAAAATTATGTTTAAGTCCGTAAATTAGTATGGCAAGGGAGTTGAATATTGAACATTTTATATGGGCATAGAACTTTGTTGGTAGCACTTACTTTGACGATTTACTGTAATTATTGTCTAAACTATCTCGAACTTACAGTGTGCTAAGTCTAAAGTTTGTTCCGTGCACATATTCAGAGACATTGAATCGGGGGTACCAAAGACTTGAGATAATAAATACACAGTTGGTAGATATGGTAACTCTTATCATTAGCAAAGTCATAAATGTACTAAAGCATTCATCGCACATACAAAAATTAGGATGAAATGCATTTGTAGGAATAGCCGTTACATGGAGTTAAACATTGACCTATCAGCACGCGTAGAGTCATGTTGGGTACATTGCCATATACGGCTTGTTAAAAATTAAACTAAAATATAATATGCCAATTTTGAAAGAAGTCCAGTTTTTTAGTATCGCTATTACATGCATTTAAACATTGAATCTATCAGCATGCGTAGAATAATGATGGTAGCCCTGAGATATATGAGCTCATAAATTAGTTCTGAAATACTGTATTATGGTCTATATGTGTGCCCGTTTTGGAACAGTTCCCATGAATGGCTTCTGAGATAACCAACTTAGAGTTCAAATTTCAATTGTAATTGTTCGGCAGTTTGTACAACTGACGTTATTTTCAAATATAGCCTTGATATTTTCTAGTATAGATATTCAATCATAACAAATTAGGTTTTGATAGCTGTAGCCGTTTAGGAGTCGATAGGGTGGGACACACAGGCAGACAGGATAGACATACACAGTTACACACATTTGCCTGGATTGATCTTATAAGTCTAGTCTTTCATTATTTTTGCAAGATGTGAAAAGCAGGGTAATAATGAAGGGCGGAGGTACCGCAACTGTCTGTTCAGGCCACTAGCATTGAGGCATGTGAACAGCAAATGTCGTATGGAAAGAAGTGCTATAGGATTTAGTGAAATGCAAGCTGCGGAGCAGCACGTGCCTTCTAGTTCTATTTATTTCCATTATCACGCCACCTCGATCTCGACTCTTCAATACACGAAAATAGAAACAATGGAAGAACTCGTCTGCCGCTTGAGCTGTCAATCATCTGCACGCGCATGAGATAAGAGAGACCGACACCGTAGTTTCCCTCTCCTCATCGCGTGTCGTAAATAAATACAAGTTAAATCCAATTCTCGGCTCGCTTTTAAAATGCTGAAATTTCTGTACATTTAGCCATCGTAATTAAGGGCTTGGTACTGCATTGAACAGAAAATTGACCTCCAGCGAAGCGGTACATCCTCAGAGTGAAAGTTCGCCAGAGAATCGATAAAAAATAAAAGTTCAATAAAATTCTGGTTCAAACTTCTCCTTTCTAATGCCCGACTGGTTTGCTGTCGTCCTGCAAATGTGTTGATTCACTCATTGCACTCCACTGTAATGGTTTCCAACTGCACACCACATGTGAAACGCCATTACCTTGAACACCTCAGACGCACGCCCATATTTACACTCAATTCACTATTAAAGGTTGTTACGGTGTTGGAAACCATCTTTCAGTGTTGCCTTGGCAAACGAAATTTGAAATGTTTTTCAGTCGGTCAACACGATTGTACCCAATTGGAGTGGGTGTTATTCCCTAAGCCTGAAAAAAATGCATGAGATTAATAAATTCACTTGGATTACTAGTTTCGATCTTCAGGCGATAATCATCAGATGATCTCGTAGTTCCGCCCCTTAAAACAACAATAACTAACTAACTAACTCCCTTTCACTCAGTCTTTTGAATCTGCGTCTACGAGTATGTGGATGAGATATTAACAATTTATACAACTTTACATTTTTAGTTACACGTGTTAATTGAAAACTTGCCGCTGGCTGCGTGGCTCAACGGTAACGTTCTCGCTTGCTGGACCCAAGGTTGCAGGTTCGTATCCTGGCGAAGTTAGCTGGCATTTGAGGGTGCGCAAATGTGAGTGAGCCATGTCAGTAGATTTACTGGCACGTTAATGATCCCCTTAGGGGCAAAATTCCGGCACCCCGGCGTCTCTAAAAGCCAGAGTCGATAAATGGGACGTAAAAACCAATAATATTTTTATATGAAACCTTGCGCAACATGTCATTTTTGTCATGATATTATTGGTGGCTATAGAGCTTCTAGTTTACTTTTACAAAATAACCCCTGGCACTACAGCCCGTTAAGGGCTTAGGCCTACCAAGCGACTGCTGTTCAGCCATTTGGCCTGCAGATATTGGGGTGAGGCGTGGTCTGCGCAACGGGTCCCCTCGGCTGTTAATCTGGGTTTTCGTGACCGGGGCGCTGCCTCACTATCAGACAGCTACTCAATTTTCCTCACAAGGTTGAGTGCACTCCGTTCCAGCCCTCACGTCAGTTTCTAAAATCCCTGACGGAGCAGGGAATCGAACCCGGGGCCTCCAGGTGAGTGGCAGGCGTGCTATCCCAACACCACGGGGTTATTTGCTTAGTGTAATATTCCATGTTGGTTAGTAAATGGCCAAGTCGGTGCTATTGTAATTTGTAAGTGAATTAAAGAAGTTAGCTGTTTGTTTGGGCGATGTGGTAACCGTTCTCGATACAGCTTCTGTCAATGTTCACTGTCCGTGTTGGACTGAAAGGAACGTTCTTTGTTCGGGCTTGTCCCATTCTCCCTTCTATTTTCTAGTCTCGCATTCCTGACTGTCTATATTCGACCTAGCCTGTAACATATTTCTGTGCTGGCCAAGTCTAGAAACATCCTGACATGGTGTATGTAGATGTATTCTGGATATCTTCAACTATTAAAGACCATTCTCCACTCCCGCCACGCACAAACTAAAAAGCCCTCTTGAAGCGCACCCGATCTATTGGGAGCGTCTTGAACCCTTTAATACTGCTAGCAATATCAGCCTTGGTATTACTGAAGATATGGAACAAAACAAATCCTTATCCATTAACATGCTTCTCTTAAATGTTGCCCCCCTTATCAAGCCTGGCTTAAACGTTATGTAGTTTTCCGTTTTTATGGGGGCATTGGCTGGTGTCGTGAAGAGGGGTGAGTTTTCCATGAATGTGCGTTCGTTTAGGTTGTAAGGGTTGTTTATTTCAGCTAAGTGTATCTCAATTGCTTCCTTTAAGTCGAGGGTTCTCCGTTTCGTTTCTCGATGTATGCATTTTACAACTGTGTTGGTGAATCTGTGTCCTGCATCCTATATACAGTATGTTCCCATACGACCGAATGTGTTCCTTTCTTATCGCATTTCTGTGTACTTTGTATTGTGAGTCCATTCTTCTGCCCGTTTGTCCCATGAAATTTGCTAGGCACAGGTGTTTTGGTACGTTATTAAGTATATCCCGATTTTGAGTACGGGTCTTGTTTATTTAAGTTACTGTTTTGCACATGCTTGCTGATTGTGATCTTTGCTGTGAAGGCTACCTTGACACCTCGTGTCTTTAATAAATTAGTGATTTTATCTGTATTCGCGTTTACGAAATTGAACTGCGCGAACTTGCACTCATTATATCCCAGCTTTAGAATTGTTTTATTTCCAAGTTTGGGTAAAAGTTGAGCTATTTTGCCGATGAGATATTATTTTTCTTTAATTATTTGCTTCATTATTTTAATTTCTTTATTGTAGTTTTGATGTTGGAGGTTTCGTCAAGTAACTTGCTTTGCTATCTTATGGCACCATTGACTGTGAGTGGGCTTATTGTAGCCCTGAAAAGGGTCATTGGTTAATGCCCTAGGTATGAGAATGGGGTGCCATCGTTCTCGACGACCTCCCTAGAAATTTGACCATCGAGCTGATCACTACAGAAGCGTACATATTGGCGTCATCTGGCATGTCATCCCAAACCATACTCACGACAATTGGTCAGCTTCCTTTCAGTGGTGGTCGTGCCACGTATCAAACATGATCCACTAGTCTCGGTTCACACGTTCTTAATAGGGTTCAAATCTGCCTCACGAAGGAGGCCTGTGAGCTCGACGTGACCATACCTTGCGAACCATTCCAAACCAATAAAGACTCGTGGATCGGAGACAGGTCCTGTTGTAACTGTGTGCAACAAATGGGATAATCCACCAGCATGGAAGGAACCACAATATTTTTAAAGAATTGCTTGCATATCCCGGTAGTGTGAGAGCGTACAACTGGACCTTACTCGATTCTTTACGACATTCATTACCTCGAGAGCTCATTCAAAAAACACACACTGTCTGATACACGGCTACGTATTCTGTATTGTGTCGGAAGCCGAATGGTCTCAACCAACGAGTTAGAGAAAGGTAAATTAATGAAGAAATAGCACACTCCTCAATAAAGGTAACATCCGACCTACAATGTCGTGTGTTGTCCCCAGCATACGCTCGACAATATAACCCTGTAGTTATCAGAGAGTTTTAGTTTCTTAGCCGATCACCGTAACTGTTATCCTGCCAGTAGTGTAGCTGTAAGAATTCTGCTTCGACCACTTTATTTGTACCTAACTCTACATCACCATACGTATTTATTTATTTATTTCGATATCTCTCGAACCAATAATTCTACACGTTTTTGTGGGGTGTCCAATTACTCGAGATGAAGCCCCCTTTTCGATGGACTACTTATCTCCACCCCAAGATAAAAACTACCCATACCCGGGGATGAAATAGTGATTATTATACGCATGCGCACAAGCGGCTCTTGTAAGATGGCGGGCTTTTTAAATTATTTATCGATTATTTCCTCTTGAATTAACCAAAGGACCCAAAACTAGTAGGTCATTGGCACAAGATTTTTGGGAATGAATAATTGTACAAAGATGTATGTGGGTTCATTTTACTCGGGATGAAGCCTTCTTTACCGTGGATATTTTAAATTTGCCCAAAGGGCCTAACTACAGGGTCGGCTCTCATTTTATTTGAACGCGACTATACCCTACCGCTTGACTTCTATTGATATATATCGAACCCATACTGCTATAGATTTGTCTGATGGCTCATTTTAATGGGAATTTTTTCCTTGCCGTGGATAACTTATTATTTACATTTTGCGACTTTTTTTTATTTGGAAAGTAGGCTATATTTTTAAAACTATTAATTACAGAAAGTGATTCTTGGGTTAAACGAAAGGTCTCTATACTGTTTATCCCCCAGAAAAATCCTATATTCCTAGGATAAAAAATATAGTATTGTAGCTCTATGAATTCTAACGAGTGACACTAGGTGCTCGACTACGCTGCGCGCTCGGTTAGTGGTGAGCCCCTGGTGTTAGGCAACCCGATATCTCTTGATCCCGTAAACGTACAGAATTGTGTGAGGTGTCGAATTACTCGGGATGAACCCCCCTTTCCCCCCTCCGCCCTTACCCATGAACCACTACGATTTCCAGATTTTTACCAAAAAAGTAACTAGGCCTACTAGGTCATCGACGGTCTTTCCCTACATTTCACGTACCCGTAATTTTATGAAGGCTTGCAATATATAATTTTGCTCGGGATGAAGCCCCCCTTTACCGTGGATTATTTATTTTTACATGTTCATCGTAAGACATGACTACTGGATTGTTATTATTATTATTATTAGGAAATTATTGATTGGTCTGTTGTGTTAGCTATGTTGACAGAAGTATTTTCTCTAAGCAGGAAGAGTGGTGAGAAGAATATTTGTAATGAGTGGATTCAGGATTTCCAACCGATTATTATTATTATTATTATTATTATTATTTAATAGGGATTTTAATTTTTGGCAGGCGTGCTTTAACACTCATGGCTGTGTAGGTAGTGGCACGAGGGGATTGCTCAAGGTCATGGCGCAGTTTAAACAAGAATAAACCTGTTCCGATGCCGTGAGGTAGACATTAGGCGTGTATCGTGGATTTTGAAATATTTATTTATAGTTGATTATTTAATATTTATGTATTTAATATTTATTTATTTATTATGAATTATTTAAAATTATTGGCATTAGGTAATTGTATTATGTATTTTTTATTTATTCATTTATTTTTGTTAAGCTGGTGGTGGTTAATCCTACTTGGATATGCTGGGAATCTAGACCACAATAGTTACATTTTAAAAGTAGGCCTACCCGAGTTTCATTTTCCATTATTTACTTATTTCGAACACTATCAAGTCATTTAATGTAGCTATGGTTTACGATGTGCTATGACTTAACGGCCTCAAAACTATGACCCGCTAACCTATTAGATTGACCGCCGTAACCATGATTGATGATTTGAAATATGGTGGAGTTATCTAATTTGCTTAAGGTTTGATCAATGTTCAATTATATGGCAAGCTTACATGGAGGTATAACGTAACATACCATAAATATACCATGATTTTATAATTTTTGTAATATACCGGTAGCCTAATAGATCATATGCCAATGATTTTTAAAAAGTAATGTAACATAGCATTTAGAAGCCCCCAACCTCAACAGACTAGCTGACCGGTTAATATAAACTTTGCAAGCCATTGAGACTAGTTGGACCTAGGTGACTAGTTGAGTAATGAATTGTTTCACTCACCTGAACAGGCGTTTTTTGTTTTTATTTCCATTATCATGTCTGGATTAACAATTGTTTTCTCACGAAACCAACAATATTAGGGAACCTGAGGCCTGAGATGTAAATACCATAACCGCATCTTGGACTTTCCGATCCACTATGGTGTTACGATACATACTATTATAGTTAACGAATGGTAACGACCCATACTTTATATACTCGTTTCAAGGTCCCTGTAAATTAGCTACAATATAATTCATTTATCAAAATCCTCTTAAGTTGTATAAAATTTACAACACACACACCTAAGTACACGGGGCTATTATCCAATTACTGGACACGTGGCCGATGACCACACGAAACTACACAAAGCTGATGACCAATGTATTCCAAGTTCCCTATACACTTAAACACACGGGACGGATGACTGAAATGCGCTAAAATACACTCTGGTAAATTATTATAATGTTCCATTAACAAGAGAACGAAGCCTCCGTGGCTTAGGCGGCATCACGCCGGCCTCTCACCGCTGAGTCCGTGGTTCAAATCCCGGTCACTCCATGTGAGATCTGTGCTGGACAAAACGGAGGCAGACAGGTTTATCTCCGGGTACTCCGGTTTTCCCTGTCCAAATTTCATTCCAGCAACACTCTCCACCATCATTTCATTTCATTTGTCATTCATTAATCATTGCCCCAGAGGAGTGCGTCAGGCCTCGGCAGCCGGCACAGTTCATATCCTCGCCGCTTAGAAGGGGGCTTCATTCATTCCATTCCTGACCCGGTCGGAGACTGGAAGCAGGCTGTGGATTTCATTTCATTAACAAGAGAACGAGACCGAACTACACGCAGCCAGGGCGGCGGTCTGGCAGAGCTGATGGGAACCACTAGTCACTGAAATCCAATGCTTGTCTGATAAGACATACATGCCAGAGACTGTAGCTGTGAATGTTAAGACACTGGTTCTATCCCTCACCTCTTTTTAAATTCCTTTGCTTACTTGGACCTGGATTTTCATAGTTTTACACTTTTACTCTAAACGAACGCTGGGATAGATTTTATCCTAAGGTCACGGCTGCTTTCTTTCTAATCCTCACCTGCATTACAAATACACATGCTACTACTGACACCACAATTACACTGGTTAGCATATACAAAACTGAATTTAAGAGATTTAATCCCCTACATTGTGTTGTTTTCTTAATGTATACTCTAGACAAACGCTAGGATAGCTTTAATGTTATGGCCACGGCCGCCTCGTTCCAAATCGTACCCCTAAAATAGACAAATACACACGCTACTACAGACACTGCAATAACACAGGTATTCACAAAAATTACAAATTTAAATTATTTAATCCCACATACTTGTACCAAACTTTTCCTGTTATCTTTACTCTAGACCTCTCTTGGTCAACGCTTGCTCTCTTTGGACCCTTACAGTATTAGAATATTTGAGCCCATGGGAGTCTATAAATTGTTATAGCTACTTACCCAATTGCTAATTACCAAGCCATGCTATAGTCTTAATTGTTAAATTTAACTGTTACTACGAACACCATAATAACACAGGTTATCCGACATTCATTTAAATATGACTTAGTCTATTTACATTGAAATGTTTACTACACCTAGTACAGGCTAGGTGGATTCGATTAACACATAACCTAATGAGGAAATAGTTTTACATGGTTTTTTGATGGCCACTCTAGATGAATGCTGGAATGGATTCCAACTTATAACTATGATTATTTTAACTCGATTCCAAGCCTGGAAAGATTAAAATTTCTAACTATACCCTCTTATGATTGCCTCTGCTTTTCTTACCCTCTATAGCCAAACTCATTAACATTTTAGGTAATAAACCCTCTAGCATTTTTTTACTACTAGTCAGGTCAAACTACGGAAAAAATAAGGCCAACCTTGAAAATATTGTAACAAAAGAAAATCCTTCGTAGTTAGTCTCAATAATATGTGCTACAATATATATATCCAAAATCGAGCAAAATTCATCCACGGGTAATTAGTTAAAATTAACTTTAAGGGGACTGGGTAATGAAAACGTTAGTTCTCAATAAATCTTGAATATCTCCGTAATTACTTGAGCTATATTCATGAGACTTTGAAGAATTGTAACAATGACTTGAGGGTATATATATGTTGAACCTCGCGATGATTGATTGAAACGATGCGCAGTGGTGGAAGGTTACATCACAAATAGGGACTGCTTTGTTTGTGTACCTCTTTCTTGTGATCTAGAAGACTCAGAATCACCTATATTGGAGAATATACATACTGTATTTGTGGCTAACAGCATTTATCAGATATATAATGAAGGGCTTGATGGTATGGATGATTTTTAGAAAGAAATCTAATCGAGCAAACTTTTTGAGCGTTTTGTAATGGTTTTTGTTATACTTCATAATTTATCTCAATAATTACTAATGGTATCAAAACCATTCTGTTCACTATGTACTGATACTTACACAGTATGTGATAGAAATTTCTTGCCATTGCCCCATCATTAAAACTAATTACCGCATCTAGTACCCCAGTATTCAATGCATGCAGCACCACAAACACGTTTTTAGGTTCACGCTTCCAGTTACAAGAATTTAAGATTTTGTTTGGGTTCTGGGTCTTGCCATGTAAACATTTCTTCACTACATGTAATTGACGTATCCATGGTGACATAAAGGAAAAAATTGAGATTTTTTGAACCTAAAGACAAAAAACAAACAAAAAACAAAAACAACCAAACGTGAATGTGATACATGTTTCTGAGGAATTCCGACAAATCTTGTGTGATAGTTGAACTTTCAATTTTATTTTCCCAAAAGACAAAAGGGATAAAACACAATAATTGAGCAGTAAAGAAATATGATGTAAAGTCTGAAATATGCCAAAAATGACATGGATATTTGTAAAATGCAAGGGGAAACCACTGTTCAAAGAATGTTACAACAGCAGAACGAGCAAGTTAGTATCTTCTCCCAACACAATGGTATTCATACATTTAAACGATACAACAGCTTCCCGCACTATGTCAACGTCGGCATCGCCATTCGCACAAAAAAAATATAGCATCCTTGGCAGCTGAGATGATCACCAATGAGATGTATCATCTTGGTCTTGTTCACAGCATTCTGCAGAAATTGTTTTTTTTTCCATTAAAAGGGGTGTCCGGGAGAGAAGTTTACTATTGGTGATAGTGTTGAGTTCATACCTCGTCTCCTATGTGTGCAATCATTTATGGATGGGGTGTTAGCACTGTATCCATCAAAAACAACTGCGACTGCTCCATACCCTTTCATTGTGATCTCTGCTTAAGAACTTGCGATACAGCCGTATGTGACTCCAGTCTTCCAACGCATTCGATGAAATAATGACCCTCCAACTAAGACATACTTAGTTGGCCCTTGCGTTGCTTGTGTAGGGGTACTTGCCATCTGATGACTCTGCGATCCATGTTCGCAATATGTTTGTTAATGCAATATGCAAGTTGTGACTTTTCACCCTTTCTGGGAATTGTTGAAGACTCAAAAAGAGACTGTGGATATGCAAAAAGTTCGTATTGAAATGCATCTTTAAGGATAACAAGACCATTGCTTGCAACAACAATTGGATGCTGAAACAAAAAGTAATGGGTCAATGCTTGAATCGGGAGTGTCATCAATTTTTACTCTTGCAATTAAAGCTAGTGTTTTTACTTTATGAGATATTTTACAGGTGTATGAAAATACATAGTTTCCGGGAAGTTTAGCAACAATTCCAGTGCCAATTGTAACTGCATCATGAACATTAATATTATCAACGTCAAAGGTAACTCCGTAACTATATTTCGAAGCGATGAATTGGAATTGAATGGTGAACATTGCTTAAGAAATTCCACTATTTTTCCCCATCTGCTTTATCTCGAAATAGTCTTGACTTATGTATGTCCTTGTGCTGGTCACTTGTTGAGTATGATACACCTGTGAATACCTGCATTGCACTATTAAATTTACAACATGCAGACATTAAGAGAACTCAAAGTGCGTGCTGAATATCTGTTACGCCCACTGCCTCTTGTCAGACCACCAGTAGTCTTGTGGGTACTCATTAACTCTTGCTCTATGACAAGATCACTCCCCAGATCTGGCCAAGATGTATCAGTTCTATGAATTATATGTAACCCTTTTTGAAACGAAGCATACAAATGAGGTTTCTTCTGTGGAGGTTGCTGCATATCTTGAAGGTAGAAGTACCCAGGCTGCTAAATTCATGAACTGCATGTAAGTGCAAGTTCCAGGAACCAGGTCGAACTGTTTGAAGCAATTTACGCAGCAATGAAACCATTGACTGATACTGTATCCACAATTTACTTGTCAGTGACGTTTGCTTCAGGTCATCCCTTGTATCCTTAATATCTTTAATACGTTTTTTTAAATTGAAGTAATGTTTCATACGTAGCGTTCTATATCATGAACAGATTTTGACTTTTTGAAGAGGTCTTCATGCAAGTCTAAAAGTTTTTGTTGTAAACCATTATAATATTCATTCAAATCTCCTTCCTTACCAAGTACATTTTCAAGTATCAAGGACATTAGTGAAGAGTCTATCAATATGTGGCCACGAAATGCTCTTAAAATTTGGAATCAGCGTTAAAAGTCATCATAAATAGATGTATCACAAGCCTGGTTTCGGAATGGAATACAGTTTGCCATTTCAAGCAGGCGGCCATATTGGAAACAGTTAAGTACCACGATGTTCCCGAGGAAGGATCTTGTCGGATTTTGGATATGTGTTAACCATGGATACGTCAATTACATGTAGTGAAGAAATGTTTACATGGCAATACCCAGAATCCAAACGAAAGGTAAAATACTTGTATCTGGGATAGCGTGCCTAACAACGTGTTTGTTGGGCTGCATGCATTGAATATTGGGGTGCTAAATGGAGTTATTAGTTTTGATGATAGGGCATTGGCAAGAAATTTCCACCACATACTGTGTAAGTATCAGTACATACCCTGTAGAAGAATGGTTTTGATACCATAAGTAGTTATTGAGATAATTATGAAGTATAACCAAAACATTCTATTACAAAATGCTCATAACGTTTGCTCGATTAGATTTTTTTTTTAAATCAACCATCAAGCTCATCAATATAAATCTGTTATATGCTGTTAAGCACAAATATGTAAGTACATGCTCCAATATTGGTGGGTCTGAGTCACCTAGATCGCAAGATAAAGGTACACATCCCAAGCAGCCCCTTATTTTGATGTAACCTTCCGCCACTGCTGATCGCTTCAATCAATCATCGCAAATTCAACTCATATATACCCTCAAGTTATAGTAACAAACCATCCATGCCTCATAAATATAGCTAAAGTAGTTTCGGAGATATTCAAGATCCATTGAGAAATAACGTTTACACTATGCGGTTCCCTTAAAGTAAGTTTTAACTAATTTCCCGTGGTTGGATTTTGGTGGATTTTGGATATATTTTGTAGCACATACTATTGAGACTAACTACGAAAGATTTGCTTTTGTTACAATTTTTCAGGGTCAAACCATAATTTTACCTGACTTTTCAGGTTTGCTATTATGTAAGTCGGCTTATACAAATAGCTTTCTTCAGTACATGCATTTGTAACTTGGCCTTTAGGTATTAATTACAGATACCTTCTTGGCATTGTTGCCGTGTATTTCTTCTAGCTATATTCATATTAGCTACCTTTAGTTTATGAATGAGATATCAACATTTACCCAGATTTCACTACCATAGAGCAAGATAGGTCTAAATACTAAGTGATGTGGATTAAGTTCTTTCTTGCAGAGTACTATAGATCGCAAATGACAGAATGCATAGTCTAAGTAGGCTTACTTAAAATGTTTAACATATCCCAGTATACTTTTCTTAGTGTTTTTCTAACGTTTATCCCCCATGGCAATTTGGTTTTGTAGTTAATCCCAAAATTAACACTATACATTTTTAATTACATACATTTTTGCAAAGATTATGTAGATTTACTCTAATCCCAACAAACTCTCAAAAGTAAAATATATTTACCCAAATTTACCCGTATTATGCTTGTAACTAAGACCACTCTCTCCGAACTTTATCGAAGATCTCCGAAGGCTATAACGATTGCGTTAGGAGTGGGAGGCGGGTAACAATTAAGACAAACAGACGATACACATGTAATATTTTTAATAATTTCATTTATACGATTTTACACACAGAATACAAAACTCTCTTTATGATTGCATGATATTGTTTTTAAACACGACACTTGAGGTAGATCTTTTTATAACTACATCCACTAACTGATTTTCTCAAAAACCGGTGAAACCGCAATGATTTTATAGCCGTGAAAACCTCATCTACCTCTTTTTGATCATCATCATCATCATAATTATTATCACTATTACTATCTAGTCCTTTTTGGTCCTCTTGCAATACTACCTCTTGCATAGTCTGTATAGCCCTTGATAGTGTCGAGGGCTTTTCGGACGTTGACGACTGTCCTAACATGACATTTTGAGGAGATGATATAGGCTTTTTAACCAACAAAGCACGTTCCAAGTAGGATTAACCACCATCAGCTTAACATAAATAAATAAATAAATATAAAATTAAATAATAATACAAATAAATAATACTAATAATTTAAAATAATTAATAAATAAATAAATATTAAATAATTAAATAGTAATTAAATATTTCATTTATCCACTTTACACGGTTAATGACTACCTCACGGCCTCGGGACAGGTTTATTCTTGTTTAAACTACGCCATGACCTTGAGCAATCCCCACGTGCCGCTACCTACATAGCCATGAGTGTTAAAGCACGCGTGCCAAAAATTAAAATCTCTATTTAATAATAATAATAATAATAATAATAATAATAATAATAATCGGTTGTAAATCCTAAATCAACTCATTACAAATATTCCTCTCACCATTCTTGGAGAAAATATGTCTTTCAGCATAGCTATTACCCATTTAAGATTTGACTGCCGCTGAGCATGACTGCGCCACCGTTTGTTGATTATTGTAGCAGGAGCCCCGCAGGGTAAATAGAACACAGGGATGACAGAGTGCAGTCTGCCCATAAGTCAAGCAGCATTGCGGGCGCTACCTGTCTTAGAAGCGCAGATAAGTCAGGAGCTCATGTCACCACGGTCAGCTACTGGAGCTGAGTCATATCCAACTCGCGTAACTGTAGCCCTACCTGTCGACGAATCAGAGAGACGTGTGACACAAGTAAACAGAGAATAGTTCCCATATCGACCGCCGGCAATCAATTCGTGAAAGGGTAATAGCACAACAGATCAATCAATAATTATCTAATAATAATAATTATAATCCAGTAGTATCAGCCTCCGTGGCTTAGGCGGCAGCACGCCGGCCTCTCACCGCTGGATCCGTGGTTCAAATCCCGGTCACTCCATGTGAGATCTGTGCTGGACAAAACGGAGGCAGACAGGTTTTTCTCCGGGTACTCCGGTTTTCCCTGTCAACATTTCATTCCAGCAACACTCTCCACTATCATTTCATTTCATCTGTCATTCATTTAATCATTGCCCCAGAGGAGTGCGTCAGGCCTCGGCAGCCGGCACAGTTCATATCCTCGCCGCTAGATCGGGGTTTCATTCATTCCATTCCTGACCCGGTCGGAGACTGGAAGCAGGCTGTGGATTTTCATTTCAATCCAGTAGTCATGTCTTTCGACAAATTTGTGAAAATAAATAATCCACGGTAAAGGGGGGATTCATCCCCAGTAAAATGTGCTATCGCATGCCTTTCTAACATTACGGGTTCTGGAAATATCGGGAAAAACCGTAGATGACCTAGTAGTTACTTTTTTTTGTAAACATCTGGAAATATAAGTGGTTCATGGAAAAGGGGGGTTCATTCCGAGTAATTCGACACCTCACACAAGTCTGTACGTTTACGGGTTCGGGAGATATCGGGTTGCCTAGCACCAGGGACTCCTCACTAAACGCGCGCAGCGTAGCCGAGCGCCAAGTGTGATTCGTTAGAATTTCTAGAGCTACACTAATATTTTTTTTGTCCCAGGAATATAGGACTTGTTCTGGGGGATAAAGGGTATAAAGACCTTTCGTTTAAGCCAACATACAACTTTCTGTGATTAAAGGTCTTAGAAATATAGCCTACTTTCCAAATAAAAGAAAGTCGCAAAAATCTAAAAAATAAGTAATCCACGGTAAAGAAAAAAAAGCACATTGAAACGAGCCGTCACACAAGTCTATAGCATTATGGGTTCAAGATATATCAATAAAAGTCAAGCAGTAAGGTATAGTCGCGTTCAAATAAAATGAGAACCGCCCATGTACTTAGGCCCTTTGGGCAAATTTAAAGAAAAAATCCACTGTAGAGAGGGCTTCATCCCGAGTAAAATGGACCCACATACATCTTTGTACAATTATTCATCCCCAAAAATCTTGTGCCAATGACCTACTAGTTTTGGGTCCTTTGGTTAAATCAAGAGTAAATAATCGATAATAATTTTAAAAGCCCGCAATCTTACAAGAGCCGCGAGTACGCATGCGTATAAAGAATCACTATTTCACCCCCGGGTAAGGATAGTTTTTATCTTGGGGTGGAAATAAGCAGTCCAGGGGGCTTCATCTCGAGTAAGAACTCCCCACACAAGTCTCTAGAATTATTGGTTAGAGGGATATGGAAAAAATACATACGTGAGGTGATGTACAGCCGGGTACAAATAAAATGGGCTAAGCAGAATTCCTACAGCTACCCTACTCCTGCCTTATACAGGCGTCTGAAAACGGTATTTCAGCTGCATGTAAAACGTGAAACCTAGCATTGATACAGGGTGTTCACTAACGGGTTCGAATGGGTCTAGACGATCATGCAATTGTCCTAATACTGCGACAAAATCCACCACAAACACAAGCCAGCATGTCTTCTAACGGCTTCCACTTCCTGTAAATATCATATCACGTTGCAGTACTTTGTTGAATGCCGTAGAATCGTCCAGTTTCAATTGCAGGTAGATCTCACTGTTCAAAGAAACCATCAACTCAATCACGAGTAGCCTGTCCATTATGTGCCATAGCTGACCTAGAATAACCGCTCGCTTCCCTACCTGACACGGTAATAGATGTGGTTTGGGGGCATCATACAATCTGAGCGGTTTGCCTACTAGGCCTAGTACTTTCAGCGGTTATCATACTATCCCAAGTGGATTCGAGCTAACCTCTTAACAGCTGTAAAGCTAACTCGGTACCAACTGAGCTACTGAGCTACAGCAATGCAGGATTGTGCATACCATACCACACCTATTACTCAGTCTGCTTCCCTTCACTCTGGTCGTATTGTGCCCGTTAGTCCGGAGAGCAACGCCCACATATGCGAGAATCTCGAAAACAGTTGAGCGCGAGATTTGGAAAATCTCAGGAAGAACGGGGTATGGGCAAATGGTACTAACTGAATTCGAGATCCCCACCTGAATATAAAAAGGATGGAAAAATGGCACAAAAATTACAAATACCTTTCCAATTGTATTAATCTAAAAAAACATATTAAGGCACTCCTGCCTAATATCTCTGGGGTATCTAGAAATAGAGTCACTTACCCTGAGATCCTATAACGTATTCAATGAAATATCACTTAAGATAAAGAAAGTCTTATACACTAAGTAAGTGTCCAATCGTGTCCATATTACACATCACATAAATTTAACACTTTTTAAATATTATCACACGGGTTTATCTCGTAGCACTGTTATGATTAGGTCACATCTATCACTGATTATTTTATCTTGCCAAATATTAATCAGGATCAGATTTCAATCAACAAATTCATATATAAAAATAAATAAATAAATAAATAAATAATCCCATTGATTTTATGTTTAGTGACCACATGTTAGTTTGAATACTGAATTGACTATAGAAATTTAAGCTTATGGAAAAGAAAATAATCCTTGCATAGTATAGCAATTTGATGCTGCCTGGGAAGCATGATAACATGATCGTGACATAAAACTACATTTTCCAAAATACTAGGCATTTATATTTCTCACAAATACCACAACTTTTCATCTCTTTCAATAATACCTCTTATTTCACCATAACACGCTCAAGCCATCATGCTTGAGGCTTACTAATCACCCCATATTACGGAGCCATGTCCCAGACATGTCCGCTTCAACTAAATGTAACATTTTTCTACAAAAAATTATTGTTCCAGATTTACCATATTCATTGCATGTGAGAATCAATTATTACCTGAGCACTCATAAGTCATTCAGTTATGTGATACTGGATTAACTCAACTCATGAAACGAAATCATATTGAGTCAATTATTATTATCATTATTATTGGATGGTATGTTATTGATTCTAATTATTTCATCATTCATGGTGATAGACAAATAAGTCAAATACTTCACTATTTTGTAATCACCAACTCAGCTATAATTTACATTCCACGTAAGCATTAATTCATGAAAAATCCTATTCGAACATTCACTCAGAATATTCGAAAATATTATTATTATTCATGTTAATTATTATTATTATTTACAGAAATGGTAATGAATCACGAGGCGCATATAACCTTGCGATGCACTCCGCAAAAATGTCGCACTCGGATAATTGTAATATTTATCAAAAATCAAAACTATCTAGTCAAATAGAATAATCTAGGGCTTCAAATCACTGGCCATAAATACGTAGAAAAAAATTAACTGGAGCTAGAGAATGACACCAGTAGGCATGATTAACGTTCTGGAATACTTAAACTAGGTATGACTAAGGGTTTGGAATACACATGACGACCAAGATGTGATATGGTCTTACTTAATGGTACCAGAAGATCTTAAACCGGACTCTTGTACGGCGATGAAATTCCTCGTCCATGTTCCTTTCCATAAGGTGTGGTTCCACGACTGCCTGATTGCCTAGATCGAATGGCTATGGTCTCCGTTGGTATTCCACCACGTGGTTCCAGGTCTCCTGGAACGGCCTCTTGTCGCCATCTGCTTCCCCTCTTCCTTCTTCCTTCCGTCTAACCCATCGCTGGTGTTTAGTGCATTTCCATCGTCATGTTGTCAAAAATGTTAGCAATATTCATTTGATGATCAAGATATTCCGCACACATAGTAGAGTTTGTAGTGGACTGGTGCACATTACTGTCCTTGCACTCGCTGGGTAACATCAATCGTAGGCGAGGAATGCGTGCAATAGCACTATAAGTGTCCTCAGTAACTAAACAGTACAGTCTATTGCTTGGACCGAACCCTTTTTTCATGGCACACTTCACTTCGTGAAAACACTTCAAATATCATGTGAGAGTCTCTTACTATAAGCTCATCATAATGGGTTATCGTCTCTAAGCCTTCACAACATGGAATATGCTCACTGTTCATTAATAATAATAATGATAATTTCACTCCGAACACAGTATAATAATCCAAGCAACTTATTGAAATACTATCTCACTCACTTGTGCTGTGAAATATTCAAAGTCTCACACTCATTCGATGTTCCGCACAATCACGAAGTTCTCGAACATTCGAAGTTCCAGATTGAGGCGTGCATGGCTTGGCCATACTCCGCACAGTAGTAGAATATTCTGGAATCTCGGCGTTTAGCGGACGGTATCATACACGGCGCACTTGGGCTGGGTAACACTCTACAAAAGTAAGCTAAGCTGACTACAGCGATTCCACACGCTGCTTATATATCGTTCATTGCCATGACGTGTGACCTCCATGACGTAATGCGCTTCTGCTTCAATCATTAATATCTCCTCAACGCGTTGTGCGATTTACATGCTTCTTTTTAACTTGTTATAAAATCAGTGGCTATTTTACGGTGCGGCTCTCTTCTCTGCTAAGTAATTATTAAAGAGTCGTTAATCTTTCTGGATTGTTCGGTCACTCGATATTCGCTGCTCCTCCGCGCGCAGGGTACTGGCTCGCTTACAAGCGGCGCTTGTTTGAAAGTCTGCGACTGGCGCTACATTCAAACTTCCAAATGACATGACTGCACCAGGGCCACGGGTGCATACATCCCCTACCGTCGAAAAAAATTAAAACTCGGTTTTTATTTTTATCTCTCACTTCCATGTCATTTGCCATACATCCTCTTCCTTGGATAATACACCTCCAAGCTGGCATCGTTAAAAGTTCCCACGATGTTCCATTATCAGGTTCTTCTATGATGATCTGCATCTTCAGTCTGCCACTGAATAATCTGTGCGACGTGCTCTACTGTTGTTGATTTTGTTGATTGTGATGGTCCTGAATCGGCGTTTTTCTTTTCCCTTCATTTCCCGTTTGCTGTAGGCCTGATGGTCTTGGCTGCGAATTATCATATTTCTTTGCTCTCAGCTCACTTAGAAATCGTTTGCTTGCCTGATGACGCTGTTCTAAATCTTGTTGTGGCATCTGGGTTCTGTTGTCTTTCTGACGTTGATTCTGGTGGAAACGCTGGTTGTCAGAATATCTCCTATCCCTCTGATGGTGACACTCATTTCTAGTTTGGAAATTCCTTTCCTCTCACCAATAATACGGGAAATCTCTCCGGTAGTTCCTATCGTAGTACTCATTTCTGGGTAAATATCTTCCTCGGCTGGGTCTCCAATCTTGATTTTCTCCAGTGTCCCTAGTCTGATTCTGAAGATCCGTCACGACGACATTCACATGGTGATTATCGGATTTTACATTTCTCTGATAGAATTGTACGCTAGAATGATCAAGCTGTTGTAAAATCTCGTCAAACTCTCCTAACGAGGTTATTCCTGCAGCAATTAACGTCCTCTGCAGATCAGTAGGAAACTGTCGCGTTAGGGCTGCAATTAATTCGTAATCTGGCATTGGAGGTTCAAGATACTAGAATTTTGCAAGCTGGCGTGTGAATTAACTTGCATACTTCGTAGGCTGGGATGTAGCATAACGTTTGGCGTACAACTCTGACCTAACATTCTGCTGTATGTCTGGCTACCAAAATCGTCTTAATAGAGCTTGTTCAAAGTCATCCAAATTGCTCATGTTAGACTTGAACGCGCGAAACCAGACGAGAGCAGGGCCATCCAAATTTTGCCTATCACCCTAATCTCTCTCTCTCTTGTTACCTTGGTAGCCCTCAGGTAATCCTTGCCTTCCTTAAGGAACTCAACTGGTGTAACTGTACCGACCCCAGTAAATGTATTCGGTTTTTCCTCTGACGTCTTCAAAATCGTCAAGGTAGACTCTGCTAAGGGTACATTACCAAAACTTGAGCTAGTGTTTCGCGGTGTCTCTGATTCAACCCATTTATATCTGATTTCAGATATTTTCTCTTCGATCTGACGAACTGTCCCATCTATTTGCTCTAGGCTTTCGGGAGTAATTGTCGAAATATCACTGTTCAGGTTTGCCCTTAATTCCTGTACTTGGGAAGGTTTCAACGTGATCTTATCATATTTTACTTGCGGTTTCTTAGACTTGCCTTAAGTTCGTCTATGTCTATCTGAAATTCGTCAGCTAATGTTCCACCTAACTCTCCCTGTTGTGAGAGGAGATTGGCCACTTGTTTGTTAAGCTGCCTCACTTCCTGCTTCAAATTCTCCATATCCTTATTAATGACCTTAACATTTGTCTCAACTGAGTTACGTAGGTCTGTGAGTGCCTCATCATCGATGCCAGACCTAAGTTCCTGTTTAACTTCCTCTAGAAACTTTCCCTTAACTTCCGTTCTTAATTCGAACACTATGCTTTTCTTAAGTTCCCTCGATACGATGTCATGAAAATCCCTCGTGATCTTTTCTGTCACCCTCCGGCACATGATTTTCGAGTCCTTAGTAAGCCTACTTTCTAGCGAAGCCATGTTCTCCTGAACCTGAGCCATGTTCTTGTCAATCTTTTTATCTAGGGTGACTAAATCTTTGGAAATCGCTTCGTGATTCATCTTGGTTATCTCCTCTGACATCTTAGCATTTTCTATCATGCGGGCCTCTAAACGGAGTATGTTTTCCTGAACCCTATATGCATGGTCGTTTAATCTAGTTTCTAAAGAGACAACCTTATCTCCTATCTTTGCCTGTAGTGACTCTGTATACCTCTCCTCTAAGTCATCTATCTTTTCCTGAATTTTACCTTCATAACTATTTATATTTTCTTATTCTCTATAGACTGACTTTGTTCTACCATTTTATTTTCTAAAGACTGCCTTTGTTCTATCATCTTCTGACTTTGTTCTAACATTTTCTGACTTTGTTCTGAGATTTTATTTTCTAAAGACCGACCTTGTTCTGACATCTCGGCGGTCATACTCTCTAGCAAGCATCTGAATTCTTCTATTTCAAATATTTGAGATATCGTCAGGTTAAACAGAATTAAAGGAAGAAAGACTTATAACTAAAACACAGATCAATGCTGTAGTCAAGCGTATTCCAAATAAAAGAGGAAAGATATCTAACTAAACTGACATGAAAAGAAAAATCTACCTATTAATCTTCTGTGTTCCTAACCTGTCAATCTAAATCTACCTGTAATTCAAAACATCAAACAAGACAACATAGGAGGGACAGATGGTCAAACCTCATACCTAAAATAATTGAACGTTGGCCGCTAAATTCAAAGTGCGAGACCTAAAAACGTCGAGTACCCTATATCAAAAATGTGTGAACACGATTGATACACATAAATGCGCACCAATCGAACCCCACGTTGGGCGCCAACTAACCTATCTTATATTCTATGTGCCCGTTAGTCCAGAGATCAACGCCCACATATGCGAGAATATCGAAACCAGTTGAGCACGAGACTCGGAAACTCTCAGGGAGAACGGAGTATGGGCAAATGGTACTAAACGAATTCGAGATATCCGCCTGAATATAAGAAGTATGGAAAAATAACACACAAAATTTCAAAAATCTTTCCACTTTTACTTATCTAAAAGAAAAATATCAAGGCATTCCTACCTAATATCTCTGGATTATCTAGAAATAGAGTCTCCTACCCTGAGATCCTATAACTTATTCAATGGCATATCACTTAAGATAAAGAAAGTCTTATGCACTAAGGGCCGTTTTCACCATCGTCAATTATCTCTTAATTCATCAATAAAGGTTATTTAACTTAGCACGATCATTTCACCAAACAGAAACGCTCGTTAACTTACCACTAACAAGGAATTACGTTAAATGGCCAAATCTGACCACTTAACTCTCTAAAGCATCGTTAATGTGGCGGCAAACAGCTGAACTGTGCCTTGCGCATTACACACTGGCGGCTTATTTCCGAGTTTCACACGTATGAATATAAAATATGTTTATGACAATGAAATTATAAAAGATCACACACATTACTAAGATATAATACCAAGAAAGACGAATACGGAATTCAAGAAAAATATCCGAAGGGGGATTCGAACTCCTTCCAGCGCTGCATAATAAATCGAGAGTCTGCACCTCAACCGATTACGCTACGGAGACAACTGAGCAAGCGCGTCCTTTTAAGCTATCTATTCACACAACTGCCAGTTCTCCTAAATATAATACTTTGTTCATATCATTTTAAGCTTTTGCCACGGATAAGGTCTTCTGTATTTCCCTTTCATTACAATTATTTTCCAGAAAGTCTCAAGGAAGCATCGCAAACAACAATCAGTGCTGGACGCTTCTTGTTATGTCCGCCATGCTTGTCCAATATGAAACAGAGTCTACGCATGCGCGAGATCCGTAAATCTTATTTAAGCAATTGCGAAACCGAATGTCCTCGTGAAATGCATCGAAGATAATCACGCATTAAATCTCGTATTTAAGTTAAATGGGAATTAACTGAATAAGCATTAGTGAAGAGTTGGTGAAAACGGCCCTAAGTCAGTGTCCATTCGTGTCCATATCACACATCACATAAATTTAACACTTTTTAAGTATTATCACACGGGCGTATCTCGTAGCACTGATATGATTTGATCACATCTATCACTGATCATTTTATGTTGTCAAATATTAAGCAGAATCAGATTTCAATCAACAAATTGATATACAACAATATACAATCTCATTAATTTTATGTTTAGTGACCACATGCTTGTTTGAATACTGATTTGGCTAAGGAACTTTAAGATCATAGAAAATAAAATACTCCTTGCAATGTATAGCAATTTGATGTTACCTGGGTAGCATGAGTGAGTGACATGATCGTGACATAAATCGACATTTTCCAAGATACTAGGCATTTATATTTCTCACAAATACCACAGCTTTTCATCTATTTCAAAAACACCTCTTATTTCACCACAACACACTCAAGCCATCATGCGTGAGGGTTAATAATTACGGAGCCATGTCCCCGACATGTCCACTTCAACTTGAGGCTAATACCCGCCTCTACAAAACGTAACACTTTTCTACCAAATTATTGTTCCTGCTTTACCATATTCATTGCATGTGAGAATCAATTATAACCTGAGCACTCATAAGTCATTCAGTTATGTGATACTGGATTAATTCATCAACTCATGAAACGAAATCATATTGAGACTATTATTATTATCATTAATATTGGCTGGCATGTTACTGATTCTAATTACTTCATCATTCATGGTCATGGACAAATAAGTCAAATACTTCACTATTTTATCATCATCAACTCAGCTATATTCAACATTACAGTTAAGCATCTATTCATGAAAATCCTATCCGAAAAATCACTTAGAATATTCGAAAATTATTATTATTATTCATGTTAATTATTATTATTCACAGAAGGGTTAATGAATGACGAGGCGCATATAACCTTGCGATGCTCTCCGTAAAAAAGTCGCACTCGGAAAAATCCTAATATTTATCAGAAATCAAAACTATCTAGTCAAATAGAATAATCTAGAGCTTCAAACCACTGGCCATAAATACGTGGAAAATAAATTAACTGAAGCTAGAGAAATATGCCAGTAAGCATGATTAACGTTCTGGAATACTTCAACTAAGCATGACTAAGGGTTTGGAACACACATGACTACGCTATACACTAGACTACCAAGATCTGATCTGGTCTTACTTTATGGTATCTGAAGATCTTAAACCGGCCTCTTGTACGGCGATGAAATTCCTCGTCCATGTTCCTTTCCATAAGGTGTGGTTCCACGACTGCCAGACTGCCTAGATCGAATGGCGGTGGTCTCCGTTGGTGTTCCACCACGTGGTTCCTGGTCTCCTGGAACGGCCTTCGGTCGCCATCTGCTTCCTCTTCTCCTTCTTCCTTCCGTCTAACCCATCGCTGGTGTTGAGTGCATTTCCATCGTCATGTTGCCAAAAATGTTAGCAATATTCATTTGATGATCAAGATATTCCGCACACGTACTAGAGTTTGTAGTGGACTGGTGCACATTACTGTCCTTGCGCATGCTGGGTAACATCAATCGTAGGCCAAGAAAGCATGATATAGCACTATAAGTGTCCTCAGTAACTAAACAGTACAGTCTATTGCTTGGACCGAACCCTTATTTTACGGCACTCTTCACTTCGTGAAAACACTTCAAATATCATGCGAGAGTCTCTTACTATAAGCTCATCATAATGGGTTATTGTCTCTAAGCCTTCACAGCATGGAATATGCTCACTGTTCACAAGTCCACTGTTCATTAATAATAATAATAACTTCACTCTGAACACAGTATAATAATCCAAGCATCTTATTGAAATATTATGTCACTCATTTGTGCTGTGAAATATTCAAAGTCCCACACTCATTCGATGTTCCGCACAATCACAAAGTTCTCGAACATTCGAAGTTCCAGATTGAGGCGTGCATGGCCTGGCGATACTCCGCACAGTAGTAGAATATTCTCGACTCTCGGCGTTTAGCGGACGCTTTCATACACAGCGCACTTGGGCAGGGTAACACTCCCGAAAGTAAGCTAAGCTGACTACAGCGATTCCACACGCTGCTTATATATCGTCCAGCGGCATGACGTGTGACCTCCATGACGTTATGCGCTTCTGCTTCAATCATTAATATCTCCTCAACGCGTTGTGCGATTTACATGCTTCTTTTTTTTTTATAAAATAGTTATAAAATCAGTGGCTATTTTATGGCGTGGTTCTCTTCTCTGCTAAGTAATTATTTAAGGATCGTTAATCTTTCTGGATTGTTCGGTCACTCGCTATACGCTGCACCATCACGCGCAAGCAGTGTACTGGCTCGCTTCCAAGCGGCGCTTGTTTGAAAGTCTGTGCCTGGCGCTACATTCAAACAACCAAATGACATGACTGCACCAGGGCCACGGGTGCAGTATTTAGGGTCGCTTGCAGGAAACTGTGATATTTAATTGATTTCTAAACTCGTAGGTATTCCAGTTATGATGCAAACATGTATTGTTTCATAGCCCACGAGTATCAAACCAGGAACTGCAATAAAATGGTCGCATGTGATATTGGCCGTGGTTGTACTGCATATTTGGGTGTGATGGCAACATAAACCTATGTATCCGTGACCACGATCATGATCAGTTGATGGTATCTCTCAAATGTACGAAGGGTGCGTATGGAGATTGTCCACCACCCCGTGGATTAGCCGTGAGCTTTACATCACTCACAATGGCCACGATGGGGAACTGCAGCAAGTTCGGAGATTGGAGGTTCGAATCCCGCACTGACAGTGGCTTTCCTGAGCGTGGTTCTTCCCCAGATTTTCTTATACTCCCTTCAGAAAAAATAATTACAGTTATGCACACTACTACTGCCCGACTGGCTGCATGGCTCAGCGGTAACGTTCTCGCTTGCTGGACCCAAGGTTACAGGTTCGTATCCTGGCGCAGTCAGCTGGCATTTGAGGGTGCGAAAATGTGAGGGAGCCGTGTCAGTATATTTACCGGCACGTTAAGGATCTCCTTCTGGGGAAAATTCAGGCACTCGGCGTCTCTAAAAGCCGGAGGAGTTAAATGAGACGTAAAACCAATAACGTTATTATTATTATTATTATTATTATTACAGTCCAACAGAAGCACAGGCTATCATAAGAATTCAAAACACACCCAAGTACACGGGGCTAATGACCAAGATGTCCCAAGCCCCCAAAACCAACCAACAGCCACAATACGTAATAATCTCAGCCAATAGAGGAGCACGTTGCTTGACTAGCCCTTTCTTACCATTGAAGAATCTGAAAACATAAAATCAATATCTTTAACAAATTTACATTATTTGGCTGTAACATCTTAGGCGAATATGCATATATGGGGATAACCTAAACTAAGTTTTTGTGCCAGTCTCTGTTTCCTCTACTATGGTCCCGTCTCCAGACGCACTTCTCTGAGTCACGAGACACGATTGTTTTCGAAACGCTATCCAATCATCAGTAGACACGAGCCAAGCAGTCATTATTTAAGGGGAAGCCTGAAGTCAGTGGAGAAATTAGTTATAAGGAGCGTTCTGCGTGACCTTAAATTTTACATAGACCTGTTTTCTCCATAGTTAGTGCTTCACCGTAACTAGAAGTCCTGAATCCGTAAGGAGCAATAAAGCTTTAATATTAGCACATGTTACTTTTCTCCCAAATTAGCCTACTGTGTGTAAACTATTACACACCTCCATTCGAGATTGACACTGTTACATCTGAAATGAAGTACTGTATACTTATACCTCAAAACTCCTCTCCATAACGCATGGCCGACGACTTCATGGTGTACCCCTGACGTCCGTGATCGATTCCCGTCTCAGTCAAGAAATGTAATTCTGTTCTCAGGATCGGAGGGGTATACTCAGTCTCCTGAGTGGGAACTGAGAAGGATTGGAGATTGATTTCCACCTCATCGTAGAAGTTGTTTACTGTGGTTTCACCTTTAACTCAAGGAAAATACGAAAATGGTACGTAACTTAGGGTTACGGCAACCTCCTACCCAACGCTAGTGTCAATTAAAAATATACAACTACCTGGATGACACAGGTATTCAGACAGTTTCCACAAAGCTAAATGACCACGACATCGCAAGTACATAAACGGCTCGACAAGAACGAACATGTGACCCGTAAGCAATCAGTTTATCCCCAGAAAGCAACAACTCATATAGGCTACATGGAGGCAAGATGGAGGACGTAAGAATTTGTCACTGAGAGTCACAATAAAGATCGATACAATCGTTTCCTCCTCCATGTATTCCTTCCTACAGGTCGTGGCAGTGGATATCAAAAATCGGCCAAAACCTGATCCGTTCTGGCGAGTTGCAATTGAAGGAAGGCAAATGCTGGAATTGAGACTATTTTGATTGGTGAATTTCCTTATCACCGCTCATTTGATTGCCTTGTAATGTGCAGCTTTTTGCTAATGGCTTTTTCTTGGGCACTAGCAGACCACAAACAGTTCTACGGGAAGCCTAACGATTGAATTCCGTGCCGGACAGCTTTCACACGAAGAGCTGCATCCACTGGGAGATAATACAGGAGAGCGGGAGGCCTGAGTAGCGTGGTGCCTGTGTGTGTGTAAGCAAGTGGCATGGCACGCATTTACCGCTGGGATAATCCCTGCAAACTCTTTAAGAGAAAAATCTATCTTTCACGCTCAGAAAGAAGAAGAGCGATTCAATTCCTAAATAAAACAATAGAGATTAAACTCTAAGAAGACGTGGAAGGTAGTAGAGAAGGAAGCTGCTTAAGAAGTTTTAACTTAATAGGGTTTTGTCTCTCTTCAGATTGCAAGCCTCCCGTCTGCCTTTAATCGCATTTGTGGCTCAATCCACACATTTATTGCAAAAAAACGTGATGCATGTTACAAGTCACTTAGTTAAAATATCAGGAAACTAACCTACATAGCAAATAGAAAATCATATAGAGGATGAGGCACATAACGCATTCATCTCTCATACATTTTGAATCATGCCTGGTAAACATAAAGCACCTCCAAAGCTCAGACAGCTAGACGTTGGCCCTTCAACACTATATCTGGAGTTCAAATCTTGGCCAGTGAATGTGAAATATTTGATAGACAAAGTGAAGGTGGGGATGGACTTCTCTAGTATCTCCTTTCTGCTCTATCAGTGTAATTCCATTGATATTCCATAATTGTGCATATATCATCTCTCTAGAAGTTTACGTCAGACTTCTCTAGCCAGAAAGTGACTACATTCATCAGAACTGGATAGGTTATCGTACCTGATACAGGAATTGGGTGCAACCAGGAGTGCTTACCTAATAATATGTAGGTGACGTAAAATAGCCTACAGCAGTATACGTTGATTGATAAAAGATGAACTGAAACGGACACCATCGTACAATGAATCATGCTAAAAACACAGTAGCTTATGCAACGAGTCAAATGGTATATGGAGTTTAAATTGTACGTGTGTTAACCTGCTTACCGTCTGAGACCATCTAAGACAGAGCTTTCAAAATTCACATTGTGTCCATATCATCTCCACGGTTTTTCTAATGTATAATCTCTGCCATCTTCTGCTAAGGAAAGCCCACTAACTTAAGATTACAAAAATGGATTGTGTATCCAGTCATGAGGATAGGTGCAGCGAATTATCTGATATATTTCATTAATTTGAACGATTGAGTTACTTGTCAGATCTGAACAGAAATCCTCATGACTGTAATCTCAAGTTAGTGGGCTTACCTTAGCAGAAGGTGGCAGAGATTAAACATTAGAAAAACCAAGGAGATGATTTGAACACAATGTGAATTTTGTTTGAAGATCTTTCCGCATCTTGTTTAATGGGCTCTTATTTTATTCCATCATTCACCAACATATTCGTACAAATAGTTTTTTTTCTGTAATGACCAATATTAAAACAGCGAAACGTGGCTATTTAGAAAATGCTAAATGAAAAAAATGCAAGTGAACTTCCCACATATCCGTCCAAACATAAAAAAACATTTGAAGCACATGTAAACCATTGAAATCCAAACCAATGGGTGAATAAAATAATGGTTTGTTTTTACCGTCCAGAGCTCTATGCAAATGTTTCTTTCATCCCATATAAGACGTTAATAATACTAGAAAAGGGTGTTGGTTTTATTTATTTTATGAAGGGTGAAAGTTATAAGTAGCCCAATGTTACTCACATTTCAAGGACAGGGTAACGCGCAAGATTTTTGAGTATGCTAGAATGTCGTCATAAAAAGAATGAAAGCACTGACCTATACAATAAAGTAGCATACTAATAGGGAGGGGTTTAAACGCGTCTTAGAAGTTCGTGTGCCTAATCTGAGTGCTGACAGTGTAATGACAATACCAGTCTCAACCAACGATGGGTGGCCAGAGACGAAGGGAGAGCGTATCTACCGTAACCGTTAATGTACGAGGCAACAACCTTCTATTCCTTCCTGGTCGCACTTGTATACAACGTACACATAATTCTGAGATGGAGGTTCGTGGAACCAACTACCTTTCGTGCTCAAGATAAGAGAGGGGAGGCATAGATGCTCCTCAGTCTCGACAAAGAAACAGTAACACCATACGCCGACGATTGGGGTTCACCACTAATCTTAAAACACAATATTTCTTAATAATATGTGCTATCGATAACCGAAAACATTACTAGCTTAATTGCTCAAAATAGTGTCGCACAAATATAAGTGCAATGAGGTGAGAGTTTTTTAGGTGACAATAGAAAGAAATATGCTGCTAACATTGTTCTTATCACTTTTGAAAATGATTTTAAAATAAGCACGATGTACTTAGCGGTAGGGTAGAAAAAGTCGGTTACCTATTTTTTTTTTACTTTCCGTTCTCCTGTCTTTTCTCATGAGTGGACAGCTGTTGCCTCTAACAGTACACAAGTACGACAAGAAAAGAGCAATGTAAGCTTTTGACAGAATAGTACTTGCTCCTCTGTGAAGGCCATTTTCCTTCTCCACTACTAACTTACGAAAAACAACGAATGATAATTGTTTTCTTCAGCACTGTTAAACATTTAAAGAAATACGAGGATAATTCCCCAGAATTGTCTTTTATCATCAGTTTGATGCAGCTATTCTATTTGAATTACTCCCCTTTTAACGACATATTAGAAGACATTTTTCAGTGTTTCGTAAGCAACCTCGGCAATCCGATAAAACTGGGCACACTCCTGCTGACCGACTGAAAAACGTCTACTGGAGGACATTTAAATGGTGCATACATACATAAATAAACGCAAAACTACAGTACACTATCTGGTCGATCGTAAGTTCAGTGAAGGGCATCTGGCGTACTAAGTTCAGTCGGCAATGCATCCTTTATTTGAGGATAGCGCTTCTGGTTTCAAATATACACTCAGCTGTGACTAACTCTTGGAGTAGTGCCTACCATCCTTGGTTGTTACCACTGAAAAGAATTCAATTCTAGTCTGGGAGTTGGAAAGTAGTGAATTTGGTCACATGACGCAAAACTGAGAAGAGATGGGTTCGATTCTCACATTAGCTATTCTAGAAGTACTTTTGAGCGGTTTCCCAATTCCACTACAGCCAAATGTCGAGATGGTTTCTAACTTAAGGCCACGGCCCTCACCTCCTCAATCAAATTCTCGATTACAAAATACTCAATCTAATACGGACGGCCAAAAACACTCTGGTGATTAGACAAAGTACACACACCCCCCAAGTACATGGTACTGATAATTATCATGACAACCATGAAAACTACAACAACAAAACTCAGTTATCCATTTCGATTGACGTGAAATAAAAAGATATTTATTTTCATGGTCCAATGTAACTAAATAAGTTGGAAAGCTCTGGGGATTCGATAGAGGACCTGACAACAAGCAAACCATTTCCTGTAAACATATGGTGTATTTGCTTTCGTTTCCGTGTTACAAGCATTGTTTGTGATGTACTGAACCCATGGACCATTGGCTCAAAGGAGGTCGAATCCATGTAAATTTTGTAAGAGGAAGGAAGGAAATATACAGTCCAATGGAACATATAGAAAGGTTTCAAGCAAGGATGCTAGCCTAACGTTGTGCAAGAAGTTAAACCAGGTGGCCAGGAAATTACATCATGCTTGACTCATTGATAAGGAACCAGTCACGAGTATAAATAGACTGAGTGGAAAGTTTCGACTGTATGACAGAGAAGCACGACTCGGAAATCAACCTTACCTTGCATTAAAACGGCAACACCGCAACTGTGCTAGAAGAAGAATAATTAAATTTAACCCATTTGCAGGAATAAAAGTAAGTAAATAAATACAGCATTGTGAATCATTTCGGATTAGAGATTTTTGTGTGGAGAAAAAGCTTTTAATGATAGCCCAGGAAAGAAATGCAAACGTGGCCATATGTCATAGGGGAATTACCGAAGCCCGAGGAGAGGGGGAATAAAAATCGACAGCAACTCCCACACAGCTGAAGACTAAAAATTATTTAATATCTCGGAAATGCACGATCGATTTCCATGCGCAGTGAGGTCATTTTACGTTTGGAAGACGAGCTTTCTGGAGATATAATTTTTATAATTGTGCGACAATTACTTTAAAAGTTGGTCACGAAAAGGACTAGGATTTTATTTATTTTTGACTAAATAGTATAAAAGTCCAGGCCAAGCCAGACCAATCATGCAGTTCACGACAGACTCCTTGAGGGGAGATGCTACAACACGTCATGCAGTTTCCGATAGCCCAGGGGGCGTCATAGTGCTACATCACGCCGAAGACTCTACAAGTATTCCTCGAGGGGAAACGCTGTATCACCGCATAGACATTATCCGATTGCCAAGAGCGTCGCGGTATATATAACAACGAGCATCCATAAGGAGTAGCTAAGAAGTATAAATACAGTATCGCCGTGTGGAGAATTAGGAAAATCCTAGTTACAGGATTTAGTTCCGACAGTATAAAGTTTACAGTGAAAAGTTCATAAATTACAGTCAAAGCAGGCTGCGAACTTAGAACTCAGGGCGATAGGTCTTTAAGTAAACGACCAAAAGTATCATAACGTATTGAAGTAACGAAACAGCGAGATAAACATTCTATCAACTGTAAAGAACCCGTGTAGGGACGGACAGAACGAGGTTCGCAAGGTATTCCTGAGAGATAGGAATTCGAGAACCGAATAAGCGGAAAGGAGAAGGAAACTCTAGACATTGCTTCAAGAAAGCAGACGAACTATTCAAAAAGCACTAAGTTTCGAGGAGTATTAGTTGCTAGAAATCAATCGGTCACCAATAAATTATCTGGGGGACCGCGGACGGAATAGACTTTCGCTAGACCAACCAATAGGGTCTAAAAGGGAGCCGTTCGAGTCAGAGAAAATAACAGATCGTCAGGAACGGGATTTGAAGGAGAATTATTCCAGGGAAGAAGTAGGTGGTTCGAGACTTTCACATTCTGACAGGATAGGAAGCCGACATTTACTAAATTTCACCCTTGGAGACGGGAGGTCAAGAAATCACGTGTGAAGGCTAAATAGCAGCCTTAGTGATTAGAATCTGTGAAGTGTAAATATATATATAAATTTGTGTTAAAAGTAATAATTTCAGTGTTTTTGTCGTGTATTCTGAAGGAATACACCAGTGTATTTAAAAATGTTATCAGTGTTAAATATATACGAATTAAGTGTGTGTCAAGATATGTCAGTACATGAAATGAATTTGTACAAAATGGAGTAATTTCAAAATAGTGGGCAAAAATGAAACGTCGCAGGAAAAAGAAGGTCAGGAAGACCTATAACATGTGAGTAAAGATTTTCATTATGTTTGTGTTGGGAAAGTGTTTGTGTACAATCCACCGGAGTTTGAGATAGAGGGATATTTCTAATTAACAAATAACAGAGTAAGAGCGCGGTCTGAACGAATAAAATTTGAGAAATTATAAATAATTATGTGAAATCCTGTAGAGGAATGTATGAAATAAAATGTCAGTGTATTTGACAAATACTGTAAAGGCAAGCGTAATAATAATAATCATCATGAAAGATATATAAATAAAGATAAATTTGAATTATATGAAAGAAATAGCTTTTGAGATTTTGTAAGGGATGAAGACATGATATGAATATATAAATAATAATAATAATAACAATGAAAAGAAATATAAATAAAGGTTAAATTAAATGATATGAAAGTAAGGGCGTTTGAGCCTTAATAAAAGTATAAGACATGGTGTTAATGCATGTTCTTAAAATATAGCGAGTATTGTCAAGGGGAAGGATTAATGTAAAAATTGAGATATGGATCAATTGTTAATGTGGAATTTATCAGTTCTTTGGAAGACGCTAGGCTTAAAAATAATGTAGAGCGCAATGTAGCGCAATAAAGTAAAATTGTCACGCTAGGAATGCGTAGAATCGAAATGTACTTGGTAAATTACTTACGAGGGGTAGTTGATTGCGGTAATTGAACTATGTTGTAAGTCCTCCAATAGTGACGTAGATCACGAGGCTATGTGTGTTATGTTATTGTAATAGGGAGCAAATGTATGGTATTATGAGCGCAGGTAATGGAGGCCACGGCCGACCCTAGTCGCATTTATATAAGTCCTCAAGTATGGGAATGGTTCCCGAGGTATGTTAATGAGAGTCGAACCCAGACTCGTCAAGTTGTTGAAGTCCCTAAATATTCGTCGTTGTATGTGAATTAATCTTACCAATCAATGAGGACCCTTCGTAATTAATCAATGCCAAGGTTACGAAAGTGGTTTATGAACCTAATAATGTTTGTTGAAAGTGTATGAAAGAAACGCTAGGTCTCTCCAGAGAACTGAAGAAAGAAAGATCTGTTTTAAAAGCATTGAATAGAGCTGCCACGCTTGCCCGGCAAGAGGGTCCCCTCTTAGTCATAAATCTCGCCCAAGTGATTACGGTCTACCCTTGTTATTGTAAGTGCCCTAGGTCGGGAAAAAGACAGTCTGAGAGAAGTAAATATACACCGTGAGTGTTTTAAAAGTTGTAAATGACCCGGGATTTGAACCGAGGTCCTTGTAGTTGAAAGTACCGCTTGCCTGTTCAGATCGTTAGCTTTCTTATGTGATAATGGTCTTATAAGACAAATAAACAAATAAAAATCCCTAAGGGAATGTTGTATGAATGTAGGATGCCATGAGTTTAATGAAGATAACTAGATTCCGGGAGTAATCATAGTTTTTGACTTTGTCAAGTAATCTTTTATAACTCTGGAGTACACAAGTATTTTCCCGATCACTGTAGTGGATGTGTAAAACTTGAGAGGGATGGTAATGTTGAGAATATTGTGGAATGCCCAAACATTTAAGTAGAGAAGTAATATGTACTTTAAATAATGATTATATATATTTTTATTGGTGAGAAGAAACTCATAAAATAGTTAATGAGGTGTGTAAAAGAAGGACACCGTCATTATTGAATAGTATCGAGCCGTTAGAGCTCGTGACTATATTGGACTTTAAGATAGATACGTTATGGAAGTGAAAATAATTTTGAGTTGTTGGTTTGAATGCAACCCTTATTTTTTAATATAATAATAGTTTGTTTTTGATATATTCCTTGTTCACTTTGGACAAGTAGAAGGAGTGGTCAATAGTTAATTTATTTTATTTGTTTGTAGCGCCATAATTTTGGTTAATTAAATGTGTTAAAATAGGAGTTGAATTTGTTTTTATTTTGAAAGTGTATCCTCTATTTAATCCAAAATGTGTAAGTCACAGAGTGGGAGAACATACCAAAACCCCGAAAATCCCGATTTGAGCTTTGCTGGCATACTGTGATTTGCATATTTCTTGCTGGAAGGGCACAGTACATAACATAGACCGCTTCACTATGCAGGTTGGTCATTTGTGTTGAAAATGTGTACGTTAGTACGCTCAGTTCTCTACAGAAGGTGCTCAAAATGGCTACCAAGAGCTGTACTGCAGGCGTCTATGCGCCGCTATCATTGACTGTCACACACGCTCCCATATTCCCGGCGTCTGTCGTATCTGCTGACAGCCTTGCTCTATTCACTGACGCAGCATGTCCACGTTATGAATTAGTGTGGCATACACAATGGCCTTTAAATGACCCCATAAGTAGAAGTCCAATGAGTTGAGATTGGAAGAACGAGCAGGCCACGGTGTAGGTCCCTGACGCCCTATCCATTTGTTTGGGAATTCACACAGACTTCAATAGCGATGAATCATACAAGTGGCCAGTGTGCCCTCCACAAATGACCAACTAGCATCGTGCCGCGGTCTGTGTTATGCACACCACAAACAATGTTTGTAACACGGCAACGAACGCACATACACCATATGTTTACAGGACATGTTTTGCTTGTTGTCAGGTCCTCTATCGAATCCCTGGAGCTTTCACACATATTTAGTTACACCCTGTATATTGGTCATATAACAATCCCTGTTCATTACCCCCACAAATTGAAAGATTGTGTCATACTGTGTTAAAAGGTAACTGAAAGAAGGTAAAATGGCTGGCTCTGCTGTGGTTAATAACTCTGATGGGGTGTCTATATAATTGTGATGAATGCAACATTTACCACCAATCACTCAATATTAACCAATAATATGAAGATTAGTTTACAGGTGTTCATTAACTAGCCAGAACACCTGCTGTGGGCTTGTAATTTGAAGCCAGGATTCCCGTAGTCCCTGATTGTCCTCATTTTGAGTAAGTGTAATGGCATCCTGACAATAAATACCCTTAAAATGTTTATAATTTTAAATATACAAAATATCAGTAACTTAGAGCGTGGTAGTTGTTTTATCTCGCAAGACATTCCTTCTCCTTCACACTTGTTCCTACCTCCAAAGGACTTGGCATTTATAGCTGTAATGTTGGGAAGACAATCCAGTAAATCAACATGTCCCAAAAACTTTTTGAAATTTAGTGAAGCGTTGACAAAAAAAATCCACAGTTAGACGTGGAAGACAACAGGGTGAAGGATTTTGGAAGCTTTTAAAACAGGGGAATGTGAGAACCACTAAATGTTAAAACTTGCGATTCGTGAATGAGCCTTTATTCATCGAAATGTTCTTTTCACAATTATACTTAAGTGTCAAAACAACAGTACAATGTGCATTTAATGTTCCATTATTGAATTTTTGTGTGCAATTTTAAATTAAACAAAGGTATTGTAACGGCTACCTTTGTCGTTGGATATCGCTCTACAAGTTGGGCGATCATTTATAACGTTTCTACAGATATTACACTCAAGACTCCTTAAAACCACCTCATCGTTCTTATTTAGCATTGGCCTGTCTAGACAGACGACATACACTTTATTAATTTAGATTTACTGGGCGCCAGTTATCGTAGAGATAACACATTAAAATTTTATTTAGCCACGGCCGCTCCCTTCCTTGAGCCAAGATCTATCATCGGAGCGTAGGGCAATAAACTTGCTCCATGAGATACTCTTTGCATTCCAACTATCCTATATATTCACCTCCAAATGAACAAGACATTTTAACTAATACGGGTTTATTTACAACAAAATTATTAATAACATTTGATCTGAGGTTTCGAGCTGTGTACAATATGTGCATTAATATTCCCTAATTGCTAGGCAATATTGACTGTCTTCTCGCTAGCGCTGATCTTCTGTGTTGATAATAACTCGGTCCACATACCTGGTGCCTTGTGGTTCAAAGTCCATCTCGTTGGTCTGCTTGTAGGCTAATTTGAGATCTTACGCCAACACGCGTTTATTGACCTTTGAAAACATATGTTTTCACTTTGCTAACTGTACTTCGTCTAGTTGTTGTGGTTGTTGTTGTTGTTGTTGCTGCTGCTGCTGCTTGTTTCTGAGTTTGATCACCATGGTAAGCAAATTTGAACAAACCAGGCTAATTGAATTCACTAAGTCCCATCTTACTGAGGGACTGACAGAGTCTACGACTCACAAAGTCAATGAGTGAGTGCGTGATCGAATAAGTGAATGACAGAATAGAATCTATAGAATAGCCAGTGCTGAAGTCGCGCTGGGCTTTTATACACTCGGAATGGTCCCGATGTTTCGCGGCATAAATTTGCCCGCGACCCATCAGACCAATTATAGCAGAGCATTTCTTAGTCCTCAAGCGACGCTGAAACTTCTCCGAGCGGGAATACAGGCCCGCGTACTTCAAATATTCCACTCAGAACCCGCTATTCCTCTCGTTGCGCATATATATGTTCCGCCCAAATCTTTCTCCAAGCCCTTGTCTCCAGTCAGCGTGGCTTCGTTCCAGAAATACATCTTCTTGCAATATGTTGCTTCACCGTCCGTAACTTCTTCCAACCATGCCCGTCCTTTCTTTACAATTTAACTAATAAAACAGCCCTAGACCTCTATAAAAACCCTGTTTCTTAATCTAAGCACTTGACAATATTATATATGATTATGGTAATGACGTGAATATGGTATGGCCCCTCCCTTGATATTAATGGGTGAATAAAACGATATAACTTTGATATTTCAATAATAATAATAATAATAATTACACAATGACTTTAAAAATAATAATAATAATAATAATAATAATAATAATTTGTACCGTAATCAAGATTACGTTACAAAACGTCCCCATGGTTTCATAAAGAATGTAATGAATGATGAAATCACAAATCTTCCCTTTAAAACTTAACAGGAAATACACTGAATATACATATATGACCCTTCAAATTACATACATAATGATTATACCCTTTTCATTTTCCTTGATTGATCTGCACTCTTCTTGCAATGTTACATAAACATTCTGATTGTCCTGTGCAGTCATACAGGATTTACATGCTACATTTGTTCTTGTAGTCCCTTACAATAACAGAACGCAATATATTGCTTCTTGTTTCACGCAACACAAGTGATTTATCTCACTTCCACCAATTCCTTACAGCCACGACACGACTCTAATTATAAACACACGGCAGTCTGCCCTTCTTGCAGCACTTGCTCTTTTCTATGATATTTCCTCAGATTGTAAATGTTATATGTACCTATGACACAATTTTCCTGATCTTTCAATAAGTAGGCATTCTTTCCTATCCCCTTGGAAACGACATAAGGTCCAGTAAACAATAAAAACAGCTTTGACATTTTCCCTTCCAATGCACAAGATGGCAACGGCTTACGTAACAATCGTTGCTACAAACTTCCATGTACTTCCTACCTCTCAACAAAACACTGACTAGTCTCGATAACATCACATGAGTCAACAATACATACCTGAAATAACTACCTAGTGTCCTACCTAATTTCCTCACTAACGTTGAGCAACTACTACTAAAATCTACTGTTGAGAACCACTTCCGCCCCTGAAAACGTTGAACTAAATCCTCCACTGCTTCAGTTCTCAGCTGGTCGCTTTCGATTCTGGTATTTAACATTCTGCCGTCTATGCATAGTCTCACTGAATTGTCTTTCTTGGCTACTACAACTAATGGATTTAAACAATGGCTAGCTGAAGGCTCAATTATGTCGTTTTCCAACATTAATTATATCTGTTCTTCGACGGCTTTCATATATTTAGTTGCGACAGGATATCTAGGCCCTACGAAACAACTTGTGTCTTTAACGACAAAACTATGCTCATATAAGTGTGTTGCTCCGGGTTTTGTGCTGAAAATTTCCTTATATTTTATTAATACCTCATGTAACTGATGACCTTGCACCTCATCCAGCTTACATTGTCACAATGCATCATGGATCTTACTCACTAGCATCTCCGCGGTCTACCTCATTTACTTCAGGAAACTCATCACTCACAACCACGTTGCTTTCTTCCTCAAACATACACACTTTCATCTGTTTGTCAGTCTTAGACACCTTATACGTAACCTGAACTTCTTTATCCTGCCAAAATAAACATATCCTGCCAAAATGAAAATCTAATTTAACTTGATATAATGATAACCATTCCGCACCAAGAATCACCGGATATAATAAATTTGGAACTGCCAAACAGGGCTGAAATTTAACTAACTCACTAATGTTAATTGGAACTGCGTCTTGCTTACATATTTTCTGAGACCTACTACCTACAGCTGTGACAATGAAAGTGGACTTAACTGGAATTATATCAACATGAATACCTTCTCTCATTACATCTTCCAAAAATCTTAAATTTATACAAGAGTTTTCGCTTCCACTGTCCAATAAAACATCAACTTCTTTACCCCACACATTAAGTTTAATTACTGGTGACATAATCTCATTCTCAATATTGTCTAAATTTCCACATTTAGGTCATAAAGCAGTTCTTCTCTAACATCTATATTAAAATCTCCTAAATACTCAATATTCCTAGGACATTGAACTGCAATCACTTCGGGCTGTCTGTTGACCTCACTGCAACCCGTTATTCGTTTAAATTAGGCCTACCTGCCCCTGGTGTAGATTGTTGTTGTTGACCTGTACGTCTGTCTGGCCTAGTACCTTCCCCTACTCTGTTCAAATTCTCGTTCCTCGTATTTGCTGTGCGTCCCCCATTGTCAAGTCGTCTTTCGTAATTCGCATTCCTGCCTTGTTCTCTTCCCCTCTCTCTCTCTCACCCTGCCCGAAATTATCTCCTCTACTTATTGGCTTGCGTTCGGTCCTACTATTTTCAAGAGAGTCAAAGTTTTCCAATAGCTTCTCGAACCAGTCAATAGTAGTAATATTCTGCATGAAGAATGCTTCTTTAATTATATCAGGAAAATGCCTTAATAATGTTTTAATTACCTGTGATTCAGTCTCTAAACCTTCTAAATTCTGGCATATAAGTACATGTGCTAAGAAATACTCTGTGTACGAAACACCATCTCTCCTTTGGTACTTTCCAAAAATAATGTTACATCTTTCTCTTTCTTGCACATTTTCATTCCAGTACTTGGCTATGAACTTCTCTTTAAATTTTCTAAAACTAGTCATCTGGTATTTATACACACTGAACCATGACCTTGAATCCCTAACAAAAGATTTATCTAGCATCTCAAGTACTTGTTCCCATTGAACGATCCCCTCTTCTAAATCTTTAGCGAACTTCTTTTCTACTGTTTTTAAGAATTCCATTGGGTTATATGCCTTGCCTGTGAATACTGGAAAATCTGCCTCTTTAGTTAGAAATCTACTTAAATTTCCTATTTGTACATTACCGCTATTTGTTGCTATTTGCTTCTGACATCTCTGCAATTTCTCCTCCATTTTATCTGTTTTACTCGCTACTTCTTCACTGATACTGTTAAATTTACTGTTAACCTCTTCCCTAATTTCTTGATTATCGCTCTCTAGTTTATTTTCTAAATTACCTATTTTAGCAATATTATTATCACACTTGACCTTCATACTGTTGACTTCTCCTTCTAAGTCAACCCTAACCTTACTACATTTAATTTTCACTTCCTCGTCAATTTTGTCAACTCGCTCCGACACTTGTTGCATTCTGGCATCAACCTTAAGTGACCATGATTCCTCCACCTCACTAATCCTGTTTTCTAACTTATTGTGAAATTCTCGGCCTACTTCTTTAATTTGTCTATTGAAGTTCTCTGTGGCCTCATCAAACCTCTTACCTTGTTCATCTAGCTTCTTACTCTGCTCAGAGAACTTAAGATCTATTGCTTTTTCTAGTTGATCGCTACGCACGTCAAATTTCTTACTCTGTTCCTCTAACTTCTTACTCTGTTCAGTTATGAGCATCGTCAGGTTTCGAAGCCAGGAAGGATTCTCCCCCTCATTACTCTGGATGGTTGTAGCCCCGTCTTGTTTATTTTCCTCAGTTTCCTGATTTTCGCTTACTTTTGACATCTCATCATTGGTACCCTGCACATCTAATTTTGACATTTTAACTGATCTTATAATACTACGGTTTCTCAAATGTATATTCCCCAAATTATCCCTGTTACTCATTACCCAAAAAACAACTCACCAAAAGAACACTCCTAATTTATAACCGTAGTTCCCTAACTTGATATATGCCTCTTTATTGAAAAACTCGGAATGAATGCAAAGAGTACTCGTTTATATCGTACATGAAAACAACTTTAAACTTTAACATACTTGAAATAAACTGGATTTATACATAATATCCATTCACTTCAGTACGATATTTCGTAGCCCCACATTGGTTGTGCAATTTGTAACGGCTACCTTTGTCGTTGGATATCGCTCTACAAGTTGGACGATCATTTATAACGTTTCTACAGATATTACACTCAAGACTCCTTAAAACCACCTCATCGTTCTTATTTAGCATTGGCCTGTCTAGACAGACGACATACACTTTATTAATTTAGATTTACTGGGCGCCAGTTATCGTAGAGATAACACATTAAAATTTTATTTAGCCACGGCCGCTCCCTTCCTTGAGCCAAGATCTATCATCGGAGCGTAGGGCAATAAACTTGCTCCATGAGATACTCTTTGCATTCCAACTATCCTATATATTCACCTCCAAAGGAACAAGACATTTTAACTAATACGGGTTTATTTACAACAAAATTATTAATAACATTTGATCTGAGGTTTCGAGCTGTGTACAATATGTGCATTAATATTCCCTAATTGCTAGGCAATATTGACTGTCTTCTCGCTAGCGCTGATCTTCTGTGTTGATAATAACTCGGTCCACATACCTGGTGCCTTGTGGTTCAAAGTCCATCTCGTTGGTCTGCTTGTAGGCTAATTTGAGATCTTACGCCAACACGCGTTTATTGACCTTTGAAAACATATGTTTTCACATTGCTAACTGTACTTCGTCTAGTTGTTGTGGTTGTTGTTGTTGTTGTTGCTGCTGCTTGTTTCTGAGTTTGATCACCATGGTAAGCAAATTTGAACAAACCAGGCTAATTGAATTCACTAAGTCCCATCTTACTGAGGGACTGACAGAGTCTACGACTCACAAAGTCAATGAGTGAGTGCGTGATCGAATAAGTGAATGACAGAATAGAATCTATAGAATAGCCAGTGCTGAAGTCGCGCTGGGCTTTTATACACTCGGAATGGTCCCGATGTTTCGCGGCATAAATTTGCCCGCGACCCATCAGACCAATTATAGCAAAGCATTTCTTAGTCCTCAAGCGACGCTGAAACTTCTCCGAGCGGGAATACAGGCCCGCGTACTTCAAATATTCCACTCAGAACCCGCTATTCCTCTCGTTGCGCATATATATATTCCGCCCAAATCTTTCTCCAAGCCCTTGTCTCCAGTCAGCGTGGCTTCGTTCCAGAAATACATCTTCTTGCAATATGTTGCTTCACCGTCCGTAACTTCTTCCAACCATGCCCGTCCTGTCTTTACAATTTAACTAATAAAACAGCCCTAGACCTCTATAAAAACCCTGTTTCTTAATCTAAGCACTTGACAATATTATATATGATTATGGTAATGACGTGAATATGGTATGGCCCCTCCCTTGATATTAATGGGTGAATAAAACGATATAACTTTGATATTTCAATAATAATAATAATAATAATAATAATTACACAATGACTTTAAAAATAATAATAATAATAATAATAATAATAATAATAATTTGTACCGTAATCAAGATTACGTTACAGTATACCCGAGCGCCATTAAATCGAGTATAGTCTAATAATAATAATAATAATAATAATAATAATAATAATAATAATAATAATCGAGGGGAATCTGCAGCTTTCGTGTGACTCATAACACAGGGATGCTGAAATATTTTTACTGTAAATTCAAAATGCTATTTCACAAAATGTTAAAATTTTTGACTGTTAAAACTCGTAGGCCTAATGAAAACACTATTATTTTTAGTTCGTGGAACAAAAATTTGAATTAAACAATAGTTGTCAGGGAAGCTTGTACTTGCGAGCACTTTTTGGTTTATATGTCGAGAGCACCAAATTTAATTTAAGGAGCACCGTAGTGCTCGCGAGTACTGGGTTGAGATCGCCTGTCGTACACCATTGAGAGAGCTCGCTCCTCGAGTAAATGGCATGAGAGCGTAAAGAGTCATGAGCAACTGACTTCTAATAAGTTGTGTAATGTACCTGGCTGAGAATTTTATCCTTACGCGATACAATCATAGAGTAGACTACGTGGTGTATTTAAGATACTGTAGCTAGCCAAAGGTAGAGGCGTTCTATTGTACAGTTCAATCCAGGTTGGGAGTACTATTACTTGTTCACAAAAATCATAATTGGAGCACAATGTTTGGTGTGTGGCAAGATATGTGGCATTAACGAGTTCAATTTCGAACGTCACTGTGGAACAATATCACTGCAATCAACATGGAAGTGCAGAGGGTTAAATTCGACTTACTCTTATCAAAAATCGTATGCGAGGAAAATTAGGTAATACATGTCACAATAATTTTGCTTTCAACGCATAGCCTAATGAACTTAATACAATTAAACGTATTTACTTAGCAAATGCCATTTGTATACACAGATTATTTATTTCCCCACCATAAACCTATGCACTCAATAGAACGATACTTAGTCACAATAAACTGTTAAAGGGTTGCCGTGAATCTGCTTTGAAACGCGTCCATTCCCGTGCGAGCCGTGTGAGTAGCTGGTAGGCTGTACATTCTGTCAGAGCACATGCTCTGCTCCTTTATCCTGCCTGAACTAGAGCACTGCTCGTTGAGCCGAATTGTGGTCACCTTTGTCCCACACAGTAGAACAGTATGTGATGATTGTGAAGAAGTAACTAGCACACCGTATCAATTACTGCCACACAAGGGGCTTACCGTTGCAAATATAAACGTGATGATCCTGACTAGCATACAATATTGCAAAGCTCACTGCAGAGCTGCAGGAGACAGGCCCATTATTGAGTTACAAAGTCCACGACGAGTGTCATAGTTCACAGATGTCACATTTCGCTCCTCTCAAAAAACTTTGCGCTAATTATATCAGGGGACTGGGTTCTCGGTGAAGATGTACTAAAAAGCAGCTAAAAGGGAAAACCTGGGGTGCATGACGACAGGTGTATATTAGCTCAACCATGATAAGCGTGTGAATTAATGCAATCGGTTCCCCAAAATTGTAGAAAGGAACCCTGAGATGTTAGCAACGATGGAACTTGGTTTCATCTCTCAGGGTATTTGAGGTCCCAAAAAACGAGGATATGGGCATCAGAAAACCATAATGAGATCTATGATGAACCATTTCATTTCCAAAATTTGGGAGCGTGGTGAGAAATTTGCACTGCAATTATTGAACCAGTTTTCTTTGAAATCACTGGGCACATCTATTTACCAGGACATTTTCATAGCCTTCTCATAGAAATTTGACGACTTCGAACAATCTCATGGGTACTACAGAAGGATGACTTCATGTACTGTAGCAAATCACCATTCAATCCATGGCACGCATTGGCAGCTTCTCAAAGGTTTGTCTTATTTTCAGGACCACCAGACTCGATAACAACAGACCACCTATTGTGAAGTTATCTGAACGAGAATGTATATTAACAACAAACTAATAATTACCCAGTGTCATGGCTTAAATGGACGTTATTGGTGCGGTCAGGTTGACGCTTGTATCAAAATACATGGTGAAATGTGTGAGTATATGGCTCTAAGATAATGAGAGCACATTCACCATCCACTTCCCTGGTGAGTACTTCTCCACAGTTAATCTCTAATTTGTACACTAGCGTTATTGTAATAATATTATGTAGAATACTACAGCTATTTTAAAATGTGGGACTTCCCACAGAAACACTATTTCTAAAAGTGTAGGAGGTGCCACATTTAATTCCTCTTTGAAATTTGTAGGCGAGTAACAAGATGAAGGCTATCTAAAATAAATAAATAAATAAATAAATAAATAAATAAATAAATAAAAAGTAATTCATTACTTAGTTAATATTTGATTGGATTTAACAAATGCTATCTTTGGATTTGGCAGTACGTATTGCATGAACAGTTGAGGGAGCGAAGTGAAAGGGCAGTCAACACTCTCACTCCACCATTTTCCCCGCTCCTTCACAGGACACCACTCGACGGTTTGACACTTAGTTGGAGACTGCAATTTAAAATTAAACTAACTTACAATTGCAATGCATAGACAACAAATGCAATATTTAATATTTTTTAGTCTCGTTGTAATTCGCTGTACCCTGCATTTGTAGTGGAGTGGAACTTAGTTCACTATTATGTGTCAAACGTTTCTGCTGATCAGTGTGGGCATTGAGTATCGTGTCTCCAACAACGAGAAGATATCTGAGTACGAAGGCAAGGTACGGTATTTAACTCTCGATCTATCACTGTCAAGATAACTTATGTAGACAGCGTTAAGTTTAATGGAGCAAAGCAAGGTGGTAGATGATAACAGGAGAAGGTTGTAAAACGGCTGGGTCTGTTCTGCCATCAATTTAACTGGGCCCTTGTGCCTTGCTGATGGGAACTTGTCAGTCGCATGGAACCTTTCGGTTCGAGGAACTTCTGAAACATTTTCCGTGTTAATGTTGAGGTGGTGCTTGCTGTTTTAAGGACTGGAGCATCAAAGTCTTCTGCCACTCGTAACACAGTATTACATACATTTTGAGTTCTTTAAACTTAGAGGTCAGTACCAAGATGAGGGATATCTATCATAAATAAATAAATAACTTACTTAATTGAATAGTTAATTATATAAATTAATCAATTTATTAATATATTAATTAATAAATTTATTAAAATAAAGTAAATAATAAATGAATAATTAAATAGCAAAGTGTTAATATAATAAATGGTTCCTTCATACACTGAAAAAATTTGCAAAATCACATGATTCCATCACAACAATCATCACTGGCTTTCTCGGTATTATGGTCTTGGTCGATTCAACCTGATAACCTGAGCACTGAGCGCATTTGATGGTAGCCCGCAGCTGCCGTAAGAACACTCGCCACCTGACATGGTTTGAATTAAATCTTGCGGTTGCGTGTGTGATGGTAGCCCGCAGCTGCCATATGTACCATTGTGTTTACAAACACTCGCCACCCTACATGGTTTGAATTAAACCATCTTGTTGCGCATGTGATGGTAGCCCGCAGCTGCCATGTGTACTATAGTGTTTACAAACACTCGCCACCTGACATGCTTGAATTAAATCTTGCGGTTGCGTGTGTGATGGTAGCCCGCATCTGCCATATGTACCATAGCGTTTGCCAACACTCACCACCCGACATGGTGTGAATTAAATCATGTGGTTGCGTGTGTGATGGTAGCCCGCATCTGCCATATGTACCATAGCGTTTGCCAACACTCACCACCCGACATGGTGTGAATTAAACCTTGCGGTTGTGTGTGTGATGGTAGCCCGCAGCTGCCATATGTACCAAACTGTTTACACTCGCCACCTGACATGCTTTGAATTAAACCTTGCAGTTGCGTGTGTGATGGTAGCCCGCAGCTGCCATATGATGGCCTACCATAGTGTTAACAAACACTCGCCACTTGACATGGTTTGAATTGAACCTTGTGATTGCGGACTTGCTGTCTTTTCCCAATACGGTCTATTACACAATTTAATGTTCATGGCTACGTCACGGGTCATTGCTTATAAGAAAATCTATTTATTACCTGTAAATTCTGAACTGATGGTCGTGAAACAGATTTAAATAATATAACTACAACTGAGCAAAAGCTCGGGACGTTTATACAGTAGTATATTTAAGTAAGAACAGAAGAGTGCAATTTTTAAGACAAGTAGTTCCTATGATGTCTCTAGACGGCATGGCGCCTTCAGGGTTTGTCTGCAGGTGACATCGTAAAAATAATATTCAAACTATGCCTCAATGGAAGTCCACTTCTCGAAGTCCACAGTCGGTGTTTTCAGAACAGCAGACATGTGACTGCTGATGCCTGCAAATTGCTCAATGTAACGGAAAGCCAAGTTTCACGGATAAAAGTCATAATCCGATCATAGGAGCTTAGTGGAGCATGAATATGCCGTTTGCTTCTTGGGCATTCAGCGAGAAGAGTAACTGAATTGTATTTACATATGTACACTTCGAGCCGTAGACAGTTTGAACTTCATAGAGCGAGACTGTAAACGGCATTCTTTCACATTGTTATGAAGTACACATTCACATACCTTTCAGGAAGGCCCAGTATTTCAATCTGACGACATCTGAACACATCTCATGACCATATTTCAGCAATACCGTCACTCTGCTGTCACCGCAGGGATGAAAACTAACGGAGCTCACAAGGGAACGTAAACCCCGCGATCTCGCTGAAATTTTACTTACTTGCTGGTGAGATTGCAAGAATCATAACTATGATGGAATATTATTCACAAACTCATTTGGGTGATCACCATAGGGTATGAATGCGGAAGTGAGTTATGCAGTGGCCCTGGTGGGTGTGGGTGCCGAGTTAGAAGTTCTAAAATTCGACATATTTTGCCTCATTATGATTCATATTTTCCATATTTCTAAAGCAATGAACTGGTTTCAGTTTTTGTTTCCTTTAGGCATGGTAGAAACACATTGAAAAAAAAAACGATAACGCCAAATTATTCAGCGATTAGATAGGAGAGAGAGAAATATTGATGTGAATCTTACTCCCAGACACAAATTGACAACTCAATATTCTCTCCGACTAATTACACCACTGCACTAACAGCAAACCTAAATAAATCGAAGTTATCGCGTAAATCACGTATTTTAGCATAGATACAAAACAGTCCTGCCTTTCGAACTTCATTCGCTAAAAGATTTTACCCACCATTGGTCGCAACATGAGATTTTCTCTGACATTATTTAAATTTTGTTTGTGTATTTCTTAACAATGAACGAGTGAAGTCTGTTCTTTCCTATAGCAGACATCAGTAAAGCAAATTAACTTTTGGGGCGTGAACATCATAATAAATATTCGTTTTTGTCCGTGTGCCATGTCTGAGAGTTTCTCTAATCACGGGTCCACTGACGTAAGTGCTTCGTACGGTTCAAGTGGTTAAATTTTGATACATTTTTATAGTGTGTCGATGATATTTGTTTCAGGGCAAAGTCGGAAAAAAGTTTCCTCGCGTGCAAATGTCTAAAATTCATCATTTCCTCTCCACGTACTGAGACCGGGGTTCCATGGCGTGCTCTATTAAGAAATTATATCAACCGAGCGTGGTGAAACTTGGCACGGTAAATCTTCAAACAAGGTATAATATATAGGTGCCTAATTTAATTCAACTTTCATAAGAACTTAAAATGGTGCCTGTGCGAAATTTTCAAATTATATATTTATTTTTCGCGTCCTAAACAAGAGATCGAAATGAAGAATGGTTTAATGATCATTATCATAATAATTTTCTAGAATATAATTCCATAGCCAATATATAAAACAATCCACCATGTGATATACCGTACTTCACCAGTTCTCAATATCTTCGAAACAATTGAAGCAATCCAACTGAAATTTTGTATGGTTAGAGAGGGCTATTAAACCGACAGCAATAGCTGCGCTCGCTAAAGCGCTGTGCTAGGTCATGAGGCCAAGTTATCTGTGGACTCGAAAGACGCGGGTTCGAGTCGCACCATTGGTCGTCCTTGGAATTGTTTTCCATGGTTTCTCAATTTCAACTCCAGACAAATGCTGGGATGGTACCTTCAGACAGGCCACGGCCACTTCCTTCCACATCCTCGCCCAGTTTCATTCATCTTCATTCATTTCATCTCTCATTAACTCCTTTCGTGTCGTTGGCGTCAGTAAGGGCATCCGGTAGTAAGACCATCCGCCACATAGCCTTACATCACATCTCATCTCCGACTCTGTTGAAAATAGGAATAATAAGGGGTTGACATGGGGTCTACATACAGTGCATAGTAGGCTAAGTAAGTACATACAGTACGTGTGACTTTCAAAATCCTGTTAATCTCAAAATCACCTGGTAACCAAGTGATTTCGAAATATTTAAAATGACATTCCCGGCGATGTAATCACCCGAGATCAATGAATCTTGGCACAGCAAAATTTATTTAAAGGTGAGTCAAGAATCATCTCATGTTCAATTGTTTACAAATATTGAAGATGGCATCAGCTTGAAATGTTAAAACTTAACTTGCTTTCATTTCATGTATTCTATTGACGAGATCGAAGAGACGATTTGTATGATGGGCTATTATAATAACCTCTATGTGATAGCACTAAATTATGTAGCTTACTTTTCGAAAATTATTTGACTTTTCTTAAAATTAACTCCCGGGACTCGTTACAGAAATTTATATATTCTATCACATACAGTATTAAATCAATGTAATGGTGTTGGTGGAGATTGCTTTCAGGTCATCAAGGTCATCTACCCCAATTTTCTATTGTAGGCAACGTAAATTAATGATGATACGCAAGTTCCTATCTGAAAATGATCATATTTTACTGAGCTTTATTGAAATTCTCTCTCGGATAAATGATAAACAAATGCACAGTTTCTTGTGTTGTATTCGTGCATTGTAGAAAAACCGCATCGTGTAACTTTGGACACATATTTTTCAGTGCTGGAGGTGTCTTGATTTAAGACAGGGCATGCACTTTTACCATAGTGAGACCATTTAGCTTACTCAAAATATTATTTTCATATTTATTGTCTGAAATGAAGATAACTTTTGGATATTGAGTTTTGACTTTGAAATTGTTGCTCTATACTTTATCACAACATACAGTACTGTGGGTCGTGTACCAAGAGCTATTTAGTACATCACATGGAAGATTCTTTCAATAGGCGGGAGATTTATTAGAAATACCCTGCAGAATATATGAAAATAGGCTATTTAGTTCTTCACGGAACTATTTGTTTTTTCTAGACAGGCTCCCCGATGGTTTACGGTCAGAGCTGATTTTGAACGCGTAATCTGCACCCTAAGACAATCAAGCAGTGCTGATCTATACCAGACGTACAGCTGTTTACATGAAAATGTAGCGAGGAAATCCAGACAGCTGTCGATATTGGGTCATGAGACTTGTACAGGTCTATTTTGAAATGTGTTTGGTAATGATATTGAGACTGTTGTACCATCATATTATAATGAAGCAGATGTGGCTTTGAAATAGTTGTCGCAGTTGTTGATAATTAAGTTTGTGGCTTGAGACATTGCTTTGATATAGAAAAAGCTGGATCGTAGAATCTGGAAGTACCCGGCTGAAATAACCCCCAAAACACTACCAACTAGGATCAACCAGGGATAAGGATACCTCAATATAAAAGAATGTGATAAGAAAGATGCCAGTGGTAAACGAAATGAAAACTAAAATCAGCTCAAAATGAACTAACAAGACTCTTAAAAATTAAATTAATCTCGGGCATAAGGCTAAGCATTCAATAAAATAACCCACTGGTCCTCGTAGCATATCCTGGTTCTAATATAAATCACCAAATCATCCGAAGAAAATTTAAAATTGGATCAACAGTTTATTGTCTAAGAAACTGCTGCATTGTGGAAATTCTCTCCACTCAACAAAATATGTGTTTGTTTCTACATGAAGCACATGATAGTCAAATGTGACGTCAGCATGAAATTTGGCTAAATTATGCTGCTCAAATGGTACAGCATTTTAAACGAAGTTCAAAATAAATGTCTTTGAATTTTACAATATCATACAAATTAATTTTACAAATACAGAAACCCTAATAAATTCGTATTAATCTATATACATTTAATTCGTTGTTCGAATCTCTCCTACATTATTCATCAATCAATTGACAAGTGTTCTATTTAGTTCTGTTATAGTCTTATTTGGTCATATCCGACGAACAATGAAGTTAATCGAACGTAATATCGCTTAAGTAAATTATAACAATTCATTTTAAATCATTCACAAAATGTTTAAATTATCATCTCTTAAACTTTCACTTATTATTATTACACTGTTATACGATTATTATTACACGTCTTTCAAATCGTAACTTTCCACTGAAACAAATGTTACTATTAGCAATCCATTTAAGATTTGTTGTTACAATGCATAAGTTGGTTTTAAATGTTGGATTCAAAAGTTTACTAGCTTTCTAGTAACTGAAATCGTGACTGTTATTCACGTTCAAAAATACACATGTATTCACTCAGTAATAGCTTATCAGCTTATTTAATACTGGAAATCTGATATTGACCATCAATCGATGTCTAATATCTGCCTCAATATAACTCAATTCACGCAAACATTAATATTTTACACGTATGTTAGCTCTCAATAGCTTTAAATAATCACCAAACATTTTTAAGAACCAAAAAGCTTTTATACAAAAATCGTAAAATACCATGTTTCATAATAGACAAAAGTTAGAGTGTCACGGACAATTTTTATCAGAACGGTGTTAAATATGTTGTATTCACATGTTCAAATAGTAGTATTTGTGATTTTCCAAAATTGTCATTTCGTTTCATGACGAAAATATTTTATACAGTATATAGATTTCTTTTCTTTCAATAATATTTCTCATTGTACTCTCATATTTCACAAATATTTCTTTCAAAGTATATAGAGTGATCACTATATAAAGAATAATTCAGTTTTCGCCTAAACAAAATTCGAAATGGAAATCCTCCTCTAAGGAAACACGTAAGAAACTACACCATGAAAAATAGCCTGTATTAAGAAGGTACAAATAATCCTTTAGAATCAAACGCTTAACCAAGTTGGAGTATTCCAAAAGAATAAAGAAAATTGAAAAACTGAACGAACTCGAAAAAATGGCTATATTCAATAAGAAATTCAAAAACGTGGATCACAAAAGCATAATCCGAAAATCGTAATTGTTCACACTAGAAATCACTATATTTCCAAGTCTATATCGAACTTGATGAAAAATAGACTAACACATCTATCAAACAATGTTTCATGTAATGGCAATATATTCTGTTTCGTTGCTTAAATAGTCTCAAGTATTTATTCCGAATAATGTATAAGTATACGTGAAATATCAGTCATCTTCTTGCTAACGACTATTCTTATATAATTTTATCGTAGTCTTGGCCCTGTCTCCTATTATATCGTGCCTTCACAACTAATTATAATGCTCCATTTATTGCCAAAGTAAATTTAGAAAAAGAAAAGTAATGCTTTAAAAATAACATCATATTTAATATTAATATTAACTACAAATAAAATACATGCTTGGACAGAAATGATAAAAGTATCAAGTCTAGCCCTAGAATGCACTTTCTATCAACTGAATAAAAATTGGTGAAAGAAGGACATTCTAAAGTATGACTAATTCATAGTGTCTACTTATATGAAATGTTTCCAGCTACCTTGATCGTAGTCATCTCGATGAAAATGGAAAAGAATGTTTGAAGCACACATTCCTGGTAGGGACTGAACCCTTGTCCATACGTTGCGTAGATCTCGTACCACCTGGAACTGCGTAGAATCGAACCCCGTTCTGGTCCGCCTCGAAAAGACAGCTGTCCGCGTTGCAAAGTTCATCGCACTGACCCGTCTTAAGTTTGCTCGATAGCCTAGTTGAAAATTCCATTGAAAGTTCATATTGTAGACGTACGAATGTAGTGTCAATATCTCAAAAGTGCCTTCAGCCTCTTTTTATGCAACATTCTGTTATTGAAATCCATAGTAGAGCTTAGTAATCATTCCAAATGCTCAATTCTGCTAAGGTGCTGCATTCCCGTTATTCATTTAGTATCTCTTCATCATCACTGTAGTGTATCGAAGTGTATTTCCACACAATATATTATCAATGTTCATTGCTACAGTATATATTGACCGTACTATAATGTTCAAAAGTCTTATAATGGCAGTAGAATATAACCAGTCTATATGAAAACTGTGTTTACTTTCAGTACACTCAAATCTAACACAATGGGCTATTCGTTCTTCCCATGCGTTTCTAACACTCGTGTCTTGCTGGAACAAGTCAAGACTAATGGTTATGTACCGGATTGTTCTCACTCCGCACAGGTTTAAATTTCACTTGATAAGCCTACTTTCAATCATGCCAGCGGACACGTTCTTGGCTGATTCTGAAGTAGTATTACGAACGAATGAAAGTCTCTCCCGAGCGAGATTGTTCATACTGACTGACGGTCTACCCACAATACTCCTGGGTTCAAACGATATGATAATCGATGTCGGCGCAGTATGATCGCGATAATCACCTGGTATTCTGAAATGTGCATTTATAATGTCAAAATCATTCTAAAGTTGCTTCCACATGAAATACAATGTATTTGCCAGTAGTCGATCCCTTCTGTGATCTCTGTATTACTATATAACAGTTTAAATTGGAGTCACGTTTACACGGCATCCATCTTGAAAGCAATAACTGTACCTTGGACAAAGCACGTGGTCAAGATTGTAATGCGTGTTGCTAGTACAACTACTAAGCTCACGCCACGAAGTCATCGCTGCTGCTTCTAGTTAAAATATTGCCATGAAAATATCATCTGTGTTCTTTCTAACATGACCAGGTTCCAAATCAATGCAAATTAGCTCAATACCATCTCGGAATAGTTCCGGAATAAAAGTTGGCAACAACGGTAACCCTCTTCTAGGATGGCTGAGGTGGGAATGGAACATACCGCTCCTCTCCTCAGTTTGCCTCATGAGGTTGAACTACATCCAGCCCTCATACCTGAATTGAATTTACACTTTACGTAGTGGCTAGCGTTCTTCTGTCACCCCGAAGACCCGTTTCGATTCCCGGCTCTGCCAAGAAATGTGATTCTGGTCTGAAGGCTGGAATGGGGTACACTCAGCTTCGTGAGGCAAAACTGACAAGAGGTGGGTTCGATTTCCAACTCAGCCCTCCTGGAAGTGGTTTTCCGTGGTTTCCCTCTTCTACTCCCGGTGAATGACGGGATGGATCCTGAATTAAGGCCACGGCCGCCTTCTTCCCAATTCGTATCTGAATTTCAAGTACACACTAATACAGCCATAAAAATAACACAGGTTATCAGACAAGTTCCACATACACACACATCCAAGTACACAGGGCTACATGACCACGATGTCACAAAGTCCCTAAATGAATCAACAACAACAACAACAACAACAACAACAACAACAACAACAAACATTTAATGTGGTAAGTTCCACATGAATGTGGTGGGTTTGTGCTCTCTTATTGAGTTGACCAGTACAATGTAAAGTAATACAGACACACAACATTTCATTTTGACATGGTCACCCAGTCACTGTAAATAACGGTGTGATCGTTCTAGTAGTCTAATTTCCTGAAAAATAGAAATCTGCTCCTTGGTGCTTGAACCATTGCAGAACCACTGTTTGAGGTTGATCATCGTTGTCAAAAAAATTCCAACCAGATGAAATGTTCAGCTTGCAGAAACCCATTAAAATCAAATGCTGCAAGATCCAGGCTGCATGCCGGTACTTGCACACCTCCCACCGAAAACAGTGAAGCAAAGCTTGTTCGTGCTTGCCTTATTGTCAAGCTAAAAGATCATAATATGAGTGAAAGTATATTTGCCAACAATAAACAAGTTCTCCAGGACCAAGGAGCGAATATCGATAATCAGATAATTGAAACACCGGTAGAAGGTTCAGACCGTTGTTTACAATGAATAGGTGATTTTGACGAAAACTACTGTGGAGTATCACATTGCACTGAACTTCGTCATTCATTGAGAGTAAATTGGCATTTCGTTATATTAAAGGCTTCGCTCTTCCTTCACTTAAAACCAGCATCATCATCGCTTTCTGAATGCCCCTAGTAGCTGTCAAATTCAGAGAAAGGAGGAAGCTCAGTGTTACTGGTTCTCAAGGGCTCGAGGGCCTTTGAAGCGTGCGAAACTACTTGGCCACTCACTGGACGAGACATTATCGTTTAAGTGTATCAGGACACAATCATTCACGCCTTCAATTGGCTGTCACGGGCAGTATCTGTCATCAGTGAGAGTAGTCCTCAAACATTCCAAATGTATGAAGAAAATCACCGTGAGATCAAGGAGAGGGAAGTAAAACAAAATCCACAGAAATACCGTAACTTGTAATTTTCACTCAAGAAGACCCCTTTGCAGGCTGCGTGGTACAGCGGTAACATTCTTACCTGATGTGCCCAAGGTAGCGGAATCAAAACCCGGCGCAGTTGGCATTTGAGGGGGCTTAAATGCGAGAAAGTCACGTCAGCAGGCTTACAGGCAAGCACATTTGGGGCAAAATCACCGTAGCTTGGTGTCTCTAAAAGCAGCAGTAGTTAAAAGAGAAGTAAAACAATTAACATTATCATTAATCAAGACACACGAAACTACTTAGATTCTGTTAATCTATACGCGTATTTTAAAATGCATTGATCAATCGGTTCCTTCTACACGGCACAATATACCTTACTGAACTGAGTCAACTCATCAAGATCTGTTGTTGTTAACTTGTATCAGGGGCTTGGACTTGGGTGTGTGTAGAACTTGTCTAAAAGCCAGTGATTCAAACGAAAGTGAGTCTGTAGGTTGAATACAAGTGGGCATTCCTTGTGTCAGCTAAGTACTTAAATAGAACGGTAGTTATATTCTAAACCAATGGCAGGGTTAGTCTAATGTCACAAGATGGCAGCAGGGATTCCCCAAGGTCAAGCAACATCACGAGGGGTTTCCTCAAGGTCATGTGACGCTACTCGGGAATTTCCTGCCAGGGTAATGAACGTACGATTGCGAAATATCCCTAAATTGCCCTAGAATTTCCCAAAATTTGAATGTTGGTTCGAACATTAAATGTTTGGCGCTCAATGGCTTACTAGGTAAACAAAATGGGTTTTTATAGTGACCAGGCCCATCTTGGGTGAGGGGAAGAGAGAGATTGGGGAGGGGAGGAGGTCCCAAAAGTCGTGTTGATGGTTTGAGAACGTTAGGGTCGTGTTGATGGTTTAAGGACATTAGGCCGGTCTGTTTGCCAACGTCCTATAACCAAGAACAGTAAATGGTTGGATCGCATTCATCGTGGTATCAAAACAACAGATCCACAGCGTCATCGATTTCAAATCGGTGATTATATAATCATCAGTTAACATAAGTTTTTCTTCGTTTAAGGATACACCCTAAATTGGACCAAATATTTTCTCATTCGCCAACTTAAACTCCACGATCTAGTCACCTTTTTGCTCCAGAACCTCACAGGACAGCCCATAAAAGGAGGATTCTACACTTCCGTTTGTAAAAGGTGCTTCAAACACGTGGACAGAGACTCTTTGTGAAATTGTTTGGTTTCAATTCTGCCTTTAATTTTTGGGTCAATAAATCTGACCTCGCCTAATCCATCTCGCTTTCATTCCTTTACCTAGACCTCCCAGCGCATGGTCACGTGGCGTCCGATCGAGCAAGGGCAATGTTCAACCATGCTTTCCCATCAAACCCCTCCTCAACGACTCACCCTACATCCTAAACCCGCTTCCCGCCAAACATCCCACACCCACACACTCACACACCTACACACACACACATACACACACCCCACACACCCCACCTACACACACCATCTTGGTACTGTGACTGTTTGACCGAAGTCCCACGTCCACACGAATATGAATTTCAACATCCGCCGAGCATAAGACTCAACATCTCGGGGTCCATCTGAGTAAAATAAAGTCAATAAAACAAAACTAGCCGGACGGATATCGAAATGCACACTCCATAAAAGATGGAAGGAAATGCATTTAATTTGTGAATAACACCAACTTCTTAAAACACCTCAGTTTAATTTAACTGTCTGCTAGTCCAATTAGAATACAATGCTTCCCCCAGGGAAAAATCTAATATTCTAGTCCTGAAAAATAAAGACATCCTGCGCTTCCCTGGACCCCTCATCTACATATAATTTACATAACGCATAAAATAAATTATTCACAGCCTTTACCCAAAATAAATTCACTATTTTCAAAATTTAATTTGATGTCTGAGAAAATCTTTAGTCCATCTCAGCATCTGTTTTAAATTAATTGTGTAAACTGTACATTTATCACTGATGTGCAGGAAAATATCAGTCCATCCTGACACCGTGACTTTAATATTTACAAAAGTATCACTTGAATCAAATTTCCAGAATTGTTTCAACCTCTGCGATGAATTTCACATATCCTAACTCATATATGGAAAATCACATTTCCAAAAAGATGTGAAATCAAAATCACTAACACCATGACCATGATTTCCAAATTCAAAAAATTTGAATGTACTCCAAACATTCTTCCACATTGTCACCATAAATAAATTTTATTCCGCATTACACAATTTAATTTAAATCCTCTGATTTAATTTCTTTATTTTAATTTACTTTAATTTATTTAATTTATTATTATTTAGAATAATCCAAACGGGTATTTTACGAAAATTAATGGATCCACAAACCAATCAGCTATCAGCTAAAATTATTAATTTATTTACCATTCTCTGGACAAAAATGCCTCTCATACTGTAAATATGTAGAATAGGACACGGTAACGCCTTCAATAAAAACTAGGACGAGACATCAACTTAGCATATTTAAACGACTACAACATGTGGGTAATTATACAACAGTTTCGGAATGTAGAATTTCACTGACGATAGGCCATTAGCTTCCCATATGAGCGACTAGATTGCCCTTATTTTAATCATATTTGAGCACGGAGCAATTATTTGACCTTCAAAACTCAACTTCAAAAACCTCCTACATTAATTCATATTTTATTTTCAATTAACAATTGACCATCACATTCTTATTTTTATAATGACCCCTCAGCTACGCAGGCTGGGTTCAATGGCTTCTAAATAACGAGCATATGGGATCATGCACTCCCTCACAATCACCTTAAATATTTCGCCCTCTCGCATAGGTGTAATAAACTTTTAATGTCTTCTCCAACACACCCCTGTTTAACTATCGCATTATTTCCAATACATAGTTTCTCATTTTATACAAAATTCGTATATGAATGGCCTTCCGCTCCCAGTATCAAAAATCATGTTTTCGGCATATCCCTCTATTCAAAATAAACTCCCATATTATCAGCTATGATCCATTATTCATCCAATTATTAACCACTATTATTACCAGGAATTATTATTATTATTGGAAAACGTTCCAAACAATATAATCATTTACTTATTATTATTATTATCATTATGGCTTGACTGCCAGTCATACAGCCTTCCGATATCATATCTCAACTTCATTTACAAAGAAAATATTTTACAACATTTATTTTAAATTCAAATGTAAAAATTTATAAATTCACAGAAAATTCCGTTCCAGTACGGTACATTATTATTCCCGAGGAATAATATTTAAACGTAATGTGGCTATCCACATTCCTCATACATCAAAATACTAAAATGAGAAAAACTCGACAAAAATATTATTAACAATTAATTTAATTATACACAAATAAATTTAAACAAACTCCAATAGCATTATCAAAGTTCCCTAGCATAACGTTTAGACGTAGAATGGTTCAAAATAATCTCCGCATCGTAGCCTACTGCTATATCGTGGCATTTCCAGCTGAGTTCCCCACCCACTAGATTTCCATCAAAGATATCCATTATTATAAATTGGCTGATAAATCCGCAAATGTACTGTAACTTCTTGAAAATAAATATCCAAACGCAGAATCCTACTAGCAGACAGTATAGTCGAAATTGAGAAAGCAGAAACATTAGTAACTAATAATAAAGTTGGCTTACATCGTGAAGTTTTTGTAGGCAGAATCCTTTTGACGTAGAGTCCGTGTATACCAGCTGATACACATGTCTTCCAGTGCACAGACGTTCCGCTCCACGTTTCGCCTAACTCCATCACTCACGACGATGTTCCCAAAAATCCCCTGACATCTCACCTCCAGTTCTCTTAGCACATCATAATGACGGTTCGATCTATTATTTTCAAACAAATATGATGCATGTCCAGCAACATAATGTTATAAATATTCGAGTCCCAATCTAACACTTGCACCTTTGTGCCACAGAAAATCTTCCTAACTGGACTGGTTCACTTTCCCGTTCTAGAATATTTACACCGGGTCGAAATCATTTTGCAACCACGACTGTTGGTTCGATCCTCGCGTACTTGCTTATGGCCTTGATGTTTGGAGCGATACACTGACAATCTTTAGAGTGGTTTACATAGTACACTAGTATCATTTCTAGTTTCTAGGCTACATTCCCTAGATGAGTAAGGAATATTATTCCCCAAAGCTCTGCACACACAAAAGCAATGGCTCATATGTCGGCTAAGGTATCCTGACTGCAAGTAAGGAATATTATTCCCCAAAGCTCTGCACACACAAAATCAATGGCTTGCCTAAGTTGCCTATTTATGATATATGGATTTTAAGGCCCACATCATATTCGTTGATTGCTTTCCAACTCTTTTAGACTGGTATCCTCAAACTCAATTACCAAGCGTGACTTGACCTCGTGCGCCTGACGTCTCAAGCCAGAGTCTCCTCGCATCACCTCACACCTGTTGCATGTGGCCTAACTCCCACCAGCCACGCGGATGAAAAACATAATCCTTGCGCCATGTATCCTTCGCTTTCCAATATCTCCTGACCCAGTCGACGGATTCTCTTGATCTCTTCGGTATTTTTCCCATAAATGAGTACTGCATGTTCCCACGATGTTTTTGTGGTTCGACCTCTTCACATTAAAACTCGTAAATATACCATATGAGGATCCTTCTGTCGATGCTCTCTATCTGATGTCATCTTGATGAAACAAAACACCTGGGCTCAGCGCGCTCTTCAAACAGTTGATTCATCCCAAGAAAAACAATCGGTGGCCTTCATCTATATGGGCACATCTACCCCTCACGCAGGTAAAAAATAAAAATGAACACATTTCAATTATTTTTCTTCCAAACATTGTTTTTCTGACTTCATACTCTAGCTCTTGAATGATATCTCTTGATACTGGCAGCATTAAATGTTCCCACAGCGTTTCCTGTTCCAATGTCAGTGATTCTATAACTTCCGTTATCTAGGCTGTGTGATATCCTAAAAGGTCCATGGTACAGGCTTGCGAACTTCGAGTACACTCTTTTTCCCACATCTGATGGTATCGGCTTTCAAATTAGGACTAGTGTTTCTTCTCACAAAGGTTCCCTAAATTTTTTCCCTCGTACTCTTCTCTTCCTTTTCTCAGCTTGTCTCCGAAAGTTCTCTAAGGCTCTATCTTCTGTTCCTCTTCGGTTCGGCTCTATTTCCGGTGGTATAGAAACCAATCCATCCCATGGGCGTTCAGATTTTCTTCCATGATGTAACACAACGGGTATCTGCCCTGTACTTTCGTGTATTGTAGAATTTATAGATTGTGCTGCGATGGGAATCTCGTCCATCCATCTCCAATGTTCAGTTGAACAATATAAGCGACAAAATTTAGATATCTCTGCCATAATTCTCTCCGCAGGATTACTTTCTGGGTGTCTCACGGAACATAATACTTGTCGAATACCCAATACTTCCATGGCGTTCCTAAATTAAGCCGAAGTGAACTGTGAACCATGATCCGAAAGAATAAACTCAGGTTTCCCAGCCTCTGGTATGACACCTTCACGAATCCTCTTCAAAATATATTTAGAGTTGGCTTGTGAATGGGATGTATCATACTGTATTTGCTAAATATATCCAACTTAACCAGGATGTATCTGTTTCCACGTTTCGACTTGGGTAAAGGCCCAAAAATGTCGATAGCAAACATCTCAAAGGGTTTAGACGGAATTATGGGTCATGGTGCCTCTCTTAACAAGTGAGAATTATGTTTGTTTCTTTGGCACAAGTCACACGTCCTCAAAGTATCCCCAACAGTCATCCTTAAATGCTCCCATGTAAACTTCTCTTGGATTAAATGTAGGGTTTTGTCGACACCAACGTGACCCGCAATACGGTGAGCTAACCAGCTTATAGCTGTCTGTAATCTTGGTGGTACGACAATCCGCAATTTGTTGTGTTCAGGATCTAAGAATTTGTATATTATGCCATTTGCTAAAACATATTCCCGCGTTACTTTTCCATGAGTGGATAATTTACATCAGCAGGATCCATATCCCTGTGTAGAAATCGATAAAGGTTTCTTAAAGGCCCATAACATTTCTGGGATTGTGACAAATTTACTAATCTTCTTAAAGACTCTTCGTATTCTTGTATCAATCTTACAATCATAACCCGAAATGTTGGTTCAACCGCTCGACTCAATAAGTCAGCTCCCACATTTGACTTCCCAGATCGATGTTCTATCTTCAGATTGAATTCTTGTACGAACAAGGCCCTTCTCGTTATCCTCTCACTAGCAAAATTAGTTTTGAGTATGAACTCCAAAGCATGGTGATCTGTTCTAATTATCACTGAGTGTCCTATTAGCAACTTCTTCCAAGTCTCCAGCGCGTGAATTGTCGCTAATGCCTCCAGCTCTGTGGTATAATAATTCCGCTCCGATGGTTTAAGTTTTCTGCTAATAAAAAAGATATAATGGCGAGTATTATCATCATCTTCTTGTAGCAATATGGCACCTATTCCAACCGTCGCCGCATCCGATTCGATAATGAAGTTCTTTTGAAAATCGGGATATTCGAGTTTAATGCTTTTCATTAACAATGCCTTCGCTTCCTTAAAAGATCTTTCGCAAATGTCATCCCATTCCCACTTATTGGCTTTTTTAGTAAATCCTGTAACGGTGCTACACCGTCGGTGTATCGGTGACAATGCCCCGCAAAGAATTGACCTGTCCCTAGAAATTGACGAACTTGCTTCACTCTAGTGGGCTTAGGAGAGTTAGCAATGGCTTCTATTTTCTGCTCATTTGGTTTATAGCCTTGACCATCCAATTCATGTCCCAAAAACTTGATCTCCGACTTGAAGAATTTGCATTTCTTAAGTTTGACCTTAAAGTTATCTTTTCTTAAGTCCAGGAACAGTTCTCTCCAATGTATAAGGTGTTGCTCCTCCGTCTCCGATGCTACCAAGATGTCGTCAATGTAACAGATAACTGTGTCTTTTACTTCCTGACTCAGATATTTGTCTAGGGCTCTAATGAGTACGGATCCAGATGTTTTTATGCCGAAAGGAAGTCTTTTGAAAAAATAAGTCGGTCTCTCAAACATAAATCCAGTATATATTTTTGCGAATTCTTACTTAGTTTGATGAAGTGATATGAAGAAGTCAGATCAATTGTGGAAAACCACATCTTCCCCTTAAATTTTCTTAATAGTTCTCTTATAACAGATGGTCTGTCATATTCTGGCAACAATTTCGCATTTAAAGACCTGGCATCAAGGCATATCCTCAAGTCTTGCTCAAGACCCTGAATCATTTCTTTGACTTTTCTCCGATATTTTTCAGCAATAGGGTATAACTTAGCTTGGTAAGGAGTATCGTCACACACCTGAATATCATATTCAAAATCTGTAATCTCCCCTGGCTTAGTATCGAAAATGTCATCAAACTCCAATAAAAGGCTACTCATCTCGGGAGGATGAACGGTTTCTTCTGCAATTTCACAAGATGTCTTGAAACTCTCGAAAACATTCATCCACCTAATCTCTCCCTCTGTGCATTTCTCTTCTTCCTCGAAAGGAACGTCTTCCGCATGATGAAACTTTATGGTGTCTGACTCCATATCAATGACAGCTCGATATTTCTTTATGAAATCGGTCCCCAATATCATATCATGAGCTATATCTCGCATGACGACAAATACGTGCTCGAATATACTTTCACCAATTTTCACCTCTAGATACAACTGTGTCTTATATGTCGTGATTTTATTTGGAATTATTCCTTGGATTTTTATTACAGAAACCGGGATTTCATGTAACTCCTCTGTTAATTTCCAAGTGGCATACATTCTCTCGCTTACCAGGCATAGCATGGCTCCATTATCGATCAAAGTGTGAACCGGTTTACCATAAACCTCGCAAATTATAATCGGCAATCTTGTTCTTGGTCCACTCTCTATCCTTTCATTGTCCTCTCTGATTAAGTCTTCATCTTCCGCCTGCCATTTCACAATTCTGGAAATATGTCCAGTGATACTCATTCCTGGAGATTGTTTTGATTTACAATTGGCGTTTTTTCCCTTTTGGATCTGTCGACCCATTTGTCCCTGAAGTACCAGGTCGATTGTTGGTATCTTTACGCTCCTGCAAGTACCTGTCACTCTCTTCGTGCTTTTGCTCTATATTTTGTCTTTGCTGTCTCGCAAACTCTTCGTTTCCTTGCCTTTCCTCTCTCCTATCTTGGAATTGTCTGTTCCAATTTATATTTCTTCCCCAATTGTTCCATCGGTTGTTATATCTTCCTCTTCCACCGTACGGCTGTCTGTTCCAATTTCTTCTCTTCCCCGTTGACTGTTCTTCTCTGCTTTGTTCCGGTGTTGTCCGACACTGCCTATCTGTTACCACAGCGAATACGGCTTTACTATCCTGCTTCGTATTACTCTGGTGAAAAAACTGCGCGTTTGAGTGATCAAGACGTTGGAGTACCTCGTCGAACTCCTATATATTTCCTACTGCTGCAGCTATAAGTGCCCTCTGTGCCTCTGTCGGAAACTGACGAATAAATGCAGTGATCAGTTCGTAATCTGGCATGGGTGGATCTAAACATTGCAGTTTTGCCAACTGTCCCGTAAAATAATCAGAATATTTTGTCGGTAGGGAAGTACAATACCTCTTGACATACAATTCCGACCTGATATGTTGTTGGGTTTCCGGCGAGAAAAATGTCCTTAACAGTGCCTGAGCCAACTCCTCGTACGTTCTCATACTACTGTACACCGAAAAGCTCTAAACCAGCCAAGTGCAGGACCGTCTAAAAACCTGCTAATTACCCTTATCTCCCGTTCCTTTGATATCATAGCGTCTTTCAAATAATCTTTGACTTCGGGGAGAAATTCTACAGGGGGTACCACTCCCGTTCCTGTAAATTTATTCGGCTTATCTTCCGTACTCTTTATAACAGTGATAGGTGTAGAAGCATAAACAGTAGAAACTTCACCCGTTATTCCTATCTACGGCGACTTGTCCTGAATTCTCACGGTGTCTTCTATCACTTCAACTGACCTTTTCTCTGTTATTGACTTATATTTCTCAAATTCTTGTCCTAAATCTTCAACAATCTTCTTCACGTTCACTATCTCACTCTTACTAGCACCTTCAGTCCCTTTTTTTACCATTATCCCTTAATTCTTCCATCAGCGTTTCATGATTTTTATTGGAATTAGTTAATTGACTCTGTAATTTATCGATATTATCTTGTACGGATTTGATATCCCCAGTAATTACTTTGATTTCTGATGAAAAGGCAGTCCTAACATCCTGAACATCCTGATGAGTATCCTGTATTAACTGTTCCTTAATTTCTTTTACTACAGTTTCCTTCACGCTATCCTGCATATCCTTTACCACCCCTTCTTTTAACTCACCCACGAGGATGTCATGAAAATCCTTCTTAACTCTTTCAATGACTTGCGCAGCATTTGTATTGCATTCCTTCAAAACATTTATTTCAAGTGTCACGAGGTCATCTGTGGTCTTCCTAGCATTATTCTCTAACTTATCCTCAAGTGATGGCACGACCTTCTGCATATCGTTTTTATGTGTTTCTAAATCATCCTTCATTAACTTCCGACTGTCCTGAAGACTTTCTCTCATATGCCCATAGTTCGTAAACAGATTGTATTTCATATTCTTTCCGTTTTCAACTATCCGAGCTTCCAAACTCAGAAAATTTTCTTGCGTTTTCCTAGCATTATCCTTAATCTTCGTTTCAAGACCAACGACTCTATCTTCTATCTTGGCATCTATCGATAGTGGCATTCTAGACTCTAATGCTTCGATATTTTGCACCATTCTTTCCTCTAACGACCCTATTTTCTTACATATATCCGACTTAAGCAAACTCGAATTTTCTGTGATTTTATTTGACACTTTGATTTCAAGGGAATCCGAATTCTCTTTAATTTAATTAGACATTTCAATTTTAAGAGAAGCAGAATTCTCTTCCATTTGATTAGAAATTTCAGTTTTGAGAGAAACAGAATTCTCTGCAATTTTGTTTTCAAGAGAAACAGAATTCTCTTTCATTTCAGTTTTAAGAGAAACAGAATTCTCTGCCATTCTCCTTCCCAAGTCCTCAATCATATTCTTCACTTCCTCCATAACCAACACAAATAATTCAAATGGGGTAAGATGCCATTCGACGTCCAGGAAATTACATCTAAATCACTAGTGAACTGATTCTGCAATTTCAACCTTAAACTGAGTTTTACCCAAATCAAGATATTAAACTTTAAATTTACAGTTACATTTACTAAAAAAAATTCAAAGACAAAACTATGAAATTGTGCATTCACCAATTATTGCATCCTATCATCAATTCCAATCTTCCATTCTGATCCACATTCAAAATCCAAATCAAGACTGAAAATCGAAATCGAACAACCACCACACTACAAAACACGAAATCCCCCCGTTGGGCGCCATACTTCCCCCGTTTATGTGACCGTTTGACCGAAGTCCCAAGTCCACACGAATATGAATTTCAACATCCGCCGAGCATATGACTCAACATCTCGGGGTCCAACTGAGTAAAATAAAGCCAATAAAACAAAACTAGCCAGACGGATATCGAAATTCACACTCCATAAAAGATGGAAGGAAATGCAAATAATTTGTGAATAACACCAACTTCTTAAAAACACCTCAGTTTAATTTAACTGTCTGCTGGTCCTATTAGAATACAATGCTTCCCCCAGGAAAAAATCTAATATTCCAGTCCTGAAAAATATAGACATGCTGCGCTTCCCCTGGGCCCCTCATCTACATATAATTTACATAACGCATAAAATAAATTATTCACAGCCTTTACCCAAAATAAATTTACTATTTTCAAAATTTAATTTGATATCTGAGAAAATCTTTAGTCCATCTCAGCATCTGTTTTAAATTAATTGTGTAAACTGTACATTTATCACTGATGTGCAGGAAAATATCAGTCCATCCTGACACCGTGACTTTAATATTTACAAAAGTGTCCCTTGAATCATATTTCCAGAATTGTTTCAACCTCTGCGATGAATTTCACATATCCTAACTCATATATGGAAAATCACATTCCCAAAACGATGTGAAATCAAAATCACTAACACCATGACCATCATTTCCAATTTCAAAAACTTTGAATGTACTCCAAACATTCTTCCACATTGTCACCATAAATAAATTTTATTCCGCATTACACAATTTAATTTAAATCCTCTGATTTAATTTCTTTATTTTAATTCACTTTAATTTATTTAATTTATCATTATTTAGAATAATCCAAACTGGTATTTTACGAAAATTAATGGATCCACAAACCAATCAGCTACCAGCTTAAATTATTAATTTATTTACCATCCTCTGGACAAAAATGTCTCTCGTACTGTAAATATGTAGAATAGGACACGGTAAGGCCTTCAGCAAAAACTAGGATGAGTCATCAACTTAGCATATTTAAACGACTACAACATGTGGGCAATCATACAACAGTTTAGGAATGTAGAATTTCACTGACGATAGGCCATTAGCTTCCCATATGAGCGACTATATTGTCCTCATTTTAATCATATTTGAGCATGGAGCAATTATTTGACCTTCAAAACTCAACTTCAAAAACCTCCTTCATTAATTCATATTTTGTTTTCACTTAACATTTGACCATTATATTCTTATTTTTATAATGACCCCTCAGCTACGCAGGCTGGGTTCAATAGCTTCTGAATAACCAGCATATGGGACCATGCTCTCCCTCATAATCACCTTAAATATCCTGCCCTCTCGCATAGGTGTAATAAACTTTTAATGTCTTCTCCAACACACCCCTGTTTAACTGTCGCATTATTTCCTATACATAGTTCCTCATTATATACAAAATTCGTATATGAATGACCTTCCGATCCCAGTATCAAAAATCACGTTTTCGGCATATCCCTCTATTCAAAATAAACTCTGCTGCTCCAAAATACTTTAAGTCAATACTTAAAATATTTAAATTCCTAATGGGAACCTCTGCCTTGGAGTACTGTGCTGTATTATTTGTATGTTAATATTTATTTATTTAATCCTTTTACATCATATACAATTTCTAAGTCGTAAATGTAGGTAGTGCTACACCCATAAAACTAAGAATGCAATAGTTGAGAAAAAAAAGAAGAAACAAGTCCTATTTATTATCATTTTTTAACATCATTAAAGTGTAAAAAGGGCCGGCGTTAAAGAGGCGAACGTAACCTATTCTTTCTCACAATTCTTTCTCGAAGGTCTGTTTGCGATTTCGAAATGTTCACCCTGAAATGAGGTCCCTTATCTAGTCTATTTCTATATTTGCTTTTCATTACGCACACTGTGGAAAGCCCTTGTTTGCAGAAGTAAGTTGTTGCCAACGGAATAACAATTTTTATTGTCTTATCGATGATTCCCGTGTAGTCCTTTCGAGCTGTCACCAGAAGTCTGCTAACTTTCTTTTCATTTCACCACTTGAGCTCAATTCAACGAGTTGGTCTTGTTCCTCCTCTGATAGTAGCTGAATATTTTCAATGGGTCCCGAATCCAGCAGTTATCGCCATCGGGCTCGGGAAAATAATCCCGAAAAGTAGTTGTAAGACTACGAAGATATTCGGTTATATTTTCTTTTACCTCGCAAGGCAAACCTCATCCATGGACCATCTTATATGCTGATGATGTGTTTCTCGCAGATCAAACTCGCGAAAATCTAGAAAATCGAACTCTGTGCTGGAAGGAATGTCTGAGCAAAAATGCCTTGAAACGCAACATAGGGAAAACTGAATACTTGCAATGTGGTACACAGACCAACAGTACCATCAACATTGAAGGGCATCATCTCACTGAAACTACACAGTTTAAATACCTCGGTTCCCTTATCACTTCAGATGGCGAAACGCTTCTCGATGCTCGAGCACGAATTATCACTGCGTAGATGAAGTGACGCCAAGTCACAGGAGTGCTGTGCGATAAGAATGTACCTATCCCTTTGTAGGGGAAAGTTTAGAAGTCCATGATACGACCAGTGGCACTTAACGGCACAGAATGTTGGCCAGCTTCAACCAAGCATGAACGAGCCCTACATGGAATGGAGATGAAAATGTTACGTTGGTCCATGGGTGTTACACGGCTTGATCATGTCAGGAATAAACATATCCGGAAACAGATGGGAGTTACAGCCATTACCGATAAAATGAGAGAAACACGGCTTCGGTGTTATGGGCATGTCACTAGAAGTGATGAGAACTCTGTGGCAAGAACAGCTCTCCAATACGATCCAGAAGGAAATCGACCGCTTGGACGTCCAAAGAAACGATGGCTGGACAGAATCAAGGATGACTTAGTGATGTGTGGAATTAAGCCTAAAGATGCCCTTGACAGGAAGAAGTGGCGAACAGCAAGCAAACAAGCGGACCCTGTATCATCGCGGGATACACGCTAGGAAAGAAGGAGTTACTCGTATTTCTTGACGACTCTTCGCGGACCCCCGGGGTCCGCGGGCCACCTAATGGGAACCTCTGGTTTAGAATATCACTACCGTTCTACCCACTTTAAACAAAACGCAGAACACATTGCTGTGTAATTACATTATCTACAGGGCGTCTCACCAAAAAGCCGTGAGTTATATTTAACCAGCGTTTATCATGATATTTTTAATTGAGTGTTTTATTGTGTAGTTAGAGTGAGCCCAAATAAATCCTGTTTTTCAGCTACAAAATGGAACGTCTATTTTGAGTTAACCATTTAAAACAAAATGTTTAATTTTATCTGACCACTCGCTAGAGCAGCATCGAATTTTTATATTGCGGTATCAGTGCAAGGGTAGGCTATTTATTGACGGGAGCCGGGACACTAAACTATTCTTTTTACTTTAAATAGCGGATGAGTGGGACTGACTGCCTTATCTGGATGCAATAAGTGGGGCCAACATGTAAAATTGATGATATGATTAAAGATTACCAATTCTTATTATTATTATTATTATTATTATGATAATCGTCATCCTGTGGTGTAGCCGGGCATATTTAAACGGCCATCACAACCGCGATGGGGAGCTACAACACGTCCGGATATCCGAGGTTCAAATCCCGGCGTGACAATGGCTAACTGAGCGTGGTTTCCCCCCGGGTTTTCCACACTCCCACCAGGAAAAATGACAGAACAGTGCCTTATTTCAATTCCCAAGGTACCTACCCCATTCCCGAGCCTAGTAGCTACACTTACAATACTACAATCATCACAGAGACACAGGTTATCAGACTAATTGAACTCACACCCAAGTGCATGGGGCTGATGCGAATCATCATTATCATATTATTATTATTAGTCTATGATTATTATTTACATCTTAAGCATGATGTCCAGAGAATATAATCATTGAAATGATTTATTACATTTACTGGAAGTAAAATTTAACTCATTGATAGAAAATATATGAACTGCCCATTTAAAGCACGACCGTACAGCTTCCATAACATTCACGAACCCTAATTACAACATTTAATTGGCTCAGTTCATTAGCGGGTGGACTGCTACGCAGCATCTCACGTAATAGCGCATATGTGATATAACGTACATTTAAAAGGCTATGGTAGTACAGAGTATATAGAAACCAGAACATCAGTTGAGGCCTGAACACGTTAACCTCCCACATATAATAATAATAACTACAATCTCTCTGAATGACTCACAAGCTGAGACAGATGCAAAGGTCGGTGATATTGGACACTTGCCATACAGTGCAACGATTCCTAAAATGAACTGTGAAAGTGCTTGACATTAGTCCGTATTTTCAGTCATTTACCATTGTAAAAAGAGGAATTTATGAATCTGTACAGTAATAATACTCAGTTCAAGGTAGTACCACAGTCAAATAGACACAGTCGCGAAGCCTAGCTCATATTTTCCTGCCGCGCGACAACAGTGCTCTCACGCGGCCAGCAAGCAAGTACCGGCTTAGGGCAGCATGGTCGACTGTTTTCTATTGGTGAATGTTATTGTTACTAGATATATGAAGTTTAGTATTACCATAATTTAAATTAACATGGGTCTTAGAAGAGGAGATACTCTATGTGCAGTGCAATAAACGGTTCAAATAGCAATAAGAACACAACCAATGGAACTCAAGTCTGTTTGCCGAGACGAGATAGTGGAAGTAAACACAGTTGTACACGTGGTTGCAAGGCTGCCCGCAAGGGGTAATAGAGCTGTGCCTGTTGAAAGTACGCCAAATTCAGTGCGTACTGAATGTGAAGCGGGCTGACTTATCGGTTACATGCTACAGCGCGGTTTATTTATTGTTTGTTTATGTATTTATTTAATTAAATAATTTATTAATTAGTTCTTAACTGCTTATGACAGGAAACCATATACAGTGAAGCACAGCACTAAGTGCAGCAAGTCTTGTCTTTTCTCGGGCTACGGCATGACTACTGATCTCGGAACTTCTTGGCTACCCCTATCCGGCAGAGCCGATGACTGGGGGTGATTCCCTGTCCAGGCAGTCAAGTGTCCACGTGCAAGTATTTACGCACACTACCTCGACTCGGCGAACAGACTTTAGGTCTTTAACCTTCCGTCGGGCGTAACTGATATGCCAGCCACACGTGTTCATTCTTATCTCGCATTCATCATTCGCGGGGGCGGAGTTACTTCCACCTTTCAGTAACTGCCTGTTATTGTGTGACCTACAACCTCATATCGGCCAGTTTGTCAATAACCCTCCACACGAGCTGTTGGTTAAAATGTTATCTGCCAGGCACATTGCGCCTGATCGTTCACCATAACAAAAATGCAGAGAATGAATGAGTGTATTCGCTATTGTAACACAACTGATTGTTGTGATGACCATTGTTAGGATGTAAACAATGGGTTATATGAAAGAAAATGAAGTTGGTTATTTTACCTGAGAAAATGATAAGGAATAGTGGAGACACAGTGTTTCTGAAGGAGAAACATTAATACACATAAATATCGTCTTTATGTAACCATAAGTGTTATGTACTGTAGAGTTAGAAGGGCAAGTATCAGAAAAATATAGACGTTTTCTTCAGCATTTACTGCAACTTATATTTTATTCTGATTTCTTAAGTGTGTGCCTGACAGGTTCATTGCGCCCACTGCCTGTATAGCCTACTTATTATTGCGCCCGACGGAAGGTTGGCTATATATCTACAAACTTTTCTCAGTAGAAAATTTATGCATTTTGAAAATTAAGATATGGCCCTTGTAAGCAAGCTTAAATTATGTCATCTCAAACACGTCGCGACATTTTGCTTTTCAGGTGTAGGAAATGGCTTGAAAATAGTAGCAGAGCTGATTACAGTAATGCATATTGTAGTAGTTGTTGTTTAATTCGAGGGGCTTGGATATTGTGGTCATTTAGCCCCGTGTACTTGGGTGTACGAGGACTTTTGTCTGAAATCTCGTGTAATTGTGGTGTCTGTAGTAGTGTGTGCAGCCTACTTGTAATTTAGGTGAGGATTGGGAACGAAGCGGCCATGGCCTTAAATTAGGCACCATCCTGGAGTAGAAGTGGGAAACCAGGGGAAACCACTTCCACGGCCGTCTCCTTCCCAATCCTCATTTGACATACAAATAGTCTACACACACAAATACAGCCATCACAATAAGACAGGTTATCAAACTAATTCCACACACACCCAAGTACACGGGGATAGATGACCACGATGTCGCAAAAACACTAAATAAATCATCATCAACAAGAAGGCAATAGTATTTGATGGTAGAAAATTGATTTATTTTCAGTAATCGTAAGGTTGTCATTAGGCTAATAAATAGACTACTGTATGATTAGTTTGTATTAGGTAATCGATGATGAGGTTCAGTTCAACTCCCTACTCTGCCATGAATGATCAAAATCCTAGTAAGAGGGTTAAAGTTGAGAGAAACTGGGGTGGGTTCGAAGTTGGGTCTAGCGGTATAGCCTAAAACATTTGCAAACTCCATGTGACTGCCGGGATAGTAGCCTACATAGTGGAAGGTCATGGCGGATTAAATAAAGGAATTACCTGAGGAAAATTTAAACTCAAATTGGGCGCTATTAGTTTTGGGATTTGAACTCTGGATCTCCTAACTAGAGTTTTCTAACAACTACAGCCATGGAGCGAGGTAAACCCAGCTGGTTCTTTTAATGATTTTCGTCAGAACATATATTTCCACAATCCTGACAAAGAATATTCATCTGAAAGAAAAGAGTGCATTATGTGGTGTTCTATTTAAAAGTTTGGATATCGTGGTCATTAGTCCCGAGTACTTGAATATGTGTGGAATCTGTCGGATAACCTGTTTAATTGTGGTGTATGTGATTCGAGACTAAGATTGGGAAGGAAGTGACTGTGACCTAAAGTTAGGTTCAATTCCGGAGCAGAGTGGAAAACCACGTCCAGGCTAGCTGAAATAGGAATCTAACCCAGGTTTACCTCGTGAGATTACGTGTACCCGTTTCCAGACCTCAACAGAACATACAATATCTTTGAGGAGGCGGGAATTGAATCCAGAGCTTTCGCGACTGGAGTTAAAATGCGCACCTGAGACCACAGAAACCACGTCTTGGTGCAGCGGCTAGCATTCCCGGAGGTCCGAGTTCGTCCAAGAAATTACATCCTGGCAAAACTGAAAAGAGGAGGATTCGATTTTCACCTCAGTCTACCTGGAAGTGGTTTTCCGTGTTTTTCCGCTTCTACTCCAGGCATATGCCGGGATGATTTATAACATACAGCCACGGCCGACTCTACCACAATCCTCACTTAATTACAAGACATACACTACTACAGACATCAGCATAACACAGGTTGTAAGACAAATTATATCTCTCTATACACACACACACCCTAGCACACGGGGCGGACTGACCACGGTGCCCAAGGCCCTCAAATGAAACAACAACAACAACAACAACTTTGAGACCACAGAAGGTATAAGTTCATTTTGTGCTGGTAACCGTGTTATTGTTGATGGTCAGGATGAATTGGGCTCAATATTACGCATTTCGACATTCTAGTGCAGGCGCTTTCAACTCTTTTGATTCTGTGAGCACCACCTTCATGCCTTACCAAGCACCCGAGTACCAGCACGTCAAATATAATAGTAATTATAATGCCTCTCGCTTTCCTTTTCCTATCTCTCTGTCTCTCTGAAGTGCTGAAGGAACTAAGGATTCGCCGCTCACCAGGCATGCTGGAACTGGTTGCATGACTCATGCAGATAAGATACTTTTACGAGTGGAATCAGCATCATTAGTGTTACTCATAAAACAGGGATGTCCAAATATTTTATCTGTGGATTAAACATAGTATTTCACCAAAAAAAGAAAAATGCTGACTGTTAAAACTCCTAATGAAAACACTGTTATTCCAGTCCGTGGAACAAAATTTGAATTGATGGATACATAATATCAGGGGAGATTGTGCTTGAGTGCACTTTTTGGCGTCTATGACGAGAGTGCCTAATTTAATTTTAAGAACTCTGTGGTGGTCGCGAGCACCAGGTTGAGAACGCCTGGTCTAGTGTATAGTCTAGCAGCCGTCCATTCAGCTCAACAAACACTGTGCCTGTTGAACCAACAAGGAACATTTGTTAAGTCATTGACTAGTACCTGACAGTGCAGCTTATGTCACACTGTAATTACATGTCTCTATTGCAATGCAAACACTACAGTTGGGAACGTCACACTAAACGTAACTTTCTGTCCACACTTCACGCGACACGGTTTGTTCACCCAGCTCTGAGGTACTTATACCTGTGATGTGTGTCCAACGAAGAACTCCGCCTTTGTACCAATCGGAGTATGTCGAGTTGACACTTCTGTTCTGTATATTGTAATTGGTGAGGTTGGACAAAGTAGCTACTAATACTGCGCCCACCTTACCCATGAGTCATAGTGGCATTCAGTAAGTGAACATGTCCGCCTCGTTGCATAGTGGCTAGTACTCTTGGCTGTCACAGAGGAGGCTAGGGTTCGATTCCAGGCTCTGCCAAGGAATTTAATTCTGGTCTGAGGGCTGAAAAGGGGTACACTCAGTCAAAACTGAGAAGAGGTTTCCCACCTCAGCCATCCTGGAAGTGGTTCACTGTGTTCTCCAACTTCTACTCCAGGTGAAAGCCGGGATGGTTCCTAAAGTAAGGCCACGGCCGCCTCCTTCATCTGAATAACAAATACACACTAATACAGCCATCACAATAACGCAGGATATCAGACATAATTGCGCGTGCGTTCGCGTGCACACACACACACACCCATGTACACGGGGCTACATGACCATGATGTTGCAAAGCCCGTAACTGAATCAACAAAAAGTAAGTGAACAACCAGAGGCTACCGCGCAAGAACAAAGGAATAAACATAAGATGGTAATATAAGCGGGAATGGGTTCGTGGTGACCCGAGGCGGCTGGTAGCCTATTGTCTGGGCGCTAGGACAAGTCAGCTGGGTTTGAACAGCAGATGCCTATCGCATCCTGCATACCACACATTCCAAAGAAATCAAGTCGGTCACTGTCAGCTTCAATCATTCACGCCTTCTTTTATCCGTTATTTCTACTCTGTACCCTGCAAATGGGAGAAGTGAAAATAGACCTTCAATAATAGACTACATACTTAAAGATGCATGAACAACAAGCACAATGCGAAAGGTAGCAGTAACTGACTGTCTATATATTTAGTAGAGGAATAGTGAGACCGCGCATGCGTACAGGCACAACACCACTCCCCGTCACAGCGTGTTGAACTGACTTCACCTGGCGCACAGACAATAAGGCAAATGGTAATTTATGTACAACTGAATTGAGATCAAAATTACTCTGCGTTTATTGAATTCAGACATTCCACTGGTCCGAGAACAATACTCAAAACGGATACAATGACATGACAGAACACTACACACCAAAACACAACATAACAAATTCGGCTCGCGGCAGTAAATACTAGGAAAATTACAACACTGTCAACAAGCATAAAAATAAATTTTGAGTCGGCTTTGGACCTTCAATCCAAATACTTTGTACACAACCTCCTCCTTCAGTAGTATTCAACATCCAAGTATAAAACACTAGTGGGCTCCAGAAGAAAGTAGTGAAATATTAACTAGACCAATGTCTTAAAATGCCAAAATTACGACATAGTCTATATTATATTGCGTACTCACAGTGTAAGAAACACATACAAAGGAAATAGAGGTACAGCAATCATATGACCTGAGCTTAGAATGGCCAACCCCATTCAACGGGTCATAGGTACTGTGACACCATACGTCACACATTTGTCACAAGGCAATATGAAAAGGTATCTCTATTTACGGCACAGGATAATAACATCATGCAAAACTCAACTAACCGTCAAGGCACACTTTTACTACCCCAAAATACGGGTTTTAATCCACGCCACACACTTGTGACGTCAACATGTTTCCACAAATTCAGTGCCAATAGTAAACCCTTTGGAAAATAGCATGTAGACAAGATTCAAAATTTCGGGGTCGTAATGGATTCTTGTGAATGTGATTTAGAGGTTTTGCTATCAACATAACTTCCAGGGTTCATAAGGTTAACTTATTATTATTATAAAGCCAAGAAAAACAACAGGATCTACTAACAAATGAAATTTATTAACTGAATCAAACATAAAAAAGAAAACTATAACCACCCTTTTATTGTTCACTCGCGTGAACAGATCTAACACTGACCAGCCTGACGTACCATGAAGACACGGTATGACAGCTGTCAACAAGCATTGTGACTGCAATGTCACCTAAATCAGAGTAACAAAAGAAAAACGGATCACAAGATCCAAATATAACAAACAAATAAAATAGTACAAAAATTCAATATTTATGAGCGACACGGGTTTTAAGACTAGTTCAAGTAATGAGCATTTTGACGGGCGCTCGTTTCCGACCAAAACAGTTGGTTCGGGAACGGACTCCGTACTGCGAAGGACGAATTACGGAAATGTGGGAACAACAATTACATAATTATACACTACTGACATGCTCTAACCTTAGATTACCACAACCAAATACACGTGTGTATTATTTAAAATAAGGGCTGCGGAATTACCGTCTTATACCTTAAACACTAGGATAGCATAACATGACATGAACAAGTTTGGCCGGTTGCCAAATTATATTTATATGAATACAATGGCCTTGAAAATAAGAGCCAACAACAACAAAATACAACTTTTAATTTTCACGCCGGAAAGTTTGGCGTTTTAAAACAATGAACAAATAAGTCGTAGTAATGATAAAAGAAACTTGGATCGACAACATGGCAACTTCCCAAATTAAACCAAATAAAATAACCTTAACTCATAAGGCTTTAAAGCAAACATAACGTGTCATAACGAGCTGGAGACAACCGGGCCTGTTATCGCATCACCGAGAGAGTGGCTGATTTCTTCCCCCAAGTAGTAATTAGTGCCATGCTAAATATAGATTCTGGCCCATAGCCAGCGTACAGCACCTTTGCTAATCGCCACCTGTTAAACGCGTACAAATAAATAACACATTATCTCAAAACATCCTCTCAGGGATTTTTAAGAATACATTCCCAGGTCAAACTTATCCCCACGGATAACTAGTTTGCCGGAATGATATCGCAGTCATGGACAGGCTTTACCTCTCCTCATCATCATCACTTACACCCAAAAATACGTGGCACATTTCTCGAAGATCTCGTCGTAGCATTAATCAGCACACCTCTCAGATAATGACACACAACATGTCCAAATGACAATAAAGAATTAATAACAGGATCAGTCCTAGCCCGAGTTATCAAAGCAACAAAACACTAATTTTCCCCCCACGTAATAATTAGTTTAACATATCATTAAATCAGTCCATTTATCATTGTCGTTCCTAGGTTCTCATTCATGGCTACACTTTTTATAGATACGTTAATCGATGCGGCCGTTTCGCTATAAGAATTACGTAACATAAGGACCACATTTAAATTACAAAATTTACTGTACAACATAATTGTCACGCAATGCCAAAATTTACTACACGCATGTCAGTTAAGAAATCAAACCCTGAAATTTAAATTAAACCACACAAATAAAATCTATACAAAGTTCCACACATCTCTCGCGATTCCCCTCGTCCAAAATCAATAAATCAATTTTTTAATACTCATCACTTAAACTGCTTTCCAGAGGCCTCCCGCCTCGTCAATTCCCATCATTAGGCCGTTAGCCCATAACACTGATGGTAATGGAGGATGAAGCTTGCTGTCTTCTCTCCATGGTCGACATTTTGCTGCTGTTAAAACACAATTAAATCAAAGTTTTTAAACTGTTCTATCTGCGTTCTGAGTATTTTATTTCCTCAGATCGTCCTATGCAGAATCGTCGACTTTCCCTATTCTATGGCTAATTGCCATCTCACAATTTATGAAAATTTCCAACTTCGTTGCCGACACACAACTATAACTTTAAAACCATATCGTCTTAAGGACGTCTTAAATTGACTGTCGAAGAATAATTAGGTGTGTCCCGATTCATCTCAGACATTTGTATATATACAGAAAGCCTAAAGTTTCAATGGTGGGAGAAAAACAGCTCCTCAATATTTTAAGTAATGGGCCTATAATTATGTGTGACCTCTCAAAATTCTTGTATTTTCTCACAGGTCGCGAATCTGCCGTCGAACAAGCAAACCGATCGCTAGATCTTTTTATATCCGATTGCCGCGCAAAACACACTGACGCTATGTTCTGGCGTCATGTTTTCTTATTGGTCAGATAAGTTGGCGTTGGAGCTCTGACCTTACAAATCCCGCCCTTATTTTGACGTCACGACTATTCTCCTCTCTCTCACTCCTTGCCTTGTACGCAGCATTTTGCCCTTTTATGGTCACGTACGCCACAGCGTCATATCTGATTTTCTCAGAAATCCAAGAATAACATTGGTTGTGAAACTATTGGTCATTTCCAGCCAGCACGTAGCATGTCTTACCAAGTCCAGATTTCTTGCTACATCAATATTACTCAAATATCCAGCATATCATGTATTTAGTATTTCCATCGTTTTTATTAATATGAAACATTATTATTGGACACAATGATAAGGGTTCATCTGACCCCTAGTTGATGAAATTCGAACTCAAATGAAGTCGAATTTCACATCCCCTACTTTTCTGGCTCAAATTTGAAGTTGCTGGTCACCCTCAAATATAATGACTGTCCGCCTCTGTCTGTTTCAGTAGCCGTCTCGTTCCAAACTCATTAGGAAATTCCTGTATACTTATGCCCTCCGGCCTCTTTCCTTGCTACTCGTCTCCCCTCTCAGTCTTTCAAAACATCAACATATTCATTAACGACTTCCGCCTGAACTTGTAAACACGTCAGAGCTGTCTTTTGAGCGCTTTAACCACTAGAGTATCCCCGTATCTTTTGTTGTATGTTATCACGCGAATGTTTAATTTGCTGCAGTAACATTATTTCTCGGTTCGTATGGCTCTCTCTGATGATACAATTTTAAATTTGAGATATTATACACTGCCATGTTTCCTGTGCTCACCTCTCGGACTCTGTAGGCGTTGTTACCTAAGTTCGTAACCCCTAGTTGAACTTCCTTAAGCCGCTCCTGTCTCTTCTCCATTTTACCGTGATGTCATCTCCTTCTTCTCCCCCGCGTTGCCATCTTCTTCCTTCTCCCTTCTTCTTCTCCTATTCCCATACAATAACTTTTTTTTACCATATTTCGAGACCCTTGCCTGACACGGCCTGCGAATCTCTCCTGCTATTCTTCTGTTTCCTATTGTCGGCTGCTCTATTTTCTTCTTCTCCATGCAGCTCCTCCAAATATCTCTGGGTTTCTACATGCATGGCCTCCAACATTTGATGTGTTCCGTTTTCCTCCTCGTGGGTGTCGGGATTCTTCCGCCGATCTATCGCTCTTTCCCATTTATCATTATTTCCTTCCATGTTACGTGGCTCCTCCAGGTACTGTTGCGACTCAGCGTGTCTCTCGTTCCAATTTCTCTGATCATCCCTTGGATCCGATTGCTCGTTAAACCGCTGGTTATCTTGTGCGTTATATTGTTGATTGTAACGCCTATTGTCTCTGGGCCTATATTGTTGATTATAGTGTCCTCCACGCCATCCTCGATTGTAAGGTGCGTTATTATTATTCCTATTGTATGACGTTTGGTATCTCCTATTATCTCGCCACTGCTGATTGTTTGTGTTCCGGTAGCGGTTAGTTCCTTCCTGATTGTTATGGTTTCTGTCCCTATTTTCGTATCTCGGTTGAGATCTCGGCTCATATTCTTCGGTGCTCTGCCGTCTTTGGTTATCCCCAGTGTTTGTAGCTTGCGACCTCGTGTTTTTGTTCGGTGTCTTGACTACTTCGACTGCGTTAACTAACTCTATCTGTCTCTTCTCTCTCGGGTTGATGTAATTAGTGGTTTCATCTATCTTCCTTAATACCTCTTCTGTCTGGACCACGGTCGTAATATTTGCCGCCACCAAGAATTGCTGAACGCTAATAGGCATCTGTTTTCCTATAGTAGTTATTAGCTCCATTTCGCTGGGGGGATTATCAAGATCCTGCAATTTGACAAGTTGCATGGCGAAAAAATCTGCATATTTCGTCTGATGCGTGGAATGGTACTTGCGCGAGTATAAGTCCATTCGCAAGCTTTGTTGATACGACCCACTCCAGTATTTGCTCAGGAAGGCCTTGTGGAAACCTTCCATTGATTTAAATGTGTTCTTAAATCCAAGATACCAGGTAAGTGCTGAGCCCGCCAAAAATTTTTCAACCATTCTTAATTGTCGCGTTGAGCTAAAATTTTGGTCCGAAAAATATTCTGTCAGTTCCCTTAAGAAAGCTTTAGGTGTCCCTCCGCTCTCTGGTAAAAACTTATTCGGTTTAAATTCGTTTCCACGGATGACTTGTATAACTTGCGTGGGAAGTTGTGTGTTTTGAGGTGTCGAGCTACGACCCTCATAATTCTGGAATGCTTGCGTGTCTACCGTTCTTGGACTTTGCCCAAGCTCGTGGCTGTCTATTGTGTGCTCTCTTTCCGCATTCTCCCCTTTCCCCTTTTCCATTAGTGTCGCAAACATCGTATTATGTCCAAGTGACTGCAACTCCGATTTTATCATGCGGTCCTCTTGAATTTGAAATCTTAACTTCATATTTTCTTCTAACGCCTGTATTTTCGCGTTATTTTCCCCTAGCTTCTTGCTTACTGCGAGCCGTTCATCTTTCGAATCAGCGCTCATCTTGGTCCAATCTTTCCTAATAGTATCCTTCAATTTAACAAAGCGTTTTTCGACTTCCTGTTGATTAGCCTCCTGATTATCTTCAAGTTTATCTATCCTTTCTCCCAGAGAAATGTTGTTCTGTTCTAATGTTTGTTTAATTTCTTCCTGGTCAATTTCTAACTTTTTCCATTTCTTAATTGATTGTATTTCTAATTTGTTGAGTTCCGTCACTAAGCCCGTGATATTGTTATCTACTGTAATTATCTGATCTTGCATATCCTGTGTCCCTCGTTCGATCATCTCAAACCTTTTTTCTAAGTTTGTGTGTGCTTCTTTAATCTCAGATGAGCTGGTCAAACACGCTTGCTCGATTTGTGCTAGTTTTGCCATAACAGTCTCATCCATTCCTTTTATTTCCTTTTTAAACGAATCTTCGATACCTTTTATTATTCCTAATTGTTTGGTATTGTTAGTGCTAACGTCCTTTGCTAATTGGATTAGCTGTTCTTTTGTGTGCTCTTTGATTTCTACCGTTAGCGCAGCTAGATTTTGAGTGTTCCTTTCGTCTTGTGCGTTTAACATTTCATTGTTTTTCTCAGACTGCCTATGTAATTGTTCACTAACCAGAATGTTTTGTGTAGCGATTTTCTGATTTATATTCTCGTTAACTTCAGATAGTTTTGTGTTTAACTGTGTCTGTATTTCTTCCGATTGTTTATTTATAGCAGCTAACTGTGTCTGCATTTCTACACTATTTGCCGCTAACTGTGTCTGCGTTTCTTCACTATTTGCCGCTAACTGTGTCTGTATTTCATTGGTTATGTCCTTTCTCATCTCACTAAGTTGTTCTCGCGTACGAGCGGATGCTAATTCAATTACTTCGCGAATTTCTCCCAGAGTTGCCATCACAACAATAATATATTTGAGACATAGGGAAATGACATAAGGGCGGAGCCCTGGATACGCGCGCTCACACATATTAAATATACACACATTAACCCTTTACATACTCAGTTCATTTACTTTAAATTACTCCCACAAACTATAGCATCACTGAGTATAATTTACTTATTATTCCATTTAATTTTAACCCTTTGATTCAGTTATAATCTTCCTGACCTTACTTTACTTACAAATTTTAACCAATTAATAGAGTATTAATTAGTTTTTAAGGTCTAACCTTCCTGTCAAATAATTCTTTGAGTTTGGCTTTTCTACACAAAGCTAATTTAATTTTATTGGGCGCCTGGAACAGTTTGTTCTAATTTTAATCAAAGTTCAAACACTTAACTTGTTCCACATTTACTTTATTGCAAACTCCATGACTTTATATTTTCAAACATTTGGCGGTATTATCTTCGCCTAACTTACGTTAATAAACTTATCACATGCCGGTGATCTATTTTTTTACTCTAAAACACAAATGCCACACGTTCGGAAGCCAAAGTAACTCTTATAAACCCTTTGGAAAATAGCATGTAGACAAGATTCAAAATTTCGGGGTCGTAATGGATTCTTGTGAATGTGATTTAGAGGTTTTGCTATCAACATAACTTCCAGGGTTCATAAGGTTAACTTATTATTATTATAAAGCCAAGAAAAACAACAGGATCTACTAACAAATGAAATTTATTAACTGAATCAAACATAAAAAAGAAAACTATAACCACCCTTTTATTGTTCACTCGCGTGAACAGATCTAACACTGACCAGCCTGACGTACCATGAAGACACGGTATGACAGCTGTCAACAAGCATTGTGACTGCAATGTCACCTAAATCAGAGTAACAAAAGAAAAACGGATCACAAGATCCAAATATAACAAACAAATAAAATAGTACAAAAATTCAATATTTATGAGCGACACGGGTTTTAAGACTAGTTCAAGTAATGAGCATTTTGACGGGCGCTCGTTTCCGACCAAAACAGTTGGTTCGGGAACGGACTCCGTACTGCGAAGGACGAATTACGGAAATGTGGGAACAACAATTACATAATTATACACTACTGACATGCTCTAACCTTAGATTACCACAACCAAATACACGTGTGTATTATTTAAAATAAGGGCTGCGGAATTACCGTCTTATACCTTAAACACTAGGATAGCATAACATGACATGAACAAGTTTGGCCGGTTGCCAAATTATATTTATATGAATACAATGGCCTTGAAAATAAGAGCCAACAACAACAAAATACAACTTTTAATTTTCACGCCGGAAAGTTTGGCGTTTTAAAACAATGAACAAATAAGTCGTAGTAATGATAAAAGAAACTTGGATCGACAACATGGCAACTTCCCAAATTAAACCAAATAAAATAACCTTAACTCATAAGGCTTTAAAGCAAACATAACGTGTCATAACGAGCTGGAGACAACCGGGCCTGTTATCGCATCACCGAGAGAGTGGCTGATTTCTTCCCCCAAGTAGTAATTAGTGCCATGCTAAATATAGATTCTGGCCCATAGCCAGCGTACAGCACCTTTGCTAATCGCCACCTGTTAAACGCGTACAAATAAATAACACATTATCTCAAAACATCCTCTCAGGGATTTTTAAGAATACATTCCCAGGTCAAACTTATCCCCACGGATAACTAGTTTGCCGGAATGATATCGCAGTCATGGACAGGCTTTACCTCTCCTCATCATCATCACTTACACCCAAAAATACGTGGCACATTTCTCGAAGATCTCGTCGTAGCATTAATCAGCACACCTCTCAGATAATGACACACAACATGTCCAAATGACAATAAAGAATTAATAACAGGATCAGTCCTAGCCCGAGTTATCAAAGCAACAAAACACTAATTTTCCCCCCACGTAATAATTAGTTTAACATATCATTAAATCAGTCCATTTATCATTGTCGTTCCTAGGTTCTCATTCATGGCTACACTTTTTATAGATACGTTAATCGATGCGGCCGTTTCGCTATAAGAATTACGTAACATAAGGACCACATTTAAATTACAAAATTTACTGTACAACATAATTGTCACGCAATGCCAAAATTTACTACACGCATGTCAGTTAAGAAATCAAACCCTGAAATTTAAATTAAACCACACAAATAAAATCTATACAAAGTTCCACACATCTCTCGCGATTCCCCTCGTCCAAAATCAATAAATCAATTTTTTAATACTCATCACTTAAACTGCTTTCCAGAGGCCTCCCGCCTCGTCAATTCCCATCATTAGGCCGTTAGCCCATAACACTGATGGTAATGGAGGATGAAGCTTGCTGTCTTCTCTCCATGGTCGACATTTTGCTGCTGTTAAAACACAATTAAATCAAAGTTTTTAAACTGTTCTATCTGCGTTCTGAGTATTTTATTTCCTCAGATCGTCCTATGCAGAATCGTCGACTTTCCCTATTCTATGGCTAATTGCCATCTCACAATTTATGAAAATTTCCAACTTCGTTGCCGACACACAACTATAACTTTAAAACCATATCGTCTTAAGGACGTCTTAAATTGACTGTCGAAGAATAATTAGGTGTGTCCCGATTCATCTCAGACATTTGTATATATACAGAAAGCCTAAAGTTTCAATGGTGGGAGAAAAACAGCTCCTCAATATTTTAAGTAATGGGCCTATAATTATGTGTGACCTCTCAAAATTCTTGTATTTTCTCACAGGTCGCGAATCTGCCGTCGAACAAGCAAACCGATCGCTAGATCTTTTTATATCCGATTGCCGCGCAAAACACACTGACGCTATGTTCTGGCGTCATGTTTTCTTATTGGTCAGATAAGTTGGCGTTGGAGCTCTGACCTTACAAATCCCGCCCTTATTTTGACGTCACGACTATTCTCCTCTCTCTCACTCCTTGCCTTGTACGCAGCATTTTGCCCTTTTATGGTCACGTACGCCACAGCGTCATATCTGATTTTCTCAGAAATCCAAGAATAACATTGGTTGTGAAACTATTGGTCATTTCCAGCCAGCACGTAGCATGTCTTACCAAGTCCAGATTTCTTGCTACATCAATATTACTCAAATATCCAGCATATCATGTATTTAGTATTTCCATCGTTTTTATTAATATGAAACATTATTATTGGACACAATGATAAGGGTTCATCTGTGACGTCAACATGTTTCCACAAATTCAGTGCCAATAGATCAAGATTATTATGGTTGTTCATTATACGAAGCTTTATTTTGATCGCTTGAAAAAGGCAAGATTTGTTTTTAATTTCACGCAGCCGCCATCTTGAAATTTAAAAATTCGCTGTGTCAACTTTCCCTGCGATATAATCAATAGTCTACCAGAAAAGCCATTATAATTATTTGAAAACTGTGTGGCCACCTAGTTGCTTTTGTGCTCATAAGTATTTTGAAAGTCATACACAATACAAAATTTCAGTTTGATTGCTGTAATAGTTTTGGAGACATTGAGTGCTGGTGAAATTTATTGCACAGCTGCCACGTTGGAAAGGTTTTTTGTGCCACGTTTCACTGTGCTCAGATCATTAAGTCACCAGGAAAGTCCATTCAAGTATTTGTATTTCGCGTGGCTGCCATGTTACTTTGTGATTATCAGATTTTCGAGGATCACATATCTGAACTTACTGGATAATCTTCTGTTGTCATAAATAAATTCAGGCTGATGGCTGCAGTAGTTTCTGAGGTATTGAGAACCGGTGAAATATTTCTCCTCCAGCCCAATCTACGCCTCAATTACAAATATACACACTGATATTGATACCACTATAATACAGGCTATCAGACAAGTTCTACGCACGCTAAGTACACGGGGCTGAAACAGTTTGACCCCCCTCCCCAAGACGCCTGGCCATTGACGGATGAGCGAGTGATGCCTGGCGTTGTGCCACATGTGTGAAACTAAGGACGGAAATACAGTAATAGAATGAATTTTCAAGGCAAGGATTTTTTTTTCGGAAGCATCAATCCACCACAGCCTGTGAAATGTAATGTTTAGCAATTGAAATAGGATACGGAAGTGGAAAGTATATCAAATGACGTAAGTGGCGTTTGGAGCCAAGTTTCCTCGAGTTCTCTGCGAGAAGCCATCCATCACTGGCGGCGCCAGGAAGCAATAAATCAATTTGCCACAAGGCTGCGGCTTAAGCTCTTGCTACCACTTCCTTTGGGGTTGGCCACTTGACGGTGCCCGTAATGAGGGGACCTCCTCTGTCTTCATCGACGTCTTTAAATACGCGTGTCCTCATATTCTTACGTGTTAGACCTGGTTTCCTATTTAGATTTGAAACTTACATAGATCCCTCTCCAAATCTGATAAAATACAGCTCAGACAGGTGTGCGTATAGCATTAGCTTCCCTTATCGGAAAGTACAGAATCTCAATCCTCGGTAACAGGGACTTTGAAATGTCCTCCATCGTGCAAGATCGATCTTTTCTATGACACTGCTTAATTGAGTATCAAAGAATTCCACAGAATCTCTCCGGGCGTGAAGACCGATCATGAACGTTACACAATGTTCTATTATTAGTCGTATATGTCTATTGTAATGAAATTGTCCTAGAATTGCAAGATACTTTCCTCTTCTCCCTGTAGTTTGTATCCATGATTATTGTTTATCTGAAGTTCCCATAAATAAGTTAGGTGGAACCATTGAACAGGCTTGTCAAACAGCTCAATCGGCCTGGCACACATATGCCATGATCTATAAGTGCCATTATATCTCCGAGCGGAGGGGGCGTAGCAATATTCAGTGAGGGGGGTGTTACTACATATCACTGCACGAGGCGAAGTTGTACATTTGCCAAAGAAAAGAAAATAAATGAAAAGAAAAGGAAGAGAGAAAGAACGATTATATATAAATGAATAAACCACAATCAATCTCGTTTTTGTGTGTCGGGGATGAGATGTGATGAATTTCTAAGTGGTGGATGGCTTTCACGGCCGATTGTTATTCATGATGTCAACCTCATGAGAAAATTTTGAACTTCTACATTTTCAACCTATCTTCACCAAATTTATCCTTTAAACAAACCACCACACAATATTTTGAGAATATTGATCATTTTCCCCCCTGGTATATACTGTACAGAGTGGTTCACCAGCCTACTCATTATTTAGTTTTATGAAACCCATCTAATACAGTATTTCATTTCTCCCGTTGGATGATATTGCTCTGCACTCTGCCTGTGTGTCCTGCAATGTAAATTGAGCCAAGGGCCTAGCAAAAGAAAAACGATTATGCACCATTCCCCGCCATATACTATGGACCATTCTACAAACATTCGATTTACTGCTCCTTGAATGAACTCACGTTCCCATAACGCGATCGCATTAATAGGTTATGCCACGTGATCTGTAACGGTAGAAATATAAACGAACAACGTAAACCATGCTTGTAGACTTTGACACGGGCATCAACTTTTGATGTGGAATGGCCATAGTTAAGTTATGTAGTAAACGTTTGGTGCATGTCATAGGCCTATATGTAACTTACGTTAGTGGATGAGTCGGTTAAGTGTCAGTCACATGTGATGCCTAAGAATTGTTAGTATAGAGCACGTATTATACCCTTCAAATCCAGGTCTTCTAGGACGGGACTCTCTTCATAGGGTTGGAGGGGCGTGGTGGCGCAGCGGTCAAGCTGTTGGCCTCTAACCAAGGTGGATGGGTTTGATTCCCAGTCAATGCATGTGAGATTTATGAAGTGAAATGCCAAGTCCTGTGGTTCGGATTCCACGCAAAAATGAGGTCCAGTGGCTCATAATCACAAGATTCACGGTCACGTAAAACTACAATCTTCCTTTTTCCTTCTTCTTGAGGTCGCGCTCAGTCCGTGTGGTCTAACATTATTAAATCATGCTAGGTGTTTCAATGAAGGACCACGGGAACTTATTCTATAAATCATGTGCCAGGGATAAATGTAACGAAAATGAGTTTGTTGACAAAATGTAACTATACAAAAGAATCAATTTAAATCCCCCCCCCCTTTAAAAGCAAGAACAAAATAACAATAAAACCAATAATTTCCTGAAAACTACTAAATAAAAACACAACAAAATAACCAAATGACTTGGAGGTCTGACAAGATCTCTCCAAACAAAAGACATAAAATCCGATGTCAACACACACATCGAAGTAGCTCAAATGTTCAAATGTAACTCAATTAACTCACTCGGTACTCAATTAACTTTGGTACTCATTTCGTAGCATGGCTTGGATAGTATGACGCAAGACAAAGTACCATCTGACAAATCGCTTTCTTCCGCCCAAGCGTCAGGTACTGAGTTTTGTTGGGTGTTGATCGGTGACAAGCAGGATATGAACAAAATCAACATAACACAAACACACACAAACTTATAATGTGCCCTTCCCTCGAATTAACATAAAGCACAAACTTACTTGTTTCCTCAGAAACACACCGAAACTAATGTGGATATCGCCAATGTGATCAACCTATTCACAGGTTCCTACTGAAAATCTTGCTTGAATTTTTATTTAAACTAGAACGTGGGGTGGCTCCTCATATTGCGGTAGTTATGTCTTTAATTGAATTAATTAAATAGGACGTTTTTGCCTATTTTACGAGGCAGCAGAATTAAGTGACACTCTAAGAGCACGAGTCATCATCACACTAACAAAACGCAATACAAATGGCTGGTTGCTGCCCCGCTGTTATTTTAATCAACACACACGAACAAATAAATGCAAAAGCACACAATCTCGTTTTCAGAAAAGCAGATTACTCACACGACTTAAGGTAAGAGTACATTGGAGGTCAACACCACACACAAAAACAAACACCCTTAACTTTACTCAACAAAATAAATATTTAGCAAACCAGTTTCCAAATTAATTCCATTAATCTCACTACATCGCATCGTAAACCTGTCAACTCAGTGACAACATTGGCTAAGACAAGTGATCCTTACGTAGCGGGAAGGTCTACCTGACTCCACATAACAACAGCTGATCTGACCTGGTAGGGTGTGCAATACTTGGCTCGCAAGGAAACTCCCCAGAGTCTTTCCTCCAAGCTCCGATGCTTCATAAATAAATACAAGGAATTCACACGATTCCTCCTGTCGCAGCGACTGGCTGCTTCCAGAGCATCTCTCTGACGATGTCTTCAGCATCACGGGCAATTAATCTCGGTGGGAATTACAACCTCCACATACAGTATTTACCAAAGTGGGCAAAACCACCGCTATTTCCTTCTCTGATGACCAGTGGGAATTAACACCCTCCACTACATTATACGGCATACCTACCACTACTTAAATAATCGGCATCACTTAGTCATGAATTTCCAATACTCCGTGTTTTTCCATCATTTCGCACATCGATAAGAAGTTCGAATTGTCGTCATCATCGCTTACTTGAATTTTTGATGTGTAACATCTTTCCACTCGATTGATGGATAGTTTTGTCGGAGTGATTTTGAAAATTGGGGACGGAAGTGGATCGGAACGATCGAGCTAGCAGTGGTGGATCAAACGGAAGTATGCACTGCCCGCTCGATGGATCGAGTGGAAGTGTACTAACTGGCAGTGGTGGAAAACGGAAGTATGCACTGCCCGTTCGATCTATCGAACGGAAGTGTACTAGCTGGCAGTGGTGGAAAACGGAAGTATGCACTGCCCGCTCGATCGATCGAACGGAAGTGTACTAGCTGGCAGTGGTGGAACGAACGGAAGTATAAGATGCACTGCCAACTCGATCGATCGATCCAGCAGGCAGTGGTAAGACCCAGCTGGCAGTGGTACGAGAAACGATGAGCGCGCGGTGTCGGAAATTGGTACCATGACGTACTCTCGGCCATGTGGAATGTATATGACATACTGAACGGAAAACGCTCATGCGAAATCTGGTGCCAAGTGATTGAAACAAATGGCATGGTACATGTTCGAAGTTTTCGTATCAGTATTTAAATGGTAAAATGTCATAATATCAAACATTGTAAGTAGTCGGCATTGCCGGTATTATGTTTCTGCACAATGGCTATTCAAATATTAACCCACATAACGGTAATGCAGTCATCAATATAATATAATATAATCGTTGTGGTTATACGAGAATTGAGCAAGCCTTCATGAACTATTACTGAATACATTCTCATTACTCACAAGAGGGCCTATTCATAAGGCATTTTAAACTCAATTTCACGCAGGAACATTATCGAAACAAGCAAAATATAAATGAAACTTAATTCCGTAATGCAGTATTATTGGAACGTGGAAATAAGTGACCATCTTGTGCACAAAATTTGCATAGTCGAAATAACCATGGGGTTAGTGCTTATGACTGCGAATCTAGAGATCTTGGGTTCGGATCCGGGGCGGGGAAGATATTTTTGCTACCAGATTATCATTTTAAACGATATTTATCATATCAATAGGACTCATTTTAACAGAATCCATATGAAATTACGTGTTGGCCTGTGAATGAAGAGGACCTGTTTATAAGGAATTTAAGGTTATGAGCGGTGTCGCGGTGTTGATTCATATCGTATTCCTTATTTAGGCTAGTGCTGGTGGAAGCTACAAATTATATAATAAAATGAGTTCCGTATTATAAACTACAATATCTGTAAAACACTCCCTTTTTCAATAGATTAATATTTTGCCAATAATAGTATAAAATACCGGTGTATCAACAATTTCACGTGAGGTTTCTTCTATGTCAGATGTTAAACATCATATGCGACTACTGTAAGGCTCGTAATTTTTTATTTAAACTAGAACGTGAGGTGGATCCTCATATTTCAGTAATTACGTATTTAATTGAATTAATTAAATAGGACGTTTTTGCCCATTTTACGAGGCAGCAGAATTAAGTGACACTCTAAGAGCACAGGTTAAAACTTTATTTCTTTACCATTTATGTCTAAAGCATACATTTTAGCTCTTAGTCCAACAATATCTCTGTTGTCAATGTTGGAATTGGACAATAATGCTATTGAGCAGGCGATTGGATTTTTTTATGTGTAAAAAGAAACTAAGTAGTTTCACAAAAGAGGAATTAAATGCTTTACCTAAATCATTTATTTTTATGTGGCTGCAAATGCTGTTAAGGAAATATGGGAACATGTGTCAACATTATGGACTCAAGACCTTGTGTTAAGTGAATTGCGACCCTGTAATAACTACGAACATTTTAAGCAAGTGGTCATTAGTAAAATACCATTAGTACAACAGTGTCAAACCTGTCAGCTTGTGAAACTCTATCACGGTCATAAAACTTGGAACAAAGACTTTGTTTCTTTATTCCGCGGGTGTCATGGCATGAAAAAAGCAACAACAACATTCTCAACAGAGGGAAAAGATCAAAACTATTTACCATTGATTGAAACAAAGTCGCCAAACCTGTACTAGAGTACTTTTAGGATAATTATTGACTCTCAACTCTTATAACTATGTCTATTCCACTCTGTCAAAAACACGATTTTTTTTAAATTTTTGCTCGATATCACTACTAAAGTGATAATGAGTTTTCCGATCCAATTACTAAAAATTAATTACCCCCGCTCTTATCTCGGTCTCGACAACAACCATGCCTATTTTCATTTCGTCAGATGATGTAATGTTCTCACAATTTGACAAGTGAGTTTAAGTTCACTCAAAAAGTGCGTGCAAAAGTGGCAGTAAAAGTAGGTGCAAAAGTAAGTGCAAAAGTGGGTGCAAAGTGGGTGCAGTTTATAGTAGGTGCAAAAGAGGGTGCAAAAGTGGGTGTAAAAGAGTGTGCAAAAGTGGGTGTAAAATTGGTACCCTATTTGTAATGGCTTATTTGACAAGTTATTTTGTCAATGTATTTAGAGGAGTTTTATCTTGGTCTTGGAAAGTATCTCAGCCCTTTTTGTGGGAGCATTATGCTTACCGCCATGTTTGTAAGCAACAACAACACACTAAAATTAAAAGAATCCAAAGTACTCTAAGGTTAATGATTGACTCTCAACCCTTACTCTTACCTCTATCCCACGCCTAGTCAAGAACATGATATTTTTTTAAATTTGTCAAAAAGTTGAATTGGGAAAATAGGCTATATGTTTAAACTAAAAATCATATAGTCATAATAATGTTAACACTTACACTTTTCTCAATCCCAATCTCAGTTAAAAGTAGTGTATTTTTCAAAGAATACTTGAAAAGTAGGCTATATGTTTAAACTAAAAAACCTAAAATGTCATATGTTAACTCTTACACTTACCTCTCAGTCCAAAAATAGTACATTTTTCAAATTTTTCCAAACAATATTTTCAAAATGGGTTATATTTCCAAAATTAGGAATTTTACAAAAAAGTTTATTTTACATAAATGAAAGGTCCTTAACCCCTTTACCCACAAACCAAGTTTTAACAATCTAGGACAAAAACCAAAAATGTTCAATTTTGAAAGTAGGGGATATTTTTAAACCCGAACATTCTAAGAACGTGTTATATAGGCTAAAAAGAATGGGATTTGTGTCCTTTATTTTTATAATAAAACTTTATATTTTTAAATTTTATTTTGAAAAATGTTCAATTTTGAAATTCTTATAGTTTGGAAACTAAACATTTTACAAAAAAGTGTGTTTGACATAAATGAATGTTCCCTACCCTCTCTACCAGTAAACCAAGTTTCAAGTCTCTAGGACATAACCTGTGCAGTCGGGGCGTGATGAGAGTTAAAACTCGTAGCGTCAGCAGTTTTAAAATTGCGCGCGCCCGAGCCAAGTAAGATGGTTGATATCTCGCGAACCCATGGATCGATTTGGACATATGATGTATCACATTACTTGGGCTGATATCCCCTTCTTGAATAGATTTTGGAAATTTTGACAAAGGGCCTACCTACACTTTTGTTGATATATCCTTAACCAATAATTGGATTTGGACATGCGACATGTTGTTGGGCTCGGTGTGACGCCTCCCCCTTTTTATGGCGACCTTGTTATATTAAAAAATGAAAATTTTTGTTTTTGAGAGTAGTCGATATTTTCAAAACCAAACATGATAGAACGTTGTGCAATGGCTTGATTGTTAGAACAAAAGTTTATATATATATATTTAGTTGAATTTTGAAATTCTTAAAGTTTGGAAACTAAGCATTTTACAAAACGTTTGTTTCACATAAATGAACGGTTCCTACCCACTCTACCCCCCCCCCTCCCCTCACATAAATTTCAAGTCTCTAGGACAAGAACTGTGCAGTAGGGGAGCAGTAGGAGTTCTAACTCACAACTTTTTGATCCCTCTTTGTATTAGCCTCTAAGCCGATATCTCTCGAACCCATGGTCGGAGTTTCACGAATGAAGTGTTGTTCAACTCGGGCTGACGGGGGGCTTTGCTATGGCACACTCATTATATTTTTCAAGTGTTTAACATTTTACAATCGGCTCATGTTGAAGGATTATGTTGCTGGCTTAAGTTGGTAGCTTATGTTGGTGGCTTATGTTTGGGGCTTATGTTGATAGCTTATGTTGTTAGCTTATATTAGTGGCTTATGTTGGGGGCTTACGTTGGTAGTTTATGTTGGTGGCTTGTGTCGGTGGCTTATGTTGGTGGCATATGTTGATGGCATATTATGTTGGTGGCTTATTTTTGGTGGTTTATGTTAATACCTTATTTGTAATGGCTTATTTGACAAGTTATTTTTGCCAATGTATTTGGAGGATTTTTCGCTAGGTCTTGGCATGTATCTCAGCCCTTTTTATGGCAGCATAATGCTTACCGCCATGTTTTGTGAGCAACAACAACACACAAAAAAATCCAAAAATCCAAAGTACTCTATGGTTTATGATTGACTCCCAACTCTTACTCTTACCTCTATCCCACGCCTAGTCAAAAACTATATAATTTTAAATTTTTCCTAAAAAGTTGAATTGGGAAAGTTGGCTATATGTTTAGACTAAAAATCATATAATGTCATGTGTTAACTCTTACACCTACCTCTATCCCACTCTGAGTCCAAAAATAGTGTATTTTTCAAATTTTTCCAAACAATATTGGGAAAGTAGGCTATATGTATAAACTAAACGTCCTAAAAAGTCATATGGTAACTCTTACACCTACCTCGGTCCCACTCTCAGTCCAAAATTAGTGTATTTTTTCCAATTTTTCCCAAAAATATTTTCAAAGTGGGTTATATTTCCAAAATTAGGAATTTTACAAAATTGTTTATTTGACATAAATCAATGGGCTTTACGCCCTTTACCTTTAAATCAAGTTTCAAGTCCCTAGGACAAAAATAAAAAAAGTTCAATTTTGAAAGTAGGCTATCTTTTTAGAACCAAACATCATAAAAAGTGTTATATAGGCTTAAAAGATTTTTTTGTGTCCTTCAGTTTTATAATAAAACTTTATACTTTTTCATTTTTTCCAAAACAAGTCCAATTTTGAAAATGGACTATATTTTGGAAACGAAGAATTTTACAAAATTGTTTATTTGACGTAAATTGATGTTCCACACCCCCTTTACCCACAAACGAAGTTTCAGGTCTCTAGGACGAAAACTGTTCAGTAGGGGCAGTGACAGTTCTGTTTGATAGCCTACTTTCCTACGAAGTTTGCTGATATCTCTCGAACGCATGGTCGGATTTTGATTTGTGACGGGTCGTAGGACTGGGGGTGACGCCCTCTTTTCTATGGAGAACGTATGCTTCCCCCAAAATAAAACCTACCCCTACTAGGGGGTGAAATAGTAATTTTTATCCTAGAGACTTGAAATTTATTTTGGTGGTAGATTTATGTCACATAACCTTTTTTGTAAAAATCTTATTTTCCAAAATAAAACAAAAAACATTTTCAAAATTGTCTACTCAGCCTCGGGTGGTCCAAATGAGTAGAGAGGGTTCGATTCCCACCTCAGCCATCCTCGAAGTGGTTTTCCGTGGTTTCCCACTTCGTCTTCGGGCAAATGCCAGGATTGTAATTTCTTTAAGGCCACGGCCGCCTCCTTCCCACTTCCTTGCTTTACCCTCCCACTCTTCCCATCCCTTTATCAGGTCCCTGTTCGCTTTGCAGGTGAGGCCGCCTGGGCGTAGTGCCTGGTCACGCACCCCAGTTGTATCCCCAACTCAGAGTCTCAAGCTCTAGAACACTGCCCTCAGTGGCGGTAGAGGTGAGATCCCTCGCTTAGTCGGTGGGAAAAGCCAACCCTGGAGGGTAAAACGATAGTGAAAGTTTGTAGTTTGATTTATTTATAGGTATTTTTCATTTTTCATCAATACCCAAACCATAAGGGGCCGATAACCTAGATGTTAGGACCCTTATTACAACAATTATCATCATCATCATCATCATCTTGTATTTGATCCCCAAAGTTTAAAATGAGCACAAAAATATTCAGCGGTGGTGGGAATCGAACCCACCACTCATAAACAGGACGACTATTTTCTACGCACTTAGACCATTGCTCCACGGCTATTTGTCCCTTCATCTTGCCTGAAAGCGTATGAGATGAGAACTGCTTTCCGCTTTGAAGGTTCATTCACGTTTTTATCAGTAAGCCACCGTACCTGGCGTCAATTTCGTATCCAACTGATGTTCTTTGTACATGCCCGTATGACAGTTTGATGCTTTGAATTATCATTTGTTGCACACATGTTTCTGTAAAGGTCTTGCCTCCATGTCGTCATAAATCTCGTAGAGTCGTTTAGGGTCATATTGGCTTGGCTATTGTGCCCATTTAGCAAGAAATATGCCAATCACAGTATACCAGCGTAGCTCAATTCGGAATTTCGGGGCAGCGGTAAGTTCCCCCACTCTGTGACTCACATATTTTGGATTAATTAGAGGATACACTTGCAAAAATAACAACAAAATCAACTCCTATTTAAACACATTTAATTAAAAAAATTAATGGCGCTACAAACATTTTAACAATTTAATTACTGACCCAAATATCAACTGCTTGTTCCAAATGAACAAGGGATCACAAAATAAAATAAACAAATATTGTATTCAAAACCTGTGGTTTCCACATAAACCAATAATTCTTACTTAATCTCACTTCCATAAAGCACTAACATTAAGTTTACATAACTCCGAGCTCTTTGGCTCCATGCATTTACATTATTATGGTGTCATTCTTGTACACCTCAAACACTATCTTTTATTATTTTCTTATTTCTCAAAAACAAATATCATTATATTTAAAAATCTAGGTTAATTATCTAACTCAATATTTTTTTGCATGTCCACACATTCAGTTGTTATCATCTCTCTTTATTTCACACATATATTAAGGTAGTCAGAAAATCAATTGTGTACTCCAGAGCGTGAAGGTACTTGACACAGTCAAAAAACTATAGTTACTCCCGAACTCAGTTGCCTTCAATCAACTCGTGGAATCCCACGCCCATACATTATTACAATAGGGATTGTTATTTATCTCTTATGTCTTAAATAGACCATTATCATATAAGAAACTACGATCTGAACCGGCAAACGAAATATCCATCTATAAGGACCTCGGTTCAACGCCCGGGTCGTTAACAACTTTAAACACTCCTGGTGTATTTATTTATCTTTACAACAGCTTACGAGACGGTCTCTGTTCCATCTCGCTTTAAGAAAGCTAGACTCTACTCCTTGGGGTGCGATTTATGACACGTTAGGGTGGCGGCGACATCCTGTCTGACCCAACATTAGTAGCTTATTTCCAAGGCTTTCAAAACAAACCTTCCCATTCTATCCAGTTCTGGGGAGACCGGGCTTTATTGTACCGTATACATTCAAACAACTATTCTTTGGTTCAAAGACCATTTTTATATCCTTGGCATTTATTAATTATGAGAGGGTCCTCATTGATTGGGAAGATTAAATACACATACGACGACGGAGAATTTCAGGGGCTTTTATCATAAGAAGATCCTGCATTCGAATCTCTTCAGGTGCCTCGGGAACCAATCCCGTACAGAGGACTTATACAAAATGCGATTTAGAGTCGGCCGTGGCCCATATGACATACGCTCAATAATACCATATATTAGCTCCCTTTTTAAATACATACACAATGCCTCGTGATACTATGTCACAAATAGAGGACTTACACAATTATCAATTCACTGCAATCAACTACCCTCCATAAGTAATGTACCAAGTATTTAACCACTACGCGTTCCTAGCGTGACACTTTAATATCATATTTGCGCTCATTATGCGCTATGCATTATTTTAAGGCGAAAATGTCTTCCCAAGAACTGATAAAATCTCTTTAGTAACAATTCATATTATTTTAATTCACATATTAGTCTTTCCGCTGTCGATAAATCGCTCCCTGTTTTAAAATATTCCATTGAACCTCATTTCTTACACATACGTTAAGGCTTAACGTTCTTATGTTCATATCAATTTATTTGATTTTTATTTAACATTTCCATATTTAATTATTATTATTATCTTTATTCTTTATACCAGCTCAAAAGCTATTTCCTTCATATCTCAACTTTACTTTATTTCAATGTCTTTCATGATAATTAATGATATTTCGCTAGCTCTTATGACATTTGTTAAATACATTAACCCTTCATTCACATACTTCCTCTACGGGATTTATTCTTTACATAATTATTCATAATTTCTCTATTTATTTTATTATTGTTCAGACCGTGTTCTTGATTATTCAGTATTTATTCATTAAAACACATCCCTTTCACTCAAAAACTCCGGTGGGTCTGTACACAATCAATTTCTGACACCAAAATAAAATGAATTTAGTACTCACATATTTTCCAGATCATCCCATGATTTTAAATCTGGTGCGGTGCTTCATTTTTAGGCCCACTTTGAACTTTTTACACCATATTAAAGGTATTCATCTTCCGTAAAAACACTTTTTGACATATATCTAAAACACTTAATATTGACGACATTTTTATATACTGATGTGTCCCTTTTGAACACATAATAAACACTAAAAATATTATTTAACACACAATCTTGATTATTTTACACTTCACAATTACTCGATCACTAGGCCGTATTTCTGAGCCTATCACACGTGATCTTCTTAAATTCCCGTTTCCAAGGGTGAAATTTATTCGATGTCGGCTTCCTATTCTGCAGAAAGCGAAAGTCCCGAAACATCTACTGTTCCCTGGAGTCCAATTTTGCTATTCCTATCCTGGATAACTGGCTATTTATCTAGCTTGAACGGCTTCTCTGTAGATCTGTCTATCGATCCTAACGAAAGTCTATATGGATCGAGGTCTCCTCTAAGACCTATAGATTTAGTTTATAGCAGCTAGCACTTCTCAATTCTAGTATTTTTAGAATTGTTCGCCTGCTTTCTCGAGCTAATGTTTATAGTCTCCTATCCTCTTTATTTGAACTGTTTTAACACTCCTACGTTTGAACCTTATTCTATTCTTCCCTTTTAGGTTTCTTCAATTTAAATAACAGTTTATCTGTCTGGTACGATACTTCCGTACGTTATGATCTATTCGTTCGTACATTTAACGACCTATCGCCTTTAAGTCCGACGTTCGCAGCCTGCTATGACTATATCTTGCGAATTTTCACTTTAACTTGTATACAGTCGGGCCTAAATCCTATAATTAGGATTTTCCTAATATTTCACTACGGCGATACTTTAAAATTTCGTCTTGACTGCTCCTTATGGAGGCAAGCAAGTCGTTACTACTGTGACGCCTGTGGCTATCGGATCTTACTTCTGCGGTTTAACACAGCGCTTCTCCCCTCAAGGAGTACTGGTAGCTGTTTTTCGATGTAACACAGAGTTACGTCCCCTCACGGACTGTCGGAATGACTACTTCTACGTCGTGGAGCAGCACTTCCCCTCACGGAATGCTCGTAGGACTGCATGATTGGCTTGGAAACGCCCGAAGCTTTATACTGTTTTACTAAAAAAAATAAGACTCTAGCCTTTCCTGTGGTCAACTTCTAAAATAATGGTGCCACAAATATAAAAATTATACCTTCCAAAAGCTCGTCTTCTCAATGTCAAATGATCTTATTGCACCTAAGAATCGATCGTGCAATTCGGAGATATTAATTAATTTCTCGTCCTCAAATGTGTGGGTGTTGCATTCCTTTTGCTCTCTCCCCTCCACAGAGACTTAGGTAATTCCCCAATGACGTCGTCTTACGTCGGCAGTTTTTTTCTGCACAATTATTACATGGTTTCTCTATACTGAAAAATCTCTCATTCAAAATAATTCACTGTACTGTGCTTGTTTACTCATTATTATGCTCGTAAACGTGTTAATTTTAATTATTCCTCTTCTGGCGCATATGCGGCGTTGTCAATTTCCAGCAACGTCAGCTTGAATTCCGATTCAGGCTTCTCTGTCTAACACGGTGGAAAGTTCCACTCAGTTATTAATACTCGTGACCAGCACTCTCTGAAATGTCGAGTGGGGTGATCTCATCTAAGGAAAATCTGTCCCTAGTCGCTTGCACAATGTTAAGCTATATTCCTGGCTTAAAATCTCTCTCTGTTCCTTTAAGAAACTATACATTTCTTTCATTTCTTCCTTAAGGACATGGGTTCGACCGTCATGGACCCTATGGCCCATGGGTTCATCTCTCCCCTCCTTAGGTAAATAAATTTTCGAAAATTTTGAGGAAATTTATTTCAATTTAATTTTGTATTTCTTTATTCGTCGAAACCATCATAACGTCATCCGTATTTACTGTTGTTTTTACTTCTTTTAGGTCCTATCCGGTAATTGTGTAGGTCGGATATGCTCTGTCCCTACCCTTTCTTTCTTTCTTTATTGGTCTGGACTTTAAGTTCCCAGAACCTCATTCTCCCTTACGGGTTTGATCTATCCCTACCCGTTTCCTTATTTCATCATTTTCTTTTCTTAACTTGGAATTTTCTTCTTCAATAAATTCAATTATTTCTTTAATTTCCCAATATACTTTCTCCAATTCGCATTCGCACTCGAATGCTTGAGCTCTATTTTCTATTTCTTCCTTATTCTTGTCTATGTCAAAAGTGGATTCATCTCTAAATGTTTCCATGACCAGGGCTTGTTCATTTTCTTCATCAAAATCTTCGGGAGGGTAATATAATTTCAAATTTGCTGAATTCATAGTCACTTCGTGATCCGTTTCACAGTGCCGAATTCTATATGCGTTATTCCTCAAATCTCTGATTATCTGATATGGTCCGTGGTACATTTTCTGGGACTTCTTGTACACACGGTTCCCTGGATCCGAAATGGCTGGTCTTTTCACTAACACCATTTCTCCTGCTAATAATGGTCGATGATACCTCTTATGCCTATTTCTTCTCTGCCTCCTGTCGGCTTGAGCTTTTAGATGCTCAAAGGCTCTCCTAATTCGTACATCTCTTCCCGGCTGAGCGTCTGCTGGTCTAGGAATTACCAGATTCCAAGGTCTTTCTGGTTGCTCATTCCGATGTAACGTTATAGGTATCTCTCCTGTGGATTCATGGATTGTATTATTTATACAAAATTCAATAATATCCAAAATATCTATCCACTTCCAATTTTCTTCGGCACAGTATATTCTACAGTACTTGGCCATTTCTCTCATAACTCTCTCTACAGGGTTTGCCTCAGGATGGCGAATACTTGACAAAATTTGACGTATTCCAAGTCTTTCTAATTCTCGTCTGAACTCTACACTGGTGAAACAACTGCCGTGATCCGACAACAAGTTCTCAGGTTTCCCCAGAATCGGTATCACTTTTTCTTTAAGTCGTTTTAACACCTGTTTGGTACTAGTCTTCTGTATGGGAGCAAGGACGACCATTTTAGTGAAGACATCCATAGCCACCATTATGTGTCGATTTCCTCTTCTTGCCTTTGGCAAAGGTCCAAAATTATCAATAGATATGATTTGGCCGGGCCTTTCGGGCAACAATGGTATAGGCTTCTGTCTCATCAAAAATGCATTAGGTTTGATCCTTTGACATAAATCACATGTCTTTAGCGTGTCCCTTACAGTTTCTCTCAGTCTCGGCCAGATAAATGCTTCTTTCAGCATCGAGACTGTTTTGTCGACTCCCATATGTCCGAACGATCTATGGGCTAACCATACTATTTTCCTCTGCAAAATTGCAGGTACAACAATCCTTAATTTCGTATGGTCAGAGTCCACAAACTTATATAATAACCCATTATAAAACGTGTAATCTTGTGCTATCTTCTCAGCTTCCGTGTACGCTGGTGTTCCTCTTATCAAGCTTCCCTCAAGGAATGATATGAGCATGTTCATCCATGGATCCTCCCGTTGTCTTTGACTAATGCTTCTTAACTCATTAAGAGTACGCTGATCCCTGTCTTCCAAATCTATAGCCATTACTTCCTCTTCTATGGACTCTGGCTGTCTACTTAAGTAGTCTGGAACTATGTTTTCCTTTCCTGGGCAGTACTCTATCTTGACATCAAATTGTTGAATATATAAAGCCCAACGCATCAACCTTTGACTGGATAAATCGGTCTTCATCAAAAAGGTTAAGGCTTTATGATCCGTCCTTAGAATGACCTGAAACCCATATACGATCTTCCGCCAATATTGCAACGCGTGCAATATCGCTAACAGCTCGATCTCGCTGATCGTATAATTTTTCTCGTGTGGTTTCAGTCTCCTACTTGTGAAAGCTAGATAGTTCTTCTTATCAGGGTTTTCCGGGTTCTCCTGATATAGCATTGCCCCTATTCCAATCTGGGATGCGTCTGTCTGAATGATAAATCTCTGATTAAAATCAGGATATCCTAGCTTCACGTAATTTAAGAGCATTTCCTTGGCCTCCACGAATGCTTTTTCTGCGTCCTCCGTCCATTTCCACTTGCCCCCCTTCTTCAGAAGGTCCTGTAGTGGTGCAACAGTTTTGGTGTATGATGGACAATGTCCTGAGAAGAACCCAATCAATCCCAAAAACTGGCGAACGTTCTTCACTTTCAAAGGCCTTGGAAAATCCCTTATCGATTCCAATTTGCATGGATTTGGTTTAACACCATCCTTATCAATCACATGCCCTAAAAATGTCACTTGCCTTTGACAAAAGTTCGACTTCTTTAAATTTATCTTAAAATTTGCCCTTCTTAGGTCTTCTAATAATTTCTTCAAATTTTCTAAATGTTCATCAATGTTCTCCGAGGTAAGCAAAATGTCATCTACGTATCGGATAGTGCAATCTTTCACTTCCTCTGACAGGTTTCGATCAAGCGCTCTTATTAATGCCGATCCTGCAGTCTTTAATCCAAACGGACATCTTCTAAAGCAGTATGTTTGTTGATCGAACTGAAATCCAGTCAACAAGCTGGTTTTCTCTTCCAGTTCGAGATGATGATACGAAGAAGTCATGTCAATATTTGTAAAAATCTTCTTGCCTTTAAATTTCCTCAGTATTTCTTTTATGGGTGGTGCCGAATCATTTTCTGGTATAATTTTTGCATTTAGATTTCTGGCATCTAAACACACCCTTACTGAGCCATCCGGTTTACTCACAATCACTAATGGACTAACATATGGTGTCGCCATCTTTTCTATAACACCTGCATTCATCATCTCCTGCAGTGTCTTCTTGGTTTGTGGGTAATGTTTTTCCGCAACCGGGTATGGTTTTTGTTTGAACGGTGCCCAATCGTTGACTTGGAACGCGTATTTAAAATTTTCAATCTTCCCTGGCTTGGAATCAAATACGTCCCTATAATCCAATAATAATTTCTTTAAATGTTCCTTAATTTCGAGGCTGACTTTAGCTTCCTCCACTTTTCCTGACAGGTTGGTCTCGAACTCATTATCCACATTATCTTCGAGTTCTATGTTGAGGACTTCAAATATCTTTTCTATGTCCTTATAATCTTCCTCAATCACTTCTTCCATATGCCATACCTGTTCTGCTATTTTCGCCTCCTGATCCTGTAGGTTAATGTTTTGCTCATCCACATCCTCTCTTTGAATTCTAATGCAATTTTGCGCTAGGTCTATAATGACCTTGTTCTCACGGATAAAATCAATACCTAATATGACATTATACGGTAATTGATTTACCAGCAAAAAGCACTGCGAAATTTCAGCGTTACCCATGATTAAATCAATGTATACCTGAAATTTACATGTCAAAGATTTTTCAGGGATAATTCCCTTAATCTTTACACTTGATGTGGGAATCTTTAGTACTCGGCCCCTTGTTTCCAATTCATTTAAAAGGGTTTGTGTAATTAGACTTATTGTGGATCCAGTATCAATCAATGCTCTGACCAGTAATCCTTCTATCCTAAGCATAATTATAGGTAATTCTCTTTTAACAGGTGGGATTCCTTCCACATCCTCGTTAATTAGTTCATCTGGTCTGGCTATCCAATTTACAATTTCTACCTCCTCCCAGCTCCTGGTATGTTTCCACTTTTGACAATTTAAATTTGGAGTTTTTTTTATCCTGAGGGCTCCCTTTTCCCTCATTCTTCAACTGAGCTTGTAGTTCCAAGCTTTGAGCTCCGTCTAGTCGGTCGGGTGATTTCCGGTTCTTGATTGCCTCACTCCAACGGACTTTTTGCCTATCAGGTTCATCTGGTCTTTCGTTCATATAACGAAGACTCTCCTGATATCTTTCTTCTATTTCGGCCCGATATTCATCATCCCTATCGTCTGGCCTTATATTCCTCCTGGGATAATTCTCCCATTTCTTTCTATTGTCCGGCCTTTGCTGGTTATTGTTATAGGGTCGGCTTTCCTGTTGCCTATAACCCGTAGTTCTAGGATTTCTTCCTCGATATCCTCCCCTGTAATATGGCTGTATCCTTCTAGGCTCCTGGTGCCCATACTCTCGATCTCGTCCTTGAGTATCCGTACTGGTGGACTGATTCCTGGTCGCTGGTTTTTCTCCAGTTTCCTGACTGCTAGCCATGTGTACTTGCTCAGTTTGTCTCTGATGCCGAGGTGTTACGTGCGAAGTCGTCATATCTAACTGACGTAATACGCTTTCCACTTCCACAGCACTTCTGGCTTTGGATGAGATTAGCAGCCTCTGAATCTCATATGGAAGCTGTCTTGCAATGGCGGCACACAGGTCGTTTTCTGCCGGAGCAATATCCAGTTCGCGGAATTTACACAGCTGAGCGGTGAAAAATTCCGAGTATTTAGTAGGTGCATTGGTGCTGTACTTCCTAGAGTACAGATCTAGCCTTAAATTTTCTTGGACATCTGCTGCCCAATATCGCTTTAAAAATGCTTCCCTAAAGCCTTCCACCGTATCAAAAGTGTATCTGAAGCTTCTGAACCAGGTGAGACAATCACCTGCCAACAGCTTTTCAATAGCTCTCAGTCTCCGATCCTGAGGAACCTTCATTTCATTTAGATACTCTGCCACTTCTTTTAGCCAGTATTTTGGAGTAATAGACATGTTATTACCCGTAAACTTTACTGGTCTGTCCTCACTGGATTTAATAATGTTTATTATTTGGCCATTTGTCTGATTCGTGTACGGGGTTGACATCGCCATTGGATATCCTGGGTTCTTATAAGGGCTCTCCCCTCCTAAGTCCCTCTCCGTATCTGTGCCTTGTTCACGGGAATCTACCCATCCTGTCTTTGGAAATTCCTCCTGATTTTCGAATTCTAACTTCCTTTCTCTTCGGGCACTTTCTTCATTTGCCATGAGTTGGATTTCCATTTGACTATTCTTAAGTTCCGTCCTCTCCAATCGGGATCTTAATTCATTCTGAATTATTTCTTGATTCCTTTTAATATCTTCCTCTACCTTTTGGAATTGGAATTTCTCATCCCTGAAGCTATCCCTAAATCCATTTATTTGGTCTTCTACCTCATTCTTAATGATCTTAGCCTGTTGGTCTATAATTTCTGGCTTAACGTCACCTATGGTCTCCAGGCCCTCTCGTATCTCCTTGATTTGCTTCTCCACTTCTTTTTGTCCTTTGTAGACTTTATCCTGGATCTTGTTCATATCCTCTCGAGCCCTTCCTTGCTCCTCGAATATAATTGTTATGTCGGTCATAACCTTATCTATCTCTCCCTTTGTGTCTCCCATTTGTTTTGTTAATCCTATTACGGTTTTCTGAATTCCAGTAACCCCTTTATCTATCTTCTCTATTTTTATAAGTTGTTCATCACGATCCCTTTTTCGTTGCGTGCTTTCCTTCTGAAGATTCCCTTCGTATTCGCTTAACTTCGTAGTAATATCCCCCTCATGCTTTCTCAACCATTCGTCCACCTGTCCCGTGAATACATTAAATTGCAATTCCCTTTTGTTGGCATCGGCCTCACCTTGCTTCTTAACCTCAGTTATTTTTGTCTGTACTTTCTCGACTTTCCCCTCGAGGTTTTCTACTTTCTTTTCCATCCCTCCAAACCTGTCTCCTAACGCCTCAATACTACTTTTTATCTCTCCCTGGGATTTTTCACAAATACTTTTGTTCGATTTTATTTGAGCTTCTAAAATTTTCTGCACACCTTGGATCTGGGTTACAAGTTCCTTTTTACATTCGTCCCCATTTTGTTTACAAGTTGTTTCCATAGAACCAATTTTATCCTCGATCATTTTAAAATGATTTTGACATTCATTCATGGATTTTACCGTACTATCGTTCAAGGTATTTATTTGGACTTGCAATCCTGAATGAAATCCTTTATTTTCATCTTTTAACTCACTTAACTTCTTCACAAACCTAGTGTCAAAATCTTGAAAGTTGTCATTCATTGTTTTTTCTAAACCTTTGGACCCCTCTTTTATTTCCTTAATTTCAGCCTTCACTTCATCGTTCATTTTGATACAATTAGCTTCGATATCTACTAATTTAGTTCCCATGGTATCACTTTTAGCTTCGATAGCTTCTAATTTAATTCCCATATTAGCACTATCAGTTTTTAGTGACTCTAAACTTCCATTTATGGATTCGAACACTTTGTTGTTTTCATCCTTTTGGAGACCCAATGTATTGTCTATTGTTCCCAATTTATTGTTTATGGCCTCCAACTTCTCATTGCTATCGGCTTTTATAGCCTCCAAAAGCCGTTGCATCTCTTCACTTAATGCCATCTTATGAGAATACAGTGGGCCACAAATGCCACCACACTAGTACATGCTTGAGAGATGATACTCTGAATTAGTGTGTCCCAATTTCTTTTAAAATATTACTTTGGTACGGGTATTCACTTACAACGTACCCTTTTGATACTTTTATTCCATTTCATAAACCTTTATGGAAGTGTTTAAAATTCAAAATTTCGAAAAACCATTTTTCTCAAAAAAAATGAAAATTTTGATTTTTCGAGAAAACTCGGGTTTTCCCTAGGAAAACTCGGCCCTGCGTACTGGGCGCCAAAAAGTTTATGATTTTTGCTAGGGGGTTTCATAATATAATATATTCAGGGCTGCTCGGTATGAGTTTCCAGGGACCCATGCGGTCAGTTAAAATTTTACGTTGTAGCTATTTCTATTATTACTTTAATTTTACATGATATGACCGACTTAATTGTTCCTCTAGTTATTAATCCAGCACATTATTTATATATCCCCATGTGCCCATTTAGCAAGAAATATGCCAATCACAGTATACCAGCGTAGCTCAATTCGGAATTTCGGGGCAGCGGTAAGTTCCCCCACTCTGTGACTCACATATTTTGGATTAATTAGAGGATACACTTGCAAAAATAACAACAAAATCAACTCCTATTTAAACACATTTAATTAAAAAAATTAATGGCGCTACAAACATTTTAACAATTTAATTACTGACCCAAATATCAACTGCTTGTTCCAAATGAACAAGGGATCACAAAATAAAATAAACAAATATTGTATTCAAAACCTGTGGTTTCCACATAAACCAATAATTCTTACTTAATCTCACTTCCATAAAGCACTAACATTAAGTTTACATAACTCCGAGCTCTTTGGCTCCATGCATTTAAATTATTATGGTGTCATTCTTGTACACCTCAAACACTATCTTTTATTATTTTCTTATTTCTCAAAAACAAATATCATTATATTTAAAAATCTAGGTTAATTATCTAACTCAATATTTTTTTGCATGTCCACACATTCAGTTGTTATCATCTCTCTTTATTTCACACATATATTAAGGTAGTCAGAAAATCAATTGTGTACTCCAGAGCGTGAAGGTACTTGACACAGTCAAAAAACTATAGTTACTCCCGAACTCAGTTGCCTTCAATCAACTCGTGGAATCCCACGCCCATACATTATTACAATAGGGATTGTTATTTATCTCTTATGTCTTAAATAGACCATTATCATATAAGAAACTACGATCTGAACCGGCAAACGAAATATCCATCTATAAGGACCTCGGTTCAACGCCCGGGTCGTTAACAACTTTAAACACTCCTGGTGTATTTATTTATCTTTACAACAGCTTACGAGACGGTCTCTGTTCCATCTCGCTTTAAGAAAGCTAGACTCTACTCCTTGGGGTGCGATTTATGACACGTTAGGGTGGCGGCGACATCCTGTCTGACCCAACATTAGTAGCTTATTTCCAAGGCTTTCAAAACAAACCTTCCCATTCTATCCAGTTCTGGGGAGACCGGGCTTTATTGTACCGTATACATTCAAACAACTATTCTTTGGTTCAAAGACCATTTTTATATCCTTGGCATTTATTAATTATGAGAGGGTCCTCATTGATTGGGAAGATTAAATACACATACGACGACGGAGAATTTCAGGAGCTTTTATCATAAGAAGATCCTGCATTCGAATCTCTTCAGGTGCCTCGGGAACCAATCCCGTACAGAGGACTTATACAAAATGCGATTTAGAGTCGGCCGTGGCCCATATGACATACGCTCAATAATACCATATATTAGCTCCCTTTTTAAATACATACACAATGCCTCGTGATACTATGTCACAAATAGAGGACTTACACAATTATCAATTCACTGCAATCAACTACCCTCCATAAGTAATGTACCAAGTATTTAACCACTACGCGTTCCTAGCGTGACACTTTAATATCATATTTGCGCTCATTATGCGCTATGCATTATTTTAAGCCGAAAATGTCTTCCCAAGAACTGATAAAATCTCTTTAGTAACAATTCATATTATTTTAATTCACATATTAGTCTTTCCGCTGTCGATAAATCGCTCCCTGTTTTAAAATATTCCATTGAACCTCATTTCTTACACATACGTTAAGGCTTAACGTTCTTATGTTCATATCAATTTATTTGATTTTTATTTAACATTTCCATATTTAATTATTATTATTATCTTTATTCTTTATACCAGCTCAAAAGCTATTTCCTTCATATCTCAACTTTACTTTATTTCAATGTCTTTCATGATAATTAATGATATTTCGCTAGCTCTTATGACATTTGTTAAATACATTAACCCTTCATTCACATACTTCCTCTACGGGATTTATTCTTTACATAATTATTCATAATTTCTCTATTTATTTTATTATTGTTCAGACCGTGTTCTTGATTATTCAGTATTTATTCATTAAAACACATCCCTTTCACTCAAAAACTCCGGTGGGTCTGTACACAATCAATTTCTGACACCAAAATAAAATGAATTTAGTACTCACATATTTTCCAGATCATCCCATGATCTTAAATCTGGTGCGGTGCTTCATTTTTAGGCCCACTTTGAACTTTTTACACCATATTAAAGGTATTCATCTTCCGTAAAAACACTTTTTGACATATATCTAAAACACTTAATATTGACGACATTTTTATATACTGATGTGTCCCTTTTGAACACATAATAAACACTAAAAATATTATTTAACACACAATCTTGATTATTTTACACTTCACAATTACTCGATCACTAGGCCGTATTTCTGAGCCTATCACACGTGATCTTCTTAAATTCCCGTTTCCAAGGGTGAAATTTATTCGATGTCGGCTTCCTATTCTGCAGAAAGCGAAAGTCCCGAAACATCTACTGTTCCCTGGAGTCCAATTTTGCTATTCCTATCCTGGATAACTGGCTATTTATCTAGCTTGAACGGCTTCTCTGTAGATCTGTCTATCGATCCTAACGAAAGTCTATATGGATCGAGGTCTCCTCTAAGACCTATAGATTTAGTTTATAGCAGCTAGCACTTCTCAATTCTAGTATTTTTAGAATTGTTCGCCTGCTTTCTGGAGCTAATGTTTATAGTCTCCTATCCTCTTTATTTGAACTGTTTTAACACTCCTACGTTCGAACCTTATTCTATTCTTCCCTTTTAGGTTTCTTCAATTTAAATAACAGTTTATCTGTCTGGTACGATACTTCCGTACGTTATGATCTATTCGTTCGTACATTTAACGACCTATCGCCTTTAAGTCCGACGTTCGCAGCCTGCTATGACTATATCTTGCGAATTTTCACTTTAACTTGTATACAGTCGGGCCTAAATCCTATAATTAGGATTTTCCTAATATTTCACTACGGCGATACTTTAAAATTTCGTCTTGACTGCTCCTTATGGAGGCAAGCAAGTCGTTACTACTGTGACGCCTGTGGCTATCGGATCTTACTTCTGCGGTTTAACACAGCGCTTCTCCCCTCAAGGAGTACTGGTAGCTGTTTTTCGATGTAACGCAGAGTTACGTCCCCTCACGGACTGTCGGAATGACTACTTCTACGTCGTGGAGCAGCACTTCCCCTCACGGAATGCTCGTAGGACTGCATGATTGGCTTGGAAACGCCCGAAGCTTTATACTGTTTTACTAAAAAAAAATAAGACTCTAGCCTTTCCTGTGGTCAACTTCTAAAATAATGGTGCCACAAATATAAAAATTATACCTTCCAAAAGCTCGTCTTCTCAATGTCAAATGATCTTATTGCACCTAAGAATCGATCGTGCAATTCGGAGATATTAATTAATTTCTCGTCCTCAAATGTGTGGGTGTTGCATTCCTTTTGCTCTCTCCCCTCCACAGAGGCTTAGGTAATTCCCCAATGACGTCGTCTTACGTCGGCAGTTTTTTTCTGCACAATTATTACATGGTTTCTCTATACTGAAAAATCTCTCATTCAAAATAATTCACTGTACTGTGCTTGTTTACTCATTATTATGCTCGTAAACGTGTTAATTTTAATTATTCCTCTTCTGGCGCATATGCGGCGTTGTCAATTTCCAGCAACGTCAGCTTGAATTCCGATTCAGGCTTCTCTGTCTAACACGGTGGAAAGTTCCACTCAGTTATTAATACTCGTGACCAGCCCTCTCTGAAATGTCGAGTGGGGTGATCTCATCTAAGGAACATCTGTCCCTAGTCGCTTGCACAATGTTAAGCTATATTCCTGGCTTAAAATCTCCCTCTGTTCCTTTAAGAAACTATACATTTCTTTCATTTCTTCCTTAAGGACATGGGTTCGACCGTCATGGACCCTATGGCCCATGGGTTCACTATAGACGGGGAACTGTCGACCATGTTGGCATCAGACGTTGGAAGTGTGGCCGAAAACTAAAAAAATAAGGGGCGGCTGACTCACCTGGTATATAATATTTTCGATTGCAAATACACACTATACAGAGTGGTTCACCAGCCCCTTATTTTGTTTGGCGGAAGGCAACCCAACTAACGCGTATATCATAGTCATCCTAAAAACATTAGTACCTGCTCCTTTACGGCCTTAGTACAACTTTACCGTTGAGTTCAAGCTCGAGAATATAGTAGAAATCATTAGCGGCAGTGTTATTTCAATAATCTCAAATATAATGCATGGTTAAGACGATCACAGCTCCGAATAACTCACCTTACGTTTGGAGAGGATGTGTCAACGAGTAGATTCAATACGTGCCAGCAGTACACCATGGCTCTCAGTAGCTAAGGTGGCTAAATCAAGCATTTTTGAAGTCACGTTAGCTCTTAGGTAGCAGGCTCGAAACCCGAGCTTGTTCCTTTTTTTGGCTTAATGCCGTTTATAGTGGATGCATACTCTAATCAATCTGTTCGAACGAGTGATTTTTATTTGGTCCTGAAAAGGACTGTTTTTATCCGATGGTACTGTACTCGTTTGGAGAGACGAGACAGAAAATAATACATCTAGTGGAAAGTTTTCTAAATTAGCCCATGTTAATATTTATCGATGCTGTAAGCTGACACAAAATAGGTTTGTTGAGCGAAGGAATTAACTGAGTTAATTCGGCCAGCCAATAGCAAATTAGTAGTTGCTAGGGGACTCAGAACTTGCTTCGCCGAGATGACAAAGAGCCCGAGCAGCAACGAGGACGCCTGAGTCAGATCTCAGAGAGAGAAGCCAAGCGTGTGGCAAGTAGGAGGAGTAGGGGAACCGGCGCGAGTTCGACACGCGAGGAGCCGCCTATTAAAATTAACACCAACAGAGTAGTTAACATATATAATTACTAGGACAAAGTTATTATATTAAACCATCATGAAGATGTTGAATGATAATTAAGAACGATTGACTATAATTACAGCCGAGTGAATGCTGAACATCAAGCAGTCTTAAGCCGCTAGAAACATTCCGTTTCTAATGGGTAACCAAAGGAAGTCCGCTTCATGTCAACTTTAACCCAGCACAAGGTAGTCCACGGACCAACATTGAACATCCCACTTTGTAGAGTTGTACATATCTTGAATATCCGACAACTATTGTTGAATGCCATTTTTCTATATTGTTTATTAGATTATTGCAGTTTTCATTCTTATATTCGTAAACACATCATGCGGATGTTTGGTCGTATTTTTTTCGACGATTTCGGAATTTTAGGGATTTTTCATTTCGATTTTTCGATTTTTGCGATATTCGAAATTTGAAGGGAGATTTTATAGTTTAGTTCAGAATAGTTATAGTAAAATTCAAACGTGTTTTAAATCGCACGATATCTATGTTTTATTAATGATTGTAATGATGGAAATGTTTTTCAAGTATGTGATAGGAAGTATATGTCAAAGAATGCGATTCAGAAAGATCTACTGTAGAGATCTATATAAAGTCACGATCTGAGAAATAATGAAACAGATTTAGTGAAGAAATTTTGTAAGTAATGTTTTTTTTTTGAAAATATTAGAATTTGTTGAAGAGACAGTAAAGAAAGAATCTGTAAAGAATTGTAATGTAGAATTAGCAAATACGAACGAGAGCGTATTTTGAAGTAAGAAATAATGTAACAAAGGAATGAAAGGAATGTTACAGTTTGTTGAAAGGTTTTTAAGAAATGTGAGTCAGGCAAAGAAATAAGATTTTTATTTGAAGATTATCATTTTATCGCTTTACCTATTAAATTGATTTATGGAGAGAACCAGTATTTTTATTATATGGTTATTAAGATTGTGGTAACTGAAAGAAGAGTGTATTATTGGAAAGTATAGAGAAAAAAATTGTATTGAAGGAACTGTGAAGTATCTCGATGGATGAGATTTATTATTCCCGTTGTAGACGGAGGTATTTGCTGTGAGACAATGAGCCAGTGTGTAGCCATTGATCTGTTTTTGTAGAAATGTCTGTAATGACAGACGCGTGTATTTCATGGAAGTAAGAAGTTACGAGAGCAATGTTATGGAAATTTATTAATTGTGGATGTTATTGAAATAGTCTCAATAGAGTTGAAACTCCTTGAAATTCACAGGACAGCGGATCCTGGATGAAGTTAAATCTGATAGAAATTATAGGATTTAATGGATCTTTGTTGAAGCTGAGAGTAAACTGAGATCTATTAAATGGTTCTTTTCCTAATGTTTTCATTTATGGTAATTATTCGACGAGTGGAAATGTGTATTTTTATTAAGTATATTTATTTCATGAACAGATAAGTTGTAGGAGGTTTTTGAACTAGTCTCTACTTAATTGTATGGATTATAGAATCCCAGATTGTAACGTAAACCACGAACAAGACATAGCAGAGTGAAGTCATATTTTTCTGACGCCCGTTGAGAGGCAGTAGTGAAGTAGAAGGACAGTTACATGTTGTATTGTCGGGAGAAAGGAAGGAACGCGTTGTATATATTTTTATTCTAAGTAAGTAGTTGATGAACTACGACGTGAGTATTTTCATTGTATAGAATGTTATATTAAATGTATTTCAGATAGATTCGTAAGTAGATTTAGGAGTGTTTTATATTTTAAATTTAAACTTTAAAATTTTGTGTAGAGATTTTGCGCTTCCTAGAGGAAGAAATCTTAATGTTAGGGTGCGGGAGATAAATTGTATAGAGTAATGAATAGTATTTGTAATGACGGAGATCTACGTCAGGGGTAACGCCATTTATTTTTGGGATTATTTAAAATTTTTAGCTTATAACAATTTTCTTGTTATAAACTCCCGTCACCTAGGGAACAGCAGTTGTTCGCTGTATAGAAGCTTATTGAAGCTTACACGTAACAGTTTTTACGGTTTCTTAATGAAACGACTTGTACTTTTATATGGATTAATGACACTTGGTCATTCATATTTATTTCATTGGTTTTTTTAGAGCGTTTAATCAAAGCTCGACGACACGAGAAGTGTATTGCTTTTATAATAAATAGACGGATTCGTGTTGACGATTTCCTGATTGTTTTGTAAGAAACTGGCATTATACTTGTAGTTAGATGGTAGAGGAATGTGCTGTAGGGTGGAAGTTCCCGAGGGACCTAATCCGCATCCATAAGCCCGAGATTTTAATAGAGACTTTTTATCCTAAGTAGTTAGATGACCCTACTGTTCTGTAGTTAGATACTGCAGCACATTCCGTCTGAGAAAATATCCTGTCCCTTATTCTGAGTGTTTTTCGCCAAGTGGCACCATGTCGTTTTTAGCCGGGACTTCAAGATGCTACAATCCCAGATATTTCCAGCCGGAGGATATTGGTGGATCATCCAGTTATAAGGGTACAGTACGTAGCCAGGTTGGACGACGACTTAATGATCTGTACAACAAAAGCAAGGTACTCTATATATTAAGGGTAGCAAGTGTTCGAAATGTTTACCACCTTGATTTAAAGGAAAACTCCGAATAACTCAGGCCGCCACACGTGTCGCTTCAAAGCCCTCTGTAACGCCAGGTTTAACCATTCCTTATTCTTAAGCTGTGCCAAGTCAGAGCCCTCTGTAAACCAAGATGTTCAAGTGGCCTGAGCATGCGATCGAGCTGGCGGTGGCAAGTGTCCAATGCAAAACGTTCATACTTTCTATCTTCGTATAGTGTGTGAGCATCCGTGGCTGAAATGGCAACGCGTTGAACTGCGGATTGAAACATTAGGGGTTCGATACTAGTTACGGGGAGAAATTTATAATTTGTTTTCGTTACGTTTTATCGTCTGTGTCGACCACTTTACCAATGCCTTACGACATAAATGAAACAAGAAGTCCCAGTTACCGCAATTATTGAGCATGGGGCACTAGTAATATTGCGAGCAGATGCATTTTCAGGTTGGATTCCATGAACGTTACATAATATTCGAATGTGGTATTACACTAACACACCTCAAATAGAGTTGTCTTCTTTTTGTTAGATGCGATCACCGGCGATAAGAATCTCCTTCGATATGTAGTTGTTTCATTTGAGGGGCTAGAACATCGCAGTCATTTAGACCCGTGTACTTGGGTGTGTGTAGAAGTTCTCTGATAACAGGTGTTATAGCGGTGTCTGTATTAACGTATGTATGAGCAATTAAGGTGAGGTTTGGGAAAAAGGCGACCGTGGCCTTAAGTTAGAATCCGTCCCAGCATCAGCCTAGAGTAGGAGTGGGAAACTACAGAAAGCCACTTCCAGGGTGGCTAAGGTGGGAATCGAACCCACCACTTCTCAGATTTGCCCCACGAGGCTTAGTGTACCCCGTTCCAGCCCCAGAGCAGCATTAAATTTCTTGGCAGCCGGGAATCGAAGCCGGACCTCCGGAGCGACACTTCGATATCTTATGTTAATATCCATGTCAAATTTTTAAACTTTCTGCGATTACAGGTGACCTGGCACAACCTGCTGAATCGATCGTATTCTCTTTATAAATCAGCAAAATTCAACGTACTTTTTACAGGAATACATCGTAAGTTTATAAATGTGGCAATGTGAATTTGTATGTGTGGCTTAATATTACATCCTCACCAAAATAGAGCACTGGTTGTCGTTCAAAAAATCATGTCTATGGCTGAATTCGAAGCACCATCCTACCCGTTCTCAGCCACCATGTCCAGCCGGAACTATACCGATTCAGCCACTACTACAACGCGGATACTGCGCGCTGCACGTGTACAAGTTACAGTGGCCATCCCATCTCAAACGTTATTATCCATGTAAAAGTCTTCAATCATGGTTTTTGGTGTTAATTTAACTTTCTACTATTAAAGAGCACGTAGCGTAACTATTGATTCGATCGTATTACGTGTATGTGTGATCTTTCAAGGAGCAATAAAGCACATGTTAGTAGAATGGTCCTCAGTATTTGGAGCGGATATCTTTATGGTCGTCTTTTCCTTCCTAGACCCATGGCTCATTAACATTGCTGTCACACGGGCAGAGAGCTGAGCAATATCGACCATCGGGAGAAATGTAATGTTAGTTGGGTTTCATAAAACTAAGTAATAAGGGGCTGGTGAACCACTATGTATATCCTTAACATTATAACATTATAAGTCAATAAATACCGAAAAAGCTAAGTAAAAAAAAAATTAACCTGCAGGGATTTGATCCAAGACCCCCCAGATTATGAGCCCAAGTCGCTACCATTATGCCACGGATGCGCTACGATAGTACTTGGTAAACAACTGGTTTAGTTTAGATGTATCATATTTTGTGTTGAAATTGACGATTTCATTAGCGTTTTCTGCATTTCTATAAACCATTTGATACTAAATATGTATTATTTTGTTCAGTACTTTCCTAAAAGGATATAAACTTAGGAAGTTACGGAAATATATGGATTTACGAGGAAAAATAGCGGCCATTTTGACAACGGCACGGCACGGGCCCCCAACGATATGGCATGGTCAGCCTGACCTGTTGGTCACTTCTAAGGTTACAGATTCTATTATAATAGGCTAATATCCTACCGGTCACCTCCTTGAGGACACTTTAAACCTCCCTATGTATGATAAGCTGAATTGTTGAAGCCCGGCCTTGTTGAATCGTAAGTTACGGTTAGGCGATAATACTTGCATGATTCATACTTCCACCATCTTGAAACTATTTGGCTGATGACCTTGTAGCATGGGAAAACGACGCTTCCCACATTAAGGTATACTGTTGCAAATTTTTATAGAGATCGGATGGTTAGGTTAGTCGTAATTTAAATTAAGCTCAGAACATTTGGGTGGGCACCATTTCTTTTTTGTTATGATGGCGGCAATATACAACATGACACTGAGTTTTGACTTTCTACTGCTACCTCTGTACCAAAGATGGTTCAATTTGGTTTCGTTGTGTTTGAGTTGATAGGGGGGATTGATTTGCACACATACACGGCCGTCATATTCAAATTATTGGGCTGATGACCTTGTAGTTTGGTCAAAAGACGCTTCCTACATGAAGGCATGTTGTTGCAAAATTTGGTAGAGATCAAGTGATTAGGTTAGTCGTAATTTTATTTAAGCTTTGGACATTTGGGGGGCCGCCATTACGTGTCCGTCTAGATGGTGGCGATATAAAACATGATACTGAGGTGCTCTTTACTAGTGCTACCTCTGTACGAAATTTCGATCAATTCTGTTTCATCGTCTTGAATTGATAGGGGGTGACAAACATGCAGAGTACACACACATACACACACATATACACACTCACAGACACACAGACACACAATTTTTCACCCGGTGTAGATGTCATAAGTCTAAGCTAATAGGCTTATGGGATCCCCTACTGTCCGTGTGTGTTTTGTGTGCCCCCACCCCCTCCTCATAAAATCTAAATGGCTGTAGCAATTTCTTTGAAACTCGGCAAGAGTATGGTGGCGATATAAAACAAGATACTGAGGTGCTCTTTACTAGTGCTTCCTCTGTACCAAATTTCGATCAATTCTGTTTCATCGTCTTGAATTGATAGGGGGTACTATTCCGTCCGACCTCGACCGTGGTTTTCAAATGTTAATATGATTCACAAATCCAGCATGGCGGCCGAGCGGAATATTTCACCGGCAATCAACATCTCCGAAACTATTACAGATATCACCCTAAGATCTAGTACGGTGATAAAGATTACTAAGGTAGGTTCAGCATATTAAGTAAAATGTTGAGTACAAATCCAACATGACAGCCAAGCGAAAAAGAAAATGTAAATAGACGTTTCTCCCGATTAAATCATCCTAGGGCAGTGAAACTTGGCACGGTAATCGCTTACACAGGACTTAATCTTCTGGCATCTACAGTAATTTAATTCTTTTTCTTTTTTTCAACACCTCAAGATGACGGCTGTGCAAAAATGTATAGTTAAGTTATTATAATTTGTGTCCTTATCATGTGATCGAATTGAACGTATGTATAATGGACCAACGCAATAATCTACTGGTATAATTCTATGTCCTACATATAGAAGGATCCAACATGGCGATCAACCGAAATAATTAATTGGTTCTCAATATCTACGAAACTAACATAGAAATCAAACATAAATTTTGTATGTTAACAGAGGCCAATACAGTAAGTAGACCTATGGATCTTTCAATATCCTAATGAGCATAAATCCAGCATGGCGGTGACGCGTAAATTAAATACTTCAATTGATTTTCCTCGGCACTTAATCAACCGAGTGCTGTGAAACTAGGCACGGTAGGTCTTCATACAAAGCTCAATATATTGGCGTCCAACGTAATTCGTTTTGTATGACAACTTTAAAATGGTGGCTGTGCTACTTTTTTTAATCACTTTTTCCTTTATCTTGTCCTAAACAAGCGATACAAATGCAGGTTGGTATAATGAATTGCCATTATAATGATTAATTATCTGCCGGTATATAAATCCATAGCCTATATATAATACAATCCAACATGAAATCCATACAATATATTTTAGCGGTTCACAATATCTCTGAAACTATTTAAGCAATCAAACTGAAATTTGGTATGCTGATAGACGACTGATAAGTACAGAGGTGTAAAGTAATTCGTCTCGATGCCATTTTTCAAACATTTCATTTTTTCTTTATATGGCTTAATGCAATAAAAGTGTTTTCAAGTTGGTGAAATTATTTCAAATATTTAATCAATAGTCATAATTACATTTTCGTTTAACAAACTCAATATAAAATGATTTTTAGAATTTTCACTTAGATAGGAGGCTTGCTAGTGCAGAATGGCAAACGTTCTGTTTTGATTATGTTATTCTAATTTTCTTTGAATCTAGACCAAAGAGATTTGACGTCTTTTATAAGTGATGATCCGCGCTTAAGTTATTCAAAGATTCGTGACCATGGGATTATATCCCCTGATTTAGAGGGTACATTCCAAAGTCAATGAAAGAAAAGAATACGGACCCTGCTCAGGCATCCCTCAGAATATTAAATTTCGAAAATTTTCAGACGCAATTCCTAATGGAAAAGGTCGTAAGTCCATACGGGAAAAAACATTGCTAAGTAGGGTAATAACAATAAAGTAAAGTGGTTTTAAATAAAAATTGTGGAAGAGTTGTGCTTTATTTATGTCTAACAATTTGCACACCTTTGGAAGTACATATGTGTGACTTACAAAATCGTGAGAAACTCAAAAACAACATGTTGGCCACGTAATTTGCAATACTTAAATGGCCTTTCTGGCGATCCAATCAACCGAGTGCAATGAATCTTAGCACAGCAAATCTTTATTCAGAGCTTAGTATAGGACATCTCATGATCAATTATTTTCAAATATTCAAGATGGCATCAGTTTAAAAGTTTAAAACCTTCTTTTCTATATCTCATATCTTATTCTGGCCTATTTGCCATCTCTTGATGAATGCAGTACATTTGAATTTGCCTGTTGGCACAGGCTAGAGTAAAATGTGGCTTTTCACCGATGTCTCAGTCTCACTCATGGCTGTGATTAAATGGAAGCTACTGAGGTATGGGTGGTGCTTAGTAATGACATTCAGGGCACAGTCAGTGCCCATGGATGCTGTGAAAGGTTCTACTCATAGGGTTAGTACTGCTGTTCTGACTCAGTGAGGAAAGTAGTGGCAAACTACCTCACTCCTCTTCTTGCCTAGTACGCCTCAATATAGCGCTGCCTTGGGATTTTGTAGGTATCCACCCACGTAACCTAACGGCGGTACTTTCTGAGGATCCAACTAGCCATCGGGCTGACTACCTAACAGACAGTATATTATTCAAGCGATTTAAGGAAAGATTCGTATGATAGGCTATTATAGTAATCATTATAAAATGGGACTAAATTCTGTTGATTACTTTTTGTAAATCATAGAAGCCGTTTATTCGACTTTTCGCTAATTAAACTCCATGCCTCGTTACAGAAATATGACATCTCACGGGAGGAGACTGAATCACCAATAGACTACCAAAATGTATATAATCTTTCACATATTTTCTCAATTTAATGGTGTTGGTGGAGACATACTGTAGGTCGTGTATCAAAATACATCACATGGAAAATTCCCTTAACAGGTAGAAGAGTTTTTAATGGAAAAGACTAGAAGGATACTGTGCAGTATATGAAAATATGCTATTTAATTCTTCACGAAACTAGTTGTTAAATAGACTATTCATATATAGTGCCAAACACTGCAAGAATTTAAATTGTTTTTGCGAACCTGATAATTATGTATTGCGACGCAAAGAGTATTTCCATATGACAAACTGATGAAACATATCACAGCGAAAAATCAGCTGTTGACAGTTCTGACAAACATTTGACTTCTAAAGGGCATAAAATGTCGGTAGAACACAGAAAATATTTTTGAAGAGGAATATCGAAGAATATTAGGAATCCAAATTTGAAAAATCCTTTTTTTTGACAAATTATCAGTCTCGACTTTCGTTAAGTAATTAACCATCGATTTTAGTCACAATTAAAGAACAAAAAGGAAAATCAATATCTCAGTATATTTGATGTAGTGAGACCCTGCACGCAGTGAATGTGGCGCATGATTCCCTTGTACGCTGCAGGCCAGGTTTTGGCCAGGGTTTGTGGCCGGCAGAGGTTGGTCCTGAGACTGATCCTCCCCTTTGTAATCGCAAATCCGACAAGCTGCCTGACTCGCCTCACCAGACCAGCTTACTGTAACAAACACAAACATAGAGCAAGCTGGCTTCCAAATTGAAGACGAAACCCCGTAGCGGCAGTTGTTACCATGGTGTGATTTGCCAGGCTCATAAATCCGTACTAGCAAGATTTTTACTGCCCATCTGAGATGCGGTCGATAATAAATATCAAGCGGTTTCTTACTCCACCGCGAGAGAAAAATTCATCACACGATATCACTTAACTATCGCAACTTAAATATTAGCTTCAAAGGATGGGAGAGGAAGGAAGTACCGATCATATGACCCGAGAGTTATGTGCAATGTTCCAGTCACGATCCAAGTGGTTGCACATGACCTAGTGATTAGAGTTCGTTGTAACATATCCCTTTCCCCTCTTGGTGTTTCTACATTTGTATCGGGATACTCTAGGTTACTCGATACAGGTGAAGATCCTCTGCGTGGTGAGGGGGACTAGTAGCTCCTTTCTTTAGATACTGTGTAGAGACATGTATGGTAACCAGGCATTATACAATACGGAGGAAGCTAAAACACCTCCCACCCCCTGTGGGAGGGGGGCATAATAATACACCCACGGTTACTAGCCCAAGCCAAGGCTTGGAAGTGGAGGCCTCCACCATACCTGCCAGAGAGGCATCCATGGTCCCTCCGCATGGGTTTAACAGTGGTTTAGGTGAAGTGGGTGCTGGTGATTGAGGTGAAGGCTCACTGCGATGAGCTGGAACCAACACATCACTTTGCCCTACGTAGCCTGGACGAGCTGCGGGTTGGGAATGGAGCGAACCCAAACTAGGGGGGAAGCCATGGCTGTGAACTCAGTCATGGTAATGTCTAGTGGTTACCACGTGAGTAGGCCTACTGAAGGCGGTACAAACCTGGCTTGATGGTACGGGCCAGGGGCGGATTGCTGGATGGACGACTGAGGGGTGTGGTTACTGCTACGGAGAGCCTGAGTTGCGGGAGGACAATGTCTGGCTTTATGCCTCATCACGGATGGTGAGAACGTCGCTCATGACCCTAGAAGGGGCAAAACCCCTATTATAATATGAGGTATGGACAATCAGAAAGAACCAACTTCAAACCCCACATCAAAGGAAGCCGTGGAAGCTCCAGCAGAGCAGATCCATGTGCAGACCGGAGATGAAAAAATGGAGACAGAAGTCCCAGTAGGACAGGCTGTCTCTAAATCCAAACAAGAATTGGAAAAGGCAACAGAAGCTACAGTAGAGCAGACTGCAGGACCAAGTAGCACAGGAGATTCCACCGAGAAAGACCTGAAGATATCTGCATCAAAGATCAAAAGGATGCACATAGAAAATAAACCTCGCACGAGTGCATATCGCAAAGAAAAGAAGAAAGCGAGGAAAGAAGCCAAGATAGCGGCTGGAACTTGGGTGGAGAAGAAGCCTAAGAACTGAGATCGGCAAAATGCTATGCCACCGACAAGGTCCAAAAGACCAAGGTCGGAGGACAGCACGCCACCAAGTTCGGCTGTAAAACCACTCTCCAGGAAACAGAAGGAGGAAACAGTCATGTCCTTTTCGGAACGACTGACCTCATCCAAGGTCGTAATAATTCCTAAGACCTTTCCAGATGGCAAGCTCAAGGAGGAGGATATGACGGAACTGTCAACCGTCTTGATAGCGCAGATGAAGCCGCTGTCAGATGGGTGTCTGCCTGGCTTCCTCGAGTCACCAAGGCTGGAAAATGGGGCATTGGTACTGATATGTGCCAATCCAGAAAATACAAGTTGGCTGGAACAGACAGTATGCAATTGTAACCCCTGGAAAGGGGAGAATTTAGAGGTGGCGGACGCTAAGAAGGTGTTGAACACTATCAAGGTCATCACCAAGTTCCCACCTCCTTTTGACAAGATGAAAGTGGAAGACGTTCTTGTCAGAATACACCAGCACGACACCAAAATTCTGAGGACAGTCGTTATGGCCCTTGGTGAACAAGACTTTGAAGAGCTCAAGAAGAGAAGCCTAAAGGCTAAACTCGGACTTGGACAAATCAGGTTTCAGGTCATCAAAGGAAAAACGAAACCCAATGTTAGCAAGGATGGTACTGAAAGTACTTCAGGCCCAAGGTTTGTAGAATACAGGTTGGCTCATAACTCTCGGCCAATGGGAGAGCGCGCGGGAATACGTCACGGGCCTGCTGCGTTTACATCAGTCGTTAGTCCGTAGCGCATTACGAACTCAGTAAATACTAATTTTAAGGGCAGCAGCCATTTCAGAGTGTCAACTAATGGATTGTTGTGAATAATAGATGATGCTGAACGCTTAATTACATGACTAATTTAATTATACACCTCCTTCAACATAATAAAACTGATATAATACAAACATACTCACAGCCGACTATATCTCCAACAGGCGCAGATCCACCTATCCCCATTGCTTCACTAAGCACTGCATTATTATTTATAACAGCGGCTTCGGTGGCGTAGTTGGTAGCATGCTGAACTGCTGTGCCCAAGATAGCGTGTTCAATCCTGGCCGAAGTCGTCGGATTTTTTAAGAGCGTTAAAATCCTTCAGTATGCCTTCCTTCGGAGGGGAAGTAAAGCCGGCGGTCCCATGTCATAGATTTATGGCATGCAAAAGATCCTTCCACAGACTAAACTTGTGTGAAGCTAAAATGTTAGGTTAGATTTCGTCGGAACGCTCTATCAAAGTTCCAATGTTTGTCACTAGGTATCATTGATATCTGGTAGCGAAAGTTGGAACTACTTGAAATTGAACGGAACTTGTAGATCACCCTAAGGGTGTCCGCTGGAAGCAGCTACAGACTCAGGCGAGCCGAACATGTCCTCGGACACTTCTGGCACTAAAAACCATACGATAAATAAATAAATAAATAAATAAATCATTTATAATGCTGTCATTTCTGTCCATTGGTGCCTGCACGTTCGTCTTCATTTCCGCCACTCTCGGAGTCAGCAAAACTGTCACTGATAACAGCACCACGATGTTGGTGACTCCACGGAATGTCATTCTCACTTTCGCCAACCACATTACGAATTAATTGAAGCAGGTGAGGTGTGTCTGCGAAAAAGTAGATTTTTAGCCTACTTTTCACATTTTGCAAAAATGAGGAAAAGGTAGACTTATGAGATCGGGCAAATGTGTGTCTGTCTGTCTGTCTGTCCTTCTGTCTGTCTGTCTAGCTGTGTGTGTGTTCCCCCTATCAACTCCTAAACGGCTGCAGCAATCGAAACAAAATTTGGTAGAAGTAAAGATCTATACACGAATATCTCACGGCCATATTTGAAAATGATATCAGTGCTACCAACTGCTGGAAAATCGCAATTGAAATTTGAGCTCCATGTTGGATATCTTGGAAGGTATGAATGGGAGCTATTTCAAAATTAGCACACGTATAGATAATAATATTGCAGTTTAAATTCCTGGAGGCCATAGATGGCAGTGTTGCCAAAATGAGTATAAGCCTGCTGATAGGTCCAATTTTTAAATGCATATAACTTCTACACTATCAATTGGAATTCAACCAAATTTCGTATGTTGTATGTGTATATAACCAGATATGACTGAGCGTATTCTTAAGAACCACCAGGGCTGCCAACTGTTAATAAATGCTCTTAATTTATTTTATCCAAATATCAATATATATCAGAAAGTATGCAAGCCGACAGCTTTAAACTATGCACACGTATAGTACCTGACATTCTATATTAATTTGGAGTAACTTATATACGTCAGTGCTAGCAACGTGATTCTAAGCCTGCTGAGAGGTCCGAATTTAAATACATGTAACTTCCATACTATCATTTGGATTTCAACCAAATTTCGTATGTGCTATGTGTACCATAACAGATACGACTATGCGTATTCTTGAGAGCAACCAGGGTAGCCAACTGTTAATATGTGCTGTCTCTATTTTGTTACCCTAATATCAATATATCAGAAAGTATGCAAGCCAATAGCTCTAAACTTTGCACACGTATAGTACCTGGCATTCTAGATGAATATGGAGTAACTAATATACGTCAGTGCTGCCAACATGATTCTAAGCCTGCTGATAGGTCCAATGTTAAAATGCTTGTAACTTCTATACTAACTAATGGATTTCATTCAAAATTGGCACAACAATAGATCATATTATTTCAGATTATTTCTGAACAATACATGCATGACATTGTTGCCAACATGATTTCACGCGCACTGTTAGATCCAATGTTTAACTGCATGTAACGTCCATGCTATTCATTGGACTCCAACCAAATTTTGTATTCTGTACCTTAAGAGATGGAACTAAGAATCTATTCAGTCACCAGGGCTGCCAACTGTAGTGCTCTATTAGGCTACATTATGCCAGGTATATATAGTATTTCGAACTAATTAGAAATTTCGATATTACCAACTTAATTTCGTCATTATTCTAGATAGATCCATATAGATTAATCATTGGCATGAATCTTAAATTTTTAGAAAAGTAGGCTCTTTAGTTCGTCACGGAACTTCTTGTTTAAATAATATGAACGAGACCTTTATGTCCCCTTGAAGAAGAATATGTAAACTATGAAATATTAAAATATTACTTTGCCATTTTTTTCCCGGCTGAAGTCTTCTATTATTTCACCGAAATCTAAACTTGCTAAACGGCCAAGGGAGGTCATAGCTGCACTGAAAAAAAAATATATAAATTAGTTTGAAATGCTTGAAAAGTATAATTAATTAATTAATTAATTTTAAACAAGTAGTTCCATGAACAACTAAAGCCTATTTTCATATATCCTTCTTATGTTAATTGCCACTATCAACATGCAAAATTTCAGTTCCATTGCTGTAATAGAATCGTAGATATTGAGAACCGTCTAATATTACAGATGGTCACCAGGTTGGATTTTTATAATGTAGGTCCTAGAGTTATGTACTATTACATGAAGATTATTGTGTACGTGTAGTATTCAAACTTCAGTCGCATGATTAGGACACAAGAAGTAAAAACGAGATTTTAAAATTTAGCACAGCTGCCACCTTGTGGTTATGAAAACAATTGAAATAAATTAGATGCCAGTGGATTAACATTTGTATAAGCATTAAACGTGCAAAGTTTCACTGCACTCGGATGGTTAAATTGCAAGAAAAGTCCATGTGAATATTTATACTTCGCGTCGCCGCCATGTTGGATTTGTGGTCACCAGGTTTTTGAAAGTCCTATAGGTGAACTTATGTTCAAAGTCCCTATGAACATAAAAAAATCAGTTTCATTGCTGTAACAGCTTCGTAGATATTGAGAAACGTCTAAATATTTCGGATGGTCGCCATGTTGGATTGTTAAATGTATAGGCCATAGAGTCATGTACCATTAAAGGAAAATTATTGCGTAGCTTCATTATTCAAACTTTCACTTCGATCGCATGATTACGACACAAGAAATGAAAACTTCATTTTAAAATTCGCACAGCCGCCATCTTGAGGTTATGTAAACAATTGAACTAAATTATATACCAGAGCATTACAATGTGTATAAACATTTGCTGTACCGAATTTCATTGCGTTTGGATCATTAAATTGCGAGAAAAGTCAATTTAAAGCTTTCAACTTCGCTTGGCCGCCATGATCGTTTTGTAGTTAACTGTTTTTTGAAAGTCTCATAGGGAATTTATTCTCCTGTAGTTAATTCCTCTGGCTCGGGGGCTGGGTGTTTGTGACGTCTTCATGTACAAAGAAACCAAACACTGCAAACAAATAGAAAAAACAGAAACAACTTAAAAAATGGTTAGCGAGGTAGGCTTTGGCCCGAAGGTTACCGGGTTCTTTACCCGGCTGGGCCGTGGGGATTTGAATCACCTATTGGGCGATTTGTAGACAATTTACCCAACGGCGATTTTGAAAAGATTTTGAATGATTGGTTTTGGTGGGAAGCAAACAGGAAAATATGTGATTGACCACAGTTACAATTATGGTATTTATTTGTAGCCTAAGCAACTCTAAGTTTAATAACAAATATAAACCATAGCTAATTGAGAAAATGATTAAATGAGGTTGATATAAAATGCTTCACTTGAACGTGGAGCTAAAATTGAAATTCTTAATTTTTATGACAAGTAAACCACTTTGTTTTCCTAGCACAAAACAGTCATGTTAGTTGAAATACAAACGAATTCAGTCCTTGCAAGACTTGATGCAGAATAACGTTTTAATGGGAAATTCTAAATTCAGAGGCTCTGCCAAGCAGCAACCTATGAAACTAGTGACATCAAAGAGAAAGAAGTTTAAAATTAAGTAAATAATTGCGAGAGGAAGTTCATATTGAAGCCCTACAAGTTCATTGAAAATTGCTAGAAAAGTGAGGGACACTTATTTTTGTATAACGCTGCTGGTAGTTTCTTGAAGCTTAATGATTGGATATTTACCAAACTATACTCGCTGACCAGTAGACGAAGGTTAGAGACAGCCGTGGCCAAGATACTAGTAGATCCCTGTACTGGGTCCGGAGTCCCCTCGGAAGTACTCAAAAAGCTCTGTGTTTCGTAGGTCGACGCTAGACTTCATTTCCTCGAAGTCGAGTTTGGTGAAGTGGCGGAATGCCCGGGTTGAGCTGATTCATAAGTTCAGGTCCAAGAAGAAGCCTGAATTCCAAGAAGGAATTCCGTCGGTTGACGGAGTAGTAGTTTCCTCTTCCAAGGATTACGAGAACAGCATTCGTAGCTGATTGAGCTACTTCCTGGTGCCCATGCGAGAGCCTGATGAGAATCTCAAATATGTTGCTGGGTTCTGGAGCACCAGCAATATATAGTCAGAATGACGTCACAATCGACTACCAAACTGAGCGGAGTAGGGGAGATGGTCAGCCAATCAAAGGACAGATGTGTCATGGCATGAGGTAGACACCATCATGGGGGTTCCATTTTATTTGTGATCAATGTGCTGAGTACAGGTAAACTGAAAGAGCGCTCCATAAGAGGGTGAGTAAATGATTGTTCAAAATAAGCTGAACCTACAGTAATACAAATTAATCATAAGATTTAAAACAGGAATTAACACTACTAATCTGAAATACCGTGAACATAATGCAGGGGTAATATGAAATTAGAATATAATAGGGTAGTTAAATAAGTTCAATTCAAATCACGAGGGAAAGAACTATCAAGCGAAAAAAACTATTCGAAAAAGCGAACACCTATGATTAACTGGGTGCTTGTGACGTTTTAATGATATAAATACCGAAAGTAAAATATAAAAGGTCAAGATGAAGAGGAATACAGTAAAATACAATGAAAAAGAAAAAAATATACGAAAAATAAAAATCGGTAACGCTCTCGCCTTTTGTGGCCAAGGTTGCAGGATCGACTACTGGCGCAGTCAGCAGGCATTCGAGGGTGCGCAAATGGAAGGGAGCCGTGTCAGTACTGGTACGTTAATGAACCCCTTCGGGGCGAAATTCCACCATCCCCGCATCTCTAAAAGCCGCAGCAGTTAAAAGGGACGTAAAACCAGTAACATTATTATCATACTGACGGCAACTTCACCAAAGGACTTAATGAATGATGAAATAAATGGACCTGAATGAAATTATGCAAGGAGTTGGAAGGAAGAGTCCGTACCAATATTTTCTTGAAATTCAAAAAATAAATGAATCATAGGAAACAATTTCTAGAACGACCGACGGCGGAGTTCAAACCCACTAGTCTTCTGAGTCCACAGATTGCCTTGCATTATGGCTTTCCGCCATACAAAACTCACCTACCTGGCTGGTTTTCGTCTGCAGCACAAATGTAAATCGAAGTGCACAGGTAAGCCGTTCGCTGAACAGTTCGGGGCTATGGTTTTAGCAGAGAGCCAGCGAGAGCTAAGGCACTGCCTAGCCTCATAGGCGGTTAGGGCAAGTGATACGTCTGCCTGCTTCTTGCATTGGGACAGGACTAGGGGCCCCAGCCAAAGAAACAGCTAGCTACCAGAATACTGGCTTCATGGTCGAGTAGTTAAACTGCTGGAGTAGAGATATCCTGTCTCGCATCAACCACAAATTTCACAAGAAAAACAGTCAGGGTAGTTTGAAATACTTAGTGCGGGGTACGAGGACAAAATGTCTGCTTATTGTTACAAGAATATGGCAAATGAAACGAGTAGTTCTGTAAACAACTAAACCAACTATTGTTGTTTCCATTTATCCTACTGGTCTATTCCATTAAAAATTCCCCCGCATATTGAAAGGATTTTCCTTGTTATGTACTGAATAGCTTTTGGTACATGACCAATGTAGTGATAATGTAGAGAGCAGAATTTCAAACTCAAAACTCAATATCCATAACTTCAGACAAAAACACAAAAATAATATTTTAAGAAAGAAATATGGTCTTGCTATTGTTTAGGCCTCAGCCTTCACAAGGCCTTAAACGCTCAAAATCCGTAATTATCACAATTAAAAAGAACTCCTTCACTCAGTCAGGGGAAATACATAAGGCAATTATTGCTCCATGCAATGCAGGACACGAAACTAGAAGACTGCAATGCCTCACACAAACAAAATACCGTTGACAAGCTCACCCCAATACAGAAGAAGGATAAGTAGAGACGACCGTAAGGACTCAGGATCAGTTGCTACTCGTCTCGCTGCCACTCGCACCATCTGTACCGCCATTCTGCATAACGACGCCATCACCGACACCAATCTTGAGGTAAGTGTGCACACAAGGTTTCCTTCATTCCTTCCTCATAACCAAACCTCAGTGACATTGTTATTTGAGTTGCATTGTTCATTACTAGAATAAACACATTGTTTCAAGTGTTTACACTTAGCCAGCTGCTATTTCTCTTTGCGTAAGGAACCTGTGCTCTCACTCCCCGCGCTCGCCGCACCAGATTTACTCGCTCACTCAACACATTCTATCACGCGCTAAGCCCGATTCCCTGCTTTCCGTACGTTAGTTGACCGCCCTCAGCCAGCCTAGCACTCGTACTCCGTTCTGCCCTCTCGACTCCTCGTAAACACCCCCCGTTACTCTCCAAGCCAGTACGTCCCCTGACGAAAGTCCCGCGGGGACAGAGCACTATGTTACTCGTGCATGTTCATGTCTTAAATCAAAGCTTTCATTGTTACTCACGTCAAAAACACTTCAGCACCGGGAAATATGTTACACAATGAGGCTAATCTACAATACACGAATGTAGCACTAAGGAATCGTGTACAGGTTTATCAACTTACCGAGAGACAGGTTCCATATAATACAGTAAAATATGTTCTTTTCAGATACAAATATGCGCATAATCAATAATTTATTATACCTGTAATAGAACATTCGGGTAAATGACCTTCGTGTTTTACCCCTTAAAACAGTCCGCCAATACCACTATATTGAGAAATTATGTGCTAGAATTTATTTCAGTATAGGTGATTAAAATTCTTACTGCGAAGTGGCATCTTTCTGCAACAAGTCACGGGAGTTAATTTAAGAAACGTCCAATACAGGCCTTTTATGATTAACGAAAAGTAAGCTACAGAACACAATGCCATTAAATAATGATTATTATCATAAACCATCATACAAATCTTCTCTTAAATCGCTCGAATAGGATGCGATAATTAAAACAAGAAGATTTTAACATTTCGAACTGATGCCAGCTTCATTGTTTTAAAACATGAAGTTCTGAATAAAGATTCGCTGCGTTAAGCTTCATTGCTCACGGGTGATTTGATCCCGAGAAGAGGCACTCAAAAATATTTGAAAGTCACTTGGCTGCCATGTTGTTTTTGTGTATCTCAAGACTTTCAAAGTCACATAATGTACCTACTTAATAGGCATTCTTTCACCATACACACTTTCAGTTAAATACAGCTTAAATAGTTTCGAAGGTATTGTGAAAGGGTGAAATATATCACATAGACGTCATGTTGAATTGTTTCATTCATAGGATATAGAATTATATGCCAGCAAATAAATAGTATAATGGTGATTCATGCCAATCTACATTTCTATCGCTTGTTTAAGAGACCAGATATAAAAACGTAATTTTGAACATTTTACTCAGCTGCCATTTTTTTATTTCTCTTAACAAACCTGAACTTAGTTAACTACGAATACATTTAGCCTTATATGAACATTTACCGTACAAAATTTCACAGAGCTCGGATGGTTAAGTGGCGAGTAAAATCCAATTAAATATTTTAATTTCGTGTCGCCACCATGTTGGTTTTGTGCTCATTAGGTTACTGAAGGTCCAATTGGTGAACTTATTTTAGAGGCCTCTATCAACATACAAAATTTCAGTTTGATTGCTGTTATATATTCGTAGATATTAAGAACCGGTGAATAAATTCAGATGATCGCCATGTTGGATTGTTCTATATGCAAGCCATAATGTTATGTATCAGTAGACGAGTGTTACTGCGTTGGTTCGTTATAAATGCGTTCACTTCGAACGCGTGATAAAGACACTGAAATTTATAAATTCATTATGAATTTTCGCACTGCCTTCATCTTGAGTTTATGAAAATAATTGAATTAAATAAGATGTCAGTAGATTAACTCATATATAATGAATTACTGTGCCATGTTTAACTGCACTCGGATAAGTAAATCGCAAGAAAAATATATCTAAATACTTTAACTTTGCTTGCCCGCCATATTAATTGCGTACCTAACAGGTGTTTATTAAGAGTCACACAGGTAAACTTACGTAAACATAGGTAAAAGTTTACGTATTGTGTACCAACATACCAAAATTCAGGGTGATGCCGACAATAATTTCGGAGATATAGAATGACGATGAAACATATTAAAATTTGAAAGGCATGGTCGAGGTTGGACGAGGTAGTAGTATGTGCTGCCGAGTTTCATTGAAATAGCTTCAGCAATTTATTCATTTTTATTAATTAATTTATTTATTTATTTTATTAGGGGGAGGGGGGACACACAGATCAAACACATCGGACAAACGGTGATCTCAAAAGCCTATTATTTCATATGATGAAAATGGGCTAAAAATAAGCTACACCGATTCTCACTGCATATTAAGCCATATTTTACCAGGTGTTTCTTTAATTTATTATCTTAATTTTTGATTTTCTTAAACACAATCGAAAAAAACAGCATAACTTGAAGGACCAGTATTCACGTGTCAGCAAATGCTACAAGGCAAAGTCCGTAGCTGCAGTGAGGTGCAACATTGAACCGTGAAGAATTTTCACAACTATGAAGTAGAATTTTATAAGCATGGTTGAGACTGAATAGTGAGCACAGACAGAGAATGTACACACATAAAAAAAAGTTTTGCATCACCTCGGTTCCCAGATCTCCGGCATATAGACGTTGACTGTGTATATTGTATCCAAGATACAGTCCCTTTGACTGTTCATAGATGTCACTAAAACTGCTCAAAGATGTAAACAACCATGCATGAGCAGGGCCTATTAGACGGAGGGGGTACGACAGCCGATCAGTTCCAGTCATTCCACCAGGACGAAGGTACGCTGCTCATGTTGTCTGTAGTTCTACCATGCCTAGAAGGTCAATACCGCAGTTCGATCGCGTCCGCATTGTTACTTTGTGTCAAGAAGGGCTCTCAACAAGGGAAGTTTCCAGGCGTCTCAGAGTGAACCAAAGCGATGTTGTTCGGACATGGAGGAGGTACAGAGATACAGGAACTGTCGATGACAGGCCTCGCTCAGGCCGCCCAAGGGCTACTACTGTAGTGGATGACCGCTACTTACGGATTGCCGCTCGGAGGAACCCTGACAGCAATGCCACCATGTTGAATAATGCGTTTCGTTCAGCCACAGGACGTAGTGTTTCAACTCAAACTGTGCGCAATAGGCTGCATGATGCGCAACTTCACTCCCGACGTCCATGGCGAGGTCCAGCTTTGCAACCCCGACACCATGCAGCGCGGTACAGATGGGCCCATAAACATGCTGAATGGACCCCACGGAATTGGCATCACGTTCTCTTCACCGATGAGTGTCGCATATGCCTTCAACCAGACAATCGTCGGAGACGTGTTTGGAGGCACCCTGGTCAGGCTGAACGTCTTAGACACACTGTCCAGCGAGTGCAGCAAGGTGGTGGTTCCCTGATGTTTTGGGGTGGCATTATGTGGGGCCGACGTACGCCACTGGTGGTCATGGAAGGCTCCGAAACGGCTTTACGATACCTGAATGACATCCTCCGACCCATAGTGCAACCATATCGGCAGAATATTGGAGAGGCATTTGTCTTCATGGACGACAATTCTCGACCTCATCGTGCACATCTTGTGAATGCGTTCCTTCAAGATAACGACATCGCTCGACTACAGTGGCCAGCATGTTCGCCAGACATGAACCCTATCGAACATGCCTGGGATATGTTGAAAAGGGCTGTTTATGGACGTCTTGACCCACCAACCACTCTGAGAGATTTACGCCGAATTGTCGTTGAGGAGTGGGACAATTTGGACCAACAGTGTCTTGATGAACTTGTGGATAGTATGCCACGGCGAATACAGGCATGCATCAATGCAAGAGGACGTGCTACTGGGTATTAGAGGTAGTGGTGTGTACTGCAATCTGGACCACAAATGCTGAAAGTCTAGCTGTATGATGGTACAACATGCAATGTGTGGGTCTCATGAGCAATAAAACGAGCTGAAATGTTGTTTGTGTTGATCTCTATTCCCTTTGTATTTAACGGTTCCGGAACTCTTGGAACCGAGGTGATGCAAAACTTTTTTTGATGTGTGTATTTGGCAAGAAAGAAAAACAACTGGCCTATAGTCCAGCAGGACGCCAGTTAAAGTGTATTTATGTTGACAGCCGTTAAACTAATGGCTTAATTGCAGTTATGCCACACGACTGCAAAACCAAGAGTCAGAATTAATAGAACAAAGGGACCTTAATTAATCATATCTCCCGTGAGTGAGTGACTCCGGAACGCAGGCAAAATCATGGCAGGTGTTGAGCCAACTTCCAAGCTGCTAGCTGGCGGAGGTTTTGTCTCGCTAGTGCTCGGGAGAGGCTAACCAGCACAATAATTACTCGCACTGTACACAGCTGCCCATTCACATGCTGCGAACTTCATGTCTATTCTTCATTCTCCGTTCATTCATGAAAACTCATTACACTTACATGACATCCTCTTCAGTTTGTTGTTTCAGTTCAGAGGCTTGGACATCGTGGTCATTTAGACTCGTCTGATTTTGTCTCATAACCTGTGTCATTGTGTTAGCTGTATTTTTAAGTCAGGTGAGGATTCTGAAGGAGGACGCCACGGCCTTAACTTAGGAACCATTCTGGGAAACCATGGAAAATCACTTCAGGATGACTGAGGTCGGAATTAAACGCACCTCTTCTCAGTATTGCCTCAGGAGACTGAGTGACCCCATTCCTACCCTTAGATCAAAATTAAATTTCTTGGTAGAGCCGGGAATCGAACCATGACCTCAAGGGTGACAGCCTAGAATGCTAGTTCCTACACCACGAGGTGGTCTTTCCAGTTTGTCTCCTGGCCTTCAATTGTTGTTCCTCTACACTATCTCTCGTCATAGCCCTATTAACATTTTCTAGCCAAGAATATGGAAATTTTGTCTCAAAATATGCCGATGGTATATGAACTGCTGGAAGAGACAGAGTACTACACGAACTTGCGAGAAAAACTCGGATAATATTTTGTCTTCACTTGGGTCATTGCATAATCGTGGTTATATACGTGGGTGTAAGAGGAATCTATCTGATGGTTTGTGTTTCTGTCGTGTCTGCAGATCTATGCTTAATGCTCTCTATTTCTACGGGGTCAGGGATGAGATGCATGAATTCTTATGTGGTGAATGGTTTTGCGGCCAGATTCCCTTCCTGATGCCAACGATATATTGAATCAAGGAATGTGAATGGAACTGGACAAGTTGTAGGAAGAAAGTGTCTGTGGCTTATTAGAAGGTATTTGCCTGGAGTTGAAAATGTGAAGTTACGGAGAATAATTTCGAGGACAGCAAACCGTGTGGTCTGAACCGGTATTGAAAATTAAAACATAATAATGAATGATTCAGAATGTAATAACGCAATTGAATCGAAAATTAGAAAGAAAGAAGTACAATATGGGACTCTTCTGAAATAAGCCATAAGTATAACACATGGAATACAATGCGCAACGGCCATCTTGAAAATATAGAATACAATAATGAATAACTCTATGTATCTTTATGTTACAACAACAGATATCAACAGTAGTGTAGAAAATTGTAAGTGTCCTCGTTTACCGAAAGTTGTGCATTTGGATCCTGAGTTATTGATTTTGAAGTTTCAATAGTACGCTGAACCACCATTTTGAATATATGTCGAGGGTGTTCTTTTTTCAATTGGTTCTACATTAGAGGTAATTTGAAATATTGTTTCTGTAAAATATACAGAGTTATTTGTGTGTATATTTTATAATTTCAAGTAGCAAGGTCTTTTGTGTGGTGCTCCTCTTGCACTAAACTTCGCGTTAATTGTGCTGTTATATTGTGAGTTAAATATGTTTAAGCCTTAAGAATACGCCCAGCCGCCATCGTGAACATCGAGTCACTGTTCTTTTGACTTTGTCAGAAGAGGACATTTGTTCACCGAGTCTGCAGATAGCCACGCCCAATGCCAGTGCTTCTTACCGAGCGTCAGTGGGTTTATAATGTGTCTGTAAGTTAGCTTTTGTATACCTTGAAACTAGGTCAGCTCTTAACGAGATATTGAATGCAACTTTCTAATACGATTGGAAGGGGTGATGTCAGGGCAAAGTGCAGAAGCCGTGGGTTCGGAAGCAGTACTAATACAACTGTCGGAGCAACAGTCCAGAAGTTAATAGGGAGACAAACAGTCCAACAGACACATGCGCAACGTCTCGTGATTGATCTCATTATTTTAACTTCTAGTTATTGTATTGCAAAAGTAGTTTAAAATGTGGGAGCATGCATTTTAGCCTTCTCATTGGAGCTGCCACCACGGCTGCCGCCTATCCAATCGTAGCTCCTATTGTAAATACACTTTCTGTTAGAGACATCAGTCATCAGTATGACAGAGGGCTGACTGTGCGGTGTAGCGGTAACGTTTTCGCCTCCAGTGCAGTCAGTTAGCATTTGATGGTGCCCACAGTGCATGCGGGTCGCGTCAGTAGATTTACTAGTACATTAGAGATATCCTTCCCGGCAAATTCAGACACCTCGGCGTCTTTAGCCACAGCAGTTAACATTATTATTATTATTATTACAATTACATAGTTTATCAGACTGATTCCATACATACCAAAATGTTTGGGGCAAAATAAGTATGACGACTCCAATTCCTAAATAAATACTTCAATCAACAATAGCAAATATAGACTACATACTGTAGATTCCAGACGAGACTTATGCAAACGATAATCATATCCCGTGGCTGAAGCATGTAGCACACCACTGTACCTTGGTGATAATGACACTCGGTGTACACTGTAGCTAATTTGAGACTCTAAAGGGAGAATGTGTCATTAATATCTGAAATGTGTTCATGGAGATTAGAGCCTAGCTCGCCATACAGCAGCAACCCTTAATAATTAAGCTGCCTATTACACAGCGCCTTTATGCGTTATACATTGGCATTCCGAGTAAGGTCCGATATTTACCTTGCTAACTATGGATGACTCGTTCCAAGTTTTGTTGGACAGTATAATCGCCTAAACCACGGTGTCAGGCAGTTGAAATACAACGGCCGTCATATTGGGAGCAGCGATGCAAATTAGAGATGAGAGTTACATGTAATACCATTTAATGAACAATTAAGTTTTGTACTTTCCTCGATTATTCTAACAGAATATTAAGAACACCAGAAAAGAATTGACACGCCACGGAGAATTCGTACTAGTTTTGTTTGTCCTGGTCTGTATTATAGTCCGGCAAACCACTAGGCGTGTCTAGTAGGCAGGAATAAAGAACGGAAATGCTGGTTTCGGAACTGTGGTATCGAGAACGATCTTCATCGACATAAGGTCATAAGGTTCGGTGTAAAGATACAATAGCACAAGTTACAGGGTAACAGTTCATTCCCTTGGCTTAATCTGCTCTTATTGGACTCGTGAATAATGAATCGCTTATCCTTTCAGGTCGGCTGCACCCGCGGACCCTGCGAGGAATCATTCCTCTACCGTCGCAAGGATGGTATCTGGGAGCTGAACACATTTTGTCAGCAGATACAACTGGGAATGGTGACAGGCCGATGCCCGGGCGACCGCTAACTTGGGTCTAATAAAGGAAAGGTCAGGGAAGGGATTTTGGAAGGAAGTCGGCCGTTGACCTGCTGAACTGAACCGTCGCGGCATTAACTTGGTGGTGAAAATGGGAAACCACGTCCACCGTAGCCGGTCTCAGATATATAACGATTTAGGAATCAATTCCACAAGCATTTGCTTATTCATTTGTTTATTCAGAAATAATCAGACCCGAGAATTCATCCAGCATGCCGTCGTTTTCTCATCAGTTATTCTCTTCTTATAAGTCCAGACATCAATCTACTAGGTTCTTCTTTAGCGCCAGAAGTCTTGTTAACAATATCAATACAGTATTCCTCCCGAGTGGATCAAAAAATACCGTTTCATTTGTCGAACGTCAGAAAGAGAAATGGTTCATATACCGGGATAACAGAGGGATTTGACTTGTCACATGCTGCGGCTTCGGCGAGTCTGGGCTTTCCTTTAAATCGACACCGCTGACAACACCCTGAATAAGGAATTCCAGTATTATCGAGGCATCAGGTTCTCACTCAGTAGAGACACTTAACCTTGAGTGTCCTTGATGGGGCACACTACTGAGTGGAACTGGATGTAATTATCCCAGTCCTACCCCACACGGCAGTCTAATAATTGACGGTTGAGTGCTCACAAGGAAACCCTTTGAATTGTAAGTGTGCGATCTGATTGAGATGTGGTAATACACGTTCAGAGGAAAATGCTTTATTCAGTGGCAAGGAGGACCGGATTAGATTCCCGGCTCTGCCAAGAAAATTCTGGATTTGTTGTGTTGGAACGGGGTACACTTGGCCTCGTGGGGAAGAACTGAGAAAAGGCGGGTTCGATTCCTACCTCAGTCATCCTGGAAGTGGTTTTCATTGGTTTCCTACTTCTACTCGAAGCAAATGCCGGGATGGTATAAAACTCAAGGCCACGGTCACCCCTTACCCAATTCTTACCTCAATGACAAATACACTCACTAGTACCGACATGACAGTAGCACAGGTTATCAGACCAATTCTACACACACCCAAGTACACCAAGCTAAAAGATCACGGTGTCGCAAAGCCCGTAATGAATCAACAACAACAGTCTTACGATTGAAAACTATTTTCAGATTAATTCAATAATAATTGGAAAGAAAGTTGCAATATCTTTGATGATCTTAACAATGGTGAGGTCAGATATTCGAGGTGTGTCAAATATTCTTTATTCTTCATAAGAACAAGTACTCAGTTTTGTTTTACAGACCTGTACAGATGAACCACAATGGACACCAGACGTAAACCATACCTGAAACATAGAAAATAGTAAGAGTGTATGCTCTACAATAGGCTTCACAATTGAATAATATTTGTTTGGTATAACTATGGTGTAGTCATGTCCTAGTTCGTGAACCATGGGCAACGGCTGAGTGGACTGGTAAGTGGTCCTGGCAGTTGGGATATCAGTTACCATGGAAACTGAGCGGGCATCTTGGACATATTCTGAGTCGTGGCCCTCCTTGTGCTCAGGCATTTAGGATTACCCAACTCACTTCTTTGGTCCCCGAGGTGAAACATAGGGACCCTGTGCAAGTAAGGCTAGCAACCTGCTCACTTGTAGCCTCTAAACTTGCTAAAATGTCATGAACAAGCCTCGGCCATATGGGAGTGATCTAATTCCTTGGAATGAGCAACCAAACGAACTGGTATTCAGTGTGTTGATATTAATATTCAGGGGGTTATAACAGGAAGAAAATAGAGCTGTCTGAGTCAATAAGTAGGATAAGACTAGATATTCTAGGGATTAGTGAAAATCAGATAAAGAAGGGAGATAGAGAGGATGAAGTTGGAGATTTCAAGGTATAACTGTCAGGTGAAAATCGAGTTAGGGCTAAGTGGGGATTAGGGCTGTATGTCAAGAGGACATTAGAGCGTAACATAGTTTCTGTGAGTTATGTAAATGAACGATTAATGTGGATAGATATGGAAATATCTGGAAATTGGGTCAGGCTTGTATCAGTGTACCCTCCATGTGAAGGGGTGGATCAGGACGAAGTAGACAGATTTGATGAGGCACTGAGTGATGTGGTAGTACGAGTTAACAATGGGTAAAGTGTAGTACTGGTGGGAGATTCAAATACTAGGATAGGGAATAGATCTGAGGGGTATGAGAAGGTAATGGGTAAGTGGGGTGAGGATAGTTAAGCGAACACTAGTGGGAAAAATGTATTGGTCTTCGGTGCTGGTTGGTTGGTTCTTAAGTTTAGGGGCTGCAACAACGCGGTCATGTAGCCCCGTGTACTTTGGGTGTGTGTAGAATCTGTCTGATAACCGGTGTTAATTGTGATGACTGTATTAGTGTGTGTTATCTGTTTTTTTAAATTCAAGTAAGGACTGCAGACTTTTGAATTTTTCAAATAGTTCCTACTTTTGCCGCCAAACGCCACCGTCAACGACTACTAGTTCAGAACTTAGCTACCAGACGCCACCGCAGTCGGCTCTTGGCAACGAACGTAAGAACCTAAGAGCGTTGTTTACATTCTTAACCTATACAATTTAGCTTCACACAGGTGTAATTAGTGGAAGGTTCTTTAACATGCCATAAATCTATGGCATGGGACAGCCGGCTTTACTTCCCCTCCGAAGGAAGGCATACTGAGGGATTTTAACGCTCTTAAAAATCCGACGACTTCGGCCAGATCTGAACCCGCGATCTTGGGCATAGAAGCTCAGCATGCTACCGACTACGCCACCGAAGCCGCCTCTTCTGTGCTAACATGGGGTTATCACCGACTGTAGTGGCTACGCGGGCTAAAGCTTCGCGTTAGGTCAAGGGGTCAAGCTCTCTGCTGACTCGGTAGACGCGTGGGTTCGAGCCCCACCGTCGGCTGTCCTTGAAATGGTTTTCCGTGGTTTCCCATGTTCAACACCAGGCAAATGCTGGGACAGTACCTTCTGACAGGCCACGGCCGCTTCCTTCCACATCCTTGCCCAGTTTCATTCATCTTCATCCTTTCCATCTCTCATCCCGACGCGCAGGTCGCTCACGGGCGTCGACTAGAAAGACCTGCACTCGGCCTCTCAGGAGGCTACACGAAAAAAAAAATCTGTAGCAAACTCATTCTCGAAGCATAAGGAGATTCACAGATACGCATGGGAGGGTCATGGAACCAGGCCCTAAAACAACAATTACCACCACCATACGTCCTTCTTTTATATTATTATTATTATTATTATTATTAAGGAAATCAGCACGAAGAAAATACATTTGTGGACAGAGGTGAGATTTACAATTGAAGTGTCCAAGGGAAGAAGGGGAAATGTCACTCAAAATGTAAAATTGAGATATCAGCGCGATCTGGTAGGCCTCTTTGCGACGTATTGAAGGCACAATAGTGTCTGGCTAAGAACAATAAGGGTCGTGAGAAAATGACGTTTCAAGTTGACGTGTACATATAAGTACAAATAAGTAATAAAACTTTAAAACTCGTTTCCTGTATATTTTACATTGTTTGACATTCCCCCTTCTTCCCTTGGACCCTTCAATTGTAACTTGACTTCTCAAAATATCGACAATGGTTACTTTGAGGTGCTACGTTTCAGATTCGTGTATAATGCTTAAACTTCCAGCCAAGATTGAAGAAGTTTGGAACCACGCATTTGCGTGAGAGTGTATTCCCTCGAATGAAACTAAAATACACGGTTCTATGTAAAATATTGTTAAAAACAACCCAGTCTCTTTTTGTTTCAAACTTTGGTGTGGCGTTTTACTAACAAGGGAACGGATTGCAGTGTAAAATTCTAATCTGCTTGAAATTTATTACACAATATTCCTACAAAGGTGTACAATGACGTAGTGAAAACCGCGCGGGCCACTTTCAATTTTGAACGCCATTATTGAACGCCGAAAACCTGTCGGGCAACGGATGAGCGAGAAGGTGGGAAGAGGTAAACTTTGTACGGATATTGTTTACTAAATTTCAACCAGATAAGAATTTTACACCGCAATCCGTTCCCTTATGAGTTAGCAACCGACAGCATTTCTTAAGATGAACCTTACCCAAATGTACGAGGTGAGCAGTGAGTCATGGCGCGTGCCAACATGTAAGATTGTAGAGGCTGGTTCAAAAATCACGGTGTCTACATATGACCTGATCCATGAAACAATGAGGTATAACTAGCACTAAGGTGTGCACCAGCCAAACCTGAACCTGAACCTGAAGTTTATTAGTGTCCTTTGATTTCAATTCTAGTGGCAGAGTATCAACTTCCCAACAGACAAGCTTAAAGAATCTTATCGTCTATAAATTACGTATACATTACCTTCATAAGTAAAGAACCCTTCTTCTGTAAACACCCCCACAGTGACAGGCTTATCTGACGATGTTCGCTTGACGAACGAAACTAGTCATTCAATTAAACCCCGCAGAAGTGTTTTATTAAATGTTTAAATAATAATTCATGTATTGTAACTCCCGGCCCAATCTAATTGGGTAGAGTACACTCGTGTTGACCGACTGAAAAGCGTCTAGCAATCAACGAGAACAAGTAGTTTGTGATGCCATTCAATGCTATTGAATAATTTCTTACATCTGTAACGTTATGGCTTTTTTCTTTGTTATGAAAGGTCTCAGTCAATCAAATATTGCATGTGTTAAGAATAAATAGAACTAAGAACGACTCATGATGTGGGCAACGATAGTGACACAGTTGTTTGAGCGTTGGGCTTCAAAACCAAAGTTAGCGCAATCGTTCCGGGCTTGGTTCTATGGCATTCCAAGGAGTTCAAATATGACAACTTTGTGTTGGTAGGATCCTAAACATGTTAAAGAAGCGCACAAGAGCAACATTCTGACACCCCGGCGTCTCTCATTACAACGGAGAAATATGGACGCTAAACAGGTAGCAATATCATTATTCTCTCGTGAACCGTGAAAACACCTGTCAGGGAGATCGCCTGACATGTCTGTCTTGATTTGTGGAGGAAATTTATGACACTTTGTTCCATAAACGCCTGAGTTCAGGGGAGAAAAAAAGGGATATTACGAGTTAAACAATATCATGTTCAACTGTGATGCGTCGTGGCTAGGGTCTTGGGTGAAGGAAGTGCATAAATTTCAGGTTCAAATTCCTCTCCCATCCTATTTTCTCTGCATTTTAATTTAAATATACACATTCGTATCTTCATATTTCATTGTGAAATGCGTTGTAATTCTAAAGGGTTAAAGAATGAATTTCCATCGACTGCTGCGTTGGTTTTATTAGTTCTACTATTAGTAGTACACAGCTTCGCCCGATGGATTTATTTATTTGTTTTATGGATGATAATGAATGCTACTACTGAAGAGACACATCAAACTTACAAACCAGCAGGAAAAAATAAGTTAAAAATATATCTTTTTGTGGTGGTGATAAGTAGGCTAATAATGGACGTAATATCCAGGACATTTTCCCCTAATTATAATGATAATAATGAACATAGAAACAGCTATTTACTAACTACAGTACTGACGCATGTAATTTACTATAAATTGAAAAAAAAATAGAAAGAGGAGTAAGTGAAATAAAACACGCTACCTAGGGCCTATATCTCATTTACTGTTAGATAAGTCAACTCCAATAGTGTCGTCTTTTTCCGCATAGCGCCGTAGGAAAATAATCAGAGCACTTCGGAAAACTTTGGCTGTCCCGTGCTCCTAAGGGAGCAACATTGCCATTTTTCACCACATAGCGCTGTAGGATAATGATCGAAGTACATCAAATATATTTTTAAAGCACGAACACTTATTGCATATGATAACCTCAATGTACTGCGCCAACGCCAAGAGGCCTAATATTTTCATGATGTTTTAAGGGGCCTAAGAAATCGTTTTTAACTACTCCCCGTGACTACAATTTGTAAGCAGCGTAAGATGTAGCTATTTTCACAATTGTTCACCTGAACACACCCCTACGGACGGAGAGATTCAGCCCGCATTGCTAGCCAACAATTACCAGGATCTCTGGACCCCTACTACAACTCCGATATAATACCGACACAGTTGGTTCTAGGGTCATAAAAAGTGTTTTGGGGGCCATTTGTCTGTCTGTTATTTATACAAATCTACACTGTTTCAGGAAACGCGGCAAAATTTGCGTCCAGTATTTTGTTTCTTGCATTGCGAAGCTTAATATTGTAAACTTTGATCATACTCATCACCAAAGTGTTGGCAGTGGAATGGATTAAACGACTACAATGAGCTTCTCAATTAGGTGAGTAATACATAAAAAACAAATTAATTTTATCACTAACGTGATAATGCGTTATTAGCCTATTTGCAACTATGAAAGAAAATGGCTTATAAGATCACATTTTGTCCATGTGTGTGTGTGTGCCCCCCTAATAAAATCTAAACGGCTAGAACGATTTCAATGAAACTTGCTAAGTTCATAGTACTATTTTGTCCGACCCCGACGGTGCCCTTTAAATATCAATTCGTCGTACCAATCCAACATGGCGGCTGTGCGAAATATTTCACCGCTATTCCATATTTCCGAAACTATCACTGATATCACCCTAAAATTTTGTTCGATGGTAAAGGGCACTAATAAATGTTCACCTATAAAATTTTGTTCGCTGATAAAGGGCACTAATAAATGTTCACCTATGTGTCTTTTAAAATCCTGTTAAATACAAAACGAACATGGCGGCCAAGCGAAGTTGAAACATTTAAATAGACTTTTCTCGCGATGTATGTATGTATGTGAGCGCAGCGAAACAAGGTACAGAACATGTTTATTTACACTGTAATGTAATTCATCGCCATGATGGATTTGTGCTCACCAGATTATTGAAAGTACCATAGGTTAACTTATGTTCATAGCCTTTATCAACACATCTAATTTTGTTCAATTGTTTACATAACCTCAAGATAGCGGCTGTGCGAAGTTTTAAAATTAAGTTTATATTTTTATGTCCTAATCATGCTATCGAAGTCAACGTTTGAATAATAAACCTACGCAATAATAGTCATCTAATGTACATAACTCTATGGCCTACATATATAATATCCAACATGGCGACCATCCGAAATATTTAGACGTTTCACAATATCTCCTTATCTATGACAGCAATCAAACTGAAATTTTGTGTGTTGATAAAGGCTATGAACATAAGTTAACCTATGGTACTTTCAATAATCTGGTGAGCACAAATCCAACATGGCGGTGAAGCGAAATTTAAATATTTCAATGGACGTTTCTCGCAATTTAACCATCCGCGCGCAATGAACCTTGGTACGGTAAATGCTTATGCAATTTCATCCACTGACATCTAGTTTATTAATCAATTGTTTTCATAACCACAAGATGGCTGTTATGCGAAATGTTAAAGTCTCGTATTTATTTCTTGTGTCCTAATCATCCAATTGAAGTTTGAATAATACACCTACGCAATAATCTTAATATAATAGTGCATTACTCCAAAAAATCAAACATGGCGACCATCCGAAATATTTAGACGGTTCTCAATGTTACGAATCTATTACAGCAATCAAATTGAAATTTTGTATGCTGATAGAGACAACATAAATAGGATATATGAAAATAGGCTATTTAGTTCTTCACGGAACTATTTGTTTTTATTTGTCATATTATTGGGACTATAGAGTTATAGACATCAACACTAGTTTTACAAGAGATTGTCGTCAAATTGCAGCAGCTTTATAACGAACGAACAAGTAGCTGTAACATACAGACCGCGAAGGTGAACAACTAAGAAGAATGATAGTGACGAAAACATACAAAGAAGATAATGGAAGTGGACTCGGACCTCAACTAGATGCACTGCCTGCAAAAGTCCCCACGAATTACCACTTGAGTCACGTCGCCTCCTCCATTTCTGACGTAGCCCTCCCTATATGGATCAACGCCAAAACACGAATGTAATGAATTGCTTTAGTTATTTCATTTTAGGGGCTTGAACATCGTGGTCACACACCCGTTTACTTGGTTGTGTGTGTGTGTATAACTTGTCTGATAACCTGTAGAAGTGGTAAACCCACGGAAAATCACTTCCATGATGGCTGAGGTGGGAATCGATCCCACCTCTTCTCAGTTTTGTCTCACGAGGCTGAGAATGAGGTTCCCCATTCCAGCTTTCAGTACAGACATACATTTCTTGGTAGATCCGGGAATCGAACCCGGATCTCAGGGATGCCAGTCAAGAATGCTATTCACTAGAATTGCGTGACGTCCGTTTTGTTGTGGCTTGAGAGACGCCAGTGTGCCAGAATATTACCCTGAAGGGGATCTTTAATGTACCAGTAAATATCTGCTGACACGGCTCCCTGGCCAAGTGCCATGTGACCACAACGGGTCACATCAACCCTCAACCTTTTGCTACTTCCAAACTTAACTGCCCCTTGAATCGTGTAGGAATGATGGAGAACCTTGGCCGCGACACCTCAAAGGGGTGCCCTCAACATCAGGGATCAAGGAATTTTAAATATGTGAGTCAGAAAGTAGGGTAGGTTGTTGTCGTAGTATAATGTAGAGGTATAGACATTGTGGTCATCAGCCTCATGTGTATTGGTGTGCTACCACAGGAAACCACTTCTAAGATGGCTGAGGTAGGAATCGAACCCACATCTTAGTTGTGCCTTACGAGGCTGAGTGTACGCCGTTCCAATCCTCAGATCAGAGTTCAACTCCTTATAAACGCCAGGAATTGAGCCTGAACCTTACGCGTGACAGGCAAGGATGTTAACCAAACACCACGAGGTGGTCCGCCTGAAAATAATGGTATGCATTGTTGGCCCAAGCCAACTGATGCATACTTGATTGCTGCACGTACCATATAGCATTTTAACTGTCTGACATACATCCATATGGCTAGTAATCAATTAACACAACATGGCCTAATAGAAGAAAGCATTTTTTGGTAAAATTTAAATACTGTATGTGGATTTGTTTTGTCTAGGCTATATATTGCAATTGTGAAAGTGAATAAATCAATTCTCCAAGTCTGGAAACTCCATAGGTGTGGTTGAGATGACCTCATGCGTCCAAAAATTATGGAATAGCTATCTGACATAATTTGCTGGTTCTTATTACATTTAAATACGAATAACCCAATGTTAAAAATTTCAGTAGTAAGCTAAATTCCCCGATACTCGGGTGTCTCTCAGAACACAATAGACCAATTATTATTATCACTATAATTAGGTATAATTATATGGAATATGATTATGTTCTTTTGAACTAACATGAGGAAAATGATACGATATTTAATTTTCAAACATTCACACAAATGTATTTTCTAAAAGTGATACACTTCTAATTCAAAATATAAATACAATAATGTGTGGTCTTGTAACAATAGAAGTACAATAACTTCGTGGTTTCCATTTATTTCCCTTATAGCTTTATAAAGTCGATACTAGCTACAACAAATAACGGCAAAAGCTTATCGGATACTGTAGCGACAATGTGCGTGGTGTCTCGTAGCTATTTTTTTTTTTTTTTTCTTTAAGAGAGATTCACACTTGGATGAATCACATGGAACGATAACGAAAGAAACTTCTTCCTTCTTAGCAAATGGAATCGTTCACACGTTATTCCTTAGGAGCAATTAGTTTCTCCGTCACCTGTCGAATTGTCCTCCAGTAACATCTCGAGGGTAATCAGCCATAATTGGAACCTAACACCCGTGATAATTAGGCCTGACACCTTTCTGCTTGATAGCGTTGATCTGAGCGGATTCTCGTTAGCGATGTGAGGAGAGTTCCTTGCTCCGGCGTGCCTTGTTGTACCAGGCTTTGTGTTGGTGTCTACCGAGGAAGCTGGTTGTAAGATGTATACAGACAACTGCGATTATAAACCCGGTCATGAGTATTTCAATCAGAAGGAAACATTCTTCTCTGAAGAGTATCTGTAAAAGGGAGAGGACAAATGTTAAACGATAGAAGATTCTAGGTATTGTAACATCGAAACAGCACAAAACCAACGTCAATGCACACATCACCCAGCCAATTAGATAGAGAAGACAGAAAATTGACCTATTCCATGAAGGAATGCTAATATTCACTAATTACTGCCTAACAAACCAAGGAAAACTTTTTAGTACGCGATGATATCCTAGGCATTCTCAACATCAATCTGGGCAACGTCAATAATGAGAAATGCGTCCCCTTGTTTCTATACATGCTTTCAGCCTCGGTCCAATGTCTTGCTAATTCCATGGTCGGTTTGGAAGTCCGTCAAAATCTCGTTTCTATTTATACCAGACATTTTCCATTGGGTTCATATCTGGTAAACATGCATACCACGGCTGATACCAACAAGATAAAAGAGAATGGTTACGAGAACTACACGACAAAATGAAGTGCCTTTGTCCGTAAAGATAAGATCTTCTCTGAAATGCTGGTGATATGCTTCCACTATTAGTTGAGAATTGTTTCCCTGTATTTTTTTGAGCGTATAAGGATGTAAAGAAAAAAGCAATGAACCTTGTAGTTTTACGTGATCGTTATTCTCGCGATTATAATCCACGGTGCCTTCTCATAATGTTGAATCTCTACCATAAAGACTGACATTTCACCTCGAAAATCCCGCATGTATTACCTGGGTAATCGAACCTGGTCTACCTTGGAGATACTGTAGGCAAGCACGCTCCTCTTCCACAAAGAAGATCCACAGGAGACAAGCAGCTTGACCACCTTGCCATCACGCTCCACCTCCGCTATGAATAACCACAAGAGGTGTGCAATACCACCACAGAACATCAATGAACCACCTCCACGTCCAGCAGTGTCGGTGGCGTGCAGTATCACCGGGTTCCTTCCGAACACGTTGTTGAGATCATTGTTAGACACATTTAACTCGGTAAACAATACCGTACACCAGGGCTGGGGAGTCCGTAGGCCTACTGGTGGATTTCTAGATGATCTGCAAATCACTTCATAGTGTGAATGTGCCAGCACTGGACTTGGCCATGGCCGTTATTCTCAATATAAGCTTTTCAGTCGGTCAACTCGAGTGTACCAAATTAGATTGAAAAACCGACCGAAGAGCTTCTACTATAGTTCGTTTACTGTAATTAGGCACTTATTTGACATCTACTGTTGCCAACTTTCCTAAGAGCTGTGTTGTAAGACTATCTCCGCATTGAATAACTACGTGTTCGTGGCATGAGTGTACAGTTGGTAGCAATCGCTTCACTGTTAGTCATCAAGCGCAAGTATAAATATAATAATATAGAATTATATTTCCACAAAGGAGTCTGAAAATATTTCTTAATATTCGAACGCATGTTTACTTTTCAGCTCGGCAGATTGTGTTTATCGTTTTTGAACGTTGGTGGCCTGTTCATGCTCAACACGACCTGTTCTCCCTTACTGATTAATGTTTGGACATCCCTTTGATTCTGGTCGAGCAACATCTCTTGCTGGCGACCCTCTTTAACGTAATTTGATTATGTGGAAACAATCAATTGTTGACATTGTATTTCTAGCCGCAGAGGACTTTCACTACGCGGTTCAAATGCTCTCTTGCTGGTGGCACGAATTCAACTGAAGCGATGCCAACACTTTGATGGTGATTCTTTTAGGTTCTTTGCGACATCATGGTCATGTAGCCCCGTGTATTCGTGTGTGTGTGTGTGTGTGGAATGGTATTGTTTTGATACGGCCTCTAACATTGTTGTGATAGCAATGTAGCGTCTACCCTTGTATGGCCCTGCCTGAGTGCATGGACTTACGCCATAGGCCACTCAGGGGTTCTTTAACTTTACTTACCTGGATCGTTATAGGGGGGGGGGTTCTTCCTGCTCAGGTAACGGGGTCGTAACCGTGTCCTTGTCGATTGTCTTACCCACGATTAACAGCACAACCCTTAAGCTAAAAGAGGGGGAACTGAGGGAGAAGTGGGAACACGGGGTTGTCCCCCAATAAAAAGAGATCTCTGGTGTACTGCCGATTTATTCCTTCTAGGTATCCGAAGGAATCCACCGTGCAGGTACAAGGCCCGTCTCATAAGATTTCGTCACACTGAATAAAAATAGGCACTGTTTGATCTCACCTGATCCTTCACTCAGCCTCTGCTCAATCGCTGCTCGATCTCAGTCCCCTAGGTCGCCGAGTGCCCGACCACAGTTCCACGATCCCCGATCGTCAAACTTACGTCGCTCTCGTTTCCACTGCCTTAACGGACAGTCCTCCGCTCTCGCAGTCTGCTCCCGGTGCTCTCACTGACTGAACCCCCACCACATCTGAGGTCGCAGCTTATAAGCACAAAAATCGCAACTCGTGCGTGCTTGCGTAGCACCTCCTTGCAGATTCTCAAGATCTCGATTGAACCGGGGTTGCACGTCCGGTGTGGTTCAAGGCTAAACCAAAACCGGGACATGACAGTATTGTGACGGCTGTATTAGTGTGTGTATTTGTAATTGAGGTAGGATTTGAGTAGGACGCGACCGTGGCCTAACGTTAGGTGCCATCCCGGCATTTGCCCGGAGTAGAAGTGGGAAACCACAAAAAGTCACTTCCAGAATGGCTGAGGTAGGAATCGACGAAATAAATTTATTTAAACTCATCCCCAATCCCGAATAAACGGGAATAATAGAGGGTAAAAATACATTCAGTAGCCTCCGTAGCGTAGCGGTCAGCATGATTAGCTGCCGCCCCCGGAGGTCCTGGGTTCGATTCCCGCCTCTGCCACGAAATTTGAAAAGTGGCATGAGGACTGGTATGGGGTCTACTCAGCCTCGGGTGGCCCAAATGAGTAGAGGGGGTTCAATTCCCACCTCAGCCATCCTCGAAGTGGCTTACCGTGGTTTCCCACTTCGTCTTCGGACAAATGCTAAGATGGTACCTACTGTAAGGCCACGGCCACCTCCTTCCCGCTTCCTTGCCTATCCATCCCAATCTTCCCTTCCCACCCCTCATAAGGCCCCTGTTCGCTTTGCAGGTGCTGATCACACCTCCTCAGTTGTATCCACTCCGACCAGATGTTCCCAGCTCTAGGACACTGCTCGTAGAGGCGGTAGTGGTGAGTTCCCTCGCTGAGTCCGTGGGTTCCACTAACTTCGAGGGTAAAATCGATTGGGAAAAAAATATCATCTAATTAATGTTCACGTGAGGAAATGTCTAGGAGCAGTTACCGTAACTTATGTAGAACGAAAGATTAGTGAATATGTTTCGTCAGCACATTCTTAATTGAGTTTTAAAGAAATGTGCAACTCCTGCGCTCCATCATTCTCGTACTTGCTTGTGCCCCTGACCTCGCCACACTCGTAGCAGATGATCTTTCTCACTACAAGCGTGTACTGTAGTAAACCCCTTTGCTTACTCCTGTTCTATATGTATAGAAGTAGATGTACACTGGCTAGCTGCGTGGCTCAGCGGTAACGTTCTCGCCTGCTGATCCCATGATGAAAATCCACAGCCTGCTTCCAGTCTCCGACCGGGTCAGGAATGGAATGAATGAAGCCCCCATCTAGCGGCGAGGATATTAACTGTGCCGGCTGCCGAGGCCTGACGCACTCCTCTGGGGCAATGATTAAATGAATGACAGATGAAATGAAATGATAGTGGAGAGTGTTGCTGGAATGAAATTTTGACAGGGAAAACCGGAGTACCCGGAGAAAAACCTGTCTGCCTCCGTTTTGTCCAGCACAGATCTCACATGGAGTGCCCGGGGTTTGAACCACGGATCCAGCGGTGAGAGGCCGGCGTGCTGCCGCCTAAGCCACGGAGGCTTCTGCTGATCCCATGATAGCAGGATCAAATCCCGGCGCAGTCAGTTGGCATTTGAGGGTGCTCAAATGCGAGGAGCCGTGTTTGTAGAGTTACTGGCACGTTAACGATCCCCTTCAGGGCAATATTCCCGTACTCTGGTACACAAATTATGCTATATACTACATTTATGAAAAGGGGCCAAGATGTCAGGGGAAAAAATATTTTCATCAAATTTACTGTCCGGCTTCGTGGCTAAATGGTTAGAGCGCTGGGCTTTGGCCTGACGTGTCCCGGGTTCGATTCCCGGCCGGGTCATCAGGGATTTTAATCTTCTGGGGTTAATTCCCGTGGCTCGGGGACTGGGTGTATGTGCCATCTTCATCATCACTTCGTCCTCATTACGACGTGCAGGTCGCCCACGGGCGTGAACTAGAAAGACCTGCACTCGGCCTCTCAGGAGGCCACATCATCATTATTATTATCATCAAATTTACTCATGCCAGTTGAGGAAATAATTTTCTAGTTTTCTCATACCTTGAGAATGGTTGGACGTATTTCCATGAATCTTCAATTTAGTTCAGAAAAATTGAGAGCAGCTTGACATATTTCCGTGAATGTTTGCGAATAGCAGATCACAAATACGGCTTTATCTCGGATCTGTATAATTGAGCGAGTAGTGGGTCTATATATACATTTTCATGTAATTAACTCGCACGAAATCTCATATCAAAGGTGTTTTTGAGTTGATTTTTCCAACAAAATTTGGCTTTCAATTTCTCTTCATTTATAGGGGAGTAAAGGGCCTAATGTGTATTTGGTTCTGACAATATTTCCATTGTATTTACGTGCACATTTCTTATCGATGCAGTTAATCCAAGAATAAACATTTTCATACATTCAATTTTGGCTCCGTAATTGACTTGGGCTCTTTCATCTATAGCATTGAGGTGGCCAGGAGGTAGGGGATGGATATCCACCTCCTTCATATTTAGTTGGGCTATGCGTTATTTCAAAGGTAATTGTTGACTGTATATTGACAAAAACATTCATTTTTAGATCTCATGTATTTATAGGCAGTAGAGGGGGCTAACATATAGGAATAGTCTATTGATATCAGGAAATAATTTCCAGCTGTTGCAATAACTTGAAAACAGGTTTACAGATTTCCCTGAAACTTTGTTTATACTCTAATATCACCCAGGAACACAAATTATTCCGTATTCTGGATTTATTAAGGAGGCCAAGGAAATTTAGGATATAACTTTCCAGTTCTTCCTATAACATGAGTACAGTTGGACGTATTTTCATGAAACTTTGGGAATCACTTTGTACTCACGAGGAGCACAATTTATTTATCTATATTGCGCAAGAAACCACTAAATGAGTTTTGCTAATACATAGGCCTATTCATTGTGGCATTATATTTGACCATGGGCTAATTTTCGAGCTGTTTTGCATATACGTATTGAACCCTTATTGATTTGCCGATCAATAAGTCTTCATGATTAAATGCAGAAAAGGTGACGAGACAGGAGGAGACGCGGAAAAATAGCAGAAGAAATTCGCGGGACGAAGTTTCAGGCAAGGGTCTGGAAATATGGTAAAGAAGACGGTAGCAGAAGAGGAGGACAGTAGCGGAAGAAGAATACGATAGCGGAAGAAGAAGATGGTAGCGGAAGAAGAAGATGGTAGCGGAAGAAGAAGATGGGAGAAGAAGAAGAAGGGAACCATTTGATGAGTAATAAGGACAAGGAATGCAGAATCAAATTGCAAAAATTAATTTGAGAACCCACACTCAAATGTACGTGGCTAGGTGATACCCGGGAGAGCGAGCTTTGTTTGTAAACAAGACGGCAGGTCTGGCCGAAGTTGTAATTGTGTGAGTAAGAGAGGGGAGATCTAGCGAGACGTGTGAATGACATTTCAGAGGGGAACATTGCAGCGAGAAGCGCACACACTAATTGGGACTGTGTAATGCACACTCAGGAACGAGTGAGATACTTAACTGATGTTATCTATACTACTGTGGATATTGTTTTTAAAATCCAAATCAATCACTTGCTTCGAATTTCAAAACCTTGCTGAGGATAAATGAACCCTTATTGATTTGCCGATCAATAAGTCTTCATGATTTTTATTATTATTACTGATATCCTGGCAGTGCATGTTGGAGATTGACAACGGGAAGACAGGTAGTGTGTCGCAACGCTTGCAACAGAGGTAGCGTGGTAGTTATTCCTGTGGATGACCGAATAAGCCCAGTTCAAGGACAAATTCAGGGTGAACGCGCACCCAAGTTGAGAGAGGACGCCTAAACCACGAGGAGACTTGCGTACCAAAAAAAGGCGCTAAAACACGTGTATGAAGAACCGCCGATGCGATAGGATTCCGCATGAGTGCATTGAGACGTTTAAATAAAATGAAGAAGTTTGATACTAGTCCCAAGTCTGTGAGTTGACAATTACAGATTATTTTTCTCAGATTGCCCCACTCCACCCCATTCTGTCAGTTTCTAATAAATTGATCGGTGATGAGTAGTTTGACACACAACTTTATCGAGCTCTGAGGAGCATCGTTCACGCCGGTTTGAGACACGTTTTTATCAGGCTGTGGTGAGCATACTTCACGTCTGTCTGAACGAACATTTTATTGTGCTCTTGGGAGCAGAGTTCATGCCTAGCGGAGGAGAGATATCTAGTTGAGATAAGCGCTACTCGGCATACGTAATTTGTGAGACTTGTTAAAAGCCAGTTGCGTGGCGGACGAAGATTGTAATATTTTCTGTAAATTTTGTGTTATATTTTTTGTGTGATGTATATGTGCGTGTGAAGTAAGCAAATGCTTAGATAGGGCCAGTTCAACGTGGAGTAATCGCCCAGGACTTTCGAGTGAAAGTCAGTAGCTCATAGCGATTCTAGCTAGGTAGAATATTAATTTTGAACATTTCTTTTCAAGAAGCCAAGCCAAGATGTCTACAGGAAGGTCGATTGGTGGAATGATGTGCTACGCCTCTACCAGAATGTCGACAATGAAGGAGTAGATTTCCCGTGGGGGAATGCCTTGGGATGGAGGTTGATTTTCTGCAAGCTGCACGGTGATGTACAAACCATTGATTTATTCAAAATGTAGCTAGATTAGACGCGGGAACGTTGTAAATAATTTTATTCATGATTTTTCTTGTGTATTTAGATTTTTGTGCGCCGACACTGTTATCTGTTAAATGTACGTTGGCACGTGGCCAAAAATTTGTTTGATTGTATACTTTTTTTTCTTATGAGTCATTAGTAGTATGCACGGCGTGTGCAATTGGATTTTATTCATGCGAATGCGAAATTCGTCATGGTCGATAAATGGTGCTTTTATTCAAATTCATTTAATTAAGAGAAGGGGGTAAAAGTTGTTAGTTGTTTTACGAACGGGTTTTTATTCATACTAGGGTTGCCGAGCGCAACAAGTTATGATGTCACTGTAGAACACCTTTGTTCTATATTTTTTGAGTTCTTTTTGAGATCCCTTTTCAGGTTCTTCAGTGACGGACTAGATTGGGAGCGCAAGTCGGTGGAAATATTTATGTCCTTTATTTCAGGTTTCTGTCAAACCCATACGTGTGATTCTGGTGTGTGTCTTGTGTCAAGGTGTGTGTATTGGTTCTTCGTGATGAGGGGTAGAATGTGTCTACCGCCCTCAAATATTGTGGTTGTATTTTAATGGACGGGGGAAGCGCTCGTGGAGGCTACCTTACCGTGTCCTGTGCTGATTCTTGGATTTCCGTGGGAAATGCTAAGATATTTTATTTTGACACACACACGTATATTATGTGCTATTGGGAGCTCGCTTTTTCGAGACTCGAGCCATTGCTACGGCAGGTCGAGGTAATTGACACGTGGGTTGACAGATGTTGCAGATTCCACCTTGCTCCCGTCTATGTCTGGTGATTCATCGTTTAGGCAGTCCAGCTGACCGACTGACCCCTGTAAGCTATTTGTAGCAAACCTGTTCTTGTAATGGTCATTGGATCATAATATTAATTGGGAGTTCGCCATGTCCGTTACGAATTACCGCATATCGTATGAAATGAAATATTGGTTTTTATGATGTAAATGTTGGCTTTGAGCCTAGTGATTTCTGTGACTCATTTCATTTGTTTATATTGTTGTTTGTTGTGACACCGTTGGGTGTAGTTTGTATTTCCTTGTAAAAATGGCAAGCGGCCATATGTGTATTTTTCTTGATTGGTCACGTGTTGATTTACTTGTGTTGATTTGAAAAGTCCTAGTTTTAGGCGTTAATGTTGTTTGCCTTTGATTCCAATTTCATGCGGAAATTATTTTTGTCTTATTTAGTGTAGGAAGTGTCGGATTAGTTTAATTAGTGTTTAGTTGGTTCCTCGTGTCTGTCTAGCTCTAAGACAATGCAGATTCGTCCACTGAAGGTTTACTGGATGGTAACGGATCTCGCATTAAATTTGTACACATTGTAACGCATGTAGAAAAGCCGCACACGCACATGTCATTGCAGTAATTTGGGACATTTGGTCCAGATGTTTACGATCTCTCCTGAGATCAGGCCTAGTTTGGCAATTTTATTAATTCAAGTGGGTGTCATTTGGGAGACCTTGTTTTTTGTTGTTGAAATAGTGTAAATTTGTTGATCTGTTTATTAAATTCATATGTTTTAATCCTGGTATTCACTTTTTCCTGCATGTTATTTTGCTATATGTTACCCTGCATGTTATAAGAAGCGCTTAACAACAACTTTACGAAATGGACTGTTACACCCCCCGAAATTGAGTCTCATATGCTTCTTTGCAAGAGTTCATTATATATATAAGAGAACGTATCTAATGAGGGGGAGAGGCCAGTCTTTCTGTTCGTTTACTTATAACTTGAGAATGGCTCAAAGAATTCCCTTGAAATTTTCATTCGGGACACGGATTAGGATATATTAAGATCTATGTAATTACGGGTACACGGGGTTCTACTCTTAATGTTCATGCAAATCAATCATAATCTGCAAGTAATTTCAATGTGAAATTATCAATTATCTTCTTAAAATTTTGCTTTTTCCAAAGGTATTGAGGAAGAGGAGCAACGCGTATTTGGCGCAGAATATACAGTATATTGTTTTGGATTAACAACTATATTTTCTATGTCTTAATGACACTTAATAGGAACAACATATTCATCGACGAAGTGGACGTGGCCTTAATAACATTCCGATGTGGTAAGCTAGCATCATTTATATGCCTCAGCAGGACATTTAAGAATGGCCCTAAAAGAAAAATAATTATATCACTATGTACCCCATGGAACGGGGTAACATTTAGAACAAAAGCTTCAATTTCAGTTTTTGGATACAATTAAAAAACTGCTTTATTCTGCCCAAACAATTTCACTATCGGCAGTTAGGCCTATACTGTATGTTCATAATCTCTACTTAGTATGTCCCCGATTCTTGGATGTTACGGGTAAACTCGAGAACCACTGGATGGATTTTGATGCGGTTTTCACCATTCTGTAAAGGATATCTCGAGGATGATTTCTGTAGAAAATAATATATTTATGATCAAAGAAAGCCGAGCAGTAACGATTTCAGTGGAAAAGTCGAAAAAAACCTGGCGTCCGAGCGTTCTGTAAGCTTACGCTAGGCAAACCGTTAAAAATATCTAAATACTATGAGTGTAAGAATTGTTCAGCATGAAAAGTTCTACAAAAAATCCGGGAGAGCATATATCTATCTTCAATACATCGCCAACTATAAGTGTTTTTACGTTTTAATTTCTTCCAACCGTGTCAATTCAACTACTGAGGCGACAGTTTACGAGCTAGCTAAGGGAGAGTCTATTATCTCTGTTACAGCCTAGCTAGCGGGCGAACCTATTGCCCCAGATACAGCCAGCAGCAAACCGTTGAGTAGTGTTGAGTTAAGACTACTGAGAAGGGTGGTTGTTTTTGGAGTTTCCCTGTAATTGCAACTCGGGTTTTCTTCATTTCGCCTGTGAAACAATGTCAAGTTAAGATTGGACGGACAGGGGTTTGAGTTTCATTCACCTCGCCATTCCCTGGAAGTGCAACTCTCATTTCGCCTGAGAACATTTCGTTCCGCAAAATTCACAGTCAATTTAAGATTGGACGGAAGGGGGATTATATTATATTGAATTATACTGATTGGCGTATAATCTCTTCCTAGTATAAAACTAAGTCCCCGATTCTTGGATGTCACGGGTAATCTCGAGAACCACTGAATGTCTTTTGATGTGGTTTTCACCATTCTGTAAAGAATATCTTGAGGAAGGTTTCTGTAGAAAATTATTTATTTATGACAAAAGTAAGTCAAGCACTTACGATTTCAGTGAAAAGGTCGAAAAAAACTGGCGTCCGTGCGCTTTTTAAGCTTACGCTGGGCAAACCGTTAAAAATATCTATATACTATTAATGTAAGAATTGTTCAGCTTGAAAAGTTCTAAAAAAAAGCCCGGGAGAGCATATATCTATCTTCAATACATCGCCTACCATAAGTGTGTTTACCTTTTCATTTCTTCCAACAATCTCCATTTAGTTACTGAGGTGACAATTTACGAGCTTGCTAGGGGCGAGTCTATCACCCCAGTTACAGCTTAGCTAGCGGACGAGCTTATTGCCCCAGATACAGCCAGCAGCAAACTGTTGAGTCGTGTTGAGTTAAAGACTTTAGAGAAGAGTGGTTGTGTTTGGAGTTTCCCTATAAGTGCAACTCGGCTTTTCTTCATTTCGCCTGTGAACTTTTCGTTCCGAAAAATTCACAGTCAAAGGAAGATTGTAGTTTTACGTGACCGTGAATCTTGTGATTATGAGCCACGGGACCTCCTTTTTACGTGGAATCCGAACCACAGGACATGGCATTTCACATCGAAAATCTCACATGCATTGACCGGGAATCGAACCCGGACCGCCTTGGTGAGAGGCATACAGCTAGACCGCTGAGCAAATCACAGTCAAGTTAAGGTTGGACGGAAGGGGGATTTGTGTTTCATGCACCTCGCCATTCTTAAATTACGTCTGACAAGAATTTGTTGCACATGCATGTTCATGATAATATAATTAATAGTCCAGTCAGTGATTTTAACCCATCATGCCAAGATGTAAAACGGATATTGGTCGTTGTTCATTGACATTGAAAAAAAAAAGCGCTTATCACGTAATGCATTCATAACTGTTCCCGGGCGAAGCCTGGTCGGGTTGCTAGTATAATATATATCTCCCTGTGTAGAGCTAGGGAAGATGTTTTGATCACCTTTGAGAACAGAAACTCACAATGGTTAGATCTGACTGAGGGACAGGCTCTATCCACAAACCAAGAGATTACCGTTGATCAACACACCGCAGCACTGTGAGCTAGGCGTTGCACCAGGCACCGCTGCATCGAGTCAACACATCCAACACCTCTGGGAGCCACTCGCACCAAGCGCCATTGATTACACACATGTCCGTCCCAGTGTTACAGTACTGCGACTTTCACACACGTTTATCATTTTGTATGGAAATAGTTATGTCATTGCGTTTTTGAAATAATATTGACACTTGACTCCTCAATGACTACTTAAATTAAACGCGACATAGCAGAACAGCCTCTGGCCCAAGGAAGGTGCAATGAGTGTAAGTGAGTTTGAACTAATTTACTACATCCCAACCATATGCCTTTCTTGTTAAGCATTGTTTGCTGCCTTATCGGACAGTGTTGCGTTAGAATCAGGGACAGTTTGATTGGTTTCATCCCACTCAAAGTAGTCTGCTCGTTTATTTACTCTACATCAGTAATCTGCTACAACATTGCACACCTGCATGCACTAGTGATCCAGGACGCAAAATATACCAATGTTATGTACTTACTTATTTACTTATTGTGTGCATCAAGACATACATTTTTTATTTGTAGGGAAAAATGTTCCTTCCTATCTTGTTATCTTCCTGTTATCCCCCTTCCTCTGCCGGCTTCCCCCGGTGTATTTTCGTGGTCATGTACTGTGCATTTACTGTGCAGCTTTGTGTAGCAATCCCTAGACATTTTCATTGAGTGATATACAGTACTAATGTTATTGGCTTTACGTCCCTTTTAACTACTGGGGCTTTAAGAGACGCCGGGGTGCCGGAATTTTGCTGATACAAATAACTATTTCTTGAAAGAAGAATTTTCCGATGTTGATGCGAGTATAAATTGCTCCTTCATTTGCTTCCTTCTATTTCCCCTGTTAACAAATACACTTCTTTTAATTGTACATGTGCTTCATGTCAACTCATACTTGACACTTGTAAGTTCCCTTTAAAAGTACGCCGCGACGACCTTCAGAGCTAGGTTACATTCAGCACACCGTAAGAATGGGCTACTTGTTTCATTTGACGAGCTTGTACATCGTTGTCATTAGCCCCTTGTAATAAGGTGTGTGTGAAATTTTGTCTGATAACCTGTGTGTATTTGGAATTCAGGTGAACATTAGGAGGGAGGTGACCGTGGCCTTCAGTTAGGAACCATCCCGGCATTCGCCTGGAGTACAAGTGGGGAAAAGCAGGGGAAACCACTTCCAGGATGGCTGAGGTGGCAATTGAACCCACCCCTTCACAGTTTTGCGTCTCGAGGCCGAGTGGACGCCACTCCAGCCCTCAGTACAGAATTTAAGTTCTTGGCAGAGCCGGAAATAAAACTCGTACCTCCGGGGCGACAGCCAAGAACACTAGCCGCTACACCAGGAAATGTCCCAGAAGAATAACCTCAGTCGTATGTTACATACCATTGGCTTACATTAGACTGAAGATGTAACTTCTGTTTTGAGATGTAGACAATAGGTAACTGCAACATAGCTTACATCCCAGTTATCCCACTATTATTATTTTCAGGCGTATTTTGTTCTAAATCTGTTTTCACTACATTATACAGTACTACAGTACACAACATAATATGAGATTACTATATGGTTGTCTGCATAACTAGTTGGAGGGTGGGGGCTGTGATAGTGCAAACAGCTTGCTTCTCGCCAACATGGACCGTGCTCGATTCCCGGCCAATGCATGTGAGATTTTTGAAGTGAAATATCACGTGCTGTGGCTAGGATTCCACGTAAAATGCTGGTGCCGTGGTGAATGATCGCGAGATTAACGACCACGTAAAGCTACAAGCTTTTTCTCAATCATATCACCCTTTGATAGTTTGGGGTGCATCTCTTCGATGAATAAGTATTGTATACTCAAATATATTCGTTGGTCTCCCAATAATAATAATAATAATAGACTAATAATAAAATAGCAATATAATAACAAAATACCAAGGCACCATGTGAAGATCTTACTGGGCGATTTTAATGCCCAGTTAGGTAGGGAAAGAAAATTTAGTGATATCACAGGCCCCCATACTAAGCACGAACGTACCAACGGGAATGATGAAAGACCAATTGACTTCTGCAGAAACTTTGAACTTAAAATCATGAGCACAAATTTCCAAAAATCTCCACACTAGTTAACCACATGGAGATCACCAAACCTTAGACAGAGTGAATACCAAATTAACCATATCGCAATTTCCAAGAAAAATACAAAATAAATTTTAACGTCAGAGCTCGCAAAGGCGCCTTTGAATCAGATCTTCTCCAAATAAAGACGAAATTCCAACCCAATAGAAAGCAAAAAGGCCCTCCCAAAAATATCAAACCAGATCCAGAGTACCTGAAACTCCACAAAGAAGAAATAATATTGCAAATTTATCAGGAAACATCAACAGACTGGCAGAATATAACGAAGAAAATTCAGGAAGTCATGAAACTAGGAAAACCTCCTCGCACAGGGAAACATCGCTGGTGGAATGCAATTTGCGATGGGACAGTTGACAACCGAATGATTGCGTGGAAAAAGTTTAACAGTCACAAAAGGAATACTGGGACAACTTTCTTACAACCCAGAAATATGCTTCCAAAACAATTAGGAAAGAAAAACGAGGATATGACAACAACAGACTCCATGAAATCCAGCAGGATTTCACCCAACATAATACTAGAAACTTCTACAAGACATTTAGAGAAAACTTAAAGGGATATCAGGCGCCCAGCCGGTGCTTCAAGAACCCGATGGCACGTTGGAAACTAACGCGAAAAAAAGCTGTAAAATATTAGCCCAATACTTCAACTTCCTCCTTAACTGCAAATCACCCCAAGAAAAAACTTGCCTTCACTCCTCCGGTTTCCACATACCCGCACTCACGAGCCTCTGACCTAGAAGAAATTCAGGAGATCATCCAAAAGCTCAAAAATAACAAACCACCAGGAGAAGATGGGATCATTGCTGAATTCTGAAAACTGAACGATCCTACACTTACGCAGAAACTTCATCGCGTCATTTCAGACATATGGATGATGGAGCGAATACCAGAAGACTGAAAATGTGCTCTAATTCATCCGTTACACAAAAAGGGTGATAAAACAGCCATCAGTAATTACAGAGGAATCTCCCTGCTCCCGATTGCTTATAAAATCCTCTCCAGGGCACTTTTAAACAGGCTAGAACCCCAGACGGATCCACCAATTGGTGAATACCAAGCTGGATTCAGAAAAGAGCGATCACGTGCTTAACAGGTGTGGGGCTTAAAAACTATATTACAAATGCGAAAATGTAGAAATACAGTAATTACATTCGTCGACTTCAGGAAAGCGTATGATTCTGTAGACCGTGAAACCCTTTTTATGATCATGGAAGAATTCGGGATAGACAGAAAGACACGAAGAATCATTTAACAGACGCTTACAGGAACTATGTCCAAAGTGAAATTCATGGGTGAAATATGAGCCCTTTGTCATCAAAACTGGAGTTCGACAGGGGGACGGATTATCCCCAATGCTCTTTAATATTGTTCTAGAAGAGATCATTAGGGAATGGGAACCTCATGTGAAAGGCATTCAAATTGGTATCAAAAAAGAGAACCGTCTTACAGTCAAGTGCCTCGCTTTTGCGGACGATATTGCCATTATCACTAACACCAGACCTGAAGCCATACACCCAGTAGAAAAATTACATGAAATTGCGTAAAGAACAGGACTAGAAATTTGCTTATGAAGAAATCCACTATATGGAAAGACGACCAGAAAATAACTCGTCTTTTATCACACAATACGGTAAAATAACACAAGTCCCCCATTCTAAATACCTTGGTGTAATCATACAGTCCTCGGGACTAAACCGAATCGCCAATGAACAAAGAATCACCAAACTAACGTGGGCTCACTACAACAAGAAGTGCATCTCGCTAGACGCAAAATTAAGGCACTATACAACGGTGATACTACTCAGCCGAAACATTGGTGATCGATGGTCATTCCAAAATTAAGGCTATAGATAAACAGGAAAGAAAAATTCTCAGAAAGATTTACGGGGCAGTTATTAATAACGTTATTTGGATGAAGAGATCTCAAAACGAACTCTACCAAAAAGATCCACACGATAACGGACGTAATCAGAAAACGCCGAGCACAGTTTTATACACACATTTACAGGATGGAAAACTTCAGAACTGCGAAGAAATTGCTCAACGTTATAACACAGTAAGTGTGGCTGACAGAGGTTCAGAGGGACCTAAAACAGGTCAACATACAAAAACTCGAAGACCGCAGCGAGTGCCGGAATAAAATCAAAAATGTTAAGTTTGAGCATAGACCATCACGACAGCCTGGAAGAAAATGGACAGCTGAGTGGAAGAAGGAGCATTCTGAGAGGTTGAAGAGATTTTGGGAAGAGAAGCGGGAGAACGCCAGAAGATGAATTAATCATGTATTCAAGTTCAATCGCTCTCCTAAAGGGGAACAATCGATTAAATAAATAAAATAATAATAATAACAATAATAATTCTGGCAAGAAGTGGACCGAAGAACGAAGGGAAGCTCACCGAAGAAGAATGCGCGAATACTGGGCCAATGTGAAAGAACGAGGGAAAAGGCAGTTGAAATAACGTGGTCCATAGACGACCGAAACGATTAAAAAAAAACAATAATAATTATAATGATAATAATATGTGTTCAGGACTGAGACTTTAAGAATGTGTTTAATTTTCTTGTTAAATTCAAAATTGGTCACGATAAACTATTATCGCAAGTGAACGATCTTGGACATAATTTCATCATTCAGCAAGCAGGAGAGAATCGTTGTAAGTGGTCAGCAGCATTACTGCGTGTGTGATATAAATGGTGCTTCCAAAGCTATTGTATTATATGTCGAGCAGTGCACTCAGTGAGAATGAGAAAATCTTCCAAATTATCGATTGGCCTGCGGAAGTAGCCTACTGAGCATAGTTTCTTCAGTTTCTCAGCATCGTTAAAATGAATAACCTAATAGTCTATCTTCGTTGTACTTTAGTCCATGTCCCTTCATATCATGCCCGTTGTGATCTCATGCTTGAGTGGGAGTTGGGAGAGGCTTGCTCTGATTAGTCTCTGGCCTGTCAGCCCGTGTGATCTCCCAACTCGCTCTTACGCATGCACTACGGAATGCGATCGCGATTAGCCAAAGTGTACAAATTAAATATTTACAGAATCTCTATGGTCACATATGATATGACTACCGGTTACATAAATTTGACTTATGCATAATTGGTTTCGTGAATTTTCAGTGTTGGTTTGTATCCAAATCGTAAAACATGCCGAGTTAAGGCGTTATAATAACCACTTCAATGTATTCCCTAGTGTTGCCTCCCATCTATGTGCTAGACCATGCTATGGGTTACGTTATTTCATATTGTTACAGCATGTTCTTTTACTCGTGGAGGTTCTCATACCTATTGTTTCTATAAGTTGTGTTGCTTTCACACTTGCGTCATGCACATTTCACACTTCCAGATGATCTTAATCAAAACGTATCCCTTGTGAAATTGCCAGACGGCAGAGAGTTCTGCATCCAGTTCCCTACAAGTGAAGCAACCCTCAGAATGTATTATTTTAACTCTTCAGTTAATATTTTCAGTCGTTAAATATGATTAGTTGATATGTTTGGTTAACTCTCTCCACCCTGCTACAGAGAACATTTTCATGCGCAACAAATTAAGTTCCACCAGCATACCCCAAATCAACATGTTGGTCTTTTTGACAGAACAAAGGGGAAGATGACTTCACTGTTCCGTCCCTTAAAGTAACAATAACTAACTTAATAGAGTAATATAATGTAACTTAGGTCAATGTGGTGGACGATGAGCAACCCAGGGACAAATCTGGAATGAGGAGAAGGTTTCATGCAACATTCCATATTTGTATCTGTTCTTTCCTGCATTCACATTTTAATTAAACGTATAGTGCAATATATTACTACTTAGAATTTAAGTGATGATACGTGTGGGTTAATAATTTAAGAGTTAGACGAACAGGTTCGGTTGTTCTGTTGATTGTTGTTTTGCGCGGCAAAACATCGACGTTATCTACCCTTAAACGTAGACTACAGGTTTGAAAATTAACACGTTTTTGTTGCTTCCAGTAATATGATGAGTGAATGGTAAAATATGAAATTCATCCATTTTCTATGGGAGCCAGCAATATGAGTCCATTGAAAAATGTATAACAAGGTATTCCAGAAAAGGAAGAATTAACTACACATGGAACTGTTCCGGAGATTCGTCAGACAGTAGACCGCTCCATTCGGACTATCGAGATCAACACAACAGGCGCTGCTTAAGGTATCTTATGCCTTCCACATTGCTCGCAACGGGTTGTACACCATGTTGATGGCTACTTTGAAGGACAATGGAACTTGGTAACATGTATTTCTTATTTATCAGTGGTAAATAAATAGTTACCACTATTAAAGTTCCAAACCTCTTATACGGAATTATCTGTCATCACTACTTTTAATATCAACGTCAGTCCAAGAATTTTGAATAATATTAAGGAGATACGAGTTGTGATTAGCAAAGATATACTGCATCAAAGATCAACGTATAGATCCTCTGAATTTCCATGACAGGGATTGCATAAATATATTTATTAGGTACACTATTTTTCACAGACTTAATTTCCGTTTGCAGTGTGACGTGTAGCATATTGCAACATCCAAGGAGTCTTCCCACTAGGAGAACTAGGAATTACTGCAAGCGCGGCTTCTTTCATTCCATTACTGTCACGTACATTCTGTAGCCAAGTGTGCAAACACGTTTCTCTTTCTCTCTCTCTCTTTGCTAACAATCAGAATGAATGTGGCTGGCTGTCGTCTTTGACCTCGACCATTCAGACCGTAAACATTCTTCAAAATTAAAATTCTATTTAATTTCTAAATAACGCATATCACCTTAATGAACGTTTCTTCACTTGCTGAGCTGAATTCGCATTCAAAGTAGGAAATAATGTTCGAAAATTTCTAAACAAGTAATTTGGCTTGCCTTTCTACAACGAATATATTGTACTGTAACAAAAGTCTCCGGCTCAATAAACTCTTTAGGGGCCGATAACCCAGATGTTAGACCCCTTAAAACAACTATTATCATCATCATTATCAATATACTCTTCCTGCGTTTGCTCATTTCCATGAGTTAAAGACAACGAAGCCATTAATTTTCCTGATTTGTTGTAAGCATACTTGCCAAATTCTTGTAATTGAAACCCATAAAGATTTTCTTTACTCGAAAGATGCGCGTTTCTCAAACAGTGACATGAAATTGAGAACGCGTTAAACTTTCAATGCCATACATGAACAGTCTCTGAAACAAATAGTCAGTGCATTCTTAATAACTGTATATTACTTGATTTAACAGATTAAAATGGGATAGGCCAAATAATTTACTCTTCAAGCGAGTTGACGTCCTGGCCTGAAAGGTTGGTAGCACGGGATTTCCGTTGAAATCACAGCCAAACAATGAAGAAAATATGGTGTTCTAACAATGCAACTCGTATACACTTCCATTCTTTACGCGTAAGCATCGCCTAGGAGCTACGAGTTTTGTAAAATCTGATCCATACAAAGTGGAAAAAACTCAGCACTCTATGGATTATTGCTCTTTCTTTGTTTCCTAGGTGCGACTAAAGGAGTGATATCTGGGTATCAACGCAACAACTGTGAGGCCTTTCCATGCACATTACCGTGAACATAGGGGGAGTGTTGTGGAGAGAGAGGTTGGTAGTAGCGAAAGACGGAGGGAAGATACAGTTGAGAACACTGTTTAGGCAATTAGCAATATCTTGCACTTCAGAAAAGGAAAGTTCCTTGTGTTTAAAGGGCGTTATTGCCGTGTAACCGTCTTTGGTTCTAAACATAAGCCACAATTTTCTAGGTTTTATTAATATTTAGATGGTTTTCTGTCGGTTAACTAATTGTACCCAAATTGTACCCAAATTGTAAAGGGTGTTGTTCCTTAAACCTTAAAGAAATTACATGAGATTAATTTTATTACACTTGGATGACCAGTTTCGATCGTCAAGCGATCATCATTAGATCGGTACACTTAGCCTTTTAATATACAGTATGTCTATGAATACTGTATGCGGGTTAAGGCTAAATGTCCCGACACTTTGGTAAGAAAATATTTCAACAGATGGCAGCACAAGCGAAGCTGAATTTATTGATTTACTTTTTTTTTCCGAAGGGGAGCTCCGATCTGCGATCTGAAAACTGCTATGTACTCTGTCTAGAGGCAGAATTGATATTAATTCATTGCTTACTTTCTAATTTCAAAAACAGAAAAGTTGCTGTTCGTTTTTCAAATCTCTGATTAAATTTCGAAAAAAAGCGGTCAATACGAAACTTGAGTTTTGCTCACTGATTCCAAAGCCGTATCGAAAACCTAAATCCGTTGAATAGAATCATCGGGATCACTTTGGGAAGTTTGTGAATAAAAGTGTTAACTCTATTTGCAACAAAAGGCGCGGCAGTAGAACAAGGTCATGGAGAGCGGGTAGGGGGAGGGTTGTGGGGCGGGGAGGGGAGGCGAGCGGAGCTCGAGTGATTTGACACAGCGATGACCTTACCTGACGGTATCGAATTCACGAGCATCTAGTCCAATGTTGCGATTGACTGTGCTGGTTAGTTCTGAATTATTGTCAAGGTCTGAAAATTTCTGAGTGATCCTTTGACATTTTACTAGTTCCTAGTTACGACTTCTTGTTTTTAGTTCATCGATCTCTTTAATTGCTTTTTGTTTAATTTATTTTACCAGCAACAGTATTATTTTGTAATGCCCGTTAAGTGTTCTATTTCCGGCAATTTATTTTTCGGGCGGTATTTCTGGCAGAATAGATACATGTACATATAGGTAGGCTACGACTGGCGGAGAGCATTACGGTCATTACGTGGAGTCATTTTTTCGTTTTCGTTGAAAAATGGAGCCACCTCCAAAACCGATTCAAGGGCATTCCACTAAATCCCAGGGTAGATTGCGACTAAGTACCAAGAAAAGGAAGCCAGGCTAAAAAAAAAAAACACCTCTACACACCCGTAAGTTTTATGCTATATTATATTTGAAATTATATATTTCTTTGTTCTTGCATTAAAGAATCTGTAATGCTCTGAGTAGTTATGATTTTTACCTGTAGCCTACAAGTTGGATGACTAAACGTCACCCCGCAATCTGCAGGCTACATGGCTGAACAGCGAAGCGGTTGCTTGGTAGGTCTAGGCCCTTCATGGGCTGTCGTGCCACGGGTGTAGTTTGTTTTCTACTTCTAATACATAAGTGTAGGAGTACAAGATCACGAACTATTCAGTGTCAACTTTTTTCAGAGAATAAAGTTCGACTTCAAATGAAAACAATGCGTTGTGTGGAAAAATAAATGGGTAGCGATTGTGAAAATGGAAAATTTGTTTCCGGAAATACTGGATTGGGCATAAAGACTGCAAACAGTACTTTTGAACTACCAGCGGGCAAGGTGAAGACAAACAGCTAACTGCAACCAAACTAATGCGTTCTTGCTTGCAGCCCCTAATTGCAAAAAGCTCCCAGCTAGTATCAAACACCACCAGCAATGCTGCCAAAAAATTATATGTACCTTGTGGCAAAATTTACGGGAGGTAAGCAGATCAATCGAGGGAAACGAGGTTCCTTCACTCATAGAACCAAAGCTGCCGGGCTGGACTTTCAGTTTGGGCCATCCTGGCACTATAAAACAATGAAATCAGTTTTAAAAAACTGCCACAATAGTGAAGGGCACTGCACTCAGCAGAAAGAGAAGAAGAGCAGCTTGCTGAAAAAAGTTATTTGCGTCGCGAGAAGGGAATAGAATGTCCCGACAACAGTCTAATGAATTGAAACGTACTGTCTCACGTAGTTATGGAAACAGATCAATGCAGTTGGATTTCGATGAGGTACTGTTGAGAAAGTTTAGTGATGAGAAGATCAAGATTAGTGAAGACAATATACAAAAACCGGAAAAGGAAACAAGGGGCCAAAGGAAAAATGAAAAGTGGCACAGAACTAGGAAGGACAGACTTACGGCTCCAATTTTGGATATGTATGCAAGAGGAAACCTACCTCGAAATGGGCTCCAGTAGCAAAATACATTCTGTACGGCGAATTTCACTCAAAAGCAATGAAGTATGACTGTGATAATGAGCGAATTGCAAAACGAAATTTAGAGGAGAAATCGGTAGAAAAGTCGAGGAATGTGGTCTTTTCGTACATAAAACTTATGGGTTCTTAGGTGCCTCCCCAGACGGATTAATAGGAGGCGACGCTATAGTCGAAGTCAAGTGCCCTTATTCTGCACGGAATATGACCATACTGGAAGCCTCCAAAATGCTAAAGGGATTTTGTTTGGCGGAAAGTAAGCGAAAAAGAAAGCCTAGAGAATGTCAAAAACAGTGCCATTCAGAAGAGAACAGATAACTTTCTAACACTCACATGATTTTTATTTCCAGATCCAAGGGCAGTTGGAAATAATACAGCGGGAAATATGTTATGCCTAAGGACATTCACATAGAAACAACAAAAAGGGACGAAAAGTTCTCGAGACAAAAAATGCGTATGTAACTCACATTCTGCTACGAGAAAATCTTGTTTCCTGAGATCATTGATAACAGGATGACCAGATCAATGGATATAAGAGAACCTGAGGTGAAGTAAAATATTGAGTGTGTGTAAATCATGAAACGTTATCTTTTATATGGACACAATTGAAGCATTTATTTCAAGAACAGGACATAATTAAGTATAATACTCTGTTTTGTTTCTGGTACGCAGTACTAGTGCCTGTGCTAACAATAGGCAGATGAGAATATCTTAGGAATCTTAATTCTATATATGTACATAATAATTTTGCTCTTGGTATGCATTTTCATAATTTGTTTATTTTAATAAAATGTAATAAATGAACTTTTATTATTACTTCCATGAAAATTGAAGTGATTGGCCTCACGGAGTCATTTCAGATCTCATGAAAAAAGGGAAATTAGAGTCAAAAGAACCAATGACCCATACGAATCACCAAAATGTATGTATGTATGTATCTATGTGCGTGAACATTTGGCCTCTTATAAATCGATAATAGCTGGCTCCATTGATTTGAATTTTTCACAGTTTGTGGTCTTGTTTTTTATGTCTAGAAGACGATACCTAGAGTTCGACTTCCGCATCGGATGGTTTTTAGAATAGATATTCCCAATAAATCTGAACACGAACATATCTTGTCTAGCTCTTCTTCTAAAATATCAAGAACGTGCTAACTACAAACCAGTCATATCATTCTATACATTATTCAATTTTGCATCGAGTGAAACCAGTCGCTGCTCTGTGTGGTAAGAATTATGCCATACAAAGCATTACTAATGTCGGAACAATACGTTTTTTGTTCGGGAGTTTATCCTCAAATAACTCTAAAACAGTTACCTAAATGGGAATCCAGCGCTGTCAGCATCTATCCTGAGTGTGTTTTCACCGGTTATTCCACACTCCCTCTAGGTGAATGCCGAGATAGTACAGTAAGTGAAGTATCAGGGCACGTGCCCCATCCCTGACTCAAATACAGTTACACACATAATCAACTACACATGACTGATGATCAATAATAATAATAATAATAACGTTATTGGTTTTACGTCCCTTTTAACTACTGCGGCTTTTAGAGACGCCGGGGTGCCAGAATTTTGCCCCGAAGTGGATCTTCAACGTGCCAGTAAATCTAATGACACGACTCCCTCGCAATCGCGCACCCTCAAATGCCGACTGGGTGGACCAAGATTCGATCCTGCAACTTTGGGAACAGCAAGCGAGAACGTTACCGCTGAGCCACGCAGCCAGCCGAGGTACTGATGACCAAAATGTTCCAAGCCCCTACAATGTATTATCATCAACAAGAACGACAACAAGAATGTTTCGGGAACTAAGAAAGGTATCTGTACAATCACATTGTGTGAACGTTAAGCGTGACACAACTACAGTAGAATTTTATTGCTCAGATATTGTTCCACTCCTAGGCACTTGTACATGTAATTTGCCGAACTATAATATTTATGACAAGAGGAAGACAACTCCTGCCTGTCGTCAAATCGTCCCATTCTCACTCGGCCCTGCCAACGTGTTCATCATTTTCCTTGCGCAAGAGATCTTGTGAAGCCGTGCCGATACCCCTCCCACCCTTTTCAAAACAATTCCCAAACTAATGCTGTCGATTCCATTCACCCGAATTTAATTCTGAAAAATGTACTGGAATCAGGAAATAAATCTCCGCTTTCGTATTACCAGGTTTCTTTCACATTTTAAGCAGAAATATAAAAAACTGTCAGTAACTTTTTTGTTTTTAACATTTTGGAAAGTGCATCGAATTAATATCAATTCAATCGCAGTGTAGTATACATAGTGGTTTTCAGATCTCAAATACGAGCTTTCGTTCAAGAGAAAACTGTCAAAAGAAATTGTCTCACTTTGGTGCTGCTACGTGGTGTCAGAATTACATACTAAAAACGGAACATTTAGCCTTAAGGTATATACACTATACCAGGTGAATTAGCTGCCCCTAATAATATTGTTTTATGCCGACCAACTAACGCGTGTTGTCAGGAAGGTCAACATTTCTCTGTTTGCATCCCGTATGGTAGTAAAGCACTGCAAGCATATTCCGCAAACGATACTGAACACTATTATTTTTCCCTCGTATTAGTCTGTAGTCACATCGAGAGAAAAACAAAAGGATTCAGTATCGTTTGCAGGATATGCTTACAGTGCGTTAGTACCATACGGAGTACAAGCAGAAAATTATCGATCTTCCTGTTAACAACGCTAGTTGGGCTGCATAAAACAATATTAATAGGGGCTGATTCGCCTGGTATACACTTTTTTATTTACGTAAGTCTGTTGTAAATTTGCGTGACGTGTAGGTTTGATAATATGTGATATCTTAGTGTCTGTTGACCTTCAAGTTTACTTGTTTAATGAGATAAACTTTAATGGTTAGTGATGGTCAGGTTGGTGTTCCGACTTAGTATGTGAGTTTAAAGTAGCCTACTTAGTTGTTTCTTTGGGCGATGTGTAGTTCTTTCTCGTACTGAGTAGCCTCGAGTACTTTAAATCCACATCTACAGTAGGTCAGACCAAACTAATACAGGTTATTACATTAAACAAATAAACTTGAAGGTCAATAGCCACTAACATATCAACATACTAACAAATCTGAAGGCTCACGCAAGTTTTCTTTTTTTTTCTTTTTAACGTATGGCTTTTAGTGCCGGGAGTGTCCGAGGACATGTTCGGCTCGCCAGAGAAGTTTACAATAAATATATGTAACTAAAAATGTGTCTATAGTGCATATACCTTAACCCACATATTCGAAGACATAGGTTATTGGCACGAGTGTAAAGGGTCTAATGATGATCGCGTGACGGTCGAAACTGGTAATCCAAGTGAAATAATTACTCTCATGTAATTTATTTCAGGTTTAGGGAACAACACTCGTTGCAATTTGGGTACAATAGTGTTGACCATTCGAAAATCATCTAAATTTCATTTACTAGGTAACACTAAAGAATGGCTTTCAACACGATAATTTTGGAAGAAAATAAGTCTGTCTAAATAAACAATGCAAAGATTGTTGATCACAGTTTAAGGTTTGCTTAAAGCATACTGTAGCCTATGTATTAACCCTGTAGTGTCGCTGGAAATTCATTTCCGTTGTTACAGAACAGTTTCTTCTTTCTCATGCTTATTCTTCGCAAGTTTATAGGTACTCGACGTACTGAGACATTCAGGGAAGGTTAGATCTCATCGAGTGACGTTACAACTCGTAACATATGTTTTCTGAAGTGACTGTAATAGAGCCGAGGCTATGTCACACATGGAATTACCATTATCAAGGTAGAGTTGAAACCGCAGGTCTATAGTAGGTGGCCTCATTATCATTTCCTGAATTGTGTACTGACATGTTTGTTTGGTTATGGAGTTTGAGTCTATTATTGCCAAAGTTGACAAACTGTATGTATTCGCTGAGTTGTCGTACAAGTTACATTCTGCTAACTGGGGCTTCAAAATAGTAGCAGTACCTATGAATTGAGCACATCAAAAAACAAATGCTTGACACATCACGCTCCAGAAATCAGGATTAATTCTATTGGAGTGATGCCAGGAAACATTCGGCTTTCATAAGCTAGAATATTGTGCTCGGAATATTTCAGAAATAACAGAATGTGCAGGTTCTCCCTGTTAGGTAATCCATTAATGAATTTCCGTATTTGCACTTCTCCATGGCTGAACACTTCACACACTCAGTCCTGGAAACCACAATAACAATCTAGTAGTGTGAACTAGAGCGATATGCAGTATTTTGTGCGTACATATTGTGTTAGTGTTGTACATATTCCAATATTCTGCTGTGGTCTGGCCGGCGATGAGTGGTTTGATTTCAACATCGTGATCATGTAGCTCTGTGTACTTAGGGGTGTGTGTGGAATTTGTCTGACAACCAGTGCCATTGCCGTTGCTGTACTGAAAAAGAAAATCCACAGCCTGCTTCCGGTCGACCGACCGGGTCAGGGAATGGAATGAATGAAGCCCCCATCTAGCGGCGAGGATATGAATTGTGCCGGCTGCCGAAGCCTGTCGCACTCCCCTGGGGCAATGATTAAATGAATGACAGATGAAACGAAATTATAGTGGAGAGAGTTGCTGGAATGAAAGTGCGACAGCGAAAACCGGAGTACCCGGAGAAAAACCTGTCTGCCTCCGCTTTGTCCAGCACAAATCTCACATGGAGTGATCGGGATTTGAACCACGGACCCAGGGGTGAGAGGCCGGCGTGCTGCCGCCTAATCCACGGAGGCTCTCCGCCGTTGCTGTACTAATGTGTGTATTTGTAAATGGAAATCGGATTTGGGTGGGAGGTGGCCGTGGCATTTGCCTGGAGTAGACTGTCTCAGGAGGCTGAGTGGACTCCGTTCCAGCCCTCAGACCAGAATTACATTTTTTTGACAGAGCCGGAATCGAACTCGGACCTCCGCGGTGACTTGCTAGCCAGTAACCCAGGAGATGGACCTGAGCGCTTTGAACAGCTTCTAATGGAGTGCCGTTAGATACCACATGGTACGTAGTATAACCACTTGGACCAGGCTTCGTAAAACATGGCACACAGTTCAAGCCCGAGCTAGCCTCTTTCAATACCTCTGGCTACTTTGAGTGCTTCCATACACAACCAATCCGTATAAAAAGACATAATCCACAACTGCTATTAGCTCTCCGAGTGAGGAAGGCGTTACAATATTCACTGGAAGGAAAGTATTTAGGCGAGTGTCCTGGAGACCAAAAAAACACGCTTAAGCACGAAGGTCACACTGGTAGCACATGTAGCCTAGGCCTACTTGTAGCCTACACCTGACAGATACTAAGTGCATCTTACAGTCAAGCGCAGCACGCAAAGTAGATGTTTTTGTATTGTTCATTCCTGTTAGGTGTTAGTAACGCCTTGGTCAACAGCTCTGTGTACTAGGGTGTGTGTTGGATTTGTCTGATAAACTGTGTTTGTGTGGTGACTGGAGTAGTGCATGTAAGTACAATTATTAGGTTGAGGATTGTGGTAAGCGCCCGGAACATGGAACTATAGTACCATATCGGCATTTGCCTCGAGGGACAAAAAAGAAATCTGGGCTAAGTACACACAAGATAGTCATTGTCAGCAACGAGATCGTGCAACCCATTTTCAGACTTGCTGCTGTTCTCCATCATTGGCGAGGTGCGTCATTCAACTCGCACGGCTACACCACAGGGTTCGTGCAATGCTTTCAGCACGTGTGATGAAAATTAACAGTCTTGGCAGGTGATGGTAACCTGCAAACCTCAAAATGAGAGAGACCTTCGTGAAATAAGGCCTCATGACCTCCCCCAAGTTGATAATATTTGGCACACATGCAGAACAGACAGCCAGGAAAACATCTATCTTGATTGTTCACTCCCAAACTCCCTTCACATGTTAAAATTCCAGTTCCAAATGTCTTGTGTTCGATTCCTAGTTAAGATACGTCATTCTGGTTTGAGGGTTGGAAGGGGGTATACTCATCCTCGTGAGGCAAAGCTGAGAAGTTCCAATCTCAGCTATCCTAAGAGTGGTTTTAGGTTCTACGATTTCTACTCCGAGCAAATACCGGGATGCTTCCTATCTTATGGCCACGGCTGCATCCTTCTCAATCGTAGCCTGAATTACAAATACACAAACTGTCACAGACCCTGCAATCACACTGGTTATTAGATAAATTCTGTGACTGGCTTAACGTTCTCGCCTGCAGTATACAAAGTTGCAGGTTCGAATCCTGGCGTAGTCTGTTATCATTTGAGGGCACGCAAATGCGAGAGAATCATGTCAGTAGATTTGCCGGCACGTCTAAGATCCCCTGTGGGGAAGATTCCAGCACCTCTGAGTCTCAAAAAGTCACAGCAGTTTAAAGGGACGAAAATCTAACAATACCAATTAGATAAATTCTGTACTTCACAGGTATACGTGGATGATGATCACGATGTCCAAGCCCGTGAATGAAACAACAAACTCCCTAGGGAGACGTGAAACCCACAACTTTATCATCATCATCATTATTATTATTATTATTATTATTATTATTATTATTATTATTATTATTGATTTCAGTCCATTAGAAGCGCACATAAATAATTATTTTTGGATGTTCACTTTCGTTCCCAATATTTCTTGAGACCGGCTAACAATTTTTCATCTTTCTTGTGAGGTTGGTTTCCTAGGCTTAGAACGTTTGGGTGGAGAAGACCAAGAATCAACTATATCACAAAATGTGAAGCAGTCTAGGACATCGAAGTCAGAAACTCCACCAGAATCGAGATTTTGTCGGGTTTCGTTGAGCCAAAGGTTTTAATCAGAGAGATTGGTAAGTCTATTGTCATTCATTGGTAGAAGGTGCCCGTAGAACCTCAGCCACGTAAGAGGCATGTCGGTGTTGGCAATTTCTAACTATGGCTATAGTCCCGCGGCGTAGCCCTGCTCCTTAAATCGTATACCATGGCCGCGAGGGCAGCTGCAGCATGTTCGGAGATCTTAGGTTTGAATCCCGGCGCTGACAGCAGCTATCCTGAGTGTAGTTTTCTCTGTTTTATTCCACACTCCCTCCAGGCAAACGCCAGGATAGTAACTTATTTTAAGTCCATTGCACCTACCCCATCTCCAGCTACACACCCTACTGCAGCCATAACCTAAGACAGGTTATCAGACAAATTCCACACACACTAACTACACAGCGTTGATGACCAACATTTCCCAAGCCCCTACAATGAATTAACAACAATAACCGTCGCAATAGCTAGGAGTTCAATTTCGGTCTTTAGGTTCCATCTGGACGAATTTTGGGTCCATGAATTTTCCAGAAAATACGTCGTTCGATTTTATTCCAGATCATCTATGGTACCTTTCCTGTTCATCAAAAGAGCTTCTGCTACTTCTAAGAATTGAGGCCAAACTACAGTTCTAGAGTAACTGATCTTGGTATTCTTCAAAATTAGCAATTTCTTGTTTCTGTTTTGCGACGGTTGGGAGGCTGCCTTGAGTTTTGCATATCTTTCTGAGGTGGAAATGCCGTCCCTACCAATGGGGTGGATGCATTCACCGAAATATCGGAAGCGATCAACTCTCCCTATCGTTCCATACATGGTCTCCGAAGGGGCTCTACCGGGATGCAAGTTCCCAAAATATCAGGTTTTGTTACACATCTGAAGTCCTGTCTTCACGGCTGTCTCGTGTAGGACTTGGGTAGCAATGACAGCTTCCTCAAAGTTGTTTGCTATGATCTCGACGTCACTTGTTAAGGCCAGAATCCTAATTTCAATCTGTCTTGTTCTGGCTCCGTTTGTGACTAGTTTGATTTTTAGTTTTATTAGGAAATTTTCGCAGATCTTTATGACTTTGTTGAGAATCAAGTTGATCAGATTTTTTTTTCGAAACTCCCATGACATTCCTTCTCTGCACTTCACTTTGGATTTAGTGTTCCTGAGTGAATGTTCGATGAGAGTTGTTGTTTGAGTCTTCAGTCTTTTGACTGGTTTGATGCAGCACTCCATGTCCCTTGTCCTGAGCTAATCGTTTCATCTCTACATAACTACCACACCCTACATCTGAGGCAATCTGTTTAACATATTCTAACCTTGGTCTACCCCTACAGTTCTTGTCCTCCACCCTACCTTCCATAACTAAGCTTGCTATTCCTGGGTGTCTTAGTATGTGTCCTACCAACCTATCTCTTCTCTTCATTAGCAGTCGCCAGAAACATCTCTCCTCTCCCACTCGTCTTAATACCTCTATGTTTGTAACCCTATCTACCCACCTGATCTTCATCATTCTCCTGTAACACCACATTTCAAATGCATCTATTCTCCTCTTTTCTGCTGCACCAATAGTCCAAGTTTCACTTCCATAGAGCGCCACGCTCCAGACAAAGGCTTTCAAAAATGACTTCCTAATACCTAAATCTATATTCGATGTCAGCAGATTCCTTTTTTGTAGAAAAGCTTTCTTTGCCTGAGCCAACCTACTTTTTATATCCTCTTTGCTTCGTCCATCACTGGTTATTCTACTTCCTAAGTAACAGAAGTCTTCTACTTCCTTCAGCTTTTCACCTGTCAATTTGATCTCCATAGAGGTTTCTGATTTATTTCGGCTGCATTCCAGTATTTTTGTTTTACATTTATTAATTTTCATCATGAAAATCTGTAAGACGGAGTCCATACCATTCAAAAACTCATTCAAATCCTCAGGCTTGTCGGCCAAGATGACGATGTCATCAGCAAATCTCAGAGTTGAAATTATTTCTCCTTGAATCTTCACTCCCACTTTAAATTTTTCTCTAATTTCCTTCATTGCTTGTTCAATGTAAAGATTGAAAAGTATGGGTGATAAGTTGCAGCCTTGCATAACACCTTTCTGAATACCAGCTTCTCTCTCATGTCCTTCAACTCGAATGACTGCTGTCTGGTTTCTGTATAGATTATATATCACCCTCCTATCTCTGTACTTTATTCCAATCGATTTCAAAATGTCAAACAATTTAGTCCAATCAACGTTATCAAAAGCCTTTTCTAAGTCTACAAAAGCCATGAACGTTCTCTTATCTTTCCTTATTCTACCTTCCAAAATCAGTCTAAGACTTAGTACAGCTTCCCTTGTTCCTACATTTCTCCTGAAACCAAACTGGTCTTCACCCAACTCCGTTTCTATCTGGCTTTCAATCCTCTTATAAATTATCCTAGACAGGTTCTTTAAGCATGAGTAATCAAGCTGATTGTACGGTAATCTTCACATCTGACAGCTCCCACTTTCTTTGGTATAGGGATGATTACATTCTTCTTGAAATCAGGGGGTACCTCACCTGTCTCATAAATCCTACACACCAAGTGAAATAACCTGATCAGACCTTCATCTCCTATGCAGCGTAGCAACTCAATCGGTATATCATCTATGCCTGGTGCTTTGTTCCTGCTTAAGTCTTCCAAAGCTCTATCAAATTCTGATCTCAATATTAAATCTCCTTTCGCATCCTCATCAATTTCCTCCTCCCTTTCCATTACATGATTCTCAATCTCCTTTCCCTTATACAAACTCTCTATGTAAGCTTTCCATCTCTCAACCTTTTCTTCCCTATCTGTTAGAGGCTTTCCATTGGTGTCCTTAATATTACAGCACTTAGTCTTCTTTTCCCCAAAAGTGAGTGCGTGTGCCATACTCCACGCCTCGTTCTCTTAGCACTGAAAAGAGTGTCTGGTGTTCGTTTGAATCATAGGCCATTTGAAAGTCGACGAACACCAAACCAATATGTGTGCTCACACCTTTCAATTGAAGAATTTCAACGCAAGAACGCCTTCGTCGAAAACCAATCGTTAGATCACATTGACTCACCAAATTGTCCTGTAGAATCCTGGAGAGCACTTTGTAGGCTACCAGCAATAGTGGTATCCCTCGGCATTTGTTGACATTACTTCGGTCGCCTTTCTTGCGCAATGGGTGTATTTAACTGGTTCAGCAGTCATCAGGTAACGTGCCGGTTTTCTAACAGACAAGCAATATTCAGGATAGGGCCTCTGTTATTACAGTGAAATGTGGCTAATTCGAACTTCTATAATTCGAAATCTTCTTTAATTCGAATTTTTCTCTTGGTCCCTAGCATTTTATATACAATCAATGCTAAGAAATCGTGGTTAATTCTAATTATATTTTGGATAATTCGAAGTTTTTACGTGTAAAAAGCCGATCGGAATCCAAATAGTTGGGTCAGGAATTCCGGGAAAACGACAAACCACATCACAGAACTTAGGCGTTTTTTAAAGTAGAAATGACGTAACTGATTATGTTTTCCGTTCCTTAAATCTTTTGTGACGGCCGAGAGACTTAATTGTAGCAAACAGGTATACATCTCAATCTTTTTTTGAAAAATTGTCTAAGACGTAACTAGATTGCTGGATAACTACCATCGTTAAATAGGTGAATAGAACATTTTTGTTTTATTTTATCATTTGAAACGTTTGAATTTATTCAAGATACTGTCATTATACAGTACCGTTGTCTGTTAATCTGCTTTGTTGGACGTAAATCATTATGTAAACGTAATGCAATATATTTTCTTCTCTACCCTTTCAAAGAACTTTCTTAATTCGAATTTTTGGATAATTCGAATTTTTACTGGTCCCTTGAGGTTCGAATTATCCAAGTTCCACTGTATTAATAATATTATTATTATTATATTTATTATTACATATTTTTAAACTACAGAAATGATGGCCCAACAATGTCATATTCTAAGATTTGTGATTTATCGGTTATTTTCATGTATGTTAAAATAGGCTTATGGGATCACCTTTTGTCCGTGTGTGTGTGTGTGTATGTGTGTGTGTGTGTGCGTATGTGTGTGTGACCCGAAGAAAACCTAAACGGCTGGAGCGATTTCAATGAAACTCTGTAAGGTCATACTGCTATTTCGTCCACACCGACCATAGTCCTTCAAATTTTATTACGTCTCACCAATCCAACATGGCGGCTGTGCAAAATATTTCAACGGCATTCCTTTTCTCCGAAACTGAAACTGATATCACCCTGAAATTTTGAACGCTGATAAAGGGCACTACTAGAAGTTCACGTATGTGACTTTTGAAAACCTAAGTACAGAACGAACATGGCGGCCAAGCGAATTTGAAACATTAAAATAGACGTTTTTTTGCGATTTAACCATCAGAACGCAGTGAAACTTGGTACAGCAAATGTTCATACACATTGTAATGCACTGACATCTAATTTAGTTCAATTGTTTACATAACCTCACGATGGTGGCTGTGCAAAATTTTAAAATTAAGCTTTTATTTCATGTGTCCTAATCATGTGATTGAAGTCAACGTTTGGAAAATGAACCTACGCAAAATTCGTCATATAGTACGTAACTTTATGGCCTACATACTGTACAGCCCGGGGGCAGTACCCCCTGAGACCCACCCCGCCAACTTTTACCAAAACTTCCCGCATAGGCAGACCATAAGCCTCATGCATTCCTTCAGACACAAGCGGGCCCGGCATACTGCTGACGGCCACACTTACGAAATATAAACATAAACACGGGAAATGGAGCGACAGCTATGAGGAAATGCTGACCAAGCAGTGGGGAAAGGCCTTAAAGCCTAGGCCCGGAGGAATCCCATCATCTGTTCTGTTCTGTTCTGTTCTGTTCTGCTCTTAGCCAGCGGCCTTGCCCGACGAGGTCCGTTCCAGCTCTTCACCAGGTGAGATCTAGCTGTGCTCAGAGTCCTTTATCTTTGTAAACACCTAACCTGAACCACTGTACACTTCACAAATTGTACTACATTTTATATTTGTTTAAACTCCCCAAGAGGGACATCACATCACATCTACTGGCCAATAAACACATGGTCAGTAAGCAACACATTTATTACTAATCACACTCCATTTTACATCCTTATACCCAACCTGACCTTAGTCATAATTGCCCCTGACCATAGAGGCCAATAACTGCATCGTCAGGTTCTATTGTACTCGAGCACGCGACTCGACTGCAGAGTGTCGAGTCACCGACTCTGCACATTCGCTGAATTGCTCACTCTACTTAATTGGCAGGCTAGATTAGCAGCCTGCACTTAGACATTCATCTCCTGGCAGGTAATTGCATCCTGCAGAGACGCCCCCAGTAGCTTAAGCACTCACACCAACACGCTAAACTGGTAGTCTCTCCCAATCACGGGAAACTACCCTCATTCGGAAGCAGTCCTCAAAATTAGCACACCTACACTACCGTGTTTATCCCACCCCCAACCAAGGGATAAAACATATATGGTGGATGCGCGGCTACCACGCAAAATAAGGGTAAGGGACTCAAACAACGAGCCCTCGTGGTAGAGCGATCCGTACCGCAAGCAGCCAAGCAAAAGTTGATTTTTTTTTTGGGTTGACAGCATTATATTTTTCCCTTCGCTCTAGGAACACAAGGGAAATTTTAGTCAACCCCCCCCCCTGGAAAGAATCAGAAATCTAATACATTAGAAGCCGCACACATTTCTTTTTATACTCACACTTAGCTCAGAATGGCACCACATGCAGAAGCAACAGGGATTGTAAGCCATAGAGGCAATAGGGGTACGCCAATATTATCCACATTATTACTAAGGTGCCAGAGGCATATACAAAGGCGACAGGCACAAATACGGGCACTACAGACAAAGGTTGGAGCAATATAGGGCAAGCAGCCATGCACCCCGTCAGAGGGTAGGACAGCGCAATTGAGATGCGCACACAGACACTTAAGTAACATACACGAACACCTCAACAGGAGTCATGTTCGAAGGAACAGGATATACGACCAATTAATCACTACACATGGCCCTACAATGGATAACACAACCCTGGAGAGGATAAGGGTGCACTACACAATTTTATATGCCCAATACAGGGAGCTTATTCGCGAACAGGCGTTTCTCCAGTTGGCAGCCACAGAACTGCATAGGACGCAAACACGTCAACAAAGCAATTTGCGAACAGGTCCATAAATATACCCGTACCGCTACACATGGGAAGGAGTCTGCCGTGGACATAAGCCAGAAATCGGTCAGACTGCCCTCCAATACATTGCAAGAGTGCTCACAGACAATTACACGACCCCTACCGCCAGTTCAGAGGGCGATTTCGCCAGAATGGAAGCGGACACCAACATGTGCACCCTCAATGCAAAGACATACAGGGGGATTGTTTACAGTTCACCAGGGTGTAACACACACGCCTGCACAGACTATCCTGCCTCCGAAACAAAGTACACGGGGCTTAAGGGAAATTTTACCGCCCACCCCACGCGGCCAGGCAGACAGGGGGTTATACACGCGCACAGACACTAATAGAATAGCGCGGAGCCAACACAGCCCTTCAGGCGCCAGCATACCTACGCCTACTAACAGGCACTACGGGGAACGTAGGCTTAGGCCTGCTTTACTTAAAACACCCCTGAAAGACAGTAAAGAAGCACCTCAATGGGAACCTGAGGCCTATGCCCTCATAACAGGGCGCAGTAATTCACCCCGACGGGCGAGGGCGCGCGCACAATAGTGAAATTCACTGACCACACAAGCCCATGGGTAAATGTTCCCAGGACAAAACACACAGAATTTTCCACATAAAATGCCGAAACGTTCCCAAGACCCTCACGGGGGCGCGTACACACAATTAACTCAAAAAGACAGGTTCTACCTCTGTAGAGGGTAAACACACAAAAACACATGCACAAAACTGTACAATTTGCATGCATATATATATATATATATATTTAATCCATAAATGTACGTTATTTCTTACACTGCCCATAGCAGAAATTTTTCTTGTCACCTATGACGTCGCTCAAACTAAGCATAAATACCATGAGATAACACTCACAGTTCAGGGGAAAATACTATAATATATTTTTGAGATCACACAGTAAACACAGTTACCATAAAAGGAGTCAATAACACTAACAAAACTGTCACAGAGATACAGGCCCAAAAGGCAACAGGAATGATCATCCTGAAGAAAGACGGTCTCAAACCCGCGACCTTCTGAATACCAGGAACGCAAGGTCAGGTAACTATCCAATTGGAGGATACAGCAATAAGGGACAGTCACGCAAACAGGAATTAATATGCATAAAATAATAAAACCGCCTCCGACATCTAGTAACCAAACACGCGACTAGAAGCCCGGAGATACACGTACATAAATACATCGCCTACTCACAGGGACATATCAAGAACACGAACATATTCACACCAGACCGACAATAACACAAAATTTGGGGACACAATATATATGAACAGAGGTAGGGTCTTTTACATGACGAGAAACCAAAGGCACACCGTATATGCAGACAATAGAAAAGCGTGTCAGCAAACCCACGCACATTGGCTCAACACATGCGATAAGCAGACCGCTACACTAGCAGCAGGTGGGTAGTTTATTGGCTGAGGAATAACCCACCCACCAAGGGAAGATGATTAAAAAAAGGGAAGTAGGTTTTGGATTGAAAAAAAAGGATAGAAAATAGGAGGAGAGTCCCACAAAATTAATAAGTTTAGTTTTAAACACACTTAAAGGTGGTTGCCACCGAAAATCCGCTTTCGGATACCTAAAATGAGTAAGGACTTGGTCTAAGCTGACGAGAAACACAGATAGAACTTGGGCGGTTTGCAAGAGAGTGGCTTTCGTATAATCCCTCTCAAGCATATATAAAACTACTATGGGGAAGAGTGATGGTCTGGCAAGACTGAGAGGAACAAATTTACTGTATGTCTTCTCAAAGAAATTAGGTTTTACAAAGTAATTCGAAGAATGCCAATGATTTAACTCAGTTTTGGTATTTTCAATTTCCAAAATTATGGAGTTCCTGTAAGGGCGACCAAGTGTCTCTAAGAAGGAAAATGATAAAGGATTATGCCTTGTGGAGTAATCTTGGTAAATGAGCCAATGGTTGCATTGGAAAATGGCTAAGCTTTTACTCAGCGAGGAGCCGGCTAAAAGTTTAGACAAAAAGAAACACTTATTTTTTAGAAAACTGACCATAAGTTTTCGGAGAGGGTCTCCACAAGCAGGTAGCTGGCTTAGCGAGCTTTACTTGCCTTACTGGCCAATTAGAATTAGCTATTAAAGCTAAAAAGAACTTTAGTGAGGTGAAAATTAAGAGTTCTTGCTCAAATGCAACAAATGGTGAAAGCCCTATTAATGATTTTAATGTCATTGAGTGAGGAGAGTCAAGGAAGACAGGATTTTGCCTAAACTTTGTATTCGCAAATGAAAAAGCGAAGGGAAACGATTCATTTATTTTACAATAGAAGAAGTTTGAGGAAATTAACAATTATGCAATATAATTTTGACAAACATAGTTCATTTGAACTTTTTAACAAATAGGGTCGCAGACCTCTCAACATTAAACGGTTGCTCCAGGCAATTGACAATTTACAAGGTTTCAAACCTTACATGTTTCTAAAATCTTTATAAGATTTAAACAAATGAGCAATGAAATAATTAAAGCTTGAACTTGAATTGGAGTACAAAGAGTGCACCTTAAGAAATTCTTGAGAGAATGATCTAGAGAAAGTGACAACAATAATAACAACATGAAAAATAAGATAGAAGTTCCTACAACTTCTTATATTTATACAGAATTAATATATGAGAATTATACAAAGAGGGCAGGTCACTTACTGTGAAACCTGAAGAAAGTGAAAAGGAAAGTTCTAGACTTCCCAAGTTTGAGCAGGAATCACTCGCCAAATGGGACAGTTTCCATTTCGTGAATCCTGAACATGACTCGCTCAAGAGTTTAAAGAAATGTTTTCCCTGATTATAGGAAAGGAACAATGTGATTTAAAACTTGTATCACACAAGCAATTATGCAGAATTTAATTAATGTTAAACTAGCAAAGTTGGAAGGGCACTTCGTGAGTGACACCTTATAGAAAGTTACAATTTTATTAATAATGGTGGTTAGTAGAAGGTTGAGGAAAGATCATTGGGATATAGGATCAATGTTCATGGCCGTATTTAATATAAACGGACGAGCGCGACGCGGTAGAAACGTGGAGCAAGCACTGGTTATCACTGTAGTCTATAAAGATGGATGCAAAGTTCACTATAGAAACCCTGAAGTTTATGAGAAAGAAAGTTATTGCAATTATGGAAATAACTGATTGCACTATATAGGTGAGAGTCTATTTCTTGAAAAAGTTGTGATTTACAATTAAATGCGCCATAGAATGTTCCAACGGGGGAAGAAAGTTCGCTATTGCAGTAATTTAAGGAAGATTCCTCATTTTAACTAGCATTTTCACAAGTGCGTGAACAATACTTGACGGCAAGACTCGCAGATAGAGTACAAGATCTCGAAGGTTCCAGAACGACCTTAGCAGAAAATGGGGTTGAGAAAATCCAACGGAGGAACTAGCTTTATAATTATAGACAGCGGGTATTAGATAATATCCCACGTAGCGAGAGGATTTCTCATTTGAATAGCTTAAGAAAAGCTCTTTTTAGTAAGGTTGGCTTATACAAGCAAAAGCTCAACATGGCAAATCCCACGAAGAATGATTTTTGCCCCAAAGTAAATAATTTCACACTGTCTATAAATTATAATTAAAAGCACGTGGAAGTTAAAACCATGAAGATGAGGTTAAAACTTTTAAAATGGTACTTATCTTGATTTCATGTTGAAGTCGAAGTTTCCATTGATGACTACCTAGCCAACATGGCGTAGAAGAGTGTGTGCCTCTTGGTTTGAGGAGGCTAGCTCGAGCGGAGCTTTGACTGACCGAGTCAACTGCAGACTGAGAAGTGAGAGCTGCTCAACGGAGCACGGAGGGACCAAGAAAGGGGGAAAGAGTGGGGGGTAGGAGACAAAAGGAGAACATATAAACATTGCCAACTTTAAAACAAAAAATTAATCTCTTGCTGAGCTGATCTTCTAAGAGTTGATAACAGATGATACTAGCGCAGCATGGTGAGTAAAGAAGTAGACGTAGTCCTCTTGCTCAAGGAGAAAATAGCTGGCGATGGTGACAGGATCTGGTGGCCAAATGGATAAGTAAGTCCTCTAGCACCAGGAAGAGTTGAGGAGCTTCAGAGATTCGCTGCGAGGTGACGCTAGGTGGGTCACAGAAGTTATATATCTAGAACAGACTTATGAAGACATAAGAGATTTGCCTATCAAGGAGAAAACAAAAGATCACTGTTGGTGTTTGACAAAGAGAAAGGAAGAAATGAACATGCAAGGAGCAATAAAAATTATATCTCAGGTACCGTGTATTCAAAGAATACACCATACTGGGGGGTCAAACACCAACAGAGAGCAAATAAACAGTTACACATTTAAAGGAAGAGGAGCGATCAAAGACAGGGGTCTTGTAATAGAACCGTTAATGGTCAAGACTCTGACCACCCTGACTCTCCCATCTCTTCCAGGGTAACACTTGGTCACTCTACCGGAAGTCCAGACTAGAGGGGGAGAAACATCCCTAACCAAGACCAAGTCCCCCACTTTAATGTCGGGACTGGAAAGAAACCACTTCTGCCTCCGTTGCAAGGAAGTTAAATATTCCAAGTTCCATCTCTTCCAAAAAGAATTACGGAGGGCTTCAAGTTTACGCCAAACAATAGGTAAATTAAAATCCCTGTAAGAATTGGGAAGAGGAGGAGGGGCAGAAAGAGAAGTGCCGATAAGGAAGTGACCAGGGGTGAGTGGAAGTAGGTCATCAGGGTCATTGGAAAGCGGAGTTAAGGGGCGAGAGTTAACAACACCTTCAATCAGAACAGACAGTGAATTGAATTCTTCGTAAGTCAGAATTCGATTACCTAAGACTTTTCTTAAATGACGTTAAGTGAGCTTTACGCAAGATTTCCACCTACCACCATGATGCGGAGCGTAAGGAGGTATGAAGCGCCATTTGAAACCTTTTGAATAAGAAAAATTAGAGATTTGTTCCATGGCAGGAGAGGAAGTGAGAGCTTTCTTCCACAGGGAAGCTGCGCCCTGAAAGGTGGAAGCGTTATCAGAGAACATCTCAGAAGGAACACCACGCCTAGCGGTGAAACGAGAGACAGCTGATAAAAAATAAGAAGTAGAAGCATTCGTTACTAGTTCCAAGTTGATTGCGCCGGTAACCATGCAAACAAAGAGAGAAACATAAAGCTTACCAAACAATTTGCGTTTAGCTTCAGGAGAGTTTCGTTGATATTGGAACGGACCCATATAGTCCACGCCAGTCAAAGCAAATGGGCGTATAGGAGAAGAACGAAAAGAGGGCAGATCGCTCATTAATTGAGTATTGATTTTAGGTTTCGCTTTGAAACAAGGAATGCACTTATGAATTACAGAAGAAACTTCATGAATTCCATTTATAATCCAGTACTTTTCCCTTAAGAGGCAAAGCAGAGTACGTGTACCAACATGAAGATTACGGTAATGAAAGTCACGTATAATTAAGGAAGTTACGTGATGTTTGGAAGGCAAAATAACGGGATGCTTTTTGTCCTCAGAGAGTAAAGATTGCGAGAGCCTTCCACCTACCCTGAGTAACCCATGGTCATCAAGAAACGGGGCTAAAGCACGGAGACGGCTGGATTTGGGAAGATCTCTTTTAGAAGAAAGCAATGACAATTCAGAAGAAAAGGCTTCTTGCTGTGTCAGTTGTAAAACCTTAATGGTAGCGAGATTCAATTCATGATTGGTAAGGTGTGGTTTAGGGAGAAGAGGTTGGTCAACCACAAGATATTTCCATCTAAGGAGATAGGCGACAATCCGTAGTAATTTATGAAAAGAAGAATAGCGGGACAACAAAGGATGAGAAGCGTTGGAAACAAGACACGAAGCAATGGGTAGAGGTACTTTAGCGTCAGGCAAGTTGGAGTGTGTAGCTGGGGGTTTAGAAGGCCATGAGGAAGATTCTTCGATTAGCCACGAGGGCCCATGCCAGTACAATTGGGAAGCTGCCAATTGAGAGGGTAAACAACCACGAGAGATAATATCGGCTGGATTATGCGCACTGGGTACATGCCTCCATTGACATCCAGAAGAAAGAGTTTGAATTTTGGAAACCCTGTTTGCAACGAAAGTTTGCCAGTGAGAGGGGTTCTTGGCGATCCAAGAAAGGGCGATCATGGAATCGCTCCAGAGATAGATTTGCGAGAATTCGACCTTTAATACTTCCCGTAATTTCTTGACAAGTTCTGCAGCCATGAGTGCAGCGCACAGTTCGAGCCTAGGCAGAGTGATAGTTTTAAGAGGAGCGACCTTCGATTTGGCACAAACAAGGTTGGAAACTAGAGATCCATAGAGTGAATCGTGATAAACTAAATATGCACAGCAACCATAAGCTTTTTCGGAACTGTCCGCGAACACATGAAGGAAAAAAGATGCATTAGAATGAGAGCTGATTAAATTCCTGGGAATTTCAATAAGGGAAAGATCCAGCAAATTGCTGCGAAACGAGAGCCAACAATTAAGAAAAGAAAGAGGGACAGTGTCATCCCATTCACATTTAAGCGACCACAGCTTTTGCATGAAGAGTTTGGCTATAACGATAACTGGGGCAAGGAATTGAAGTGGATCAAAAATTTTTGCAATTTCAGAGAGAATTTGTCTTTTTGTATTAGGAAACTCTTCTGCGAGCGAAACTTTATAGAAAAGAGTGTCAGTGCTAGTGCACCAGTGAACTCCTAGAGTTTTTATAGATTCGGAGTTACCACAAATTTCGACAGAAGAAGGATCTACGTCTTCGATGGGAAACTGAGCGAGAAACTCAGGGGAGTTGGAGTTCCACTTATGGAGTGGGAAACCTCCATTCGTTAGTAATGCCTGAAGTTCTAAAGATACAAAAGAAGCTTCCTCCAAAGAGGGGAAGGATTGCAAATAATCGTCAACATAGAATGACGTAGTTAGTGCTTCAGAGGCTTTGGGGTTAAATAAATGACCATCTTGAGAGGCTAGCAAGTGTAGGGATCGGATAGCAAGGAAAGCAGAGGGTTTTAAGCCATAAGTAACCGTTTTCAAGCGAAATACCTTAATGGGCTTACTGGTTTCATCACGCCACAAGATTCTTTGAAGATCTCGTTGTTCTGGTTGAATTAACACTTGACGGTACATCTGTTTTATGTCGGCTATGACAGCTATGGGAAATAATCGAAAGTTTAAGAGTATAGCAGATAAATCTGATTGAATAGCAGGACCAGAATAAAGAGTGTCGTTAAGGCTGTTGCCATTAACGTCGGGTGATGAACCATTGAAAACAACTCGAATTTTATCTTTTACAAGACGGTTTTTCCACACGGGATGATGATTTAAATAAACCGTTTCAATTGGGGGGTGCAATTCATCATTAGATTTGTTAACAACTTCCATATGATCTAAGCTTTCATACTCATCCATGAAATCAGTGTACTGTTGTTTAACAAGAGGTTCCTTTTTGAATTTGCTCTCGATAGCAAAGAGAGCTTTTCGAGCTTTAGACTGAGAGTTGATAAGTTTAGGAGGATTGTGTAATCTTGGCATTTGAACAACGAACCGGCCATCAGAAGAACGAGTGGTGGTGTTCAAAAAAAGTTGCTCACAGAATTCATTTTCTGAAGAGGTTACATTAGGAGAATCAACATTTTCAAGCCTCCAGAACTGTTCCAGGTCAGTATTGGAGAAGTAACATTGCGATACGGGTTGAGGAGAATAATGGGGAAGTTGCCCCGTGACGATCCATCCAAAATTAGTGTCTCTGGCGACCACGTTTGAGGATAACTTACGAACCTGTTTACGTAGGCAATTCCAGAAAACATTGGCACTAAAGAGTATGTCAATAGGGTTCTGCATATTAAAACAAGGATCGGCTAGCCTTAAATGCGAGGGAATGTTTAACCCTGAAATATCCACAGAGTGACTTGGAGTGTCTTCTCCAATACTATTAAGAATTAGACAATTAAGTTTGAGAAAGTTGTTTCTATGACAAGTATCTCTTATAGTTAGCTTTGAGAATTGTAAAGCTTGCGATTTTGAGCTGTTGATGCCCGACACGTTGATAGAAGTGGGGTTTACAGGTAGGCCTAGTTTTCTAATCAAGGAATTGGACACAAAATCATGAGTTGCCGCTGAGTCTAGAAGACCGCGTGCACGGACCCAGTTGCCAAAGTTATCCTGAACGTCAATTTGGACAGTAGACAACAATACTTGCGCACTGCGAATGGACTTAGCATTTTGAATATACGATGAAGCATTAGACTTGTTAGCACTATCATTTTTCGGCGAAGTAGATGCTGTCGATGACCTTGCCTGATCATGACGATGTAGCAGAGTATGATGAGCCTTTTCACAATGGTAGCAAAGTCTTGTGGACTTACAGTTAGAATCAGAATGCGTGGGCGCTAGGCAGTTGAAACAATGTTTGTTTTGAGCGACTAATTTTCGTCTGTCATCGACTGACATTTCTTTAAAAGATTTGCAGAGGTATAGGGCATGGGGATCTTTACAAAGTATGCACTTTACAGGTTCGTTTAAACTTTTGAGAGGTTCGCTTTGCGTGTTTAAAACAATAGAGCTAGCAACACGACGTTCACTAGACCTAGTTGGGTAACCAGTGGAGTTTGATTTGAATTTGGATGAGCTGGACCCGGGTTTTTGGGTATTGGACGCTGAGCGTTCACTTTTGGATTTGATGGACATTAATTCGAATTTGGAACTAGGAGATGAAGGTTCACTTTGATTAGCTAGAGCGGTTAAAAGTTGGCATCTAGCGTTTATGAAAGTGACTAAATGCTCGTAAGAGTAGTCGTCTTCTTTAGAAAGTTCAATTTCCCAAGCTTTGAGAGTAGCAGCATCAACTTTAGAGACTACTAAATGTATTAGGAAAGTATCCCAATGTTCAGTAGGTTGATCTAATTGGGACAAGGCTTTAACGTGGAGTTGGGTAGTGTCAATTAAAGTACGCAAACTAGTGACGTCATTGTGCTGTGACGCAGGTAGGTTAAATAGAGCCTTAATATGGCGTTGAATACGTAAACGTAAATTTCCATATCTTTCTTTCAATAAGTTAAAGGCAATGGGGTAATTTTCGGCACGCAGAGGAAGTGCTTCTACCAACTGCAAAGCTTGACCTCGAAGGATAGATCTCAAGTAATGAAACTTGTAAATGACTTGAATGTCTTCATTGTCATGAACAAGGGAGCAAAATAACTCATAGAAAGAATCCCAAGCAGATTCATCTCCAGAAAAATGGGGTAAATCAATTTTCGGTAAAGTTGGTTTGGGCTTGTGAGTGCCCTCACGGAACGAAGTTTGTGGTTCGTGAAGGGAACCAAGAACAGAAGCGTCCTTTTTCTGCTCCTCTTCGAGTTGGCGTATTATTTTGAAAGCAGAACCTATGCCTTCGTAATATAGGTTTTCTACTTCGACACGATCTTCTGTTTGATTAAGCATGCAAGTTTCTATTTCAGTTTGAATGTTACAGTAGTTTTCATATGAACGTTCAAAATCCTTTACACGATGTTTCAACAAGTCTAATTGCGCGTCTGAGGGATCTAATTCTTTTATGTACCTTCTGAATCGGGTAATTTGCCCTTTATAGGATGCTCGTTTAGAAGTAAGTTTTTCATCCTTATCCTTATCAGTGGGAGCCATATTAAAGAAGGTAGATGAAAATGTAACTCACGAAACTGTGGAACCTTGGAAATGCTGTCAAGCTGGCGGCAGCGAATGAGTAGAAAGAATGGGACACACCATAGGAGACAGGAGCGGCCTCTTTCCCGTTCACAGGCTTTGCACGATGTGGTTATAGCTGAAATATTCAACACAGATATTAGAAATATGCAAAGTATTGTCAAATGACACTTTTTTAAAAAGAAAAAAGAAAAAATGGGCTCTCCCGGGTTTCGGCACCAAATTTTGGGTAGTTTATTGGCTGAGGAATAACCCACCCACCAAGGGAAGATGATTAAAAAAAGGGAAGTAGGTTTTGGATTGAAAAAAAAAGGATAGAAAATAGGAGGAGAGTCCCACAAAATTAATAAGTTTAGTTTTAAACACACTTAAAGGTGGTTGCCACCGAAAATCCGCTTTCGGATACCTAAAATGAGTAAGGACTTGGTCTAAGCTGACGAGAAACACAGATAGAACTTGGGCGGTTTGCAAGAGAGTGGCTTTCGTATAATCCCTCTCAAGCATATATAAAACTACTATGGGGAAGAGTGATGGTCTGGCAAGACTGAGAGGAACAAATTTACTGTATGTCTTCTCAAAGAAATTAGGTTTTACAAAGTAATTCGAAGAATGCCAATGATTTAACTCAGTTTTGGTATTTTCAATTTCCAAAATTATGGAGTTCCTGTAAGGGCGACCAAGTGTCTCTAAGAAGGAAAATGATAAAGGATTATGCCTTGTGGAGTAATCTTGGTAAATGAACCAATGGTTGCATTGGAAAATGGCTAAGCTTTTACTCAGCGAGGAGCCGGCTAAAAGTTTAGACAAAAAGAAACACTTATTTTTTTAGAAAACTGACCATAAGTTTTCGGAGAGGGTCTCCACAAGCAGGTAGCTGGCTTAGCGAGCTTTACTTGCCTTACTGGCCAATTAGAATTAGCTATTAAAGCTAAAAAGAACTTTAGTGAGGTGAAAATTAAGAGTTCTTGCTCAAATGCAACAAATGGTGAAAGCCCTATTAATGATTTTAATGTCATTGAGTGAGGAGAGTCAAGGAAGACAGGATTTTGCCTAAACTTTGTATTCGCAAATGAAAAAGCGAAGGGAAACGATTCATTTATTTTACAATAGAAGAAGTTTGAGGAAATTAACAATTATGCAATATAATTTTGACAAACATAGTTCATTTGAACTTTTTAACAAATAGGGTCGCAGACCTCTCAACATTAAACGGTTGCTCCAGGCAATTGACAATTTACAAGGTTTCAAACCTTACATGTTTCTAAAATCTTTATAAGATTTAAACAAATGAGCAATGAAATAATTAAAGCTTGAACTTGAATTGGAGTACAAAGAGTGCACCTTAAGAAATTCTTGAGAGAATGATCTAGAGAAAGTGACAACAATAATAACAACATGAAAAATAAGATAGAAGTTCCTACAACTTCTTATATTTATACAGAATTAATATATGAGAATTATACAAAGAGGGCAGGTCACTTACTGTGAAACCTGAAGAAAGTGAAAAGGAAAGTTCTAGACTTCCCAAGTTTGAGCAGGAATCACTCGCCAAATGGGACAGTTTCCATTTCGTGAAACCTGAACATGACTCGCTCAAGAGTTTAAAGAAATGTTTTCCCTGATTATAGGAAAGGAACAATGTGATTTAAAACTTGTATCACACAAGCAATTATGCAGAATTTAATTAATGTTAAACTAGCAAAGTTGGAAGGGCACTTCGTGAGTGACACCTTATAGAAAGTTACAATTTTATTAATAATGGTGGTTAGTAGAAGGTTGAGGAAAGATCATTGGGATATAGGATCAATGTTCATGGCCGTATTTAATATAAACGGACGAGCGCGACGCGGTAGAAACGTGGAGCAAGCACTGGTTATCACTGTAGTCTATAAAGATGGATGCAAAGTTCACTATAGAAACCCTGAAGTTTATGAGAAAGAAAGTTATTGCAATTATGGAAATAACTGATTGCACTATATAGGTGAGAGTCTATTTCTTGAAAAAGTTGTGATTTACAATTAAATGCGCCATAGAATGTTCCAACGGGGGAAGAAAGTTCGCTATTGCAGTAATTTAAGGAAGATTCCTCATTTTAACTAGCATTTTCACAAGTGCGTGAACAATACTTGACGGCAAGACTCGCAGATAGAGTACAAGATCTCGAAGGTTCCAGAACGACCTTAGCAGAAAATGGGGTTGAGAAAATCCAACGGAGGAACTAGCTTTATAATTATAGACAGCGGGTATTAGATAATATCCCACGTAGCGAGAGGATTTCTCATTTGAATAGCTTAAGAAAAGCTCTTTTTTAGTAAGGTTGGCTTATACAAGCAAAAGCTCAACATGGCAAATCCCACGAAGAATGATTTTTGCCCCAAAGTAAATAATTTCACACTGTCTATAAATTATAATTAAAAGCACGTGGAAGTTAAAACCATGAAGATGAGGTTAAAACTTTTAAAATGGTACTTATCTTGATTTCATGTTGAAGTCGAAGTTTCCATTGATGACTACCTAGCCAACATGGCGTAGAAGAGTGTGTGCCTCTTGGTTTGAGGAGGCTAGCTCGAGCGGAGCTTTGACTGACCGAGTCAACTGCAGACTGAGAAGTGAGAGCTGCTCAACGGAGCACGGAGGGACCAAGAAAGGGGGAAAGAGTGGGGGATAGGAGACAAAAGGAGAACATATAAACATTGCCAACTTTAAAACAAAAAATTAATCTCTTGCTGAGCTGATCTTCTAAGAGTTGATAACAGATGATACTAGCGCAGCATGGTGAGTAAAGAAGTAGACGTAGTCCTCTTGCTCAAGGAGAAAATAGCTGGCGATGGTGACATGATCTGGTGGCCAAATGGATAAGTAAGTCCTCTAGCACCAGGAAGAGTTGAGGAGCTTCAGAGATTCGCTGCGAGGTGACGCTAGGTGGGTCACAGAAGTTATATATCTAGAACAGACTTATGAAGACATAAGAGATTTGCCTATCAAGGAGAAAACAAAAGATCACTGTTGGTGTTTGACAAAGAGAAAGGAAGAAATGAACATGCAAGGAGCAATAAAAATTATATCTCAGGTACCGTGTATTCAAAGAATACACCAGCAGGTATTTCACACGCCATTGAAACTTGACACTATCGCCACTCAGCGATAAGACGTAAATGAACATGCGACCTTCGCAAGTACCAGACAGGCTAGGAGCGCTCTCGCTCTGGCAGTAATACACACAATCATTCACTAGAGGAAGCAAAGACACATTACGCCCACAAATTAAATCCAGGGTCGACCAAAATTCGTCCAGACAACAAACATGGGCCATGCATACAGGGGCGTAGGTTCGTTCTAAGGTACTCGCTATAACAGCCTACTTAGGGCATTAGCGACCCCGGGACTGCCAATAGGGGACGTACCGGGAACGCCAGGCCTCTACGGAGACCACAAGACACTTTTTTTTAATCATAACGCCCGTTACCTGAATACGGGGGACGCCACGGGCACAGACAAACGCCCACGCAAAGTAGGTAACACCACATTTCTACGGCCAAAAATCATGGCAATTTGGATTACCCCGGACATAAAATGATAGGCAAAGACACAATGGGGAACGAATCGCGAAAACAAATCCCCGAACAAGCTTGTAAGCGGAAAAAAAAGGTGACAAGGTAGCATGAAAACACATGTCAACATACAGACAGTGGCGAAAGTCACGTTTCGTTAGCCTTCATACATAACATTAAAGACTTTCTGTATACAAGGACACTAAACAAATACAAAAAAAACACTGCGTTGCAAATAAGCGAATTCCAGCGCGTTGCAACACACTGTTGCCGGTAGACATTCTTGTCATAACAAGACGTGACAATGACATGCAGACATGCAGACATGATAATATGGCACAAAAACAATAACAATAACGACATACAGTGACACGGATGTTGATGCAGAAAGGAGAGCGCCATTGCAATAGGCCCTGCATCCAATAGTACACAAATACTGTGGGCCGGATTAATCTCGGGAATACAGGCTACCATACGCCTACCATTACCGACACTAGGAACATGTCTACAAGGGTGATAACACGCAACACGCGGCACCTGACAATTAGCCACGCGACACGAGATAAAGCCTTCTCCGATAACATCCCACGCGCCAGCAGACGTGAGCGATAGGCGACCTCACACATACAGCCGCGCTAATTACAGCCACGGCCACTTCGTCAATAGCAATAATTAGGCCTGATAAGTCCGCTATCCTACTGGTTCTTTTTTATTAATTGCTAAAGATCGCGAGAACTAAATTTGGATCAATATTTTTAACGCAGGAAGCAAAAATGCTGTTTTTGGCACAGGCCCTATTTAAGCCCTTTTGAACCCTCCAAAAACTATGACGCGGACACCGCAGAGATGGGGACTTTTCAGGATTTGTTTCTAGGGTACTAGGGAACATCTATGCCAAATTTCAGCTTTACATTATTTTTTTTTAGGTTGGTCGTGTTTTTTGCATATAATGCCTGGGGTATTGTACTCGAGCACGCGACTCGACTGCAGAGTGTCGAGTCACCGACTCTGCACATTCGCTGAATTGCTCACTCTACTTAATTGGCAGGCTAGATTAGCAGTCTGCACTTAGACATTCATCCCCTGGCAGGTAATTGCATCCTGCAGAGATGCCCCCAGTAGCTTAAGCACTCACACCAACACGCTACACTGGTAGTCTCTCCCAATCACGGGAAACTACCCTCATTCGGAAGCATTCCTCAAAATTAGCACACCTACACTACCGTGTTTATCCCACCCCCATCCAAGGGATAAAACAATACAGTATATAAAAGTCCAACATGCCAACCATCCGAAAGTTTTAGACGGTTGTCTATATCTACTAATCTATGACAGCGATCAAACTGATTTTTTTTATGTGGATAAAGGCTATAAATATAAAATCACGTAGGAGATTCTCAATAGCCTGGTGAGCACAAATCCATCAAGGAAGTGACGCGAAATTTAAATATTTAAAAGGACGTTTCTCGCGATTTAACCATTCGAGTGCAGTGAAACTTGGTACGGTAAATGCCTAGACACATTTTAATCCACTGACATCTAATTTATTTAAATTGTTGTTTTAACCACAATATGATGGCTGTGCAAAATTTTATAATCTCGTTTTTATTTCTTGTGTCCTAATCATGCGATTGAAGTTTGAATAATGTACCTACGTAATAATCTTCATGCAATAGTCCATTACTCTATGGCCTACATATATTGAAATCCAACATGGCCACCATCCGAAATATTTAGACGGCTCTCAAAATCTAGGAATCTATTACAGCAATCGAACTGACATTTTATAAGTTGATAGATGCAATTAACATAAGAAGGACATATGAAAATAGGCTATTTAGTTCTTCGCGGAACTACTTGTTCTCGATAATATCTTAGCATTATTATTTACTTGGAATACAAAAAAATGTTTCAAGAACATTTGGTCTTCATCATTAACATGCAGTATGTTATGAATTCTTCCGTTGTGTAGAGGTTACCGTTACTGGCTATTATCTTGGCATTCCCGGCTATGCCAAGGAATTTAATTCTGAATAGATGGTATATTGGCTTTCATGGCTCATGAATCAAAACTCAGCAATTTTTCTAGGTTTATGCCGTGTCTTGTGTGGGGTTTCGCCCAGGAACACCAAGCTGGCTCGTCAGCGGGCTCTTGGTGTTCTGCGCCTGAACCCCCACAGGAGTAGCGAACTGTGCCCTACCTCCCTTCGTACGAAGCGAACGTGTGCCTCTTAACTGCGAGAGCTAAAAGCTCAAGCAGCCTTTCACCTCCCTATAAAGGCTTCCAAAAAGATGGTATATTGGCTTTCACTGCCCGTGAATTAAAACTCAGCATTCCAGCCTCCGGTTCGTTACTTTTTGAACGCACCTTATATATGTCAAGGTATTCAGTTTCTGTAAGCGATGAAATAACTTCCGAACTATTACAATATAAGAAATAGGGTCTTTCAATGGCCCGAGTGCAGTAGGCGGATGATGACGGAACTTCTCCAGGGCTCAGGTACAAATGTTCAAGTTCCTGTGAAGCCATTTGATAGTTTGAGTGCAGTAGGCGGATGATGGTGAAACTTCGTCAGGGTTGAAGTTGCAATGTTGAAGTCCCTAACTCAAACAACTCGTCCCTGCACTGAACAAAAAATTAATACACAATTGATTCCCAATATAACAAGTTGTTCGGTGAAGATGTAAGTAATCTATTTTCATATCTGGTCCCCGCCATGTTGGATTTGTGCCTACCAGACTATTACCAGTCCCATAGGTGAACTTATGTCTACAGCATTTATCAACATACAACATTTCAGTTTGATTGCTGTAATAGATTGACACACATTGAGACCCATCTAAATATTTCGGATGATCGCCATGTTGGATTGTTCTATGTGTAGACCATAGAATTATGTAGCATTAGATGAAGATTACTGCGTCAGTTCATTATTCAAACGCTTACTTCGATCACATTATTAGAACAAATGAAACAAAAGCTAATTTTAAGATTTCTCACAATCGGCATCTTGCTTTTATGAAAACAATTGAATTTAGTTAGCAGCCAGTAGATCAAATCTTGTTTACACATGGAGTGTGATAGGTTTCACCGCGCTCGATTGAATGAATCTTGAGAAAATGCCGTTTAAATATTTCAATTTCGCTTAGCTGCTATATTGGTTTTGTACTTAACATGTTTTTAAGCATCACATAACTGAACTTACCTTAGTATTCTCAATCACCGTACAATATGCTGGTTAAATACTTCGCGCGGCCTCCATGTAAGACTGGAGAAACGTATTTATATTGGAAGGGCACGGTCAGAATTTGAGAAAATAGTTCTATGTTTTTACCGCGTTTCATTGAAATCGCTACAGCCGAGTACACTTTATAAGGAAACACACAGATCACACACGCACACACGCACACATACACACACACGCACGCGCGTCATATCATAAACCTATTTGTCCATATGATGATAATAGGCTAAACACGCGTACTGAGATTTGTACATTGAACGAATTTTCATAATTTTTAATGCACGGATTATATAATCAAGTACAGTACGTTGTGGCTCAATGGATAATGCGTATAATGCATACTGTATCAAGCCAATAAACGTTGTCGTAGTGCAATTACTTGGAAAGATATTTCTGTTTTAGAAAAAGGACCGATTTCTTCCCAATTATTTTACTATACAAGATTGTCATTCTTATTCTTGTGACTGCAATCAATGGTAGGCCCTGTCTTGGCAGGAAACCTTTGTTTACAAGTCTGTGATAATTTGTATCCCAAGAAGCTTTGTCTATGTACAGTCACAAGAATAAAAACCATCTTCATTTAACAGCGTATATTCACAAATAGTAAACGCGCTGGCGATGTTGCATCAAGGAACACAACTATCACAAATATACTCCAGAATGGAAATCAGATCGCATCCACTGTAGCTTATCTTGATTTGGAAAGAAGTGTGTCATCGATCAATTTGTTTGGGGAAAGAATAGTACTGTATATTACGCATATGTACCAATTTTACAAACAGAACTTGGAAATAAACTAATCCACGCCCAATTTGCGTGTCTGGCAATGTCCTTCCTTTCCATTTCTTTCTTTGAACTCGCGGTGCAGTGGCTAGCAGTCTAGGCTGTCACCCTTCTAGTCCGAGTTCAATTTCGTCTCTGCCAAGAAATGTAATTCTGGTCTGAGGGCTGAAACGGGGCGCGTCAGCTTCGTAGCGCCGAGAATAGAGGAATATGGGGAATAATTTGATGAACTTTTTTCCCAAGAGGCATAGAAATTGTTTCGTTTCCATCTAAAACAAGCATGCTGAACTACGTATTTATACCTCTCAATACGGACGTTCGCTACAAGTGCGTCAGTCCTCAGCAATATACTGTATGTACGCTTCCTACCCTTTGCGTTCTGTTCGCCTGCGTGGTTGCAAAGAGCAAGGAGATGAAGCAACAATTGGCGGGTGGATGAACTTCCGGGAATTGGATATGTGTTCTCCCATCCTTGACGACAGTAAAATTCCGCGCGACAGGCTGTCGCCATCGTGTTACCAAAGCGACTATGGATTATTTTAAAAGCAGAGCCAAAGTCTAACGCTACACTGCCATTCCCATGATAACAATAATAGCGAATAGCAAGGCATACCGACCTTATTATAGTTATGTTAGTTATTGTTGATTTAAGGGGCGGAACTACGAGGTCATCTACTCCATACAGACCTTAATCCTACGATGCATATTACAGTACGAGTACTAAGTACGATTCAACGGTTGTTTGAGGAAAGTGTTGAGACATATAGGGCATCCATTCCTTCTTTCATTATAAGCTGTTATGCCCTTCAACGTCCAGTCTACAAGCCCCTGAGAGCAAAGCATCACCTATTGACACTTAGCAGTATGATCTGAGTTGGTTGTACACCTCTTACTTTGAAATCGTTAAAACAGAGTATCACCTCATAAGTCTGTCTCTGTCTTCCCCTCTACAGTCCTTTGCCTCGAAGGTAACCTCTCTTCCTCCAGTCACATCACACATGGTCCCACCATCTAAACTGGCTTGTATGAGCAGCCTCATCTAACGTGTGAATTCTTATCTTAATCATGTTCGTTATGGGTCTTACGCCCCTTTTATCTACTGTGGCTTTTAGAGACGCCGGGGTGCCGGAATTTTGGCCCGAAGGGAATCTTTAACGTGTTACTGACACGGCTCCCTCACATTGAAGCACCCTCAGATGCCAACTCACTGCACCAGGATTTGATCCCGCTATTTTTTGGATTCAGCAGGCGAGAATGTAACCACTGAGCCACGCAGCCAGTCTCTTAATCATGAACTCATCAATAAGAGTCCTCTTGTTGATTTATGTAGGGGCTTTGTGACATCCTGGTCATTTAGCTCCGTGTGTCTGATATCCTGATAGCTGTAATAGTGTGTACTTGTAATTAGGTCTAGGATTGCGTAGCAGGTGACCGTGGCCTAAGTTAGATACCATCACGGCATCTGCCTGGTGTAGGAGAGAGAAATCACGGAAACCCATTTTTCTGGGATGGTTGAGATGGGAATCGAACCCACTTCATTTCAGTTCTGTCTCACGAGGCTGAATGTACCCCGCCCCAGCCCTCAGACCAGAATTAAATGTCTTAACGGAGCTGGGATCGAACCTGGATCTTTGGGTGACAACTAACTGCGTCATGGGATAATTGCTCCCGTCATTTTAGTCCCAACAATCATCCGCAATACCGTTGCATCTGTCATGACTTCATGAGATACCCAGAAACCATCCAGCTCAAACTCCCAACCAGCAAAGTCGGACTAAGTTAAATATTGAGAGTTTATAGGAAGAGTTTCAACTCATCATTAATTTACTTCTCACGGAATACAGGTGACTGCAGCTAAGAACTCACTGCAATGGCTTTTCTACGACTTCATTTTAACTCTATCTTTATACTATCATTCAGGTAGATCACACTGCCCAAATACTATAACTATTCTACTTGTTCGTATCTCCTATTTTCTTGCGTTTCATTCCTACTGAAATCACACTTCAATTTGAAGTACCCATTTTAGTACTCCCTACATGCATGTTCTGTCTCTAACATGTAGGCTTGTAATCTTTTGACCGAGTTGGCTATTACAGCCAGGTCTTCCACACAAGCCAGACAACTTGCATTAATTACAGCTAACTGAATTCCACCCAGTCAGTTTATGCCTTCAGTAAATGGTCCATATACTGGGGATGTCTCTTAAGTCATGTCGTCGTTTAAAGAAAATTTTAGTTGGAAAGTTTTCTGACAAGAAATTAAATTATTCCTCAAAGTAGAGACCATCAGATTCTATGGTCTTGAGCCATCTTTCAGCGAGGTTTCTTATCCCATGACGGTACCAGTCTCTGTGCTTTGATGCGACGAATTCGGTGAGAACCACTTCCACAGCTTCAATGTTTTCGAAATTTCTTCCACGCAAGAAATGGGCCATAGATCGAAAAAGAAGATAATTTGAAGGCGCAATATCAGGGCTGTATGCTGGATGTGGCAGCAGTTCGACTCCTCCCTATTCTCGAATTCTTGCCATGCTTGTTTGTGCAGTATGAGGTCTCACATTGTCCTGCTGCAAGAGAACTCTTTTTCGGTTAACTCTTGCTGGGTATCTCCGTCTCAAACTCCCAGTGAATCACTTCTTCGAAATTCCACCAGACACACAACATCACTTTGGGGCCGAGCCAATCCTTTTCAACGATTACTTTAGCAGGTTGACAGGGACTGAGCCACTGTTTCGAGGCGTCAGCGTTGCAGTAATATGCCTATTTTCATCACACGTGACAATTCTCCTAGTAAATCTATCATCCATGGGGTTACCGATAAGCTCACGACAGATATATACTCTACTTTGAGCCTGTTCAGGGGTTAATTCATGAGGTACAGATCTACAGCTTCTTTGATTTTCAAAGTTTCTTAATCTGGCGATGTATGATATCTCTTGATGATATATTCTCGCAATATACGCAATTCTAGTCATGACCTCCTGTAAATAGCATTGGCGAACCAAATAAAACCAATTCTATCCTATAAAACACCAAACTTACAAAATGACATTACTTATGTGGCATCCTAATAAAATAAACAATAATTGAGAGAGATTACAGCCAAACCTCACTCGTGCTACAACTTTTAATCAAGAACGCTTCCTACCACCAACTTGCATTCAGGATACAATGCCTGCAGCAGTCTTCAATTGTTACTACGGTCTCTCAAGACGCTCTTCGTGGGTACTTTCCCGTTGTAGCCTATCACATGTCGTCTCTATATCTATTGAACACACGCATTTCTCTCGCTTGGTTTCCCATTTGCTAGGTGCATACTGAAATTTCATCCCGTCGTCCGCGTTGTGGTATAAACCCACACCGATTCTCATTAACATTATTCTCTGAAAAATATCAAACTCTCCTGCAAACACTTTGTATGAAACATTATACCAAAGTTGTTGAAACCATTCCTGTTACCATGCTGAAAAATTGGGTTGATTTCTGACTTTATCCCAAGGCAATCTTAAAATTATTTTAGCCATTTCAGCTCTGCTTTATTCAATAAGCCACCTATGGCGTTCTATCGTCTCTACTTCAAGTGATTTTTTTCTCGTCCTCGTTCTCCTTTTATGGAATCATACATTCTGGCACAAGACAAAGAAAGAAACATTTATTCACGAATTGTTTGTGTTATTCCTTCCGCTCAAAGCTTTATTAGGAGGAACGAAGAGATAACAAGAATGATCCAAAACGATTTCAATTTTAGTAGATTGCTTTGGCGTAATTAAACCCACCCATTTTATTTGTACCCGACTGTACCTTGAGTTCGTTCTTTTTTTCGATTTTTCCCAAACCAATGATTGGAGGAGGTCTTGTGGGGTGTCACATGAAGCTCCCTTTGCCATGGACCACTCATTCTCCCAAATTTTACCAAAGGGCGTAACTACATGGGAGGAACCCATTTTATTTTATGCGACTATACCTGACTGTGCTCATGTTGTGCGCATGTGAGTAGTGGTGAGACTTTGGCGGGCTTTTCAAATGATTCTTTATTGATTATTTACTCTTGATTTAACCAAAGGACCTAAAACTAGTTGATCATCGGTCCATTACATTTTGCGAACCCGTAAACGTACAAACAAGTATGTAGGATCATTTTAATCGTGATTATTCCCACTTTACCGTGGATTATTTCTTTCTTTACAAATTTGCCCAAATGGACTAACTACAGTAGGCCTAAATGGGAGGGCGCCAATTTATTTCAACGCGACTTTAGCTTACTGTTTAGCTTTTTATTGATATCTGGCGAACTCATTATTGGAGGAAGTCATGTCAGGGGTCGTAAGTGACATACCAGCCCCTTTCTCAAAATTTAAGCCGATGACCCAAAACTAGTACAGGTAGGTCCTTGACTTTATCTAATATTTCCCGAACCAATGATTGGAGACGGTAATTGGCGGTGTCATGTTACTCGGGATGAAGCCCCCCTTTCCCAATTATTTATTATACTTACTTACTTCGTTGGCCACACGAACCGAAGTCGGTTCATTGCCTCACTCTTTAGCCTCTTCCATTGGTCTCTGTTGCTAGCCATGTTCTCGTTGGCTCCCAGTGTCTCCAGGTCTTTCTTGACTCCATCCATCCACCTCAGTTTTGGTCTACCCAGGAGTCTCGTACCTTGTGGCTTCCCTTCTAGCACTGTCTTTACCATTTTCCCTTCTCTTCTCAGGACATGTCCCAGCCATTCAATTCTTCTGCTCTTTATTACAGCTGTCACATCGGGTTCATTAAACAGCGTGTGTATTTCAATATTTTTTCTTCTTCTAAAGATTCCATTTTCAGATACTGGCCCAAAAACTTTTCTTAATACCTTGTTTTCAAAAGTTATAATTTTTCTCTCCATTTTCTTGCTCAGTGTGCATGTTTCCGCCCCATACATTAATACTGGTCGCACGATTGTCTTGTAAATGCGGAGTTTCGTTGTTTTCGTTAATAGCCTGCTGGTGAATAGTTTATTCATTGAAAAGAGACACCTCTCTGCAGATTTTAGCCGGCTCATTACTTCCTCCTCCATGTTGTTGTTGGCATTGACTGTACTCCCTAGGTATTTGAAAGACCTAGTCTTCCTAAATTCCATATCTTCTATTGCCAGTACTCCCTCTGTTTCCTCTTCATTGTTTCTGGTTACAATCATATACTCTGTCTTATCTTGATTGATCCTCAGACCCACTCTTTGTGCTTCTTCTATTAGAACTTTAGCTGTTATTTTTAGTTCCTCTTCCTCCTCCGCTAAAACCACAATGTCATCGGCAAACGCTAAGAGTTTCACTTCACCACCTACAATCGTACCTCTTCCAATCGAAGATGCTCTTTTTAGTGCTTTTTCCAAAACCAAGTTAAACAGGCTGGGCGATATGTAATCTCCCTGTTTGACACCCGTCTCCACAGTAAAACATTCAGATTCCCTGCCTTCAACTCTCACTTTACATTCCGTTTTCTCAGTGCACATTCTTGTCAGCCCGATCAGTTTCGAAGGTATTCCCGATTCTTCCATTATCCTCCAGATGCTTTCTCTGTTGACACTATCATAGGCCTTTTTGAAGTCAATAAATAGGCAGTATACCTTCTTATCAAATTCCCACGTCTTTTCAATTATCTGTCTGAGTATGAATATTTGGTCTGTTGTTGACATGCCTTTCCGGAAACCGGCCTGGTGTTCTTCAAGATTTTCCTCTAAGTATGGTAGTAGCCTATGTAAGAGAATGCGCGCAAGAATCTTGTATGCGCTACATAATAATGATATGCCCCTGTAATTCTCACACTTGGTTCTTTTTCCTTTCTTATATATTGGGCATATTACTGCTTGTTGCCATTCATTGGGCATCTTTTCATTTCTCCATACTTGCAGTATCAATCGATACAGTGCTTTTCTGCATGCTTCTCCACCTTGTTTTAGCAGTTCTATTGCCATGCCGTCGGTTCCTGGAGCTTTGCTGTTCTTCATTTGCATTAGAGCTTCATCCATTTCCTTCATTGTAGGCTCCTCCACATTTGGTTGGGGTCCTTCATATGCCTTTGTTTCCTCAGTCACTTCTTTTCCCTCAGGGACATTCAACAATTCTTCAAAATAGTACTTCCTTAACTTCAAGCCCTCTTCTTGACCAGCCACCAAATCACCTTCATTGTTTTCCATTGCTACGATTCTTGGTCTGTACCCCGTCTTGAAATACCTTGCATACCTATAGAATTCCCTTATATTGTTCTTGTTTCTGTCTTCTTCAGATTTTTCCAGTTGCTTGTTGATGAACTGCCTCTTTTCTTTACGTGTTACTTTCCTTGTTTCCCTCGCTGCCTCCACGTATTCTTCTCTGGATTGTGGGGTGTCGTTATCTAGCATCCTCTGTTTGTACTTCTTTCTCTTTTTAATCGCCTCTTTGCACTCCTCACTGAACCATATCTTGTCCTGTCCTTTATTTTCTTTACTCTTTAGGTGTTCCTTTGCAGTCTCAGTCACAATGGATTTGAATATTTCCCAGCTGTTATCTTCCCCTTCCTCTTTCCTTTCTCCTTCTTCTAGCTCCTCCAGAACTTGAAAACGATTTTGTAGCTTTAGCCGGTACTCACTTCGTATTTCCTCATTTTCCAGTAGGCTTACATCTATTTTGCCTTTTAGTGTGCCTGCTTTCGTCATCTTCTCTCGTGATATTCTTTGTTTCACTTTAATTAATACCAGATTGTGATCACTTCCCACTTCTGCTCCTCGTACTGCTCTGACATCCTCGATTCCACTTGCATGTCTTGAATCCACCAAAACGTGGTCAATCTGGTTGGTATATCGCCCTCCTGGAGCGTTCCACGTTCCTAGGTGAATCTTCTTGTGTGGGAACATTGTGCTGGCGATCTTCATGTCCTTTGCAGTTGCAAATGTTACCAGCCTTAATCCATTATCATTAGACTCTTTGTGAAGGGTGTGCGACCCGTTCACACCTCTATTTGCAGTTTCAACACCAACTTTTGCGTTTGCGTCCCCTATCACCATTTTCATGTCGTATTGCGGCATCCCGTCGTATACTTGTTCAACAATTTCATAAAAGCAGTCCTTTTCCTCGTCGTCCTTTTCTTCTGTAGGGGCATGTACTGCGAGGATGGACATGCTCTGAAACCTTCCCTTCATTCTCACGTAGCATAGCCTTTCGCTGATTGCTTCATATTTAACCACAGCGTGCACTATTTTATTGTTGACTGCTATTCCTGTTCCAAGTTGCCCTTTTGTTCCTCCAGTCCCACTGTGAAATATAGTGTAGTTCTCTCCCTTCTGTATGCCTTCCTCTTTCCATCTGATCTCCTGTAAGGCAACCACATCAATATTATAATTGCACAACTCCTCATCCAATGCCTTCACTGCTCCTGATGCATTCAGCGTTCTGATATTCCACGTCCCCATCCATAAATGTTTGTATCGTAGTCCTTGTCCTTTGCCATGTCCGTCAACATATGAATCCATCTCCGAGGCTTGTTTTGAGTGTTTCGTAACAGTCGTTTTTTAACAGGGTGGGTTGTCGGCCCGACTCCCAACCCCCAACCTGGAGGGCCAGGATTTGTGTAGGGTTTACTCCCATAGAGAGACTGGCTTCACTTCGCTTTACAGAGCTCCCTCTACCCATGGTTTTCTGTTAGGGTTTGCCTTCCCTTAGCCTTTGGGGTGCGACCCTACCTGCAAGGCAGCAGGGGCAGCACTTATTTACTGGCGGTGCTTACTCGCCATGTCACAGGATCAGCATTGAGCTCGTATGGTATTTGTTGAGTGTATTCCTGCCATAGAATATCCTCCCACGCTCCCTTATCCTGCCGCCTCGGTCCGGGACTGCTTATTAGGATTTCTCCGTATTCGCAGCTAACCCCCATATCTGAGGGCCATTCACTATCCGCCACCTGTGACCCGCCTGGTAGCTGAGGCTACTGTGTTTATTTAATATTTATTTATTATTTAATTAATTATTTATTATTAAATATTTATTTATTTAATATTGTTATTAGACTATTATTATACATTTATTATTTTATTATTTTATTTTATTAATTAGATATTATTATCACTAGCAGTAGTGCCCGGCTTCGCCCGGTGGATTTTTTTGTTTTATGGATGATAATGAATACTACTACAAAAGTGGCACATGATACTAACAGAAAAAATATTTAAAATCATTACTTTTTGTGGTAGTGGTGGTGGTGGTGGTGGTTGTAGTAGTGGGGATGATACGTAGTACAGTACATTCAGGTCATTTTCCCGTAATGATAATAACGATAATAAAGAATGGGGAAACGGCTATTTACTAACTACAGCACTGACACATGTAATTTACAAACGAATTTATTAAAAAAATGATTAGAAAGAGGAGTACGTGAAATAAGACACTGCCTAGGGCCTATATCTCATTGACTGTTAGAAATGTAGAGACCAATAGTGTCGTCTTTTGTCGCATAGCGCCGTAGAAAGATAATCAGAACACTTTGGAAAATTTCGGCTGTCCCGTGCTACTGAGGTAGCAATAGTATCATTTAGCACCACATAGCGCTCAACGATAAGGTTCGGAATAAATGAAGGTAAGTTTGAAAGCACCAACGCTTATTGCAGCTTATAACCTCAATGTACTACACAAACACCATTGCACGTATACAGAGGCATACTATTTTAATAATAACTGTTTTAAGGGGTGTGAGAAATCTGTTTGCACTAATTACTCCCCGTGACTGCAATTTATAAGCAGTGCAAGATGTAACAATTTTCGCAACTCTGCATCAGAATACGGGTAGGGGCGGTGTGATGCAGCCCGCATTTCCAGCCAATAATAGACTTATTAAAATATTCTTACAGTTACACTACTACGGACATGAATGGTTTTAGGGCCTTAAAAAGTGGGTTTCAGTTTCCTTTTGTCTGTTACTCTAAATGTAGGGAATGGAGAGGGTTGTCCAAAATTTCAAGCAGACAGTGTTAACCGCAGGGTTTCAAACGATAAGTATGTAAAACGTGAAGATTTGTGCCAAAGGGCCTAAATGCAGGGAATCGAGAGGTCTGTCCGAAATTCCATGCAGACAGTATTACTCGCATGGTTCCAAAGGGTAAGTATACAAATGTTGGTTCAGATCGGTGAAACGGTGTGATTTGTGCCATAGGGCCTAAATGCAGGGAATGGACTGGTCTGTCATAAATTTCATGTAGACAGTGTTACTCGCAGTGTTCCAAAGGGTAAGTATACAAATTTTGGTTCAGATCGGTGAAGCGGTGTAGATTTGTGACAAAGGGCCTAAATGCAGGGAATGGAGTGGTCTGTCCGAAATTTAAAGTGGACAGTGTTACCCGCAGCGTTCCAAAGGGTAAGAATACAAATTTTGGTTCAGATTGGTGAAACGGTGTACGTATCACTAACCATAACGCCAGCGCACGCGGATAAAACTGTTCGGGAGCGCTTGTTCTACCGACTTACTGAACAAAAATCAATATTAAGGTTACCTGAGAGGTATAGCCTAATGCTACATAGCCTAAACTATTCCTCTTGAATCTGGCTACCATATACAAAAGTAATTTTTCGAATCCGACTGGTAGTTTCAGAACGAGCGTGACGCTGGCCACGGTGATCGTGCCTGACTTTTATTGATTTCTTTCGAATCCATTATGCTAGAAGGTCATACAAGGGCTCGAATTGAACGACATACGTTACGTTTGCAGTGGGCAGATAATTTTTGTTAATTTGGCCGAAGAGCCTAACTGCACTTTTTTAAATTTTGTTCTTTTAGTTTTTATTTGTTTTAATATTATGTTTAAAATTATTATGTTTTAATATTATTATTTATCTAATTTTTATTTATTGTTTATTTTTATTTTTTGATTTTGCTAAAGGGCATATCGGATACTTTCTATTATTATTTGGTAATTATTATTGATTTGTAGTGGTAGGTAGCTAGCCCAAGAGGCTACCTGAGCTATAATTTTTATTTATTTTATTATATTTTAGATTATTGCCAAAAGAGCGTAACTGATACATTTTTATAGCTAATTATTTATTTATTGGATTGAGCTGTTGTGATAGGTATCTCAACATGGATATACCCCTAAGCGGGAAGGAGAAGGGAGAGGAAAAGGGATGACTAAGAGGTTTATCTCACCCGTAGCCGTGAGCGTTAAAGAATACACCGAGACTGTATGTTACCGCCAAATATTTTTCCGATATTTTCTGAACCCATTATCGAAGATGGTCATGTGAAGATTCATATTACTCGGGATAAAGCCCCCTTTTTCCGAAATCCACTTATTTACAAAAAAAAAAAAAAAAAAAAAAATAGTAGGTCATCGGTATAAGATTTTTGGGAATGAATAATGATACAAAGATGTATGTGGGCTCATTTTACTCGCAATGAAGACTTCCTCACCGTGGATTATTTGTTCTTTTACAAATTTGCCCAAATGGTGTAACACGAGAATAGTAAGAGAAAAACAACACCACAATCAAACGGTCACATACAACCTAACACCATCTGGGCAGTTGTTTCGTGAAAGACTCTATTAACCCCATCTAGCGGGAGAACTCTCTACCACGTCCACGAATGGCAGCGCGCTCTCAGTCCGGTTTCTTTTGATTCCACCCTCGTTCGCGTTGAGTTAGGCCTATATCTTCTCCAACCAATCGCACTACTTAAATCACTCCTCCCAACAGGCTGTTTACGCCTAACTGGAGGAAGTAGTTCCAACAGTGTAGTTGGTTGAAGAGAATATAATAACCCACCTGTCCTGTTTATATTCACACGCGTAAAATTTCATCTCTCTAATGATGGCCCAAATGACTTTTCGGATGAAATTCAATTAGGCCTACAGATATTTTACGTGTGACTAGGCGAACATGTATGCAATATTTCGCCAAGATTGCGATACCGATATTCCCGATGTTTCCTGCAAGGAGTAATTCTTGAAATTCATTTATCCATTCATTCGCTTATTTATTTACACGCCGACTTCAATGTGTCAGTTCAAGTGGATATTTCCTTTTCCTGTATTTGCTAATCATTGTAATGCATACCTTGCTATTTCTGGTAGGCCGCTGCATCCCTGCATCCCAACCATTATGTTTCAGTGTCGTACGATTCCTTGTCTGCTACTCTTTGGAACGTCCCACCAATCATTTCAAGGTATGTCTGCCAACATTGCGTTTGAGAGCTTTCCGATCCTAATCTGCTTGCAAACAAATCTTAACATCTACACTTTGAAAATGACTGCACTCAATTCACATGTGATCATTTTGCATTCTGTTTTATCTATATAGCAGTTTCATACCACATACAGTATATCGGCTGGAGTAAGTTTCCCGTCTGCTGTGCTCAATGTTGCGGAATTAAATCTCGGTGTTGTCGGTTGATATTTGAGGGTGTATAAATGCGAGAGATCCATGTCGGTAAATTTAAACTTCAGGGCTATATTCCTCAGCATCTCTAAAGCCCGACGTAATTGAATGGGACGTAACACTTATAGCATTACAAGCTGTATCCGGCATGCGTTGCAATGCCAACAAAAAAAAAGTGTTGGCATTGTAATTTTGTTTCTTGAAGTGCTTTTGGATACACAATATTTTCTTCAATTTCCGTTAACTGCCTCTAAGCTATCGTAAAATGGATTTAATAATTTATAAGCATTTGTAGAAGCGTGCACAACAACTCACCAATGTTTCATCGCAATTGGATGAATGGTATATGAAAGCAGATGGAACTTTGTTCAAACGCTTCGCGCGCCGTCACTAATTTGTTGAAACTACTCGTGCGCTACCGATTATACAATGGAATTACTAAATTAGAAACGTTCCCTGCAGTGTACACAATAACTCACTCAAGTTTCATCGAAATCGGATGAATGGCACATGAACGCATACGGGATTTTATTTATACGATTCGCGCGCCGTCATTCATTTGTTGAATCTACCCGTGCGCTACTTATTGTACAATGGATTTACTCAGTCAAAAACCTTCCCTGCAGTGTGCACAAAAACTCACCCAAGTTTCATCGCTACCGGACGAATGGTATATGAACGCGTACTTTGTTGAAACGATGATTCGCGTGCCGTCGCTCACTTGTTGAATCTACTCGTGCGCTGCCTATTGTAAAATTGATTTACTAAGCCAGATACCTTCTTTGGAATGTACTCAACATCTCACTCAATTTTCATCGCTATCGGACGAATGGTATATGAACGCATACGGGACTTTGTTGAAACGATTCGCGCGTCATCGCTCATTTATTGAATCTACTCGTGCGCTACCTGTTGAAAAGTGGATTTACTAAGCCAGACTCCTTCCTTAGAGTGTACTCAATATCTCACCCAAATGTCGTCGCCTTTGGACGAACGGTATATGAACGCATACGGGACTTCGTTGAAACGCTTCGCGCGTCGTCGCTCATTTGTTGAATCTACTCGTGCGCTACGTATTGTAAAATGGATTTACTAAGCCAGAACCCTTCCCTGGAGTGTACTCAACATCTCACCCAAGTTTCATCGCTATCGGACTAATGGTAACGTATGTGAACGCGTATGGGACTTTTTTGAAATGCTTCGCGTGTCGTCGCTCATTTGTTGAATCTACTCGTGTGCTGCCTATTGTAAAATGATTTACTAAGCCAAAAACCTTCCCCGGAGTGTACACAATATCTCACCCAAGTCGCATTGCTATCGGACGAATGTTATATGAATGCATACGGGACTTTGTTGAAACGCTTCGCGCGTCGTTGCTCATTTGTTGATTCTACTCGTGTGCTACCTATTGTAAAATGGATTTACTAAGCTAGAAACCTTCAATGGAGTATACACAACATCTCACCCAAGTTTCATCGCAATCGGATGAATGGTATATGAACGCATAACGGACTTTGATAAAGCGATTTGCGCATCGTCGCTCATTTGTTGAATCTACTCGTGCGCTACCTAAGTAAAATTGATTTACTAAGCCAGAAAGCTTTCCTGGAGTGTACTCAACATCTCAACCAAGTTTCATCGCAATCGATTGAATGGTGTATGAACGCATACGGGACCATTTTGAAGCGATTCGCGCATCGTCGCTCATTTGTTGAATCTACTCGTGCGCTACCTATTGTAAAACGGATTTACTAAACCAGAAACCTTCCTTGAAGTGCACTTAACATCTCACCCAAGTTTTATCGCAATCAGATGAGTGGTATATGAATGCATAGGAGACATACACACCCACACACCCACATACTATCTCGTAACATTGATTTGTATATATATATAGATTAGTATACCGTATAGCATTTTCTCTCTTCCCCTTATAATTCCAGTTTCCGCAGGACTGAGATGCAACGAATTCCTTTGTGGCAGATGGATTTTACGGCTAGATACCTCTTCCGACATAACCTCATTAGAGGAATCAATGCGTATAAAATGGATGAAACTGGACAAGGAGTTGGAAGGAAAAGTTCGTAACCTATTGACAAGTACCATCCCTGAACTAAAAATAGAAAACTTCGGAAAACCATTTCATGGACAATTGACGGCGGGGTTCAAACCCACTCGTCTACTATATCCAGAGATAGTCTGGTCCCATGTTCTCGTGCTTAAGTGTGCGTAGCTTTCGCGGTCAGTACATTTTCTGATTGATTTCTTAAATTAAAAGTCAATGACGATATCTTACAATACTGACCAGGTTCCCATACTATCCCAAGTGAATCGGTGGATCTCCTTATGCTTCGGAAAGCGTTCGTGACAGATATTTCCATGCTAGTACGGAAATCCAGTATGCATCATCCATACGTGTTCAATTCTATTCCTTCACCCAACATAAGTAGGGAGGCTGGGGGGGTTTTGACTCAAATACCGTTATTTATGCAAATTAGGGGGCGTGGCAAGGTCAATGACCTTGAGGTAGGTCATGATCAATGACCTTGAGGTAGGTCATTGACCCCCAAGGTCGCCGGGACCCCGGAAGGTAAACAAACCTTGGAGGGTCCAGGAACCGGTTTGAGGGGGTGTGGGTGGAGGGGGAGGAGTGGGGGTGGGGAGGGGGGGAGGGGGAGGGAGGGGAGGGTGAGGGGGGAAGGGGGTGGTGGCGAGGGTGGGGGATGAGGGGGAAGGATGGAAGAGGCTCTGCACGAGACCCTCCTCGACCCAGTCTCCCTGTTGGACTGAGCGCCTTCTCTGATATTATCCTGGGCTATATAGCTTTGCTTTGAGCCCGATGAGATCCGAGTGTTGCCGAAGGTTTCCGAATCCTTGGTTGTGAATGAATTGTCAGAGAATTGAACGGTCAACTGGTGTGTGTGACGTCACAGCAGATTACGGGATGTGAGGTAGGTCATGAACGGGAGTGTTTTGAATGGAAAACATGAATGGCGGTGGATGGCGGTGGTTGTTGAACCCTGACGTGGTAGGTTGGTTAGGTGTGAATGGGTCTGAGAGACAAACAAGATGGGGTTGAAAGCGCTCAATGGTAAACAAACATCTATGGTATCGGGAGTAGTGAATGGAATTAAGAGAGAGGGGGAATGAACTGGTTGTTGAATGTGCTCAATGGTAAACAAACATCAATGAATCAGGAGTAGTATTTCCTGTAAATGGTAGGGTGGGGGGTAGGATACAAATCGCATGGCATGTTGAGTTGGCCAGCTCGACATGAAATAAAAACAAGAAGGTGTACACCAGATCTGATTTATTAATCCATGAATTATATGTGGCATTAAAACCTAGCCACTTAACAAAAAGTTTATTGCCACGTTTTTGTACAATTTTTTCAACAAGATAATGCTTGGGATATTGCGTCCTTTGCAGTTCCTCCATGTAGAATCCTCCTTGGATTGGCTGCTTGTTGAGGTCATCAAGTAAATAAACAACTGGATTAGAAAGTTTTACCTTGCAAATACGAAATATTTCTGTGCTCCAGTTTGGTGTGTATCCTTTGGCGAAGATTGTTTTATGTTTACTGATGCGCACATAATCACCAATACGTAATTGATGACGTCGTGGATCTACTGTTTTGATTTTGTGATGAATGCGATCCAATTGCGCAATGTTCTTGGTTACAAGGCGTGGTTTCATTTTGATGGTTCTATGTTTAGTGTTGTTGTAACGTGTCACCAGGTCGCCTACAAGTTCAAGCCAGCGATAGGATCCTCTTGCTGTAAATTGTTCCCACATGCGCGTCTTGAGTGTGCGGTTGAAACGTTCTACAACACTTGCCTTTAGATTGCTAAAAGTGGAATAGTGATGGATGTCAAGCGATTTGAGATAAGCGGAAAAAGTCTTGTTGAAAAATTCTTTGCCTTGATCTGTTTGAAGCAAACGAGGTTGTCGTCTTGACCGCTGAACGATGGTCTTGAATGCAGCGGTGACCAGTTGTGCAGATTTATTCCGAACAGGTTCAACAAAGGCCATTTTGGAATAAACGTCGATGACGGTGAGCAGATAGTTGACCCCGTTGTTAGCTTTGGCATAGGGAATCATTTCAACCAGATCAGCTTGCCAAAGATCGTCAACGCCCCGTGTGATGACACGACGACGATGGTAGAGACGACGAGCTGGTCTATGCAACTCGCGAGCAATGCCAGCCTTAACAGGCGAGGGTGTATGAACACGTTGACTCATTAGACAATAATGCCAGCATGACGAAGCTCCTCTTCTATTTCTAAAACTTCCGCCTCGTGTCCGGTATGACCGGCCTGTTCCGATGCACGCAACAGTTGCAGACGTTTAACCAACTTATTTGGATTGTTCCAATAGGCGAAATCGATGAATGGTTTCAAAGTATTAAACGTGATACCGGACGCTGAATTTGCACGGCGAACACTTGCATAGGTGGGAAACAATTTTGATATGATGGTTTTATATTTGAAGCCCTTATTAGCATTTATTGCTTCAGAACGTTTATAATTACGTCTAAAACCATTTGTAGCCATCAAGATGTCTTTATACTTTTCAAGATCTTCTTTATCATAGTCCTCGGTAGAAGGTGTACGTGAAAATAAAAGTTCTAAAAGCCCTGGCGTCAATTTATAACGAACTGTTTTAACAATCAAAACATTGTCACTTATCTTGATTGCTGAATCGCCAATTCGAAATCTATTGTTTTCATAGCGAACACCATAGGTAGTATCAGTTTTCTTAGTAAAAAGATCTTCAAGGAAGGGAGTAACCAACGCACCATAATTTTGTAGTAAAATGGATTTTAACCGCACATATTGTTCGGGTGTATTCAATATTTCTTTAAGAGTAGGCTGCTTTTCTTTGGCTCTAGTGGGTGTTTCAGCAATTAGTGATGTTTTCAAAAACTGGGGCAGCGGTGATTCTTTGGAGTCAGAAGACGGAAGCAATGGAGAAAAAACATCCTCAGGTTCTTCATCATTTTCTTCCTCCTCTTCAATTGTTTGTGTTTCTTTTGAGCGTGTACTAGGTTTTGATGTTCCTTTCAACACAGCTTCCAGAGGTGACTTCAAATGTTTTTCGACAAACAGTTCACTGTCGGCATGTGCACGTTTTAGATAGCGAAACTTTTGTCGAATGCTATTTCGTGCACGGATTATGTGCTTTTTTAATTGACTCCCTGTTGTCGCCATGACATCTGAACTAATGATGTTTAGAAAAGCGATGCAGCTACTTAAATACGAATGAAATGATCAAATCCCATGCGGTAGTGTCCATTGTTGATGTTGCTCTGCTTATCAATAACAAGACAACTGTGGTGATGAGCGTTCCAACACATGGCACACAACTGTGTAAAGGCTTGAAAGGTCATGTCTGGGTTCACGTGATCATCGTAGACGTGATGCATGTTGCGCTCATCCTGACGGAAGAGAACAATCACGTTGGCATTGTCACGAATCAACTGTTTTGGTATTCGCGAATAGGTTTGAGCGAGATAAAAACAATCAATATATTTATGACGTCCCATGCTAAAGTAAGCCTGAATAATGCCCTGTCGTTCTGTGGCCACATCGTCAAAAATCATAAGCGAATGGGGGCGAACATTGTCCGGAGAAATGACATCTTCGTGTGCTGCGAATGTGAAGTAGCCTATGTTGCGCAGACCTGACATGACCTGTTCCAAGAACACATACAGCGGTTGATACAGCGATTTGGCAAAAATATAGATATTTTGAAAGCGCACTCCGTTTAAGGAGGTGATGAGGGTAAGCAGAAGATTGGTTTTTCCACATCCCGATGGGCCGGCGATGAGACAGCGAATGGAGGATGGGAAGAGTGATCCATGACGTTGTTCGGACGATGTTGAGAAGAGGTGTGAAACCAAGTCTCCCACCGGAAGTGAATGTTGTTGCTTAATAATCTGCATATCAACTAAATGTGAAAGGGGAAGAGCTGGTCTCTATATACATGAGGCAAACGGGTGTTTCAGTTCCAGTGTAACCATGGACGCCTTTGGAAGAACTCTCAAAACAAATGAACGATTTGCTTTGACAAACGATCCAAAACATGATACAGATCCAGCTACTAAACGATATGTCGATGCTAATGTATTGTCACGCACTACAGATGGCAATTACAACTTTAATGGAAAGCGATTGACCAATATAACAGAACCCGTATTACCCTCGGACGCATGTTCAAAAAAGTATGTAGATTATTACCGATTACGACGTATCAAAGGAGATTATGAGGCTCAGAATAAACGTATTACGGGCGTTGCAGATCCTGTGAACGATCAAGATGTGTGCACCAAAGCCTATGTGTTAACCAATGCTGTGGTGTTAACAGAAGCAAAGGACTATGACGTACACCAACGTCGAATCACTCAGCTGGCTCTTCCAACAAACAACACGGACGCTGCTCGAAAGGACTATGTAGATAAGAAGGTGAAACAGGTGCTCAGTATTGTGCCCACCCTAACTGTAAAGGGCTATACAGCAAATAATGCACGCCTTGTGCATGTGGCCGATCCTGAAGATGATCAAGATGTTTGTACAAAACGGTTTTTAAACTCTGAAATGGAAAAGGTGTGGGAAATTAAGGAGAACGCTCTACAGATGAAGCGAAGACGAATAGCCGAAGTTGCTGATCCTGTGCAACCTCACGACGTGACGACGAAACGATTTTTGGAACAACGGTTATCGCTTTTTATTAAATCAATACCCTCTATATTTCTGCTTCACATTGTAAACCAACAACCGGTAAAAGATCCCAATAACCTCGCCTACATACTACGTTCGGGGTATGACAATTACCGTTTAATGTATGATGGTGCCATTCGTGTAATTGAGTATGCACCAGATTTGAAACATTTAGAGGTACGATTAAACGGTAGTGTTCAACCACTTATTGATCAACCGGTGAAAGCCGGAGACAAATTATTCTTTCACTTGAAACTCTCGTCTGAAGAAAAAGAGGCGGGGAAAACGATGAACGATTTTCCTCTGTATATAGAACTTGAATATACAGCCACCATTGAATAAATAACTACAGGTTCCCTTCCTGAGGAGTGTTAGTTGTGTTCTATACTTTGCGGTGTGAGGTTGTCTTGTTCTTTGGTCGCGATGGTGAAACAGAGATATGTGGTGAAGAAGAGGAAGAAGTTGTCCAGAAAGGGAGGCTTTAAAGCTATTCTTCATGCGGCACGTCAAGCTTCGCGCGGAGAAACAAATAGTGAGTTGGCTATTAAGAAAGCACTCCGAGCAGCACGATTGCATGCGAATCCCAAAAGTAAACTACGTTTTAGAAAACGTGCCCGAGTTATTCCTGTGCCGAAACGTGGTGGATTTTTACCTGCACTGTTTGCTGGACTAGCAGCCCTGGGTTCACTTCTTGGAGGAGCAAGTGCGGTAGCACGAACGGTGAAAGCTGTTGAGGAGGCGAAGCAACAGTTGAAGGAAAGTGAAAGGCATAATAAAACTATGGAGGCCATAGCACTGCGCGGCAAAGGTGTGAACATGAAGCTAGCACCCTACAAGAAAGGACTCGGCATTTACATGTCGCCAAAAAACGGTTAATCGATGCACTGCCACGACGAGCCATGACGCATGAGGAAGTTATAAGATATGCAAAACAGCTTAAGATCTCCCACTTTCGAGGCGTGTTTATGCGCAACCAACTACCGTCTCGACCACGGAGCCATGAAAGTGCAGTTGTCAATTTGGATGACATTCATGGACCGGGAACGCATTATGTGGCCTACATAAAGCATGGGCGAACCGTGTGGTACTTTGACAGTTTTGGAAATCTTCCTCCTCCGACAGAGCTTGTTCACTATTTTGGAAGCAGTGCAACAATACACTATAATGTGAAACGAGTGCAAAATTTTAACACGCAACAGTGCGGTCGTCTATGTTTGACTTTTCTATATAAGACCGAGCACGGCGGGTGACGTGGTCATTATGACAACAGAAAGTAGAACGTTTACAGTGCACGGACAAGGTGCGGAAGTAACTGTTGACTTTTATCCTCCTATTGAATTGGGACGACGACCCTACGTGCTGGGACTTGTTTCGTTTGAAGGCTATAATAGAATCTGCAACGTAATTGAAGACGTCAATGATAAGTTCTACTACGATGACTATGTGTTAACTCTACCGTCTGGCAGCTACACCGTAGATGATATTCACGATCACATCTACACAACTCTCACCAAGGAATTTAGTCTAAAAGCATTTCTGGACGGGACACGCAAGTTTGAACTCATAGCCAACAACGTGACACATCGCTGCAGTATTCTTTCTTCTTTTAGGATTGATTTTAAATCTCAACCAGATTCGATTGGGTCATTGTTAGGCTATTCACCACAAGTGTTAGTACCGAACGTGATACACAAGTCTGACCAACCGGTGAAAATAATTGAAGATCATCACGTATCTGTCACGTGTAATATTATTACAGACGTCTACACCAATCAAGATCCCTCGCATTCGCTTTATGATTTTATTGTTACTTCACCTGGTGGTTATATCATCCGCGAAAACCCGTCGGTGGTGCTCTATCATCCTGTGAGTGTGACCAACATCAGGAATATTACCTTAAGACTGGTGAATAGAAACCAACGTCTCATCCGATTAGACCCTCATACACCTGTGACCTACAAACTGTATCTGAAGCCAGCATGAAACAAGTGTATAAAGCGGCAACGCTGTCAAGAGCAGGTGTTAGTTGTGCTCAACGCGTGTACAGGTTAACACGTGTCAACAAGCAGATCCTACAACAACTTGGTTACATCTTACGTCATGAATTCGATTCTAGACGTGACAAACCCTGTCGAAGTACAGGAGGGTATTGTAAGAATTGAACACCATTCCTACCAACCGTATACTCAGGGACTAAATAATAATGATGAGATTCGAATTACTATTAACCAACAAGATATCTACACGCTTCCACATGAAAGTTACATCCAGATTGAAGGGCAACTCACCAAATTGGATGGTACCATTCCAACAACGTCAAAGTTGGCCAACAATGCTTTGGCCTTTTTGTTTTCTGAGGTTCGCTACGTGATCAACGGTATTGAAGTGGATACTACTCGAAATGTTGGCATAACAAGTGTCATGAAACTTTATCCCTCGTACGGAAGCGAAGAGAGTAAAGCTTTTTGTATGGCTGGTTGGTGTCCCAACTCAACCAACGACTGGATGATTAACGATGATGGTACATTTACTGGACATTTACCTCTAAAATTAATACTAGGCTTTGCAGAGGATCATAAGCGCATTGTTGTGAACGCAAGACAGGATCTGATTCTTGTACGAGACAGGAGTGATTATAATGCGCTAAAGGGAGCTGATACAGCGCCAATAGATACAGAAATTCTACTGCAACGAATTCTATGGAAAGTACTGCACGTTACTCTATCAGATCAGAAAAAATTGAGTCTGCTCAAGATTGTGGAGAAGGATACAGCTTTACCCATTCAATTTAGAAGCTGGGAGCTGCATGAATACCCGGTATTACCACTCTCCGATACACATACTTGGTCTATAAAAACCTCACGGTATACAGAGCGGCCACTCTACGTCCTGGTTGGATTTCAAACAGATCGCAAATATCAACAGAATAAAGATGCATCAAAATTTGACCACATCCAATTACGAAATATACGACTCTTTTTGAACGGAGTTACCTTTCCCTATGAGGGAATGGATTTAAACTTTAACAAGAACAAATATGGTAAGCTCTATGACATGTTTGTAAACTTTCAGTCTTCCTATTATCAGAAAGAGGCATGTCCGCTATTATCACCACAAGACTTCAAGTCCAAGGCGCCTCTGGTGGTGATGGACTGTTCGTATTTGGAGGAGTCGATGAAGGAAACAACAATTGATATCAGACTAGAATTTGAAACATCTACAGTTATTCCAGAAAAAACAACAGCCTATTGCCTTATTGTTCACGAGGCGCAAGTGTTTTATCAACCGCTGTCCAATATGGTGACCAGAGTATAAATAGCATGTCTTCCTGTATTGCCCTTCACAGTCATGGAAAGCTACGATGAAGTCACAACCCCCTCTGCGAGGTGGGTCTGCAAATGTGAAAGTGATTCACCAGGTTCAGATGAAGATTCAAGGTTTACCATTTATCGCGCCCTAGTGAGTGAAGCTATAACTGCCTATCACAAGAATCATACTGTGCTTAGAATGCCGCCGCATCTGGTTCACTATTTACCAGATGGATTCATGTCTACGTTTGGTATTCATGACAGGGGCTACAACAACAAGCCCATCGCTAATCAAACAAATAATGTGGACGATGGCGTTGCCAAAGCTTCATCTTGTCATGTTGGAGAGCGGGTAGATTGTATGGACTGCAAATGCGATCGTTGCTCAACAAGTCGAGACGCTGATGCAGCATTTGAGATTTATCGCACCCTGGTGAGTTTAGCAATACGCGCCTACCATAAAGCACAATTTCTTCGTGAAATGCCGCAGCATCTAATTGCCTATTTACCAGCTGGATTTCTGACCGCGTACGGTGCACACGACATTGACCTTAATTGGGATAAGCTACCATTACACCTCCGTATGTCGGCGGATGTTGCAGCCTGCCGTCCTTGTCGTAGACACTTTATGCATCGAGGAGATTCTCACTGTGATTGGGATGGTCCAAATCCTATGATAAAAAATTGTAAGCGATGTACTGATAACTTTATGAATAAAATTGTGTAATTGATTCTTTGTGTGTATATTATTTTCCCGCTCCTATCCAATCAGTTAGTTGTTAAGAAGCAGCGGTGGTGGAGGGTGTGATATCCGTCGCCATGCCGAAAACATTGATTGTCGACGTGCAGGGTTTCAAGGTGAACGGAAACAAGTTTGTATTTAAAGAAGTAGGAATTATTGACTGCACAACCATGTGGGCACCAAGAGTAACCAGTTTTGTCTTTGAACCACCGTTTCCATTGCATTTGCAGTCAGACGAGGACAGAAGACAAACAGAGTGGTTGCAACGCAATTTGGGACTAGTCTGGAAAGAAGGCGACATTCCTTACCAGCATCTATCACTTGTTCTGAAAGCTCACTTGTTTGGTGCTGACCTTGTATTTGTAAAGGGAAGTGAAAAAAAGGAATGGTTGCGTCAGTATGTTAATTCAACATGTCAACTTGTTGACCTTCATGATCTGGGATGTCCTGCACTGTACAACCTGTCCGTGCCTGATGAACCTCTACAAAATAAAACACTTCAAAATGTTTGGAAGCTTTTTGATTGGCTAGCTCGCAGAGCATGTCAAAACTTGCATGTTGAGTGCAAAGCGTCGTAACGTCAGCTTCAGTGTGAGACATACCAGTGATCAGTGTGGACGTGTAGTAATATGGCAGCAATTGAAGGTTTGGACGCAAACCCCACAGAGCGAGCTATTGTCAAGTTTTTTGCCTGTAAAAAAAAAGCTTGACAGTTTCACAGATGAGGAATTGAACGCTTTGCCCAAGGCGTTCCTTTTTTATGTTGCTTCAAATGCGGTGAAAAATATTTGGCACAGTGTACCTAGTGAATGGAGCAGAGATCCTGGTCTGCGTGAACTACAACCATGCACTGACTTTAGTCATCACCAGCAAGTGTCTATTACTAAAATGCCATCCATTAGACAGTGTGGAACGTGTCAGCTCATCAAATTGTACCACGGCCATACAAATATACCGTCCTGTAAAGACTTTGCTTCATCATTCCATGGTTGCGATGAAGAAGAGGAAGAAGAGACAGCAGCGGCAGTATCGCCAGCACCAAAAAGTAAGACAACGATTGAAAAAGATATATCGGACCTTTGCTGGTCATGGTCTAGTTAACAAGGCCATTGACGTACTTCCCATTGAACTGCATATTCCCGGATATCAATTTTGTGGACCTGGGACTAAACTAAACCAACGTCTAGCACAAGGTAATTCTGGAATCAACAAATTGGATGCTGCGTGTAGAGATCATGACATTGCTTACAGCGACAAGAATGCAGAAGTACGTCGAGTTGCAGACCACATTCTTCTAAGAAAGGCTGTGCAGCGCGTGACATCATCTACTGCTTCCATTGGTGAAAAGATTGCAGCCTTGATCGTGGCAGGAGCTATGAAGTCAAAGCTAATGATTGGTGGTGGTTGTGGATTAGCGAGGAAAAGGACAAAGAAATAACCTTGAATCAAATATTGTTAAGTATTTATTTGAGAGTCAGTCCACCAGATTACAGCATTCACAAAAGATGTTTTGGTTTCTTCTTGTAAAAACATACAATTGTAATAAAAAAGAATTGAAAAATTAAAGTGTGTTCTTATTTACTAGGTGTGGAAATGTCCAAAAGGCAAGCTATTTACACCATCCCACAACCGTTTATTGTCATATGTAGACAGCGATGTTTTATTTTGATTTACTGTAAATATATTATGGTTCTTTGAAAGAATGCGTGTTTGCTGGTACAAGCGAGAGGTGTTTGTGTAGAGTACACATCGATATTCCTCAACATTGAGGAATTGTGTGACGCTACGAAGAACACCCTTCGCTTTGCATTGACCTTTATTCTTTTGTGTTGAAAATGCGTACATTTTTGGCGCCAAAGCCACAAATTCCGTCATAACATCACCAGCACACTCATCCTTAAATAGACCAATGTGTTTTTTATTCATGGGAATTATGCCAAACATATTGTTAACTTCATAGTTTGAGGTATCAAAGTAACTTGGATGTTCTCTCATCACAGAGTAAATATCCGTCTTATTGGTTTGATAAATAAGACTGTCTGTATCCATATACAGTAATTTTACATCTCCAAACTTTTGTTTGGCAAACTCATAATGAAATTGATACATTACAAATTTTGAATAGTCAAGTATTACCATTCCTAAGTAAATTGGTTTGTTATACATGATTTCTGTCTTTGACAATTCAATGGTTACTAAATCAGTTTCAATAACTCGTACTGAATGGAAATTGGGCATAGCAATATATATTCGTGCGCCATATCGACCATCCCAGTGGTTTACCAAATGAATAGTTCTTTGCTTTCTAATATTTTCCATAGATTTACCGTAGCATGCATTGTTCATTAATTTATAAAAATTTGACTCGAATGTAGTCTTGGCGTTCTGCCTATAATGAGTATTTAATTGCATGTACGGTTGTAACCATGGTTTCTGGTCAAAACAAATAATGCGGTGAATGGTTTGTAGCTTCAAACCGTGTTTCAAACATTGCATTAAATTTTCGATGTGTATGACGTAGCGATTTTTCGGATTTAAAGTTGCCAGCAACTTTTTATTGTTGGAACGTGAACTGGGAGGTTGTAGTTTTTCAACACAAAATGGTAGATCAGAATGATCATTGTGTATCTCGCGGGGATATAATATGTCAACTTCTAGAACATAGCCACGTGTGTTATTGCTCAACGCGTCCTGTAAATTAAAACTTGAAACTTCATCTGAAGTCAGCCATCGAAAATTTTGATACGGAAGCGGTTTTTCCATAGCATATCCGTATAAATTGTTACAATCCAGGTAGGTGAGGTATGTTGTAGGTTGCTTTGGTTTGTATGTATCCATATATGGATTATTTGCTTTGGCATGCTTTTGCACAAGCGATACAAGCCCGCCACGTATCCCGCGTTCAAAAAAGAGCAACATGTCGATGTCAGTTAATAGTTACAGTTCTATTTCAGTCACCTTCAACATACAGTCCCAACTGTATCCGGCAAGGGTGTAGTAATGGGCTGGATCTAGATTGTAGATTTCAAGACACAGTTTGCGAAAGTGTTCAAACACGTCTGTCAAAAGTAGTGTATCAATTTTGAGGTATAAATCAGCATACTCGCCCAAAGTTGATATCTTGAACACGTCCCATACTTTTTGGGCGTGTAAATAGTCTTCTTCAGAAATATGACTTTTTGTTAAGTCATTGTAAAATTTATCCTTTGAAGGGAGTGCAGTTTCCTGCAAACATGCCCAATTGTTTACATGATTATAGGGAAACACCCCTTTTCGAATGCATAATTCAAATTGTTCGTCACCAGTAAAGTTTTGACGTACAGAATTCAAATTGTTTGGGTGAAGCCCTTGAACCAGCGCATCCAATGATGATGCGAGGAATCTATACGAATCTAAAAATCGTATACTAATTCCATTTCGCCATTTTGTAAACGAAATAAAATTTTCATGATTTTGTGGAATTAAAGAAAACTTTTGGTTTTCAAGGTTAACAAATTCCTTAATAATTAGATGACTGTCATACCGAGACATGTTGTGCAAGAAACAAGAAATAAAGCGTGCTCTTTTATAGGCCAAATTACATGCACTATGAGCCGCTCCTCTAAATTTGCCAGTGTACCGATTATGGTCCCTCACCGGCGTGTCACAAGTTGCTATTGGTTTTTGAAAAATGTGGCAAGTGGTTGCTGTTGCAAAAGCCACCTCGTCTGCATCCAACATTTGAAGCGGAATTGGGTTTTCCAGGATATTGTACACCCGATCTGCCAAGGCGTCCAATTCATTTAAAAACCAAGCAGCAGCATTTGCATCGCGATAAGATTTGAAGTAAGAAAGCGAAGGGTCATATGAGCAAATCACGTTTAGAGCACAACTGAATGGCACATGTTGCTGTACTTGTTGAGTGTACGGGCGTGCTGGATCCGGGTTACATGTGTCAATGGGTGTGGTTAAACATTCAAAATCTGCATATACTGTAAATGGAAGCGGTTCTTGACGAGACACATTTTGAAATTTCATACTGGCTTTATCCTTTTCTGGGAATGTAATTTTTACAGCTGGTTGTGTAATGCAATCAATAGTATGGGCTGTCAACTTTTGATTGCTAGTAAAATATTGCAAACAGCGATCACATATATATACCCTATTTTTACTCTTTGTAACTTGTGAACGAAATAGTCTGGAAAGATCTTTGATATAACAATAATGGTTGCACAATTCCCCTTCAATGTACAATAAATTAAAATGCTTTTCTTTTTTTTCCTTTGTCACATAGAGTGGCCCAATAACTTTGTCCCCTTCAACTCCGTATACATTAATGGAGTAAAGCAGATTTTTAGATTCAAAACGAGAAATGGCGTTGAGGTCCATTGGGAATTCTATGTCTGCTAAATTTAGACTGATCATTAATTCCATAAATTTCTCGTGATATTTGCCCATTCTGTGAACATTTTTACTTGCAGAACATAGCCCAGCAGCCAGGGACCAAATAAAGCAGAAAACATCATTATTATCCACATTGATAACTGCGTGACGGTTTTCCAACTGTTTAGGCAAATTAACATGAGATGACCCACTATTTATGAGATCAAAGGTGCATACATTAATTTTAAGATGATTGATAGCTTCCAGCGATTTGCCGCTTTCTAATTCTTGAAACTCAGCAAAGCGTGTTGTGAGTTTATCAACAATGTTTTTACTATACCAACTGTGTATATTATCAGTGCGGTATAATTTAGTCATGTGTGTGTGTAAATAGATTGGCTGTATGATCTCCTCACCTTGTTTCAAAATAGCAAAGTCACATAATAATTCAGCGTTAACCTTTAACGCTACATGTTCTCTTAAACAGTCTTGTATTTTGTTTTGAAAAATGTTGTAACTAGTGTTTAAATATTCATTGAGATTTAAAATGTTTGCATCATTATTGACTTTAGTGCAACAGATATTGTTATTGAAACAACTATCCACATCTTGCCAACTTTGTATCGGTGGCGACATGATGTCCCTTAGTACTTAACAATGACAAAAACTGAACGGTTTGCAGAGAGAGTGAACAAAAGTTTATTTTCCCTGCAAATTCCGTTTTACATAAACTAATTTTAAATTTTATTTTTTTCTTCTATGAATTCCACAAGACATCTTTTGTTTTCCAGTCCCATGTATTTTAAATAGATGGTCCCTTTGTTGAGATCGGTTACATCTTCCTCGCTGAGTTCCTTGAATCTCGACGGTAGAAATACTACAAAGTCCTCCAGTTCACAAAGAATACGTTCCCCAAATTTCGTCTTGACTCGACGAACAGCAGTTACCAAATAAGACTCGTTTACCTGTAGTCGTTTAGTCTCTGGTCCAGCATCTTTCCCTATGGAATTCGCATTTTTTATTGCCGACATTCTGAAATCGAATTTGATATCTATAATAGTGTTTTAGTATACCTAAGCCATTAGCAAATATGTATATACACACAAAAGTTATCAAAACCCTTCTACACACCCATTATCGCTAGCCACTAATTTAATTGTCAGCAGCTTGCGTTCACCATTTTCCTACTTCTCCTCAATCCATTACAAGAACACAGGTTATCAAACAAGTTATACACCCAGGTGCTACATGGTCAGGAGCTGGCCATGACTGTACTTTGGTGAAGCCGGGTCAGATTGCTTGTATAATTTAACTGTTCCCTGGCAAAGCCGGGGGCAAACTGCTTGTGTAATTTAACTGTCCCCCCGGGCGAAGCCGGAGCGGGTTACTAGTATAATATATAACTGTTCCCGGGTGAAGCCGGGGTGAATTTCTTGTATAATTTAACTGTTCCCGGGCGAAGCCGGAGCGGGTTTCTAGTATAATATATGACTGTTCCCGGGTGAAGCCATGGCATATTGCCTGTATAATTTAACTGTTCCCGGGCGAAGCCAGGGCGGATTGCTTGTATAGTTTAACTGTCCACCGAGTGAAGCCGGAGCGGGTTTCTAGTATAATATATAAATGTTCCCGGGTGAAGACGGGCAGATTGCTTGTATAATGTATAACTGTTCCCAGACGAAGCCGGGCCGGGGAAGATTACTTATATCATTTAACTGTCTCCCGGGCGAAGCCGGAGCGGGTTTCTAGTATAATATATAACTGTACTTGGGTGAAGCCAGGGCAGATTGCTTGTATAATTTAACTGTCTCACGGGTGAAGCTGGAGCGGGTTTCTAGTATAATATATATCTGTTCACGGGTGAAGCCGGAGCAGATTGCTTGTATAATTTAACTGTTCCCGGGCAAAGCTGGAGCGGGTTTCTAGAATAATATATATCTGTTCCCGGGCGAAGCCGGAGCAGGTTTCTAGTATAATGTATAACTGTTTCCCAGGCGAAGCCGAAGCAGATTGCATGTATAATTTAACTGTCCCCCGGGCGAAGCCGGAGCGGGTTTCTAGTATAATATATAACTGTTCACGGGTGAAGCCGGAGCTGATTGCTTCTATAATTTAACTGTTCCCGGGAGAAGCCAGAGCGGGTTTCTAGAATAATATATAACTGTTCCCGGGCGAAGCCGGAGCGGTTTTCTAGTATAATCTATAACTGTTTCCGGGCGAAGCTGGGGCAGATTGCTTGTATAATTTAACTGTTCTCGGGTGAAGCCGAGGCGGATATTTTTTGTATAATTTAACTGTCCCCCCGGCTGAAGCCGGAGCGGGTTTTTAGTATAATATATAACTGTTCACGGGTGAAGCCGGAGCAGATTGCTTCTATAATTTAACTGTTCCCGGGAGAAGCCAGAGCGGGTTTCTAGAATAATATATAACTGTTCCCGGGCGAAGCCGGAGCGGTTTTCTAGTATAATCTATAACTGTTTCCGGGCGAAGCTGGGGCAGATTGCTTGTATAATTTAACTGTTCCCGGGAGAAGCCAGAGCGGTTTTCTAGTATAATCTATAACTGTTCCCGAGCGAAGCCGGGGCGGATTGTTTGTATAATTTAACTGTTCCCGGACAAAGCCGGGGCAGATTGCATGTATAATTTAACTGTTCTCGAGCGAAGTCGGTGCATGCTTTCGGTATAATATAACTGTTCCCGGGCGAAGCCGGGTTGGGTTTCTGGTATAACATAACTGTTTCCCGGGCGAAGCCGGGTCGGGTTGTTTGTATATTATATCTGTTCCCGGGTGAAGCCGGGGGCAGGTTGCTTAAATAATGTATCTGTTAATATACACCCTAGTGCATGGGGGGCTACATTAGTTGGGAGGTGACGATTTAAATGTCCTTAACTAAATAGGTTACTTGACCTGGAGCGGATGTATAAAAGTGAATGCATGTCTCGATGGTAATGTTACATAAATCCTTCACCTTTGCAATACATAAGAGATCATTATCTATTACGTGACTGCCTCGAGCACCGTAATTATCTCGCGGGCAATGCAGTGAAATCGGCAACATTTAATTGGATAATAACAGTAATTATATATAATTGAGCTGCATTCATTTTATATATCCCAGGCAGCTAGTGGTTTAAGATGCAAGTCACGTTAAGACCAATCTTATTACATGCTATGAATTCTGCTCGTTTCATACTTGAAGTAATTATTGCTTGTCTGATTCATACCGTATAACTTTTAAATCAGCTTTGTCAATAGGCCATTATACTATTAAAATTCTAAACATCTTCATGTGGATTTAAGTCTACCATCTCAGCATTTACAAGTAGTGTAATGTACAGTTGTTGTTTGAGTCTTCAGTCTTTTGACTGGTTTGATGCAGCTCTCCATGCCTCCCTGTCCTGAGCTAATCGTTTCATCTCTACATAGCTCCGACACCCTACACCCGACACAATCTGTTTAACATATTCTAACCTTGGTCTACCCCTACAGTTTTTGTCCTCGACCCTTCCTTCCATAACTTAGCTTGCTATTCCTACTGTCTTAATATGTGTCCTACCAATCTATCTCTTCTCTTCATTAGCAGTCGCCAGAAACATCTCTCCTCTCCCACTCGTCTTAATACCTCTTTATTTGTTACTCTCTCTACCCATCTGATCTTCATCATTCTCCTGTAAAACCACATTTCAAATGCTTCAATTCTCCTCTTTTCTGTACAGTACATTCACTTATTTTGTAAACCATTTGGCTGAGTTAGTCTCCCAGTAGCACATAGTCAAATATATACACTAGGATATACTTTAAAGTTATATACTTAAGTATGTTGAATATTACCTGATAGACAAGGATCCAATTGCAATCTAGTGTGAATGCTGTAAGCTCACAGATAACTCTACTTTCATTTCAGTTCTGCTCGACTATTTATACCCCTCCGAATACAGGAAACGCCCATGGATTACCGTTCCTTTCACACAAACATGACCTCCATACGGCATTACCCTGCATTAATACAGGAATCGTTACTGACCTTCCTTTCACCAGAAATAGCTCCACACTGTATAACCCTGCACAACTACTTTAAACACTCCTAATTAATCCGCCTTTCACCAGAAAACACACAGTATATAAAGAGAATGTTCCTTTTCACAACATATCATTCGCTGCAATGTCTGGGAACAAGAACAATGAAGTCATGGAGATGGAAGAAGAAGAAAACCATGAGGATTTGACGCTTGATCTGTTAATGTAAGTATTATTTATTTACTAAAGCCTTATGTAGCAGCACGCCAGTCTCTCGCCGCTGGGTGCGTGGTTCAATTCCAGTCACTTTATGTTAGATCTGTGCTGGGCAAACCAAAAGCAGACAGGTTTTTCTCTGGGAACACCAGTTTTCCCTGTCAAAATTTTCTTCCGGCAACACCCTCCACTATCATTTCTTTTTATCTGTCATTCATTTAAACATTGACTCTCAAAAGTGAGACAGGCTTTGGCAGCCAACACAGATCTTTCTCGCCGCTAGATGGAGTTTAATTCATTCCATTCCTGATCTGGTCAAATACTGGAAGCAAGCGGTGCTTTTTTTCTTCTTCAAAATGATTAGAAATACTGAGCGTAGTTACCGTCTTTGTAGCCCATGTTTACTTGGATGTGAGTAGAATTTGTCTGATAACCTGTGTTATTGCGATGAATAAAAAAAAAGGATTGGGAAGGAAGTCAGATTTTTTTAAGTGTGTTAAAATCCTTCAGTATGCCTTCCTTTGGAGGAGGAGTAAAGCCAGTGGTTACATGTTCTCACTTTATGACATGTAAAAGATCCGTCCACAGACTAAACTTGTGTGAAGCTAAATTGACAGGTTAGATTTTGTCAAAACAAGTTCCAACATTTACCACTAGATGGCATTATTATCTGGTAGCAAAAACTTGGAACTTGTAGCTCACCCTAAAGGCGTTCGCTGGAAGCAGCTACATACTCAAGTGAGTCACACATGTTCTTGGTCACTTCCAGCACTGAAACCCATACTCAAGTTCCAACATTCACCACTAGGTATCATTAATATCTAGTAGCAAAATTTTGGAACTACTTAAAAATGAACAGAACTTGTAGCTCTCCCTAAGGGCGTCCGCTGGAAGCTGCTGCAGACTTAGGTGAACTGTACTTGCTCTCACACACTCCCAGCAATTCACAATACAATATTTAGATAAACAAGCGTTATAAAACAATTTTGTTGTACTCTTTATTGTATACATTTTTTTATAGCTTTGGAAATGATCCAGATTTGGTGGGTTTTTTTGCCGATTTGATGTCGGCGATGGAAGGGTGTGAGAGAGTTGGAGAAGATGAAGAAGAAGATGATGATGATGAAGAGGAAGATGAAGAGGAAGAAGAATAAGCTGGCGATAACAGTTCAAAAATAAAAAACATAATTTTACTTTTTTTGCTTCTGGTTTTATTTGTTTTTATATTCAACCTACCAAGCAAGCCAGAGTTCAACACCCACCATCCATCTCCATTCATGATTCAAACACGTTTACCTCATCATTTGTCCCGCACCCTCTCAATCACCGTAAGGTCATTCCCAGACATGACCTACCATACAACCCGTTGTCAATCTCAGGATTAGTCATCCCATGTGACGTCACACACAGGTTAACCGTTCAAATCTGTTTATTCATTCACACACCAACCTATGTTCATTAAACATCCACCCACGCATCGATGTTTGTTTACCATTGAGCGCTTTCAACCCCATCTTGTTTGTCTCTCAGACCCATTCACACCTAACCAACCTACCACGTCAGGGTTCAACAACCACCGCCATTCATGTTTTCCATTCAAAACACTCTCCCGTTCATGACCTACCTCACATCCCGTAATCTGCTGTGACGTCACACACACACACCAGTTACACTAATGTTTTCCATTCAAAACACTCCCGTTCATGACCTACCTCACATCCCGTAATCTGCTGTGACGTCACACACACCAGTTGACCGTTCAATTCTCTGACAATTCATTCACAACCAAGGATTCGGAAACCTTCGGCAACACTCGGATCTCATCGGGCTCAAAGCAAAGCTATATAGCCCAGGATAATATCAGAGAAGGCGCTCAGTCCAACAGGGAGACTGGGTCGAGGAGGGTCTCGTGCAGAGCCTCTTCCATCCTTCCCCCTCATCCCCCACCCTCGCCACCACCCCCTTCCCCCCTCACCCTCCCCTCCCTCCCCCCTCCCCCCCTCCCCACCACCACTCCTCCCCCTCCACCCACACCCCCTCAAACCGGTTCCTGGACCCTCCAAGGTTTGTTTACCTTCCGGGGTCCCGGCGACCTTGGGGGTCAATGACCTACCTCAAGGTCATTGATCATGACCTACCTCAAGGTCATTGACCTTGCCACGCCCCCTAATTTGCATAAATAACGGTATTTGAGTCAAAACCCCCCCAGCCTCCCTACTAACATAAGTTTAACCTTCACAAATAAAACTTGCTAAATGTTAATGGAGACTTATCTGGTGGCAATGCTTCGAAAACTTACTAAACGATGGAGGGCCAATTTCAACACAGGTATGTTCGAAGTTAAGTGCAATGAAATTCGTGAGCACGTACGTAAGGGGGTTCGTGGCTTATCGCTGCTTAGTCATAGTACAGTTAACGGCTGCGTGAATACTCCTCCCTAGACCTCACATACTTGTGCACATTTCAACTTAATGCAGTATTTTCAATGCTTCCCTTTCAACCTTCATGGCTACATGGTTCTTGGTAATGGTCCCTGGTGCCCATTTCCATTGGCTTACAAGGAATTAAACAGTTTACCTGTTTCCCATTTCGTGCCACCTTCAAGTACTCTTTTAGGTATTCCGCAAATAACGGTATGCCTTGCTTCTGTTATGAAACTCAGCACGTGCGAATTATACAGTCGAATGGACTGGTGGTCAGACGCAACAATAACTGCAAAAATACAAACAAGTAGTTCCATGAAGACCTTACATTGACTGGTCCTTTACATGACAAAATCTCCTGTCAATTACATAATGTTTCCATGTGGTGGACAAAATAGCTTTTTATTTTTGACCTAGAGTGTGATAAAATTTAGGGTGACAAATTCAAACTCGTATCTTAATATTCAAACATTGTAGCCATTTTAGAAAATTAGCAAGAAATTGAAGTAGCAGAATGGTGATATTTGGATGCAGAAGTGTGCCCCATTCTAGAATAAACCTACACCATCTAAATCTCTCCAACTCTGGAAAACATGTGTTCAAAGTCAAATTGCGAGGACCTAGCCAAAATACATTGACTAAAACAATAATATATGTACCAGAATATTTAGTTCATCTTAGTGGATCAATGTAAAGCTTTGAAGCCATTCTTTCAGTGCTGCCTGTACAAACTGTCAGTTGTAAGTCTTCAGTCGGTCAAATGACTGTGCGGGTTACAATGTACAGTATATAATGTGTAAATATACACCTGGAAGAAAATACACGTATTAGTTAGAGCTCTACGACCAACGTCTCCGCTGAGAATAGTAACCATATACATAATAGGATTCAAGTGCATGCTCTATTTTTTATTATTTTTTATTCATTATATTGTGTTGCTCTAATTTGTATGTACGTGCATAATGCTCATAGGCTACGTAATTCACAAACCCCTGTAAAACAACCTAACCTTAAATAACGAGATTCAAACTTTGAATCGTAGTCTAATATAAACAACTTTACGCATTACACTTATTATAGTGTCCAGCTCTGTGGCTAAATGGTTAGCGCGCTAGGCTTTGGCCTGAATTGCCCCGGGTTCGTTTCCCGGCCGAGCCAACAGAGATTTATTATCTCCTGGGGTCAATTCCCGTGGCTCAGGAATTTTCACTTCATCCTCATTACGATGCTCAGGTCGTCCACCAGCGTTCACTAGAAAGACCTGCACTCGGCCTCTCCGGAGGCCACACGATCATTATAACTTATTGTAGTTAGATATTTTGTATATAAATTAAAACCTCAACCCAGAGATCAGGATCAGATGATGACCGCTTGAAGATCGAAACGCGTAATCCTAAAATTGCCGCATTCTGGTTAGTGCGAAGGGATCATAACTAGGGTGCGGAAGTTTAAGACCTAAAAAAGTACAAAATATGCAAGCAAATATGAAGTAAAACCAGATAAATTTGACCTACAAACTATGAAATACGACATGAATTTTTGGGATAGGTAGAGTATTCTAACATACAGTAAACGTCTTAAGTGCCAAAACAATTTGCCAGTGTGATGTTTTGATTTTACAAGTGACTTTTTTAATGAACTGTATGTATTTGCAATGTATTTTCTGCCCATAAGTGTTTATGATGTGTATATCTGGCTGATGAAGAACAACATTATTGTTCGAAACATGTACCAGTACTAAACAGTGCTAATAATAGGCTATTACAAGTATTGAAACGACGGAAATAAGAGTAAGTTTTGTAGTGGAATTTAAATTCAATAGGGACCATTATGGATTTAAAAAATCCTTGTTTGCTAATTGCTTCTGACCTAATATATCTACTGGAGTGACATCCTGTTGAAAGGCGGAAGCACACTATCGTCATGTTCCGTGACCTTATGCGTACAATATCGCAATCAAACTTGTCCAGAAAGATATGCTAAAAGACGTCCGTAGAGGAGCGCCTTCTTGGAATCAGATCTTCTAAACCTGCTATCTGCCTGTTCCGGGAAAATAAAGAAAAATATATCTACTAGACTATTTGGAAATCCTGTGTTTGAAACTTGACGCAGATAATACGTAGTCTACTGTACCTTGTTAACGATGCCTCAATTTAAACAAAAATGCTGAAATTATAACAAAATATGACCTTATATCACTAAAATATGACCAAATATGACCAAAACAATAAAAATGGCCGAAATATGCATTTATAAGCAACATCAAATTGCTCTAAACGTGGTCAGGGACCCGTCATTCAAACTTATTTTTCAGATTTCGGGTAAAATGAGCTCAGGAGAAAAATATGACTCTTCCTTAACATCCGAACCATAATCATAACTAATACATGCACTTTTCCAGCAGTGTTTTACTTATTATTTACATATTATGTACATTTTACCCGCCCAGTCATACCGACTGAAGAGCAAAAAAGTATTTTTATTAATAATTTTAGTGACCTGTTCAAAACCATGAATATGAGATGTCCATGTCTATTTTTATTTAATTTAATTTATTTTCATCATGTGAAATATTGGCTCTAGAGATGACATTTCGTCCATTTTTTCGTGTTTGTGCATGAGTGCGCATGTCTGCGCGTGTTTGTGTGCGTGTGTGGATGTCTTCTAATAAATTTTGTTTGGGTGGAGCGATTTCAATGAAACTTGACAAGGTTTACTACTACTCCGTTACTACTACCCCGACCGTGCCTTTTAAATCTCATTGTCACAGATCAAATATATCCCAGTAGGAAATATTTCGACGGTATTTATATCTCCGAAGCTATTGTAACAATTATGTATGATGATAGAAGACTACAAAGTAGGCTACAGAGAATTCACGTACGTGACTTTTAAATACATGACAAGCGCATAACCAACATGGTGGCCACGCGAATTTCAAACACTTAAATTGGCTTTATCTGGCAAATACGAGTATACGGATCATCATTACATAGTGAGATTTTGTACAGTGAATCTTTAATTAGAATTTAATATATTGGCGTCTGATGCATTTTTTTATGTTTCTATTTTTTGTAACCGAATCAACTGATGAAAGTGAAACTTTGTGTAATAAATCATTACCTTAGTCTAAACCTACAGGTATGTAAATCTCTGCCGCCCCGATGTTCCGGTTCAATTCACGATTCTACCAAGGGATTTAATTCTGGTGTGAGGGAAGGAACGGGGTACACTCAGCCTCGTGAGGCAGAACGGAGGAAAGGTGGGTTCAATTTTGACCTCAGCCATCCTAGAATTATTTCTCACCTGTACTCCAGACAAATGCCGAGGTGAGACGTAAATTAAAGCCATAGATGACTCCTACCGAAATCCTAGGTCCAAATATAAATGCTCACACTAGTACAGCTATCTCAATCACACAGGTTATCAGACAAATTCTATAAAATTACACATTGCAGAGTACACGGGGCTAAATGACCACGATGTCCAGACCCCTCAAATAAAGCAACATCAGCAGCATATTATTTGCAAATGTAACATTTGTCAAAAATAGATAGTAAGTGTGCATATTTTTAAAATTATATTTGTAGGATTCGTGCGTTTATTAACAGACAGCTGGAAAATAATTGTGTGATACAAGCATGTTTACAAACATACATACATAGCCTATACGTAATCATCTTACGTTTCATTAATTATAGATGCAATGCATATAGCCTACAGTAGCTTTTCTCGTGACTGGCCGCTGCGATACGCATGGGAGTGCTGATGTGCGTAGTCTAATTCCGCTATCGTGTCTGTGGCGGTGGTTATTGATTTAAAGGGAAATACATAGAGGTAATCTTTCAGTATTTTCTAGTATAGTTAGCCTTTAGTAAATTGCGAAAGTTAAGAATGTTAATTACGAAATATTAGCACCCGTTATTAATGCTTTATGGAGTAATACAGTGCGAAAATTGAAAAACTAAATATTTTATACATTTCTGTGTGTTATATTCATAGCATTTTAGATAGGACCCCGCGTAACCCGAACACATGTTTCTCAGTGCTGAAGATAAGATGATGAGAGTAAACTGTGGCACACTTCTGCATCCAAATAACACCATTTTGCTACTTCAATTTCTTGCTAATTTTCTAAGATGGCTGCAATGTTTGAATGATAAGATGCGAGGTAACTTATACTTGTGGATAGTACAGTATAACGGGGCACGCTTTAGGGTGCTAGTAACACCGTCTTGCTATCCGCAAATTTTCTTTGCTTACTTTCTAAAATGGCTACAATGTTTGGATATTGGTATACGAGTTTCGAAGTGGTGAAACGCATGGGACCATTCGTAAGTAATGCTAGCAACCTGCTTTACTTGGACTTTCAGGAAATATGCTAACAATGTTTTGGGTAGGCCTAGGGTCTATGGAAGTGAGGAAGTCCCACTCCCCTCTGACCGATAAGGGATCCCTTCGAATGAGCAAGCAAACGAACTGGTATTCAATATGTAGCTATAATAGTAAGGGGTTTATAACAGGAAGAAAATATAGGTAGCTGAGTCAGCAAGTAGGATGGGATTGTATATTCTGGGAATTAGTGAAGTTCAGATAAAGGGAGATAGAGAGGGGAAAGTAGGAGATAACAAGCTGGAAGTAGGGCTGTATGTTATGAAAACCATAGTGTGTAAGGTACTATGTGCATGGTACGTAAATTAAAAATTATTGTGAGTGGATTTAGAAACCTCAGGAACTTGGGTAAGGATTGTTTAATTGTATGTTCCCTGTGAAGGGTCGAAGCAGGATGAAGTAGACAAATGTTATGAGGAACTGAGCGATGTGGTAGTGACAGTTAGCAATAAAGACTTTGTACAGCTGATAGATACTGTACTTTCAGTGCTAGGAGAGGAAACAGGACTGAGGAGTATGAGAAGGAAATGAGTAAGTGAGGTGAGAATAGAAGTTGCTCGACAGCCTTCGTCGAGCGAGGTCGCGTCTGAATCACGTGCGGTACCGGTACTGTGCTTGGCTATTTCTGTGCGTATATCTGCTCTCGAACTACTGAATACCGTGTGCTGTGAGCGGTTCATATTCGCATAACTCTCGTCTTGTACTAGTAAACGACAATCACCATGGTTACAAAATTTGTGCGCAAGCTCACATTAAAATGTGTTTTTGAACGCGACAACAGGCCCAGTGCATGGGAGGTGCACAATTGGATCTCCACTTGTTTGAAAATCACTGCTGACCAGATCGAGATGATTCAACTCGACAATTTGGACAACGCCGTATATTTAAAGGTAATTTCCCAAGTACTGTTTGAGAGGTTGTTAAGTCTACATGCGGGCCAACAGAAAATTACTTTGTCAGATGGTCGAATAGGGACTGTGCAAATTACTGCTGCCGACAATGTCATCAAAACAGTTCGTATTCTCAATGTTCCCCCGGAGGTTCCCATCGGTTCAATAATAAGTGTTCTTAGCAAATATGGTAAAGTGAATGAGCATCGAAATGAAGAATGGTCTGCGCAATACCCATTTCGGGTGCAGAATGGCATACGCGCAGTGCGCATGGACTTGAAGGAAGCCATCCCCTCCTTCATTTCCATTGAAGGCTATCGTGCACAGATTGTTTATGATGGTCAAATGCGAACTTGCCTTGCATGTAATTCGACAAACCATTTACGACCTCAGTGTCCCCTGCGACGAGCACGCGCTTTCGACCAGCGTACGGTAGGACCTGATACTATTGAACCAGAAAATACCGCCCTACCGGTTAGTGGCGACTCATCAATCTCGAGCCACCCAACCCCAGCATGGGCCACGGAACACGTTGTCTCGCCATCAGCTTCAGCACCAAAGCACGCTGTTGATCACTCGGACTTCCCTACACTTGATGAAAGCACACATAAACGTCGGAAACCGGACAGTGAAGGTACCGATTTAACAGTCCCACCATCACCAGGAACCCATGACGGGATTTCCGGCACGTACACAACAGCTGAGGTAATTGCGCCTACAAGCTCTGATCTGCAGCAGGATAACCCCTCACCACACGTTCCGGATCTGCCCCCGACGGCCCCACTGCCCAATCTAACTGATACTGCAAACAGCCTTGCCACAGATGACGATATGGAAATTGAGGTTGCTGGGAGTGGAACAGCTAGTACTGCTCACCCCCACGTGACAGCTCCGGACACTGGGAAGACTACGTTCTTACCCCCATCAGCTGGTACAACGCACAAGGAAATCCCTCATGTGAAACCAGCCACGCTTAGTCATCGAGACCCACGATTACCTCCGAGACTGAAGAGTACTGACAAATCCCTGGGCAATTCTAAACGTTGACCTACAATAAGTGCTGCTGTTTCTTTGTTTTTCATCAATAACATCAGTTTTACAGGCCACTATCGCATATAGAACATGTATTTCTCTCCTTTGTTTCTACATTTCGTGCTCGTTTTCCAGAGCATGGCCAGTATTCTCACGACGTTTGCTACTCTCAATGTCAATGGCGTGAAGAATGTCACCACTCCGGCCCTGCTGTGTAGGTTCTTGAAAGAGTATGATATTGATATATTGTTTCTGCAGGAGGTCAATGAAAACAATTTTGGCTGCTTGTACAATTATGACCATGTTGTGAATGTGGGGGATAACGTCCGGGGCACCGCCATCGTGTATAGAAAGGGTTTCGAAATTACCGATGTCATCATGGACCCCTCAGGTAGAATTTTGTCAGCTTCTTATAATAACATCAGACTGATCAATGTATACGGCCAGTCCGGGACGAACTATAAGCATGATCGGAACGCACTGTTCAGCCATGACATCTTGACACATGTAGCGACGTCAGGTCCAGTGATATTAGCTGGTGATTTCAATTGCACACTGCATCCTCGTGATCAAACAGGCACATTCAACTTCTGTCCAGGGCTGCAGACACTTACCCATAGTATGCAGCTGGTGGATGCCTGGCAACGATTGCATGGTTCGTACGTGGAATTTACCTTCTGTCGTGGGGATTCCAGATCTAGAATAGATCGCGCTTATATCTCCCAGCCTCAAGCACATCTTCTTGATAGCTGTAAAGTCGTTCCCGTAGCCTGCAGTGACCACCACAGTGTCATATTTACTCTTACAGCGCAACGGGCAGATAGATGCTTCATTGGTCGGGGTTCATGGAAAATGAACAAGAATGCTTTTCAAACCCACGACAATGACCGACGCTTTGCCACCATTTATCAACAATGTACTACAACAAAAGATCGATACCATAATATTCTAGACTGGTGGATAAAGAAGTTAAAACCTACCATTAGAACTACAGCCAAAACTTTCACCTATGAACGGTACCACGACCTAAACAGGAAACTAGACTTTTATACCACAGTCATGCATGACCTGCATCGAAAGGAACGGCTAGGAGAAAATGTTTCAACACACCTCAGTTCCATCAAGAAGACTATTATAGGGATTAAAGAGCAGAGTCTCCAGGACTTGCTCCCTCACATTAAAGGAACCTCCATCTTAGCAGATGAACGAATGTCGCTCTTTCATTTAGCCAAAATGCGCAGATCAGCAAACCGACAAGTTGTGCATGAATGGATTAATGAACAAGGTATGGTCATCAGAACTCACGAACACATACTCGCCGAAAGTGAGCGCTACTTTCGTGACATGTTGGGAGAAGACAGCGTTAGTGATTTGCAAGTAAATAACATCTTGCGATCTGTTGACAGACACCTCGAGGGCGATGACATCCATTTTCTTGAGACGTCTATCACCAAGGAAGAGGTGAAACATGCTCTAGACCAGACTGCAGCTAATAAGACACCCGGCGTTGATGGCATCCCGTACGAGTGGTACCGACACTTTTGGACCATGGTCGGAGATGACCTGACAAGTGTGCTTAATCACGCATTGACCGGCGACATTCCGAATACCTTCACAGACGGGGTTATTCTTCTGATTCCGAAACAATCGAAATGTGTCTATATCACTGACTACAGACCCATTACAATCTTAAATACCGATTATAAACTTCTGGCCAAGGTGTTAGCCAACAGAATCAGACGCATTCTTCCTGCTTTAATTGGCACTGGGCAAACTTGTACCATTCCAGGAAGAAATATCGTGCACAACCTTCTAGCCATTCGTGATATTATCATACACTACTCTGTCGCTGATAACCCCGCAGCTGCACTTGCAAGCATTGACCTTAATAAGGCCTTTGACAGAATAGCCCACAAGTATTTATGGAAGGTATTAGAACGCTTTCATTTTCCCAACACCATCATAGCAACATTCCAACGACTTTACCAAACGGCTTCTTCTCGTGTAATGGTCAACGGGTTTTTGTCAGCGAAAATTCCAGTCAAGAAGTCTGTCAGACAAGGATGCCCCCTATCAATGGCTCTATTCGTCTTGGCGTTGGAACCCATGGTCAGGATGATGAACAACGTACTCACTGGCCTCACGATCAACGGAGAGCGTTTCACACTGCGAGCCTATGCCGATGACGTCACGATACTACTCACAAATGAAGGCGACGCGATACTCGTCCAACAGACCCTTGAGTCATTTTGTCAGGCCAGTGGAGCACAAGTAAACTATAGAAAGTCATCCTTATTGCTCTTAGGCCCAGGTGACGATAAGCACTACTCCAATACTACCGGTATTCCTACCGTCACCGCATGCAAAATATTGGGTATAACTTTCAGTCGAGATATTGCGGAGACCATACAGACCAACTGGGCTGCCCGATTAAATGTTCTGAGGTTCCAACTGAAAGAGGAACTTTCAAGACGGCTCAATATTCTGCAAAAAACCTGGCACATTAATATGTTTGCTCTGTCGAAACTGTGGTATATGGCGCAAGTACTTCCCCCTCCACATATAATCAGCCAGCGCATTGAAATGGCGATTGGATTCTATCTTTGGAAAGGCTATCGCTATAGAATTCGACGGGAACAACTGCAGTTACCAGAACAGTGTGGTGGGCTGCGTCTTTTTGCAGTTGAACTGAAATGCTCTTCACTCTTCTTGAAACATATTATCAAGGCGAGACAGTCTACAGGTGATCCGTTCGTTTGTGCTGCTCTGAAAGTCATTGAAACTATTCCTTTACGACAACCCCATCCGTTCCGGGCTTTGTTCAGGAAAGCCCTGGCCCTTTTGCTAAAACTTCCCACTGCCCACATCTCCGATGGTTCCTTTAATGAAGCTAAACACATTTATGCTTTTTTATTGCAACTCCGTAATTTCACACCCCTGGTGCATTTAAAATACCCCAACAAAGACTGGAAGCATATCTGGGACAATGTGCGCAACAAATGGCTTCCCTTAGAATGGCGACTGTCTGTATATGCTTGCATTAATGAAATCATCCCCACTGGTGAAAAAATGAAGCGGCACGAACAAGTAGCTGATGATGCCTGTCCTGTGTGCAACAGGACTGACACCCTCATCCACCGCATCACTACATGTGGGAGTGCGAACGGCGTGTGGCGATGGACGATGAATGCTATCCACAGCATAACCGGGCTAACACGCAACAGGGACGAGGAGATCTTGAACTTCGAATTACGGGATGTACTTGGGGAGCCGAAAAGGAATGCCATCTTATGGCTTGCATCTGCAGCAATCCACTACAACCTTACTGGTTACCGGACACCCCTGGTGACTACCCTGCCTGGTTTTCTGGATCACCTCCGGAAAGAACGATGGAAACTCGTACAGCGGAAGTGTCTCAACAGTGCTTTTGGAAACTTTTTATATAAATTCTAACAACATACGTGTGGTCATCATTGTGCTACAGTCTTATGATGCTTGGTGTTTTGTTGTTGTGTTTTGTGTGTTTTATATTTTGTTTTTTTCTCAAAGACTACTATGAACTTAGAACATTACCTTGAGGTGGGAATTGTATTTAGTGAACAGTGTTTGTAGCTGTTTTTTTTTTTGTTAACACAAGAATGAATAAATCAATGTAAAAAAAAAAAAAAAAAAATAGAGAAGCGAATACCAATGGGAAATGTTTACGGGATATCTCAGCTAGAATTGGATTAGATGTTGCAAACTCATTCTCGTAGCATTAGGAGAATCACTTGGGAGGATAAAGGAAGGAAGGAAGTTTGTTGTTTTACGTGACCGTTAATCTCGCAATCATGAGCCACGGGACCTCCTTTTTTTACGTGGAATCCGAACCACAGGCCATGGCATTTCACTTTGAAAGTCTCACAAGCAATGAACGGGAATCGAACCCGGTCCGCCGTGGTGAGAGGTCAACAGCTTGACCGCTGTACCACCACGCCCCAATGGAGGATAGAGGAACCATGTCGATAAGAGAGTATATCAATGAAATTACATTTAAGAACCTGGAATAGAAATGTAGGGAATTCAGGAGCTTCTTTGACGAAATCAAACAAAATTGTTTGCTGTGAATTGAGCATAGATAGACCTAATTGTGCAGAAAGTAAGGTCCGATTGCAGGTGCATTACGAATGAAAACTCCAGGATAAGGAATTTAGACAACACATACTTGGAAATGAGCGGTAGAAAATTCCAAGGAGTACTATAGATGGTAATGAATCGCAGGACGTTGAAAGGGAGTGGGCAGGATACAGGGATGCAGCACTAGAATAAACAAAGATATGTCCCTCGACAACGGTGTGTAAAACGTACATCCCGGTGAAATTATATATAGTGAAGTCGGCTTGTAAAAGGCAAAAGAAGGCTTATCATAAGTGGTTCTAACCAAGATATCCGACGGGCAGAGTACTTTATGTAGTGGAAAGGAACGGGACCAATTAAATAATAGTCGATTCCAAAGGGAAACCATGGGGGGAATTTGAAGATAAATTAGAAACGTTTGGTCAGGCGGCAGGAAAATCTTCTTGGGACGTTATAAGTATCTTTGAAGTAGAAACACACAGAAATGAGTAGTGTTTTAATAATTTTGAGAAACTATTTGTAGATCCCAAGGAAGCAATGGAAAGATATAGTTCGAAAACTTGGTAAACTTGGCAATTTGGTCAATTTTGAGAATGAGGACAGGAACAGAAAGACGATTGAGGAAGTAGAGAGAATGGTAAATAAACTACATTAACACAAAGCAGCTGGGGTACATGAAATTCGACCAGATATGGTAAAATATAGTGTAAAGACAGGGATGAACATATTACAGGGGATAATCGAATTAATTGCCATGGGATTAAGGAAACCTACTCTCTGATTGGAAAAAAGCAGTTTTCACCGTATGTATAAACAAGGTAACAGGAAAGAGTTGTTGTTGATTCATTTTAGGGTCTTGGACATCGTGGTCATTTAGCCCCGTGTACTTGGGTGAGTGTAGAATTTGTCTGAAATCCTGTATTAGTGTGGTGTATTTAGTAGTGTGTGTATTTGTAATTTAAGTGGGGATTTGGGCGGAGGCGCCGTGGCCTTAGTTTAGGAACCATCCCGGCATTCACCTGGAGTAGACGTGGAAAACCACGGAATACGACTTTCAGGATAGCTGAGGTGGGAATCGAACCCATGTCTTCCTAGTTCATCCTTACGAGGAGTAGTGTACGCCGTTACAGCCTCCAGACAACATTTACATTTCTCGGCAGAGCAGAAAATCGAACCCGGACCTCCGGGGCGACAGCTTAAATGCTAGCCACTACACCACGAGATGGTCTAGCAGGAAACATTACAACAATGTTAGAGGTTCTTTGATAAGTGTCCCATGTAATATGTACTCGTGCAATGTAGAAAGGAGAGTTCGATCATAGGCCGAGAGTAAGATGGATGAAACCCAGAGTGGATTTAAAACACAACGGAGATGTCAGGATCGAGTTTTCAGTATGCGCCAAGTTATTGAGAAATGCTGAGAGAGGACTAGACAGTTGTGTTTGTGTTTTGTAGATCTAGAGTAGGAGGTCGATAGAGTGCCAAGAGAAAATATATTGAGCAACCTTAGGGAGTATAGTATCGAGGGCAGGCTGGTATGGGCAATTAAAAGTATTTATGTTGACAATCGGGCTGCAGTGAGTGTTGACGGTGGGATGCGTTCTTGGTTGTATGTTGTTAAAAAAGTAAAGTAAAGCTGCAACCATTCACCGTTACTGTTTATTATATATATATGGACCATTTGCTTAAGTTCATGGACTGGGGCGAGTTACATTAGGTGGAAACCAGATGAGAAGTCTGGCTTATGCTGATGACTTGATTGAAATAATACTACTACTAATAATAATGTTATTGGTTTTACGTCTCTTTTATGTACTGAGGTTTATAGAAACGCTGGGGTGCTGAAATGTTGCCCCGAAGGGGATCTTTAACGCGCCAGTAAATCTACTGACATGGCCCCCTCACATTTGCTCACTCTGAAATTCAAACCGATTGTGCCATGATTCAATCTTGCAACCTTGGAGGACACAGGTGGCCAGAACGTTACCACTGCGGCACGCAGCCCGTCGCTTGTAATGACAGACTGTCGGAAGCATAGAAACTAACATTTTAGTATTTGAACAGAATGTTTAGTATGTAAATCAGTATCTCAAGAACGAAGTTGGTGTCGGAAGGGAAGAAAAACAGGAAAATATTATATCAGGCAGGTGGAACTACATTTAAGCAGGTGAGCTATTGTATGTACGTGGCTGGGTATTCTCTTTGGATAGTATTATAGAGGAGGAGAGAGAGCCGAGGTGCAGAATAGGTAATGAGTGAGTTCTCAGTTTCAATCAACCGTATTCTGCAATAAAGAATTTAGTGTAGTGACGAAACTCCCTCTACATCACGCAGTATTTAGAGCAACGGTGCTCTATGGGAGTGAAATTTGAGTTGATTCGGAATAAGTCATTCAGTAGCTGGAGGTACATGCTATGAGGGCAGTATGAATGATTTCTGGTAGTAATAGACAGGAGCAATGGCAGGAGGCTGCTCGTAATTACGAGTTAAAGGTTATGGTAAAAAGGAACACGTTAGACGAGGCTGTACTGTACCCGGATCGTTCACACGTCCGTGACATTGTTGACGTCATTATTATAATGTAGATTTATTTGTGTGAGGGAATGGCTGATATTTGAATAGAGCGCGGAGGAGTCTCAAGAGTCCTGAGGGAAGCATGCATCGCAGGAGCGAGTGACGTGAGTTTGTGACGTGGAGCCCGCATACGTCACGAGAAAAAACATTCTGGAATTTCCTTTAGGAGAAGAGATGGACGCTAGAAAAGTAGTACAGTTCACTGGCAATTACAAGAGAAGGAATTTGAGCTATCAAACATTAAAATCGGTCCAGTAGAAGCCGAGATACGAGATGGAAGTTTCTGGAAGTTTTGACAGCTGGACTATATAAGGAGCGAGGATTTCAAGACAGATTGTATTCCAACGGAGCATTTGCTCAGGTGCGGAGCTACGCAACGTGAAAGTACGAGTATACACGCCGAGATTCTGACCGTCGAAGGACTTAGTCGCTGAACTAGTGGTCAGTAGGACTTAGTTTCTGTTCGGGTGAACGAACATAGCTTGTGGCAGCGAAAGGACTTAGAATATCAACTGACTTTCAGGTCAAATATTCTAACCGGTCAGGTGATGGTAGTGTCGAAAAACCATTCACAGAAGTTAGCCTACAGAGTGATGTACCGTATTTCTTGTGGGAACTATACATCAGGCACTTCGAATTTCATCAGGAATAATTTATTCATCAGTTCGTTCTATGCAGCTAATAGGTGTTCCTATCTTAGCGTGCAAACGAAACCGCATTTTTCGAATATGAGAATTATTCTCAATATTACAAGAGTACTGTACCAGTCTATGACTGCACATCATTTCATCATGTTGTACTGTGTTGATGATAACGGGTGTTGTTTCGAACGAGTGACTTTGAATATCAACATGCGCCATTAAATTACTCAAAGGATAGGTAGGACATGGAGACGGATGAAGTTATACGGATACAGCAGATGGCCATGGAAGGACACTATTGGGATAGTGTACACCAAAGGACACGCTCTTCCTGCACATCAAGAATGAAGTAAGACAACCATTCATGTACTATCCACTAGCCTATAGTATTAGAGAATTCCATATTTAACTCAGTCACGATCAGAAATCAACATAATTATCAACACAATTTGCATCGTAACTAGAACGTCCATGACAAATGGAGCATGCTGTATGACAATTTATTATTCTATTTTCGATTTTTGTCAGGACAGACAGTTAATTCATGTGTTCCGACATGAAATGTTTCAGTTATTCCAAGGGATAGGAGTGTTTTACTTTAACTCATATTTTTGAGAGGAGACGTAATTACAACTTGGATTATTTAAATGATTTGATTTATTTAATAATAATAATAAACAACTGTGAAGTAAATAAGTTAATAATATTATAAATATAACTACAACATTTAAAGTTATAAATAAATCATTTGTGGAGTGATAGCACCAAACATTAGGAATTAAATTAAATTGTTAATTGTTAATTGTAATTAAATAGTAATGCATTAATAATCAGAAAGTGAGATGTTATTAATAATTATTTGCAGATAGGATTGAAATATATATTTATTGAGGAAATAGGGCGATAATAATCTTTCTGAAGATGATGAAGCCTAAATATTTTTCAGTAATAATAATAATAATTTATTGGAAGAATTTAAATAATTTGTGGAAAAATAATAATAATTTGTGGATGAATTTAATTAATCGGAAGGATATAAATAAAATAACTTTGTTTATTTTTGGAACAAAAGTTTGGATTTAAAAATAAATTTAAATGAGTTTATGGATGAAGAAAGTGAAATAGTAAGATTTTGAGCTCAGAAATATTTTCCAAAGGCACTTAAAAATATTCAGATTAAGAAAAAGGAAGCGGCAGGTATTAAATGTATAAATTTAGGCGAGTTTATGTAGATGGGAGGCAAGGAAAGATTGACCAGATTTAAATACATCTTTATATTGGGAAAATAAAACTGAAGAATACAGTATAGTAATTATAACAGAATGTCACAGAAAAAAATATATGATAAAAATAAATAAAATAATACGATGTTGTGTGGTGAAGTTTATTTGGAGTCAAATACAATGTGGTGATTTTAGTGTGCGTTTGGCGACACTTAAAGTTGTGGAGACCTAGGGGGTCATCCAAGAGGGCATTTGTTCCCATAGTTGTGGGCACACAAGGATGTGCGTGTGTTATTAAAGAGCATGTGGGCTCAATTGTAAAAGAAGGGTTAGGCAATGGTGACCGCCCCATATTCTTGTCAAATTTAATTTTACTGTCGATTTTTTTTTCTGAATCAACTCTAAGTTCAAATAGTATGCCTAAACAATTGATGAACATGAGTTTAGATTTGATGAACCTGACCGAGAAAAAAAATCAAATAAGAAGTGCAAATGCAATAAAATATAATTAAAATAAATAATTAGTGAATTTTTTATTTTGTGCTTGGAATAATAATAATAACTATGGAAATGAGCAAATTAAATATTCATAATATGAGAGGATGAGAAACTTATTATAACTAAAATGATGAGAAATTTTGAAATTAATCATTTAATAAAAATAATAACTTTTATGATTAAATTTTTTTTGTGAGAGTTAATATGTAAATTTTCTGAATGATAGATACATTTTGGTGAAAGAGATAATGATTAATTCCACCGATAGTGGATAGCAACACTTTATATTGATAACAACAATTTATATTGATAACAACACTTTATATTGATAACAACAATTTATATTGATAACAACAATTTGTATTTATAACAACAATTTTTGCTAACAATCATGACGGATGATTAAAATTTAAATTTTGATGACATTGAAACAAATGTATGTGAGTAAAGGAAAAAATAATTTTTCAAATAATTTTGAAAAAATTATGAACAATTTTTGTTTTGGAAATGAAAATCTTTACAAACAAATATTAACATTCGATTTTTTGTCAGCCGAATATTGATATTGTTATTATGCTACAACGAAACAGTGATATAATAATTTTTCCAAATAATTCAAATTTTGGAACATCATCGAAATAATCAAGTGACTATTTTTTCGAAATATCTTAAAACGAATACTTGAACAATCAATACAATTCTTCGAAAAGTGAACTACAAACATGTAAATAAAAGGGATCACTCAGAACTATTTATTGAACAGTGATTACCCAGTGTAAATTTTAGATTATTTTTTTTCGTTTGATATCAGAATGGACTAATGAATTTTCTGATTATCAAGTTTGCGACTTTAGAATATAATTTTAGGAACTGTTGATTTCTCATGTGTGATGTGTCTTATTTGTGTTGGAGACTGTTGCCTGTCAATTAATATTTTATCTATAAATAAATTGAGATTTTAAGAAATGTGCTACTTTAAAAATAATTTCTTTCCTTACCTTACTTGTGAATTACCGAGATCAGGGATGCCAGATTGACCCAAGTATTCACCTAGATAGACCCTGAGATAGATTTTCTCGTGCTAATCTGATTTCGGTATTTTACAAAATGTGGTCTTTGGATCTCGGTCCAAACGGGCACGTAAGGTAGAGGGGATGGAAGTTTGGCGTCCGTACTATGGGGATACCGAATGGGTCTTTCGAATTTGTTTTCGAAAAGGCATTCGAGTAGACTTGTGAATTTTGCCACTTTTTCGACAATTGACAAAAATCCAGTATTTTTTTAAATTAAGGGAATTTGTTAAGTCCATGTTTGAGGACATAGTCATATTTGCATTTTGGAATAAGTATTTTGAATTTTGTTTTGTTGTAACGACTTTGTTTCGTATGGGAGGCTAGTAATTCTTAAGGGAGTTTTTATTAAATTAAATCTTTTGAAATAAATGTTAGAATTGGGAGTTTGTTTTGGTTAGGTGAAATAGCACATTTATAGTATCCAGATGGAGGATTTTTGAAATTTGCATGTTGTTGTTGTTGTTGTTTGAAAGTCAAGTTCAATGAGTAGATTTTTTTCCCATTAGACATCGTCGTAGGGTTTATCTCAATTTATTAGGAATTCTCAAATACTATTGGTCTAGTATATGTTTAGTATTAAGGCTTCGTTCATATCCATAGAATACCTATCCTGTATTTCTCTTTGAAAAATTATGGATAAGAATTTGGAGGCATTGGCTCGAGTGGAGTCAAATAACAAGCAGAGTATCGAGAAAGCTACTCAATTGGAGAACATGTTATTGGAAAATTCCAAAAGGTTGGAAAAACAGATCCTAGAAAATTCTCAATATTTGGAAAGTAGAATAGAAATCAAATTAACTCAAAATTCTAAATCATTAGAAGATAAATTAAATGAATCATTTGAATCTAAATTAAATGAGAAATCAGACTCAATAGAAATCAAATTAAATGAAAATTCTAAATCATTAGAAGATAAATTATCAGATATTGACAATAAACTATTAGAGAATTCTAATTCACTCCGGTCAGATATTGACAGTAAACTATCAGAAAACTCTAAACATTTTGAGGACAGATTAAGTATTAGCACAGAATCCTTAAGAGAAACTTTGGAAGAAAAAAATTCCGAACATTCCAAAGCTCTTGACAGATTAACTGAAAATTCGCGCATAATGGGTTTAAAATCATTTTAAATGCAGAAACTTTAATCTCCTCAGTCCCTCGGTCCACATATGTGGACCCAAGTTCTGTATTTTATTTCTCGCAAGCTATCGCGAGCTTGCGTAACTGAGATGCCTCGGCCACACGTGTGAACCTTCTAGTTGCGGAATTCGCTGATGCAGCGTGTGTAACATCCACTCTATCAACTTGACAGTGGCAGTTCTCACAGTGGGTATTGCGATGGCTGACTCAACCAGACTGCGTCCAAGTAAGTGTACTGTGATTGCATCAAATGTTTGTTTTAGAGGTCAGGGTATTTTTATGTGAAGTTAACATTATTTACAATACATGGGGACAAGTTCTTATGCATGCGCTGCTTGTATACGTCACCGGAGTGGCCTCAATTGTCGGTCCTCATATGTGGACCTCCGGTGTTTGTTGTGATGAAGTTTAAATGAAGGTTATGTTTGTTTTATAGGAATCAAACTGTTGAATGATGATGAAGCGCAGTATTTCCTTGATCACAGTTTTGCAGAATTGTCAGATGAGGAGGACGAAGAGATTTTTATGGAAAATGAAGTTATGGTACATGGTGAGGACGAAGAATATATCGAAAATATGACCGAAAATGTTGAAAGTGCAGAAACGCCTGTCACTCATCAGGATGAACTTGATGGTGTTCAGGAAGATACGGAAACTGAACCAGTACGCCATTCAGCAGCAATTCATGCAAACAAGCGGGAAATGAAATGGAAAACTAAAACGTAAGTTGTGACATTAAAATTTTTAAATGGATAACTCTGGGCCTAAATTTTATAAATATGACACGATCATGCATGCCCATATTTAATAGTTATCTTATCGCTTTTAGAATGGTTCAGCAAGGTCCCCCAACAGCAGAAACATATGAGGCAGATTATGTTGAAGAAAAGGGCCGTTTTGAGTGCTTGTTGGAGTACCTGTGGAGTTCTGGGAGCTACATTCAGAGCAAACAAATTTATATTCAGTTCAGACACGCAACCACAGATCCGTAAATACAACATCTGAAGAAATGGTACATCTGGCAGGAATTCAAGTTGTTATGGGGTGTTTGGGTTATCCTCAAGTAAAGATGTATTGGCAGCATGATACCAATACGGCACTGATTTCTAATTGCATGTCACGGGATAGATTCTTTGAACTGAGGAACTGCATGCATTTTACAGATAATATCGCTCAGCGTGATGGCAACGAAAGACTATGGAAAGTGAATCCCTTTCTGGAACCTATTAGAAAGAAGTGCTTAACATTTCCAAGATCCAAACATGAACAGATGAACAGATGATACCTTTTTCAGGAAAGTGTGGATTCCGCCAGTATGTTCCCTCAAAACTTAACCCTTTATGACTTAAATCTTTTGTCCTTGCAGCACCAGATGTCTTATTATTAGATTTTCAAATTTATGTTGGCAAAGGAACAGTTCCTGCTGATGACATGAAACAATTTGGACTTGATGCAGCTGTTGTGAAACATTTGACAACAAGTGTCCCTCAAGACAGCACCCATTGTGTCTACACTGACAGGTTTTTCACTAGTGTGAAATGTTTAGATTTTCTACTTGATAGGAACACCTACCAAACAGGCTCAGTGATGAAAATAGAGTGGGGTCTGTAATAGACAAGCTAAAAAGTGACAAACAGCTCAAAAGAGGTGAATGGGATGAAAAGGTGAGGGAGGATGAGAAAGTATGGATTGTTAAATGGAAAGATAACAAAATTGTTCTATTATTTTCCTCGTGTGTTGGAAGTGAACCTGTTTCGAAGTGCAAGAGATGGTCTAAAGATGAAGGCAAGAAAGTTGAAATCCCTCAGCCAAAGGTGGTACAATTGTACAATGAAAAGATGGGAGGTGTAGATTTGTTGGACAGGTTTTTATCCTATTACAGGTGCTATATTCGTACTGTGAAATGGACAGTCAGGATGTTCAATCACTTTGTAGACCTAGTCATTGTGAATTGCTGGGTCATGTATCTTAGATGGTGTGTAGGCAAAAACATCCCCAAGAATAAGAGATTGCCTTTGTTGAACTATAAGATGCATATGGGAAGAGCGATGATAAATTACAGGAAGACGGACCCTGTAGTCCATGCTAAGAAAAGAGGAAGACCTCGTAATTCTGGTCAAGATGAGACAATTACTGATGAAGAAGATCAGGAAGTCATCGAAAGGAAGATGCATAGGAAGGTTGTAGTGCCACCCATTGCCGAGGTAAGGTTTGATAATGTTGGTCACATACCCAAATATGTTGAAGCAAAGAATGCTTCTAAGTGTCGATATCCTGGTTGTCATTCAAAAACCAGAATCATGTGTGTTAAATGTGATCTGTATCTGTGTGTCATGAAAAACAATTGCTTTCAGGCCTACCATGAAAAGTAGCCTACAATGACACACGTTTTCAAGAAAAAGTGGTCTCATGATAAGACAAAATTCCTCTGTATTTCTTTTTACTTGTAATTTTATAAAGCTTAATAGCTAAAGACCTTCACAATTGCTTGCACACTACATTTCACTTATTGTACAAACATCAAATTGTATTAAAAAGCAGTCCTAGTATTTTGAGCAACAGTCATTGAATATTCTCAAGTAAAACCTGAGGTCCACATATGTGGACCTCATATCCCCACCATATGGACGCCGTGAATTTTATATTTTCACGAAAAGAGGTGTTCTGACCTGCTGTAGGTCAGAATGGAACCATGGAAATATTTTCATCTCCAAATTTTGTCTCTCAGGACTGAAGAGGTTAAGGTTAGATTTAGCTGATAATTCTAAACTGTTAGAACACCGATTGTCAGAAAGTCTGGGGAAACAATTCGCGGAAAAATCTAAAATTTTTGGCGAAAAATTTGGCGAATTATTTGAAAAATCCAAGAATTTAGAAACCAAGTTAAAGGAAAATAAAGTTTCACTGGAAACCAAAATTAATGACATTATGAAAAACTTAGAAGAAAAACTAGGAAAATCGCATGATACATTGAAGGGCATGGAAGAAAATTTTTACAAGCATTCCAGACAAGTGGTTATAGACTTAGTAAACAAGGAGATCAAAATTACAGAAGAGTGTAATGTTACTGCAATGCAGGTGTTGCAGAAAGTGGCAACCGATTTCCAGGGGTTATTCTAGAGCAACTGAAAGAAGACAAGCTGATCCAAGAACTTAGTAAGAATGTAAAAGAGATAGCACTTACTGAGGTCAGAAGTTCATTACTGGAGGAAGCGAAAGAAGATGTACAGGAAGTGAGAAGTTCTTTTTCTACACATATCAAGGTGATATCAGAAGATGTGGGAAAAATTCAGAAAGATGTGTCTAAAGTGACTAATCTAGTGAAGAATCATGAGACCATAATAGAGAAGTTAGTTAAAGATGTTCAGGACACGAATAAGGAATTGAGAAAGAAAGAAATTGATCCTTTAACTAAAGAGTTTGTCGAGAAGACCATAGAGGAAATCAGAGGGGAGATGGGAAAGAAGACAGATGATTCTGGACTGAAAAAGACCTTAGAATCGTTGGAAGAGAAACTTGCTTTATATAAATCTCAATTGGAGCAAAGAAATTTGGAAGAGATACCAATTTTTGAGCCAGATAAAAAGAAAGAGATTTCTAAAGAATGCGAGAATCAGAAAATCATAACAAATTCTATTCCTATTGCCATATATAAGGACAGGGATGATAAACCAGGAACGTTTACAGGAACTGGGAGTATTCCACCGGCAGAATTTCTGAGAGAAGTTAAGGATTACATCCGGGATTCCAAGATTTCAAAGGAGAGAGAGATTAGTGTTGTGAGCAGATTTTTGGATGGACTGCACTGGTTTGGTTCAGGGCATTTAGGTCAAGTTTCCATGTTTTCGAAGAATTTTCCAGGGGGCTGATGAGAAAATTTTGGTCGCCGGAAACTCAGCAACAGATAAGGGCGGAATTGTATGCCAAGAGATATTCGACATCACAGCCAACGAAATATTCGGCTTATTTCTCGCAACAGTTATCCAAATTGCAATTTCGTGAACCACCAATGCCAGATTTTGAAATGATATCTGCGCTCATACGACAATTTCCAATAGAAGTGCATCGGACATTAATTGCAGCGAACATAGGAAATATGGAAGAATTTGATGAGGTACTGCAGAGGTTAGATCATGCCAATGCACAGTTCTTTCACTTAAGAGGTAATAACAAAACCGATCATCATTCGATAAATACTGTAATAACTGATCGTCACAGTCAAACCAATCAACAATGGAACAAACCTCAGGACCATGTTGAGAATAAGGAATGGAGCAACACTAGGGACACTCCATATCAAAATAGACCGTATGTGAGGCCATACAGATACCAGAATAGATGGAATCAGTGGAAAAACCTGGTTTTCAATCGAAACCATACAATAGGCCACAGCAACAGTATGGAAATCAAAATCAACAAAGATTTTATCAAAATAATCAACCACAGAACAGAAGAGAGGAACAACAAGGGAAGGAGGATTTCAAGCAACAGGCTAGGGAAGATCTTGACAGGAGACATCAAGATAGCAAGCGATACCTAGATGAACAGCACAATAAACCAAGTACATCAGGATTGCAGAAAGCAAAAGATGATAAGAATGCGTCAAATACTCCACAATATACAGAAGTTAATACCTTTCAACTCACTGATTATAATTTCTCTGATTAAGATGAAGAACCCGAAACTTTTCGCAGGACCGAAAAGGGAACCAAGATTTAGGGGAAAAAGAAGAGGAAAACATCGTGGGAGAAAGTATTTTATTTAAGAGCCAGATGACCGCAAAAAAGAAAAAAATATATGATGTGTCACATATTTCTTATTGGCGTGAGGGGTGGATGTACCCATATCGTTCACACGTCCGTGACATTGCTGACGTCATTATTAAAATGCAGATTTATTTGTGTGAGGGGATGGCTGATATTTGAATAGAGCGCGGAGGAGACTCAAGAGTACTGAGGGAAGCATGCATCGCAGGAGCGAGTGACGTGAGTTTGTGACGTGGAGCCCGCATACGTCACGAGAAAAAAAATCTGGAATTTCCTTTAGGAGAAGAGATGGACGCTAGAAAAGTAGTACAGTTCACTGGCAATTACAAGAGAAGGAATTTGAGCTATCAAACATTAAAATCGGTCCAGTAGAAGCCGAGATACGAGATGGAAATTTCTGTAAGTTTTGACAGCTGGACTATATAAGGAGTGAGGATTTCAAGACAGATTGTATTCCAACGGCGCATTTGCTCAGGTGCGGAGCTACACAACGTGAAAGTACGAGTATACACGCCGAGATTCTGACCGTCGAAGGACTTAGTCGCTGAACTAGTGGCCAGTAGGACTTAGTTTCTGTTCGGGTGAACGAACATAGCTTGTGGCAGCGAAAGGACTTAGAATATCAACTGACTTTCAGGTCAAATACTCTAACCGGTCAGGTGATGGTAGTGTCGAAAAACCATTCACAGAAGTTAGCCTACAGAGTGATGTACCGTATTTCTTGTGGGAACTATACATCAGGCACTTCGAATTTCATCAGGAATAATTTATTCATCAGTTCGTTCTATGCAGCTAATAGGTGTTCCTATCTTAGCGTGCAAACGAAACCGCATTTTTCGAATATGAGAATTATTCTCAATATTACAAGAGTACTGTACCAGTCTATGACTGCACAACATTTCATCATGTTATACTGTGTTGATGATAACGGGTGTTGTTTCGAACGAGTGACTTTGAATATCAACATGCGCCATTAAATTACTCAAAGGATAGGTAGGACATGGAGACGGATGAAGTTATACGGATACAGCAGATGGCCATGGAAGGACACTATTGGGATAGTGTACACCAAAGGACACGCTCTTCCTGCACATCAAGAATGAAGTAAGACAACCATTCATGTACTATCCACTAGCCTATACTATTAGAGAATTCCATATTTAACTCAGTCACGATAAGAAATCAACATAATTATCAACACAATTTGCATCGTAACTAGAACGTCCATGACAAATGGAGCATGCTGTCTGACAATTTATTATTCTATTTTCGATTTTTGTCAGGACAGACAGTTAATTCATGTGTTCCGACATGAAATGTTTCAGTTATTCCAAGGGATAGGAGTATTTTTCTTTAACTCTTATTTTTGAGAGGAGGCGTAATTACAACTTGGATTATTTAAATGATTTGATTTATTTAATAATAATAATAATAATAATAAACAACTGTGAAGTAAATAAGTTAATAATATTATAAATATAACTACACCATTTAAAGTTATAAATAAATAATTTATTGAGTGATAGCACCAAACATTAGGAATTAAATTAAATTGTTAATTATTGATTGTAATTAAATAGTAATGCATTAATAATCAGAAAGTGAGATGTTATTAATAATTATTTGCAGATAGGATTGAAATATTTATTTATTAAGGAAATAGGGCGATAATAATCTTTCTGAAGATGATGATGCTTAAATATTTTTCAGTAATAATAATAATAATTTATTGGAAGGATTTAAATAATTTGTGGAAAAATAATAATAATTTGTGGATGAATTTAATTAATCGGAAGGATATAAATAAAATAACTTTGTTTATTTTTGGAACAAAAGTTTGGATTTACAAATAAATTTCAATGAGTTTATGGATGATGAAAGTGAAATAGTAAGATTTTGAGCTCAGAAATATTTTCCAAAAGCACTTAAAAATATTCAGATTAAGAAAAAGGAAGCGGCAGGTATTAAATGTATAAATTAGGGCGAGTTTATGTAGATGGGAGGCAAGGAAAGTTTGACCAGATTTAAATACATCTTTATATTGGGAAAATAAAACTGAAGAATACAGTATAGTAATTATGACAGAATATCACAGAAAAAAATATATGATAAAAATAAATAAAATAATATGATGTTGTGTGGTGAAGTTTATTTGGAGTCAAATACAGTGTGGTGATTTTAGTGTGCGTTTGGCGACACTTAAAGTTGTGGAGACCTAGGGGGTATCCAAGAGGGCATTTGTTCACATAGTTGTGGGCACACAAGGATGTGCGTGTGTTATTAAAGAGCATGTGGGCTCAATTGTAAAAGAAGGGTTAGGCAATGGTGACCGCCCCATATACTTGTCAAATTTCATTTTACTGTCGATTCAAATATTTAATATTTTTTTCTGGATCAACTCTATGTTCTAATAGTATGCCTAAATAATTGGAGAACATGAGTTTAGATTTGATGAACCTGACCGAGAAAAAAAAATCAAATGACAAGTGCAAATGCAATAAAATAAAATTAAAATAAATAATTAGTGAAATTTTTATTTTTTGCTTGGAATAATAATAATAACTATGGAAATGAGCAAATTAAATATTCATAATATGAGAGGATGAGCAATTTTGAAATTAATCAATTAATAATAATAATAACTTTTATGATTAACATATTTTTTGTGTGAGATAATATGTAAATTTTCTGAATGATAGAAACATTTTGGTGAAAGAGATAATGATTAAATCCACCGATAGTGGATAGCAACAATTTATATTGATAACAACAATTTATATTGTTAACAACAATTTGTATTAATAACACCAATTTTTGCTAACAATCATGACAGATGAATAAAATTTAAATTTTGATGACATTGAAACAAATGAATGTGAGAAAAGAATAAGATTAATTTTTCAAATTATTTTGAAAAATTTATGAATAATTTTTGTTTTGGAAATGAAAATCTTTACAAACAAATATTAACATTCGACTTTATGTCAGCCGAATATTGATATTGTTATTATGCTACAACGAAACAGTTATATAATAATTTTTCCAAATAATTCAAATTTTGAAACAATCAAGTGACTATTTTTCGAAATATCTTACAACGAATACTTGTACAATCAATACAATTCTTCGAAAAGTGAACTAAAAACATGTAAATAAAAGGGATCACTCGCAACGCTTTATTGAACAGTGATTACCCAGTGTAAATATTTGAATTATTTTTTTTCGTTTGATATCAGAATGGACTAATGAATTTTCTGATTATCAAGTTTGCGACTTTAGAATATAATTTTAGGAACTGTTGATTTCTCATGTGTGATGTGTCTTATTTGTGTTGGAGGCTGTTGCCAGACAATTAATATTTTATCTATAAATAAATTGAGATTTTAAGAAATGTGCTACTTTAAAAATAATTTCTTTCCTTACCTTACTTCTGAATTACAGAGATCAGGGATGCCAGATTAGACCCAAGTATTCACCTAGATAGTCCCTGAGATAGATTTTCTCGTGCTAATCTGATTTCAGTATTTTTGGATCTCGGTCCAATCGGGCACAGTACGTACGAGCCGACTCAGTTCCTGGGGTCATATGACTCAGGTATGAGATCGGGATCCTGTGATGGCAAAGTCTCAAAGTATGGGTATGATGTCGCCTCCTTACTGTCTTCATCTTGATTTGAGTCCAGGCTGCACTCCTCTGAAGGGTTAGGTACAGCCAGATAGTCCGCATGATACAATGGTCGGATAGCTGACGGGATGTTGGGGGGTATTTCATGCTGAACTTCTTCTTTCTTGACATATAGGAGGTACCAAGCAGATATATCTACAATACATGATTTCTCGAATCTCTCCAAGGGAAGCCCAAGGGCTTTGAACGCCCTTCGTTACAAATCCATCCACATAGCTTTACAGAACTACTGTTGCAGCAAATATAACGTACCCACGTCTTGTCTAGATCCCTTAGTATCACACCAATATAATGGTAGTAGGCTGTCTTCACGAGTGTAGTAATGAGGCGGCAAATGTCACATCACCTCAAACATTGTCAGCTTTGTTGAAGTACTGACGTGGCATTCTGGCTTTTCAAAATATCACGCCAAAATAAATCTCCAAATAGTGAAAGGAACAACACACTAACCTTCACTCCAAGCAAGCTGACGATGAACAAAATTCCCACTCTAGGGTTTGCCAACCCCTATATTTGCCTTACATACTGCCCTCCTTACCCGCTTGGAGCGCCACTCGCTTCATTTCGTATATGAGTACATATCCTGAGAGATAATGAAGCGTTCTAAATGCCATTTTTGTTTAAACATATTTAAATCAACACGAAGTAAGTATGGTCAAGTCAGAAACATTTTCATTGTTGACATACCGACAGTAGTGGCTACGCGGGCCAAAGCGCTGCGTTAGGTCAAGGGACCAAGCTCTCTGCTGACTCGGTAGACGCGTGGGATCGAGCCCCACCGTCGGCTGTCCTTGAAATGGTTTTCCATGGTTTCCCATTTTCAACACCAGGCAAATGCTGGGACAGTACCTTCTGACAGGCCACGGCCGCTTCCTTCCACATCCTTGCCCAGTTTCATTCATCTTCATCCATTCCATCTCTCATCCCGACGCGCAGGTCGCCCACGGGCGTCGACTAGAAAGACCTGCACTCTGCCTCTCAGGAGGCTACACGACAAAAAAAAATGTTGACATGTGTTATAATAGTCTACTTAAAATACACGCTTGTCCGCCGTATGGACATTTACAACTGGAGAATTTTGTAACTTTGGTGTCCAACTTCCTCAAAAGGGTAGCAAGAGTGATTGGTTCAGCACTGACGGCATACACAATGATACATCAAGTGGTAGCCATTTTCTTCTGTGTAAAATGGGAGCAATATGAAAATTGCGGTTAAGGTGCATAGAAGTGCGGCTATCGATGCAGATGAAGGGCGATTATCGATTCAGCAACTTTTGTTGAATTTAGTTCCAGCGTAGGATTTGAATACCTTCGATATGCACACACCGGAACTATTATCATACTTGAAACTTGCGCAGTGTCTTATTTAAAATTAATTAGTCGACAAAGTTGTATTTTTGTATCCGACTCCTCTCATATGATGGTACATAATATAGGAAGGATCCGACGGTACGTTTAGCCAATTGTCAGCTTACAAAATGAATATTCAAAAGGCCACCATTTTGTTTTGACAAGATGGTGGTAATATTAAATGTGCAGTTAAGGTGCAGGTCCAGAAAGTTCTTTTCTTTTCTTTTAAACTCACACGTGACATACAGACTGACACACATATCCACTGACTCCCGAATGATCTTGTGTGTCTGTTTCATTTCAATTAGAGCAAGCTATAATGTTCCGACATACTGTACATTTCGTTCATAATACGAGTTCAGTTTATCAACATTTGCTACGATCGGATGAATAGAACGAAATTAACAAGCGTATATCTTACAAGATAGCATGAGCGCGTTCTATATTGAGGACCACTGCATTCTAAAAATACACGTATATGCCAGGACGCTGTAGTCGTAGTAACGCTGATATCATATCACATATTACCTCCATGACGATTTAGATGAATTCTTCTCTGAGGAAATGACAACCTATAGATTTATTCACTCTACCTGTATTTTAAGATTACGGCGTTGGTTTACTAAACTAGAATTCACAGAGTTCTTATAATTTCTTGACGAATTAGAAAAATTAGCATATCAAGAATTGACTTGCACCCCGCCAATAAGTTGTGAAGAGGAAGAAATAGACTTTGTACCTGTATGATTAGTTAAAAGTAGTGGTTTGCTATGCAAAATTTCACAGTGATCTTTCATTCAGTGAAGAGTTAGATGAATTTATGCTTCAGGAACTAGCATGCATTTTATAAGGTATTTTTTAATGTATCAGTAGATTTTGACTACAATAGCGATCCACCACTCCATGTTTCACAGAGATCGGATCATTTCTGAAGAACTGCAATGCTCACCATCTAAAATTTTGTAGAAAGCAATAGGTTTATAAGTTAGGCCATTTTAATGGTTCACTGTGACAAATACCAGAGTGATCGTTTCATTCAGTGACAAGTTAGGTGAAATCATTTATTACGAATAAACATGTGCATCATCTGCAATGTACGAAAAGCAAGATTGAGATTTACTTAGAGGTTTAGACTATAGTAAAGGTAAACCATACCGACTTTAACAGAATATGATATCGGATCATAGGGAAATACATCTCTCAGGAACTGACATTCGAACCATCTATATTTGGGTGGATGAAAGGCAGAGTGACCTAGGTCAAATAATAAAGTTTTGAGATACCGTAATCGATGTTTTCCGAATTTTGCTATGAACGATATTTTCAATTTATAAGTGTTTTATTTTTATTGTAATGTTTTACTAACATTTTAAATTATTTTTGATACCTTAATTGAGTTTTTAACAAAATTATACTCAACTCTGGAGAAAAATCAGAAGATTTCGACAACTTTGCTTTAGAAGTATCTTTCGTTGTTCGAAATCTGACCTATTAAAATCAATTGCGTAAAATTGGTCTAAGTCTTACTTAGACCGCTGTTCGTCCTTAATAAACAGCTGTTAGCAGTCAGGCACAGTAACCTGTTGACAACTATCGGCGTTACGGTCGAACTACCACTTTTTCTAAAAAGTGTATCTTGCACGCAGAATCCAGATATAGACTCCTCAATTCTGAAAAAGAGATACCACTTTGTCTTTCACCCGTCCAATTTATTGTATGTAAGCCATGAATGTATATGTCAGTATGTAAATATTATAGTAGTAGTCCATGGTGGAAAGTTTCACTATGATTGCCTGATTATCATACCAGAAATAAAATCATGGTTTTAAAAATTCGCACGGCCTCAATATTGAAATTTTGGAAACAAGTACGTTGCTTTGGACGCTGATATATTAAGCTCTAGATAAAGATTTATTATGGTACGTTTTACAGTGCTGGAATGATTAATTCACCTGAAGAGCCGATTTAAGTACTTTAACTTCCACGTGGTCGCCAGGTTGGTTTCATGTAATGTTTATATAAGTTGCATACGAATTTGTTTCACAGTATTCTATCCTTATATATGATTTCTGGGTGTTTGCTCCAATAGTTTCGGAGGTATTCAATACCAGATTAAATACTTCGCGTGGTCACCATTTTGGATTGTTGACATTTATTGAAATTGTAAATGGTCATTTGTGGTCAGACGGGAAACTAGTAAGTTCTTATCAGAACTCATTGACATCGATTTACCTTGACATAAGGAAAAGGTGAGCTCATAAGCCTGAAGTTCATTAAAATCAATTACCGTACTATTACTATTATAATTATAATTGCGAAAATTGTTGGAAGTTGAGTATCACAGGACTGTAAGAGACCACACCAATGCTTGTCTTAACACTTTAAGGATCAGTATTACCTGCAGAATACCATCGTAACATAATTGGTTAATGTCGCTAACGCACGATCTACTTGAGCTAGAGCGACAGAATTAAGGCAGGCTTTCTCCGTACAAGTCAGGGTAGATAGGTGCGCATCATTTCGCTGTGTGTGCTGACTGTATAAGACATAAATAGCTGATCATAATTATTCCACGAACTTACAGTAAACTGTCAAGAGAAACAATAAAAAAAGAATAAAAAAATCAAAACCCCGTGGTGCTACAGCCCATGAAGGGCCTAAGCCTACACAGCGACCGCTGCCCAGCCATTTGGCTTGCAGATTGTCGGGTGACGCGTGGTCACCGCGTTGGGTCCTCTCGGCTGTTAATCTTGGTCTCCGTGGCCGGGGCGCTGCTTCACTGTCAGACAGCTACTCACTTATCCTCACGAGGCTGAGTGAACCCCGTTCCAGCCCTCACGTTAGTTTCTAAAATCACTGGCGGAGCCGGGAATCAAACCCGGGGCTTCCGGGTGCGAGGCAGGCGCGCTACCCCAACACCATGGGGACCGGCCCTCAAGAGAAACCATATAGGCTACAGTATATAACAGCTAGTAGGCCATATGTTCTTCACTGAACATTTGTTTTGTACTGCACACCGAGACTCGTTATAGGCTACCTTAGATACATATATTGCCTTTAAATAATAATAATAATAATAATAATAATAATAATAATAATAATAATGATAATGATAATGATAATGATAATAATTAGTATAATTACAATAATGATAGAAATCGCAGACCTTGGGGTTTATCATTTTGCTCTAAAGAAGTTCGTTTATTTACCAGTGTAGAGATTTTAAGCCATTCTTTTCAGTGTTGCATATACAAATTGTCATTTTGCAGCTTTCCACATTTAAGTGTGATAATTTACTAATAGAAGAATTTTTTTCCAGGAGTGTGTTTACATGGTGATTTTATAACTTGAACCCCGCCCAATTCATTGGGCACAATCGTGTTGACCAAATGAAAAGCTGCAAAAGACAATTTATTTGCCAGATTTAGCTATACAAATCTATTTTATTTTAACAAACTTAGATGGGCCTTTCATTGAAATGACCTAACGACGAACAGGCTATATTTTGTTTTACCTCACAAACGAATCCTCTGACTTATCTATTCCCACCATTTATTCAACTATTTACAATTTAATATTTATGAAATAATTTTAACGTTGTATATCGTAAAGTTTGAAAAGCAGCATAGAAACCTACTCAGACGGTGATGGGAAACACATTACAAGCTATTGAAAGCCCTCGGAGCGCTGCTATCAGCTAACTTGCGGCACACACAGCGCTCAGTAAAGCGCAAAATTATTAGAAAATTCTTCAGTCGTGAGCTCTAGTTGCCCAAGGCACTGAGTTTAAAAAACATTGATAGCTTCACTGAGGCATGCAAGACCAGCCTGCAACGAATATCCTCATTACATAGTGGAAGAGAAATCTTCAATCTATAGAACATTAATTTATTCAGCCGGAAAAGGGTGGTACGCACTTGTATGAGCAAGCCTGGTGAGTGGACTTGGGACGTACTACGGGGCCCCAGCCATTGAGTTGAGAGGGCAAAGCTTCACTGGCCGCTAGTACCTAGTATTTATTCTGGCAATAAAGTGTGATCTAACAGAGTATTCTTAATACTAAAATCGATTTATTTCTCTATCATACCGTCCTTCACATGGGGCCTTCAGTTCCCATAAGCCATATGATCGTTAACGACCCCTGAACATTAATGTTAGGATATGTGAAACAATAATGGGATTTACAGCTCATGTGAGATTTTCAAAACGGTTGCAATGTCAATTTCATGTTTCACAGACATTTCATTAACGTCTTAGATCACTTAGAGCAGGCTGTTCCCAATCCACGAGTTTGAGTATGCGTACACGTGAGTACTCAGCAGTGATGCTCGGAGCACGGTTGGCTAGGAACGGGGAGTGATAGCCAATACGTCATTGGGCGAAGATCATAGTACAAGTCCATGCGCTCCCTGCCGGTCCTAATGTATCCACCGCTTAGTAACGGCAGCCCCTACAGCAGAGCTGTATTGCATATTGCAGGTTTACTCACAAAAGGTGGCGAGTACTCACCTGCTCACAAGCAAGCTGCTCGGCTGCAACAGCCTGACTTAGAGGTTACAGTAGAGGTTACAGTAGAGGTTTCTGTTGCATAATATTTGACAAACAGCTTTCTATTATTGTGTAGGCCGTGAATGCAAAGATATTCATTGCACTTTGTTCACTGTACGTACCGGAAGAGCAGACGCCTTCAGCACGAATATAAAACTGCACTTTGCATAAAACTGCGTGACTGTGGCACAGAATTGCATTGTGATTGTAGCATTGAAGCGTCATAATGTTGCTAACCGTTGCAAACATTTTTGTCACATAGGGGCTTGAACCTTCGTCCCTCCTTCCGGCCTATTAATTGTCAATCGAATGGTTATCCACGTGCGCTACGCCTCAGGTTTGATGGAGACCTGTATTAAGAACCTCTTAGAGGAGGCTACGTTACACCTCCAGTTCACTGTTTCAAACGCTCTCCACGCCACTATATTGTAGTTTTATGTGTAAATTTCACGTTTTTCGATATCCAGCCCCTTGGCACGACATCTTCACTCAGTTTATACGTTTCACTACAATAATTGACAGCAGGCACATCATATTATTCTAGCGGTCTGCAGTCATATTGGGGGAAAAACAGGTCTCAGTATAGTTTGCGGGATAAATTATGCTTGCAGTGCATTAGTACCATACGGGATGCAAGCAGAGAAATATCGTCCTTCCTGATAACACATGTTAGTTGGGCTGCATAAAACAATATGATTAGGGGAAATTAACCTGGTATATAGCCTATAGTGAATAGGCGGTCACTGGACGGATACAGTATACTGTGTCCAAGACCGGGAGACGTGACATATTAATTCCAATGACCACATAAAAGGCGGATACTCATTAGCGAGCGGTAACATGTAAAGCAAGAGCAGCGGTTACTGTAACCACTGCAAACAGACGCCATGTAACCAACTGAGAGACCCCAGACCAAAGTGTCCGTGGTGAGCTCGCATTGAAGAAATGTTTTTTACAACTTGAGTTAATTATTATACACAACTCAATAGATTATGACTATAAACGCCCACGAGGATTCTGGCGGCATGCACCGCACAAGGACAGAAACTGTTCTGCTTTACTTTTGGGTATGAAGTCGCAAGTGCTTAGTGTTCAGAACAAACATTTACTCGGATGAGTCGTACGTAGTTGTTTAATTTGGTTGGACCATGGATTTATAAAATCAATACTAAGTTTGGAGAAGCAATTTCGGTACAAAATAGATTAGCTGTATCCATAGCAGCACCAAAATCAGCCCATGCATCTTCTTTAAGATATTTCTGGTGATACATTTTATCTTCAGGGTCCCATAGTATGGGAGTATTCCCATAGATGTCGTATTAATTTCAAATAATTTCCATCGTTCCACTCCATGGCAAATGCAACGCTTCTTCTGGTTCGCAGAGAATGTACACATTTACAACAAGCGCGTGTCACTTCCACAAACCTACTGCGAGCCCCTTTGTGTTCGCAGGAGAAACCGACAGCTGATGGTTCACCGCTCATATTACACAGTGTGCGTACGAAAGACGTTTACACTAGGGAATTCACTTGTGATAACTAGCTAATACATGATATTTTATTTTCCAGGAGTGTGTTTACATATTTATAATTTGTACCCCGCCCAATTCATTGGGCAAAACCGTGTTGACCGACTGAAAAGCAGCAAAAGACAACTAGTAAATTGTATTACTGTAACCTTTACCGTACATGTAACAGATCGCTAGTGAGTACCCGTCTTAAGGTAAGAAAGACCTGCCTATCTCGCCCTTGTTAAATCTTCAAATTTTTGGTTCACTTTACTCAAAATCTGTTTGGGTAGCCAATTGAAACTTTCAGGGATTACTGTTTGGATCATTATCTGAAATAATGAGAAGGATTATTGTCAAAAACGAAATACTTTTGCCAATATGAATTTTTGTTTAAGGTACTATATTTTAATCCAAAATTAGGTCGAAAAATATTTATATTTCATTTTGTATATTATTTAAAAGGATATCGCTTCTTATTACTGTTCATTAGGATGATGGTGATACATTAAAAAGAATTATGGACCTATCTTTATTAGTGTTCTTACAAATGGTACCAAAGTAGTGTAAAATGTTAAACTGAGAAAAATGAGGTTGACGTTTTTCATTACATTTTGTTACCTCGGACAATTCTTAGAACATTCCTGCCTCATAACTTGCATCATTTCGTCCATCACTGGTTATTTTGCTTCTCCTACTTCCTTTAGCTTCAAAATAAACAAATAAATTAGCAAATAAGTAAGTAAACAAATAAATAAATAAGTAAATAAAAACAATATAAATAAATAAAAAATAAAGAAATGCGTATTTCAACTTATCTGTTTACAAATAAGTGGACTTATTTCCCTCTTCAAATCAACGATTCAATGATTAATAATTGGGGCAGATTACCTCGCTGTTCCGCCCCTTAAACAATATTTCTTCAATAGGTCAGTGCAAAATAACAGTGATTATAATATTATGACGATGTTCTGTAACCTCTAGTAACATAAACAATGCAGGAAGTTGTCATTGTTAGCAACACAAAGTCTGCGGTCAACAGAGCAGACAGGAAGTGAGATCAGAAATCTATCTCATTACTCACAAAGATAAATCTCTGTAAAAGTGGGCGTTGTCATTCAAGGTGCAGCATAGTCATTTATATCTTATAAAATGTCAATTTTTCATATTTCTTCGACTTTTTTGACAAATTCCTGTTCTCTACGTTGTATATTACCAAAAACGCCACAAAAAATAATTTTTCAGACGGGTCTTTCTTACCTTAAAAACAGCAAAGCAGTACACATCTCACAAGATTCATTCATTCCTTCCTTCAAACCTTGTAGGACACATTCGGTGTATGTGTGTATCACTGTAAGAATACTTGTAAGCCAGTGACCAAATTGTGTAACACACTGGCAGGGTAAGGCAAGAGCTCATTCCTTGCTTGTTGTTTTGGATGAAACATATGACACAATCTGCTGTTGCGCGGGAGCTCATCCAAATGATGCGGCGATCCATCCTCACAGCTATTACCCGTCAAATTGTATTTGTGCCGGGTCTACTTAAGTGCGTACCCAATTTGACCACTGCTGCCGTTATCCGTATACCGTAGATGCCCGCCGACCAACACGCATAGCTACAGTTCGTAGAGATTAGGCATTCTCACACACACCCATTATCCGAGCTCTTTCGAACTTTGTCAATCGTTACTCTTCTCTGTCGTTGTGGTATGTTTCACAGGTAACAGTTCCCTGCACAGACCGCAAGTCAACTACGCTACATTATGGTCCGTATAGGCCTACTAGATGTGGTTCCTCCGCGACCAATCACGTGGGACAGACCTGCATAATTCATTGAGTGCCTCATTGAAAGAACTATCCATCCTAAGCTATAGTCGATGTTTGGTTCTATGCGGAATGAGCACACTACGCACAATCTTCTAGCAAATCTCAATAGCGAATACTTGTATTTTTCATACTAAATGGCGGCAGCGGGTTTACCAGTCACGTGACTGTCCACTTCCTCAAGTAATGCAGCGTGGCAGTAGGCTAGTGGCTGTATAATGACAAACACGAATGGATCCTGTAACAATGTGTCTGATGCTCCAACCCCCGCCCCCAGGTGTGCGGGAATAGAAGAAAAATTAAATTTAAAAATGTGCAATAGCAGAAAAGGGTATGTTTCAACATAGGAGAAAGTTATTCAAAAGAAAAAAAGAGTTCCTATTGAATAGTGAACAAAGAAACAAATCTTTCCAGATTTCTTCGCATTGAACAGCTACAATATGCAAAATACCTACCCGTTTGGGCTCTAACTGCAAGAAGGCACACAAAAACAGAGAGCATCCAGATATTTCTCAAAGAAATGATTCGTTGAAGTATACAGTATGTATGTTATGCAGTCCGCCCGGCGGATGGTCGGATCCTCAAAAAGCGCCACCGTACGTTATGTGAGTAGAAACCACAAATACCCAAGGCAGCGCAATATTGAGGCGTACTAGGTGAAGTGAGGAGTGAGGTAGCTTGCTTTTTCACTGAGTCAGAAGATCAGTACTGACCCTATGAGTAGAACCTCTCACAACTTCCACAGGCACTAGCTGTGCCCTGAGGCCATTACTCAGCACCACTCATACCTCAGTAGCATCCATATAATCATAGCCATGAATGACACTGAGACATTGGTGAAAAGCCACATTTTGCTCTAGTTTTCTGTTAAATATTCAGGAAGTAGCTACAGAGTTCAGGTTACATTCTACACACTTCATGGAATAAAGGATATAATTTAAGAATTATTAAAGGTGAGAAGAATAAGTTATGTTCATTCTTTAAAATAGAAGATTAATTATCAATGAGTATTATTACTATTATTGCATTATTATTATTGTTATTATTATTATTATTATTATTACTATTATTATTATTATTATTATTATTATTATTATTACAGTTTCATGACCCGTCATTTCAAGAAAGAAATACTATGACATTAAGTATAGTATAATCATTGAAATGAAAATCCACAGCCTGCTTCCAGTCTCTGACCGGGTCAGGAATGGAATGAATGAAGCCCCCATCTAGCGGCGAGGATATGAACTGTGCCGGCTGCCGAGGCCTGACGCACTCCTCTGGGGCAATGATTAAATGAATGACAGATGAAATGAAATGATAGTGGAGAGTGTTGCTGGAATGAAATTTTTGACAGGGAAAACCGGAGTACCCGGAGAAAAACCTGTCTGCCTCCGTTTTGTCCAGCACAGATCTCACATGGAGTGACCGGGATTTGAACCACGGACCCAGCGGTGAGTGGCCGGCGTGCTGCCGCCTAAGCCACGGAGGCTTAGTATAATCATTATTAATATCAATAATATATCTCTTGCCGTGCACAGTTTAATTAAAACTTTATGTTCGACGATGTCGAAATGTAAACATGATATGTCAGAAAACGGTATCATAATGAGGCTCATTATAACACTATTTTTCATTATAAAACAGTTTCTCCCACCAATCAGAGCTCAAGAAACAGTTGTTTGACCAATTAGGTAAGGATACCTTCGCGCATGCGCTCAAAATCCAACACGTCTATATAAATTACCGAAAGTGCACCGTCCATATGTTCACGTAAATAAACTGGCGAATATGAGACTAGAAATAGCACTGTATATACCTTAATATTCCCAACTCCAATTTCAACACAGCGCATTGCTTTCAAACGACTTCAGTGACAGTTTGACTGAATGCAGGTGTACATCGGAAGGCTGTAAACATTACCAAGCACGCAGAGCGCATGCATCGGTGGGTCAGAGCACTGGGAAAACAGAGATATCCTACCCAGCGCTTGCACTCTGATCACAAAATTCTAGTGACAGAATCTTAACAGATATTTATGAATATTTATTATAAAACTTATAATAAAATTATAATTATCGTCGAACATAAACAGTCGTATGCAACTCGCCTATAATGGTAATTAAGACACTCGTATGGAAATTATAAAACTCGCTTACGCTCGTCTTATAAACATACTCGTGTCTTAATTATTGCCATTATAGGCTCGTTGCATAATGTACTATTATGTAAATTTGTGCTGGGATGGATGTCTCTGCACTGACCTCCTCACTTCAATGGGCCTTAAAATGTTATTGTTTACACACTATGCATGACGTTGTTCCACATCTTAAAGATCAACCAAAACGTCCGATTCTTTCATGGTGTTGCAATTTAAATGTTGATGGGTATATTTTATGGAATCTTGGGGAGAGATAAATTATAACTGGTTAATTAACACAAGGATGCTCGAAAATATAAACGGCAGTTTGCGGAGAATCGAGGCGCTGCTTCAAATCAAAATAAGGAATGAGTTATCACTCACGACTGGAATGTTTTGGAAACAGCACGTCAAGTTATTTTTATAACACCTGCTTGTTTTTATTGTTTGCAAGAGTCGAGAGTTAAGTCAGCCTGACTCTGGCTTGATTAAGTTCACCAGTGATAGTGAAGCAAAATATTAATAACGAAAGTGTTTTAACTCGTTATATTAATTGCCACGAGGGAGCGTGATAGAGTGATTTAACAGCTCGGTTCTCATCAACATCCAGGCCAATTCATGTTGAATCTTCAAAATAAAATAATTACGACGAGTGGTTTGCATTCTACGTAAAATGGAGGCACTATGGTGTTTGGTCGACATTTCTGTGGTCAAGTAACTATCACGCCAGATGTTGATCCAAAAGACCCCAGGTTCAATCCCCACCTGGAAATTAACTTCGTATTATTAATTCCCCTTGCTCGGGGATTGAGAGTTTGTGACGACGCCATCAATCGTTTCATCTTCAGTTCACCCTCAGGCACCAACTCCTTCACGAGATTTATACCAGTCCTTCCCAGAGGCCAGATGCAGCTAATATCATCATCATCATCATCATCATCATCATAAACATCGAAGAATTAATAGCTATGTAATAATAAAAGCTTGATTTGCTTGCATTTATTGCTGCTACGACTGTTATAGCTACAGTTCTGGTTAAGATCATGAAATATAATTTTAGTTCTCATAGTTGTCAATCAAGACAGATTTAGTTAACGTCTAAAGTTCGGCCTACTTTATATGATGATGATGATGATGATGATGATGAGCTAACTATGAGTCCCTGTCATTGAAGGGCAACAAAAGCTGGTTTCCACTTCCGACCTCAAGACTTCCTACGCTGGTGAGAGGAGTTTGCCACTAGACGGCCTAGGTCACGTGTGATTTTATAATTTCACCCTGTAGTTGGTTCCGATTTGGATTAGGTGTCAGTTAAGACAACAATAAACGTCCCTTACAGTCAGGAACAGTCAGAACATGCATAGGCCTACTCTCTAAGGGAGTATGATTGGGACACATGTACGCCACATTTTCTCATCTCCACGTCTTAACGCCATGATGGGCTGACGGAAGGCATGGGACACGTAGCCTATGCCAGGTCGTCTCTGAGGAAAGGAAAGGAAAGGAAAGGAAAAAGGCCTCAGGAATTAAAAGGGACGTAAAACCAATAATATTATTAACACTATAAAAATAAAGTATATCAAATCATCTACTGGCTATGAAAAACGTAGATGATTGGATACAATTGATAGCCGTATTATTGTCAAGAGGAATAATCAATTTTAACCTAGTGAAGGTTTATCCATGGTGACTGGTTACCTAATTTCTGGGACACGATCCTCGACTGCATAATGGTCCCTACTTAAAGCATTGATCCAGGTTGATCCGCTGGTACACCCTCTATGGTCTGCATTCTTCCTCAGGTATCGTGCCCCGTTGAAATGTTGCCATCAGCTTGATCTCCTTTCAAACAGTTGGAAGATCGCTTCGTTCTTGACAATTCTGGCAGTTTTCTTCTTCTTCGTGCATTTCCATACCATTGCGTGTTGTTTCCATTTTCAAAGAAGTTATTGTGCACACTCGCCTCCTGAATGACTTGCATGTCCTTCAACCCCCACACACTTAAACAAACCATAATGCTGACTTCAGTTACGTCGTAGAATTTCCCTCTTACTTCGGTTTGGAAAAACATGTCTGCAGAATTTGCACTCTAACGTAGAAATGTTTATAATATATTTGGAAGAAAATTGGTTCGATTGTTAACATTAATGTTTGCAATGTTCGCTGACGTCAATTAATAACGTCATTGATGCTCGTAGAAAGTAATCACAAGTTATAATCACTGCTGTTGGCAACTACTATTTGTAATCTTTGAATATACACTGGTCAAAAAAAGTTTTGCATATTGCAAGCTTATGTATTTGTGGACTAAATATAATACACGTGCTTTATCCGATAACTGTTTTATTTATTTATGTAGCGTATGACATTACACATGAAACAAAATAATAATAATAATGATAATAATAATTACAAGTACATACGAGGCGCGTTTTTTAAGTAAATTCGTTGTGATATTACGCCGTTGCAGCTCTGCGGTCGGCATTCCGTGCAGGCACGTTGTGTACCTGCATCTATTGGCAAGTCTCTATTGTCTATATTGTCTACGAGTCAGCGGGACTCACGATCGGCGATGCCATTTTCAAAAGCTTGTCAACACACTTACACAGCCTTGCCAATAGATGCAGGTACACAGCGCGCCTGCGCGGAATGCCGACCGCAGTGCTGCAACGGCGTAATATCACAACGGTTTTTACTTAAAAACCGCGCCTCGTATGTACTTGTTATTATTTTGATTTATGTGTAATGCCATAGGCTACACATATACATAAAACAGTTATCGAATAAAGCACGTGTATTATATTTAGTCCACAAATGTATAAGCTTGCAATATGCAAAACTTTTTTTGACCAGTGTATACTGTAATTCCAGTTCGTTCTTTCCTGACATAGGCCTACACGGTAAATATCAACAAAGTTCCGTCACTCGTAGCAATGCTTAATAATGCGTTCACTTTCGCAGTATCATATCAAAGCTCCTCTTCGAATGACAAAAATATTTCCAAGTCCACATGTCAATAATACTAGCTTTACCGAGGCTCTCAACTCGCTGGCTTAGGACCAGAATTGCGTTTCTATAATGGTAATGCTATTATACTGTAGATACGCTATTATGGTTCTAAGCCAGCGAACTATGAGTCGCGGAGAAAGCGTGAACACTTGTCGTTCACTAAACATCTCTCTTCCGCACTCGAAATTTGTTAAGTCCGTAGCTTACGATACAAAAACTTCCATCAGCATGACGTGAATGGATCTTGCTCCGAGCAAGTCAGAATGAGTTTTGTTTCTCCACGAATTTTCCTTCTCCCTCCTAAGCGTCCCTTTACAGCATTCAGCACCAATTTTCCCACGTTTTCTTATTTTAAGAAAATATTATCACTGAGCCATTTCTCAAAATACTCGAACAAACCAATAAATGTTCGAAAATTTTCCGCGTCTTCTCGTATAAAAACATTCCTTCCTTAATTGTTGCAATTAAAGTCTGCCTGAGAGCTAATATTGCCTGGTCTTGGTGGCTGGTTCCTGGCGCGTTTCAGAATAATCAGGCACGTGCCATTCCCCCTCATTTATGAAAATGTCTAGCGGCGAAACTCGTTCAGTTGCACCTGGCAGTAAATATTTAAAAAAGTCATCTCTGTTTTTCCTTTGCAGGCGGTGAATAAAAAGAAGTACAATTAAATTACCTTAACCGAGGAGCTGTCAATCATTCCCTGCGGCTAGGCGCGCGTCAGTTCCGACAGAGATATTCGCTGCTCGTTCGAGCTGTCAATCGTCATCGCATAACAAACAATAAACCAGCGCAGATCTCTTAATTGGGTTCAGTACCTTAATTCAAGTCCTACTCCATTCCCAACACCATACAATTACAGTTACACACACTCCTTTAGTCACCACAGAAACACAGGTTATCAAACGAATTGAACACACACCAAAGTAAATGGGGCTGGTGACCAAGATGTCTCAATCCTCGAAAAACTAACAGGAGCAACAACCGATGACTGCTGAAACAGACACGAACTATCTGTTGCTTTTAAATGAGTTATTCAAGTATGTCTCTCGTGCATCGAATATTCCTAGTTTTATCATTTCTGTCTTGACACACGTACTGTGTTTTGAGAACAGAGATACTAAAACTTGTGAATTTGTGAAAAAAACAAAACGACTATTTCAAGTCTCCAATGCCTGGCTTTAGTTCATAGGAACGTTTTGAACTCATAATATCCATCATTTTGTGCTGCTTAGGATTAACAGTCCCCGGACCACGGGAATTAACCCCAGGAGTTTTAAATCCCTAATGGCACGGCCAGGAATCGAACCCGGGATCCTTCGGGCCAAAGTCTAGTATGCTAATTAATTAGCCATGGAGCCGGACACTCTTATCAATCATCAGAGTATTGATAAAAATAAGAAAAATGACCTACCCTAGAAGTGGGTTTTCACGGTTTCACAGTTCTACACCAGTTGAATACTAGAATGGTACCTAAATTAAGGCCACGGCAACCTCGTACCGAAATCCAAACACCTTACAAATATATCTACTAGAACAGTAATCACAATGACCATGGTTATCAAACATACTCTGCACACAACCAACTGCACGGGGTCACATGACCACGGTGTCACTAAGACCCTTAATGAACCAATAACAAGAAAGGAAATATTCCAAAGTGAAACTCAAAAAAGGCGAAAAAAATATCGTAAATATCGGGTGTTTTGAAGGAATTTCACTCACTGAACAAGATGATGCATTTTTGCTACACAAGAAAATTATTCCTAGGGTAAATGACCTCGAAGCTCCACCCCTAATAAACATTCGTCACAAGCCACCATTGGTTGACATTTCCCTTACTTCTAAAATGGTTCTCATAGCAAGAGGCAATATTGAAACGTTCTATAAATGACAGAATGGAGAACTTCTACTCCGAAAGGAGGATAGCAACACCATGTTCAACAATGTATTTGTCCCAAACACCCAACATTCCATAAACAACATCCTGAATGAAACCCTGATTTATATAATAGTTTGAGCGTCCGCAATGAAAAGAACGTGTCGACACATCGGCATGCACCAGCTGACTCCATCCGATGCGTAACACCAGCCCGCGCTATCACATACTACAGAGACATGATGTTCCACTATTAAAACAATCATCATCATCATCATCATCAATGAGATACTATAATCACTATTCGAAGTATTGTGGGTGTTTAAAAAGTAATTGCCGGATTTTTTATGATTTCCATAACTGAGTTTATAACAATTTGAACTTGCCTACTTGTGGCAGAAAACAGTATCATTCCATTAGAAAAAAAGTTGGTATCGATATTTTCATAAATAACTATCCCACGTAAAAATGTACCTCATTATTTTATTAGCCATTTAATACCATTTAAGGATCTGAAAATAGAATGACCAAAACTTCATTGGATTCGAAGTTACGCGGGAGTAACATATTTCGTGAAGAAATCTGTAATAAGAGAGACTGTCGAATATTGCAACTCGTATAAAATAATCCAGCCAACGGAGGGTACACTCAGCTTGTTCCATTATTTATAATTAAACCAACGCTTTGAAGAAAGGAGCGAGAGACGATTTATACCTCACAGTATACAAATAATTGGTAGCCGGGTTTTCTTCTACGGATGTCTTCTATAAGTGCCAATTATATGCCATCCACTCCCGTAGTCTTGACGCCAGGGTGATTTTGATCAATACACACCTCATCCGGGATAAGCACAACATTTTAGCCGAAAATTGAAAATGAACAGACAGAAATATAAATGATAGGCCTAATTAGATAACAACAACAAAAATCATCCACAAATTTCTTTTGATATATTGCAGTTATATATACAGTATATATTCCATCTCAAACTTTAATTGAAATAAGGGCCTCATAAATGAATTTTCGGACCTCCACTTGGTGTAGTGACTAGCATTCTTGGCTGTCCCCCGGAAATCCAGTTTCGATTTCCGGCTCTGCCAAGAAGTTTAATTCTGGCCTGAGGGCTGGAACGGATTAGGCTACATTCAACCCTGTGAGGAAAAACTGTGAGGAGGTGGGTTCGATTATCACCTCAGTCATCTTGAAAGTGATTTTTCACTTCTACTCCAGGCAAATTCCGGGATGGTTCCTTACTTAAGACCGTGGCCGCCTCCTTCCTAATCCTCGCCTGAATCACAAATACACACACTTATACAGCCATCACAATAACACAGGTTATCAGACAAAATTACATACACACACACACCCAAGTGCACGGGGATAAAAGACCACGATGCCCAAGCCCCTCAAATCAAACAACAACAAATGCTTTTACAACTACACCCTGTGACAATAAAGTTCGGTGAATAGTCCTGTACTATCAACATTGATGAACAATGCAAGACAATGACCCTCCTGTCCTTCGAAATAGTCCCCTCCCGTAACTATGCAATACTGAGATCGGCGATACATGTCCTGGAAACTTCGCAAAAAGGCGTCCTTTGGGATGGTGTTCAAAAGTCTCGTCACGTTGCGTTCGGTGAATAAAGTCAGAACGCCCTGGCAACATTGGCGACACACAATGCAGCGTGTAAGACCTGTTTGACACAGTGCGTGTTTATAAGGATGAAATTATGCAACCTACCATGCACACCTGTTCGGCGGATGGCAGTGAGAAGGATGAATTCATGCAACCAACCATGCACATCTGTTCGGCGGGTGGCAGTGAGAAGGGTGAATGTTCTGAGGAATTGAATTGCTCTGAAAACCATCGTCACGGGCGACGAGACCTGGTGTCTGGGGTACGACCCCGAAGTCAAGCGTCAAAGTATGGAGTGGCGGGGTCCAGGCCCAGGGTCACCGAAAAGCCCGGACATTTCGGATATCCAACGTAATGTGACGACCCAACTGAAGGCAATCCCTAAAGAGTATCCAGGACTTCTACAGACATTCTCAGAAGTGCATAACCATCCACGGGGATTACTTCAAAGGACAGTAACTGCTGTTTCAGGTAGGCCAACAATCCGTTCGTAATATAGACCCATTCACCGAACTTTTCGGTCAGAGGTTGTATATCCCGATATCAGTGAGATGCTGTTGTAAATTGTTTTGTTAGACTCTTTTAATATGACTGTAATCAATTTCTGGGCCAGAACAGATTTTAACTACGGGATTTCATTGGTGCAATCATCTTTCATAATCACACAAATAGTCAACATTTGAAGAAAGAGAGTATTTACATTCTATATTTTATGGTTCTATCTGGTTTGATAGCGCACCACCCGAACTCTACAAGAGCAACTACGCCTAGGTACAGCAAGTTTCTGTGTTCCTATTGTCCAGAATTAATCATTTTATTTATCGACAACCTCCTGGTGCAGCGGCTAGCATCCTTGGCTGCCGCCCCGGAGGTTCGGGTTCGATTCCCGGCTCTGACATAAAATGTATTTCTCGTCTGAGGGTTGGAACGGGGTGAACTCAGCCTCGTGAGGCAAAACTGAGAAGATATGGGTTCGATTCCTTTCTCAGCAATCCTAGAAGTGGTTTTCCTTGGCTTCCCACTTCTACTCCCAATCCTCATCTGAATTACAAATACACACACTATATCCAACACAGTAACACAAGTTGTATATCTACCCCTTATGTTCCCCGTTTTCAACGGGGTTAGGGATGAGATGCGATGGAAGTCTATGTGACGGGTGGTTTGTATGTCTAGATGCCCTTCTTCAAGCCACCCTCATGAGAGGAGTTGATGAGAGATGAAATGAATGAAGATGAATGAAATTAGGCAAGGAGATGGAAGGAAGCAGCCGTGGCCTGTCAGTAGGTACCGTCCCAGCATTTGCCTGGATTTGCAAATGGGGAAACCACAGAAAACCATTTCAAGGACGGTCAATGGTGGAGCTCGAACCCACGTCTTCCGAGTCCATAGATAGCTTGGCCCCATGGCTTAGCGCTGTGCGTTAGCGAGCGTAGCTACCGCTGTCGGTAGAAACACAAGATATTAGACAAAATTACACACACCCAAGTACACGGGGTTGAATGACCACGATGTCCAAGCCCCTCAAATGGAACAACAATCATCTTCTTTAAGAAATATTCACACCGTTGAAAGAACTGCTGATGCCGTGCTGGGGGCTGAAATCCATCGTGCTGTATTAAAATGAATTTAAGTTTCCATCGTTATGCTGATTATCAAAGCCACGGAATAACTAAGCACATATCGTTGTGAGTCCCTGATTGGGGAAGATGGCAGCTCTTTTCCGCCCCTTAAAGCAACAATAACTAACAATATAGTCCCTGATTACCATTCATTCATGAAAGTGAAAATAATATGTAGATCAGAAGATATGAGTATATTGCTTAACACAGATGTTCAATGAGAAAAACTTCATCAGGTGAGAAAATATTTGCTGTTCTTAATCTATTTTGGGGACTTGGGTCCACTTGGTCATCGGCCTCGTGTTTGTTGCACGAGTCTGATAGCCTGTGGTTCTGTAATGTCTGTAGTACAGTGTGTAGCTGTGTTAGGGGCAGGGCTGGGTCTTGAACTAACGTACTATCCAGGGATTTGCCTGCAGAGAGTGTGGACAATTCGGAGTGTCAGCGCCAGGATTTGAACCTTCGAGCTGCGGACTCATTGCAGCTCCCCATTGTGGTAGTGGTGCGTGATTTAACGCGCATGACTACGCAGCAGGGTACGTGAGGAAATAAGTGAAGAGCAGTGTAGCAACGTCCCTGTGAATTACATCGTGAAATTCGTACACGAGCCTATATCGAACCAAACACTGGTTTTAGGTTTTTATACATAATGGTTTAGAATGTTTGTTCAGTTGCGTGTAGCTTTGTCTAACATCAAATGTATATCTATGGCCGTCTTATTGTTACGGATATGAAATGTATTTATTGCGTATGAAATATTTTAAGCCAGGGTTCAAGATGTTATAGAAATAATTAAGCATAATGTTAAGTGTCTGGAGCTGAGGCCGCATGGGAACAATAAATTGTTATACTGATAACACAGTCTAATCTTTCAGAGAAGTTCTTACATCTAGCTAAGTAGGAGACAAAGAGAGTGTGGCGGACTTCTTATTTGCTGTTCATTATTTTCTCTCCCTTGAATACACTCTCCGAGATGTCTATTCACTGATACGATCGTGATATTGCATATTGCAATTTCAAGTTGTTATTCCACCTCATTAAAATTAGATGGCTGTAAGCACAAAGGGGAAGCTTACGATCTAGTTATTTCTCCTTGCCCTTCTCATTCGATAAGCCCTCCCACTTTAGACCTACTTTAAAGTCCGTGAAACGAGTGTTTCTTATTATAAACCCTCAATACAAGCGAAACATTTTGTATGTCTTTGTAATAATTCATCCTATTCAAATTTTGAGATCCAGCGTCGACCTTTGATTGAACAGTTAGTAAATTATATTTCTATTATGCTATGAAAATTTAACAGCAGGGCAACAGAAGACTTATTTAGGAGTAAAAGTACACAAGTCATGCAAGAGGAAGGAAGGGTTAAAACTAATTTAATCCACAATGGACTTAATGAAAATGAGGTGAAGATAGAATTTCCATGACCTAAACTAGATATCCAAATTGATACGATTATTCCTGATGTTCCCTTGCTGTAAGCTACGGTTGTCTCATATCCACCCAGCACCTTGTCAGAAAGCCCATGTGAATCTCCTACGGACCTGACCAAAAATTAAGCTACAACTATTCTCCCATGTACTGTACATCCCGTTCAACCATTTTAAAGACGCTACTCACGTCTGCATGATCTTAAAATTAACTCTTGTGCCTTGTTACAGAAATATAGTTAGGTTGAGATGAAGGAATCAGATCAGGACAGGGAGACATGGAAAGTTGCATCAAACCATTCAAAATACTTAAGACTCAAACAACATAGTTAAACATATAAACCAATCCAACATGGTGAAATATTTATCCTGTACTCAATATCTCTGAACCTATTACAGGAACCCAACTGAAAATTTGTATCGTGATAAGATGTAACAACTAAGACAGTATGGCAGCCACGTGAATTTAAAATCTTTTTAAATTTGAAATTAAGTCTTCAAACCTTTAAAAGTTTTCAAAATACAAGATGACGCCAGCGCAAAATATTAAAAAGATATTTCTCTTTCTTGTATTAAAATCCAAGCGATCGAAGTGAAGCATCGTATAATGAACCACCAAAATAATCATTATCTACTTGCACTGAATTATGAAGCTCACTTTTCTTAAATTATAGAAGCCATGAATATTATTTTCCTTAAAGTGAACTCCTGTGCCTCGTTACAGAAAAATGTAACTTTACTGGAGGAGTCATATTGAATCGAGGCTGAAAGTTATATTTTTAGTACACATTTCTTATTGTACTGGTGGTGGTGGTGGTGATTGTTTGAAGGAATGGAACATCGACCCAATATTTAGTGAGGATATCGGAAATAATAATGTATACGCATGTTAATTTCTGAAATGGAACACACCTTATTGATGTTCTACTGGATTGGTTTTTTGGAAGGTACCATGTACTAAATATTCCGGTACATCTGAAATAGAATTTGTACAGTACCACCTTGGGGCTTGCCTAAAGACTACCTTACATACGGTACCTATTTTATTATATTGGGGTTTTGTGTGGAGATATTATTATTATTATTATTATTATTATTATGCTTGTTTATGCATGTTGAGCGGTTTCTTTGCTGAATGATTCGCCCCAGTAGATTGAACCATCAGCTATTGGTCAGCAGTGACAAGGGTTATTGTCGTCGCGTGCTACTGCCTAACATTTGAGTCGTCACTCGTTAACGAGAAAATTGAGAGAACTGAACGTAAAAAAGTCGTAGCGTCATGTGCTACCATTACGCTAGATACAGTACACTGATAGTCGCAGTTCGGTCTGCAGTTCGGTGCCGTCAGCGCAGTGTAGAAGCTGCCAGTGGTCATTTCGAACATATAGCATAACTCTCTGTCAGTACGTAAGTCAGAAGATTGGAGTATCAAACAGTGACATTTTATTGGACCTATCTGTATTTTGAAAATGTGCATGGCCCACATGTAGGCTTCTTGCCAGTTATAGTTAAAAGTTATATCTGTGAGCATGTTACTGCTATAAAAGGTTCCAAGAAAAAGCAAATAAGTTCTGAAATTTGACGTAGCCACCATGTTGATTTATTGATTGTCAATAAATCGCACGTCATAAATGTGAACGTCTGTTTAGTCCTCAATCATAGTGCAAACATCCAGACTCAAAGCTGTAATACGTTCCTATGAAAAGCGACAATTATATTTAAAAAAGAACGCGTAGCCGCCATGATGCTTTCTTTCATGCCATGATTTGGAAAGTCCCATCAGTTAACTTGTTTCACAGTCTTACATATTGGTCCGCCTCCTGGCGTTGTGGCTAGTATTTATAGCTGTCACCGCAGAGGTCCAGGTTCAATTCCAGGCTTTGCCAAGAATATTAATTGTGGTCTGAGGGTAGGAACGGGATACACTCAGCCATGTGAGGTACAACTGAGAAGAGGATGGTCCCATTCCCCACTTGGCTATCCTGGAAGTGGTTTCCCACTTCTACTCCAGGCAAATACCAGGATGCTACCTAAATTAAGGCCACGGCCATCTCCTAACCAAATCCTAGGTTCATACACAAATAAACACTCTACTACAACCATAACAATGATACAGGTTAATAGGCAGATTAAACACATGGGGATGCATGTGCACAATGTCGCAAAGCCCCTAAATGAAACAACAACTCTTACATAATAGCTAAATATTTTAGGGCTTAGAGCTGAAACAGGATTCGAAGAAAGGCAATTCAATTTTGAAACCATGCTAGTTTGTTTCTTGCTTGCTTGTAATAGTTATTTTGTTATGGATTGTCCTGTATTCATTAGGGTTTAGAATTGGGGTTTGCTTAAAGACAGTTCCATCCTGGCATAGTCTATGCATTAATGGAGTGTGTATAACCCTGGGTAAAGCCTGACTCACGATGGCCGCTGTTAACACAGGTGTTCGAACATTTTATCTTCGTCTTCAGCTCCTCATTTCAGTCGTCGCGCGCACACGGCTACTCAGCAAGGTCAAGATACTACTATCTCGTACCCCAGGATATATAGTCTATGGATTGAATGCACCCCACATCGCTGCAACTATCGTGTCTGCGATGGATATTGTACAGCAAATACGAACACATTATCTTCACGAGCTAGGGAGTGTGATAATCCGAAATCCCAATTTAAGGCTATTCCATGTGTGGAATTAAGCTTCAAAATTTATATGGTAACATCCGATCGATTGCATCATAGATATAATATGTAATGGAAGAATGGAATCAAAATATTTAGTGCGTTAAGTTACATTTCTTATTTGGACCATGGCATCGCTTAAAAGGGCCGGTAAACTTATCGTTCAGGTAGTTTTAGGAAATAGCAGATGGGACCTGTAATGAACGCTAAAATATTTTGAACTTGATACTTATGAAGAACTACAAAGAGTTCCTGCAACTGATGGCGGTCTTCAATGCTACTATAAAGGCTAACAAATCGATGAAAATACTCTCGATAAATTTGGAAGCAAGTCATCATGAGGAACCTTGCCTTGGGGCAACAGCAAGTCGTTGTATGGGCTGTTAATCTCCTTTATCAATCAAGTGAAGAAGTTACGTTTCACTTGATATAACCAGGGGTCGGCAACCCAAGAGTGCATGAGGATTAATTTGGATAACCAAAACCACTGAAAGATGTAACACCACATCCGTTTTGCATGATTAAAACACGTGTTAGGGAGAATGATTGTGGGGGACGTACTCGTATGCAACTTTATACTCGTACTATATATACAGATGATAATCCAATGTAACATACTCAGCAAGAAATCAATTTGATGTTTGAAAGAATACCCTAGTATTTTGTATTGTAAAGTGGACAAGTACATAACTTACCCTAGTATTAAAACTGATAAATGAATTAATATTGCATCCCTGACGTCTTGCTTTCTAGTGAGAGTTTTGGTTATCACTTTCACCAGGTTCTCTAGCTGAGGCTGACGGGGTTGAATGTTCATCAGTTCAATCAGTTTCTCTACGTATATTTCAGGTACTGTTTCATGTTGTAAAATGATGATTTACCATGCCACGTTGAACTATACAAACCCTCACTAATTGCAAATTTCAAATCAAGTTTGTGCTTTACGATCGACTAGAACCATGACCGTGATCGACTGTTTGCTAACTCCTGGTCGATACCTATCTTCAGTAGCAAGAGTATTCCAGCCAAAGTAGCGATAGTAAAACGTAAATGGCATAGAAAACCCACATCTATCAAACATAACATTGCACTATAAAAGAGTTTCAAGACGATCTGTCAGAGAGAAGTAGTTTCAATTTGTGGCACAATTAAATTGTGAATGGCTCTCCTACTACTGGGGATTGACGAGGAGGTGTCATAGAGTGCAGCTGCCACTTGTATCTGTAGATATAACACATCACACAAAAAAGCAAACACATTAGACGGGCGTGTTTGAAGAAGTAAGTAAAAGAGTCTCGCGAACGGAGTAACTCCTCTTGAAAGCCTCAGCTCGATCCATATATTTCTGTTGAGCTGAGTCCCTGAGCTAACACTAACCCACAGCACAAAGCAGAGTAAAGAAACACATATTTTCTATATACGTTACATTAAGAAATGTTAAAAGAAATATCCTACCAATCTGAATTTAGCCCATGGAATTAATAGCTACTCACAATGGAATCAACGTTTAACAGGCATTACATTTGAATATACCAAATGAATTTAACACAATATGTTAACAAAGCATGAAACAACCAGTTTAAGCCAAAAATTGGGAAAATCATTCTCAGCTGGACCAGGCGCAGCCATGTTGAACTTTCAGCGATTGACTCGCTAAAGATGAATGCATCCGCTTGGGATCATTTTATTTCTAGCGCTCTCCGTTATGACAACAACAATCCAATGACTTCAGAAAGTTGCCAACAGATGTCAGGAGCTATTCGTTCATCAATCGTTGTCCATAGACATACGGGAACAAAGATATGTCACGTTTAATTCCGACAAGCATCATATTGCGCTGTGACCTTTAAGGGGTTAAGAGGCACGTAGGTGGAAGAAGTGCTCTTAACATGCCAGTAAATCTACTAATAAAGGTCTCTTGCATATAAGGTCCTTAAAGGTTGGATTACTAAGTTAGAATTTCATCTCACACCACCTGTGTAACGATTTCATTTGTTGCTGTTGTTGTTGTTAATTTATTTCAGGGGTTTGGGACATCTTAGTCATCGCCCCATGTACTTGGGTGAGTGTTCAATTCTTCTGATAACCTCTGTCTCTGTGATGGCTCTGCAATGTGTGTAACTGTAGTTGGGAATTGGGAATGAGGTAGGTGCCCCGGGAATTTAAATAAAGTACTATCTCGACATTTATCCGGAGGGAGAGGGGGAAAACCTCGTGGGAAAACTACACTCAAGATAGCCGATGTCAGCGGCGGTATTCGAACCCCTGATCTCCAGAGTTGCTGCAGCTGCCTATCGCAATCACAATGCTCGTTTTTATGCACACGGCAATGCCGCGATGTTCTGTAGTCAAGTCTAATAGTATCTGGCAGAGAAGATAACACATAATAATATTCTCCAACTGCCCCTGTAGCGGAGAAAAGCTTCTCCGCAGTGTAATTCCTAAAGAGACCTTTTTCTCTCTTCATTACACCCTATTTCGTAGCCGCGTGCGTTAAATCGTAAACCACGACTGTGATGGGAAAATGCGGGAATGAAATGTTCGAATCCTGACGCTGGCAGTGGTCATTTGAGTGTCGTTTATCCCCAGGTTTTGCCACACTTCTTCGAGGCAAATGCCAGGATAGTCCTTTGATTGAAGTCCCGGGGCACCTACCAAATTCCTGACGTTAATAATTTCTACAATCACCATAGGAACAGAGGTTATTACACAAATACAACACACATCCGCGTACACGGGGATGATGACCATGATTTATCAAACACCTAAAGTGCAACAACGACATTAACTACTATTACTACTCACAGCCTTTCCGTCCTAAGACCAGTGATAAACCAATTTGTGTGTCAAATTGCGGCAGATGGTAAAACCCAGCACAGGGTAAAATTCACGTTAATTCTAAACAGTTGGTCCACATAGTCCACCAGCTCTGCCAAGAAATTCAATGCTGGTCCGATAGATGGAACTGTGTACACTAAGCCTCGTGAGGGAAACCTGAGAAGGGATGTGAGATATTCCCACCTCAGCCAACCTAGAAGTGGTATACTAATCGTCTTCCCATTTTTACTCCAGCTAAATTTTGGGAAGGTTCTTAACTTAAGGCAACAGCCACCTCCTTCCCTGCCTCAATTACACATATACAGTCAAAGACACCATAATAGCACAGGTTATGAGAACTTTATTAATATACACACATATATCTACAAGTATACGGAGCTGACCAGCAGAATAACCATGTCCCCGAATGAAACGTATAATAATACAGTAATAATGTTACTGGCTTTACGTTCTTTTTAACTACTGCGGCTTTTAGAGACGCCGGGGCGCCAGAATTTTGCCCCAAAGGAGATCATTATCGTGCCACTAAATCTGCTCACACGGCTCCCTCGCATTTGCGCATCCTAAAATGACAGCTGACTACGCCAGGTTTCGATCCTTCAAACTTGGGAACAGCAAGTTGAGAACGTTACTGATGAGCCACGCAGCCAGCCAATGAAAATTATATAGTTTGGTCCAATTGAGTGGCTGACTCGATTATGGGAAGTGTTTTAAAATCTAACTTCATTTCCTTGTGAGTCAGGAGAACAGACTGTAGCCCATGTTGAACCGACGGCTATCAGTTACAAACCAATAACACACACGAAACTTATCCATTCTATCAATAGATTATCGTACGTCTAGACGAATAATTCGCACACTGAGGACGGGGCATGAAGTTGTGCCATAATTCAGCGTTTCACTTCGTGGCATTGCCATTAGTTGCTCGCTGATGGTCAACTATGTTCTAGTATAAGAATTTGTTTTCTGTCGGCCAACGTATTATTGTGCACAATTATATTGGGCGGGGAATTAAACTTATCTACTCACATCTATCAACCTGGAAAACATATCATGGTTATTTATTTATTTATTTATTTATTTATTTATGAAAGTACACAGGTCTTAAACCCAATTCAGTACGGTAACTTTTTGACACAAATACAAAGTAGATATTACTCATCCATACAGCTAATGTTTAGTTTTCAATAAAATGAACTAAAAATAAAATAAGACAAAGCATAAACATGAACCCCTTGAAGAAGCATGGACAGTGTCTAAAAGAGAAATATGCTTTGTTATATACTTCTGAAAGTTCTCTAGTTGAAAGAAATGGTTCTTTCGTCAAGCAAACGTCATCATATTAATTCACCCATTTTCGAGAAGTGCATAACAGAGTGTAGAATTAATCCATGTAATATTTTCCAGGTTGGTAAGTGTAAGTAGATAAGTGTTATTCCCCGCCCAATTTGAAATACCACATTGACACCTTGACCTACTGAAAATATTTTATTTACTAGATTACGAAGGCAACGCTGAAAATGGTTTTTAAAATCTCTATCTTCATTTTCCTCGTAATTGTTTGGCTTTACATTTTTGTACAAATTTTTAAATATATTTTCTCACAAAGGAGCATCAAAAACAAGGTAACGAGAGAAACTTATTATTACAGGCAGGCACACAATAGTAGGGCACTGAACACATCACTATTCAACAGTCATAATTATTTTCCAACTGTTAGGAGATTTAATTCTGGTCTGAGGGCTGGAACGCCGTACACTTAGTCTCGTGAGACAAAACTGAGAAAAGGTGGGGTCCATTCTAATCTCAGCACGGCTGCTTCCTTCCCAATCCTCATCTGAATTAGGTTGAAAATACTCACTCTACAACATACACCACAATAACACAAATAAGACAAATATATCACACGCACCCCAGTACAAGGGGCAAAATAGCCATGGGAACCAAATCTCTCAAATGAAACAACAAGTCTTTCCTAAACCGATGTTTAAACTGTGGTTATAAGCTATTGTTGCCCGATTTTTGAAGGTACATTGCAGTATCAGCGTTAGAAACTACTTCAAGTTTTACGTGTAGTAGAAGTCCTGTACAGATTATCTAAATCACCAAGGGATCTCTGCCAGGTCAACCGAGCTCCATATTTCTGGGCACATAACTCATGTAAGAAATAGCTACTTGCGCTATACAATTGATTTCTTTATTCTTTATTAATTCGTCTGGTAGAATATTGTTTCTATGTGTTGTACTTTTATGGCAGTCATCATCAATATCGTCACAAACCGCGAGAAGCCCATAGGATAACAATTAAAAATGACCTGCTCTAGGTGATCCCAAAATAGATTACCTTACCCGACATCTTTGCTCCAGCACTTTTCATGGAAATTGATAGAATTCATTATAGTTGAAGGGCCTTTCATACCTGAATTCTTCTGTTTCTTTTCATGTGTAATTACATTTTGGTTGGCCATTCCACTGTTCGATCCAAACTTGCAGTCATTTACTTCCTTTTAATATACGTTCGTGTAATGCATGTTGTTATGAAGCCTCTGCAGTTTTTTTAACTTCTTCTGAACATTCACAGACTCTACTAATATGACAACGTCAGTGACAAATTGCATGGCCATTATTCTATTCCCGAGAACCATACATACGCTCCAAATGTCCTCCGTTATTTCTTAAATTGCTACTACACTAGTGTCGCAAGTTAAGCATAAAAAGGCACGAGGAAATATTCTTAACCAGTTGTCGAAATGATTAAAGAAAAATGTAATAGTAAATCGCAAGCCACAACATCAAATTGAAGAATGTGCTGTAAGAAAATATGCAGGCTGTGGATTTTCATTTCTGTAAGAAAATATACACATCAAAGGAATATTATCAAATCTGCGTATCTCGTCCTCGTCACATCGAGCTTTTGAGTCATCGCATAGAGATCAGGCCACATCGCTACAAAGCATATGTGACAGTTAGGGGTGACCATATGCGTTATTACGGTAGCTGGTTTGTTGTCATGGACAAGATATTCAGATTTGGTAATATTATTTCAATTTAAAATTTTGCTATCAGCAATGTTTAATTTCATATCTTGATAATTTTGTCTTTGGGTTCTTTTTTTTCTCTCTCCAACCATTCTGACATCCTGAGTGCTACCTACATTAAAGTATGTAAATTATAGTATCAGTTCCTTGTATGTCATCGTACTTTCATTTATGATTAATGTTTGTGCAGTAGTGAATTCGGATGAAGAGTAAAGATACGCCTGTGTCCGTTCAGTGTGCCAGGGACTTTCTTGAAGCAGTTTTAGGGTTGTCACTGGGGAGTAGCCTAATATTAACGCAAGATATGTGAGAAAATATTTCTACCCTTAGATATAAGCTGTGATGCCAGTTAGTAGCTGCATAATCTTACAGGATTATGTCAATATGTACTAAGGTCTAAAATTAACTTACCGTTCTTATTTTATTTTCATTGATACAGACTATTCACTGCAAGTTTGTTCACCTAAGCTTGATAATACATCAATAACAGCCAATTACCACGAAATTAAGGAAACATGGGTGAACACTGATGGTTAAAGAAAAATATTGGGATGTAATTTTGTTTTTAGGGTGATAATATGCTAGTTGTCACGTTAAAGATCCCCTTCGGGGTAACATTCGGACACCCTGGCGTCTCTAGAAGCCGCAGCCGTTAAAAGGGTCGTAATATCATTATTATTATTATTATTATTATTATTATTATTATTATTATTATTATTATTATTATTACCGGTATTATTATTATTATTATTATCGTCGCTAATATAATTATTGTTTTATTATTATTATTGAACACAATTGGCACAGAAAACTGGAACTTCTGTGAAGAGATTCTACATTTCTCTTACACCAATCACTTGTATCGACCGTGATTTTACCCACGATAAATCGTTAAGGTAACTCCATATCAGTATACATGTTCCTAGATTATCGGCCACTATTTATAATGCACTAAATTGAAATGCTTTTCAGTCAGTCAATATGAGTGTACGCAAATTGTAATGGGTGTTATTCCCTAAACCTGAAAAATATTACACGAGATTAATGAATTAACTTCGATGACCAGTTTCGATCGTCAAGCGAACATCATCAGATCATTTACACTCAGGCTATTAATCTATGTTTACGACTATGTGGGTGAAGAGATTTACACTATACACAATATTTTAGTTACAGAAGTTTATTGTAAACTTGCGCATCTTGTCAGGATATGTTAGTTTTATGTGATATTAGGAAATGTTTTCAATAATAAGCCGTCTGGCACAACTTAGACATCTGACCCTTTGGTTGCCACCCGGTCTATTAGATGGTATAAGACCCAACAAAACTACCTACATACAGATCTTGGATTATTGTATGTTGCTGATCTCTGTAATAGTTCCCGAGACACGTGAATACTAATGAAATAATTCAAGCAGCCGACAATTTTGATCGGTGGTTGTTATTGAAATATCAAACACATAGTTGAGGTGTCCGCTGATGGAATCAACTTATTACCCAGTTTCATTAACTTACGTCCTGCTGATCAATAGTTCTTTTACGACACACCCATGGACAAAAGAAGACCTCGTTAGCCAATATTTTATTTGATGACAAGAAGGCTAACAACAAACTACTACATTCATTTGTAGACACCCTCTATTCGATATCGATATTAGGGAGAGTTTCGATAGGCGGACCACGTGCGTTGAATGAGACAAGAGCAAGGGACAGCAGCAGTTGTTATATTGTTTGGGAGCAGTGTTTACGACACAAACCGGAGATAAATGTTGATTGTATTGTGAAGGAACTACGTAGGACTCCAAGTGTTGCTCCACTGGCCAGGCTGCTTTGAACTCCGACCAAGACCCTTATTTCCAAATCAAGGTTCTTTTTACCGTCTACAGAGAATACGAATTGAATTTTATACTGTCCACTGAGAATTCACAATGCGAGTACGGAACGAGGAAGTTAGCTCATAAAGAGTTGCTGCTTTGTCGTTGGAGTGCGGTATAAGCCAATGAACATTTCTTTCCTCTATAAACGGAAGGAGGAGAGAATTCAAATATACATGCTCTCTTATGCAACGGAACTACAATATCGTCAATGTTCGTCATACGCTCACTACTCAAGGAAGGAAGGAAGATTGTAGTTTTACGTGACCGTGAATCTTGTGATTATGAGCCACGGGACCTCCTTTATACGTGGAATCCCAACCACAGGACATGGCATTTCACTTCGAAAATCTCACATGCATTGACCGGGAATCGAACCCGGACCGCCTTGGTGAGAGGCATACAGCTAGACCGCTGAGCCACCACGCCCCGCTCACTACTCAACAACCAACATTCTGAATACGGAAATAAGTAGTTAATCGCTTGAAGCATACAAATAGACCTCACGTATTATTGTTATTATTATTATTATTATTCCTTCACAGACGAGGCCAAATGGCACCAGCCTTTCCAGCAAGAAAAGTGCAATCCTTCTCAAACCACAAACCTACGAATGAATTACTCGCTGATGTTCAGCTGGTATATCCCTCAACCCCGAGGTCTCCTTGACGCTAATGCTACCTGTGTTGCTTTCCTAACAAGAGGCTTACAAATACGATATTTCTGTCTTATATATTCAAGATGGCAGTTGGGTGCTATATGCAGTGTGATAGTCTTATGACTTATGCTAGTGATGTCGATAATCTGATACTCTACTCTCACAAAGTTTCGTGCTAAAGATTTCTGATATTTCGGCAGTGACTGTATCGGTAATATTAATGTATAAACGGGATAGGTGCTGCGGGACTATAAATAAGATACCACACCAATATTTGCCTGGAGAAAGTGTGGAAAAACTTTGGTATATACTACACTCATGATACTCGCTCTCAGCACTCGGATTCGACCACCGAAAAAGTCGCTTGTAGTTTCACGTGAACATTAATCTCGCGAACACAAGCCTCTGGGGCTCCTTTTTACGTGAAATCTGAACCAGTTGTACGTGAAATTTCACCATGAAAATCCCAAATGCATTAACCAAGAATGGAATCCGATATTCCATGGTTCGATTTGGACCAACAATCTCCTGACTTCCAGATCCCGCTTACTGACTCCACCTTGCATTCACCCGTTCTATCCGCACACACGTTTCACTTTTGTGACATCATGCACTGTGCGAGCTGAAATATCTCGGTATGACAAACCATTTCCTGGAGACAGATCATTCTCCCAATTCTAGGTCACACACATGCTGATATTGTGCCCTTTGGCGTTGACGAGGAACACTGGCACTTGCTTCACGTTTCCACTTCGCTTGACGGACCTTCATTGCCTTCACTTCGTGTAACACTGACCAGCGTGCTGCTGAGCCTACGTGTATGCAATTTCTCTGCAGTCTTAATCAGTTATTGCTGGTACACTTATATACACATAGAACTTGGATTTTTCGAACCATTGTTTCTGGCTGTTGCATTTTTTTTATAAAGGTAACTGTACTTTGGAGGTAGGATTTGCACATTTGTGTAAATTGAAAATGTTTTGCCAATTTTTTCTAGGACTCTAAATTCTATACTACTGTCGCCTCATTTAAGAGATAGACCAGTTAGGTCATGTACTTGTGTGTTTAGTGAATAGCGAGATTCTAGGACTAGCGGAACTGCCAGGGGCTTGAATTATGGTGTCATTTCCCTCCATCTGCATTGATGAACATAGAAAACCCCGGCGGTCTCTAAGCTTAGGATAACATCTGTCAGCAACGGTACTCAAACTTTTGATATCGTACCGTACATGTCCCAGTCGTGAAGCCAGCTCGGCTGTACTAGTGTGCGAGCACAACATAGGGTGATTTTGTTTTCGTCCTCATTATTTCATGATGATGATAATTGTTGTTTTAAGGGGCCTAACATCTAGGTTATCGGCCCCTAATGGTCTGGGTGATAGCGAAAATGACAATGAAATGGAAACCAGAACGAAAGTTAAGTGAGACTGAAAATACTAACAAAAATAACTCAGATTGAAACGAATCACAAAATGGAGGGCGGTAATACTTACAAAAGGGAATTTACAAGGAAAGAACTCACAAAAGGAATAGATTGAAAAAGACGCACAAAATGTAGTTTAGGTTCAAAATACGTACAAAATGCAATGTAGAGTCGAAATACTTACAAAATTCAATTGAAATTCAAAATACTTACAAAATGCAATTGAAATTCAAAATACTTACAAAATGCAAATGAGATTGAAAATACGTACAAAATGCAATTGAGGTTTAAAATACTTAAAAAATGTAATCGAAATTGAAAATACACAATGCAATTTAGATTGAAAAACGCACATTTCAGATCCAAAATACTCACAAAGTGCAATGGAAATTCAAAATGCTAACAAAATGCAATAGAAATTGAAAATTCTTACAAAATGTATGGTAGATTCAAACTACTCATTTGGATGGGCAATACTTACAAAATGCAATTTAGATTGAAAATACTTACAAAAGCTAATTTAGATTCAAAATACCCACAAAATGCATTGAGAATCAGAATACTTGCAAATGGCCACTTTACAAATTACAATTTAGATTGAAAATACCGTACTTGCAAAAGGCGGTTTAGGTTGAGAATACTTACATAATGAAATTGAAATTCAAAACACTCACAAAATTCCCAGCACCTATATTGAGTGACTTACTAAAATGCAATTTTGATTGTCATTCCTTACAAAATGCAACGTAGATTGAATATACCTACAAAATGGAGTGTAGATGCAAAAAAATCGCTATAGGGAATTTAGATACACGGGGAGCCAATTATCAAAAACAGTGCGGGAATCTTAAAGGAATATATATATATATATATATATATATATATATATTGAAAAGAAAACAAGAGGTCTGACCCCTCGAAGAACAAGGGATCAGGAAAGATGAGACAAGGGCCAATTCAGGCGGGAAAGTGAAAGACTCTCTAGGCCTCGGATACCGTCGGGGTCGGAAAAGAACAATAGTTGACCAAGAGAGGTCGACAAGGAAAGAAGACGCAGAGGAGCCCGGCATAAGTAAGTGGAAGCAATGCCAGACTCAGCTGGGGTCCCGTGGTCGCCAACCCACGTCCCACTAAATGTGAGCAACTGGGGGACCTCATTATTTCACCTCTTCTGTCGAATCCCTGATTACATTACTAACGATTGAGCACCTAAAGCGTATATTTACGTTTGGCACCACGCGGCACTTCTTCTCGGTGGCACGTAGTGGTGATAAATGTGAATTAGATCTTCAAGTTAAAGATTTTGTCAGTTCCGGGACCTGAAACTAAGCTATTCACCAAGTGTAGTCAAAATCATAGAGGTCGATTTGGTGAGTGTTCCTCGTGAGAATTGTAATACCACCATTGGTACTTGGCAATGGAATGGCATTTTCACTTCAATGACACCGGGTGAGTTAGCCGTGGTCGTTATGGTGTGGCTGCAAGCAGTCGCTCACATCCGGGAGGCGAGGAGTTTCGAATCCCCCCGCCGGCAACCTTGAAGATGGTTTTCCGTGGTTTTCCATCTTCCTTCCAGGCAAATGCCGGGGTTGGTCCATAACTATAGGCCACAGCCGCTACCTCCCAATTCCTCGCCCGTACATTAACACTTTCCTCCCCAGACAACACTCCACACACGACGGTACTTGTAGCTCAATGGGTGTCCGTCTAGAAGCAGCTACAAACCTCTGGCGTGCCGAACATGTCCTCTGACACTCCCGGCATTAAAAGCCATACGCTAAATAAATAAAATAAAAACTTCAATGGCCATTAATGAGATGATGATCACCATGTCACATGCCCTTCAGATGAGTTAAAAACAACACATATTACTGCGGTACAACTGCAAGTTCTACAACTTTGAAGCAGAAGGCATCATTGTCTACATCTACAATCTCCATGAAGATTTAAACTCCAATGTATTGAAACTGTATTATGTATATATACCAGGGGCGTGGTGGCTCAGCGGTCTAGCTGTATGCCTCTCACCAAGGCGGTCCGGGTTCGATTCCCGGTCAATGCATGTGAGATTTTCGAAATGAAATGCCATGTCCTGTGGTTCGGATTCCACGTAAAAAGGAGGTCCCGTGGCTCATGATCTCGCGATTAACGGTCACGTTAAACTACAAGCTTGCTTTGTATTATGTATAATTTGGTTTTTGTATGCTGCCTACTCTGTATCTGTTCCTTTGTTTCACCCTCCCTTCCCCTCGCCACTCTTGCTCTCCGAGCGTTTGAATCTCTCGATCACTTCTCTCCGTGTACTAAGGTATGACAGTTCGGCTCTCTTCTCTGGAGAGACTCATCTTTTTCAACCATGTGTTGAACTTTTAAATAGACGCCATGTCTTAAGTTAGTTGTAATGGCTGGCCTGAAACATCAAATACGCTGCAATGAAAAGATAAGTAACCATCCTAAGTGTTTTAAACCAAATTTTAAGGGTTTTAAATTAGTAGTGTCATGATGGGGAAGCTGCGGCACTTCTTTTTGAACTCTCCTCGTATCCCCCCCGAACCTTTTATCTCGCTAACCAATCATGGGATTTGAACATACAGGGTGTCCCAGAACTCGTAGTAATGCCCCCTACTTTCCTATAGGCTCTTTATTTAATTAAAAGACCAAAACTAAAAGGTCATTCGCGAGTAGTGGGGTAGTGTTGGTTTTCTCAAGTCGCGCTCGTGCTTGAATATGTATTCCTATGTTGGGAAAGGGTTAAGTGGTGGGGGAGGAGTAGGGTCGAGTGAGGGGTCGTTTAAATGGTATTTTTTCCGCTCTATTTAATGGTGAGGTTCTTTTTTAAAATGGATGGCATTTGGAAACGCCATTTGGGGTAAACATGTTGTTTTACCATTTTGGCGATCAGTGTTTTTTTGTATGCAAGCGCACTTGAGGGGTTTTGTAAGAGAGCGGGCTTTTTAAATGATTATTTATAAATGAGTTTTTTTTTAATATTTATTAAGAACCATAAAACTTAGGTCATTCGCTTTTCACTATCTCGCTAACCAATAATCGGATTTAAACATATGGGGTGTCGTAGGACTCTTAGTGAACCCCCCTTTCCTATGGACGGGGTATATTCCCCCCAAAATAAAAACTACCCTTACCCGGTGGGTGAAATAGTAATGTTTTGTATGCCTACGAACTTGAGGGGTTTTGAAAGAGAGCGGGCTTTTTAAATGATTATTTATAAATGAGTTTTTTAAATATTTATTTAAATAAACCTAAAAACTAATAGGTAATCGGCTTTTTAGTATCTCGCTAACCAATAATGGGATTTAAACATATGGGGTGTCGTAGGACTCGTGGTGAACTCCCCTTTTCTATGGACGGGTTATATCCACCCCAAAAAACTACCCTTACACGGGGGGTGAAATAGATTTTTTGTATGCCTACGAACTTGACGGCTTTTGTAAGAGAGCGGGCTTTATAAATGATTATTTATAGATGAGTTTTTTTAATATTTATTAAGAACCAAAAAACTAATAGGTCATCGGCTTTTTAGTATCTCGCTAACCAATAATGCGATTTAAACATATCAGGTGTCGTAGGACTCGTGGTGAACTCCCCTTTTCAATGGATGGGGTATATCCACCCCAAAATAAAAACTACCCTCACCCGGGGGGGTAAATAATATTTTTTGTATGTGCGCACACGGACGGCTTTTGTCAAAAGAACCTAACTACACGTTTGTTAATATTTTCTGAACCCCTGATGGGATTTTGCCATAGGCAGTATCCTAGCCATGGGGGTGACGCCCCGTTTTTGAATGTATGATTCGTTTTTTGTCAAAAGGGCCTAACTACACTTTTGTTCATATCTCAAGAACCAATCATGCTAGGGACTTGTATGAGGGGTCCTAGCACTTGGGGCGACGTCCCCCTTTGGGGGGTGAAACTAACCCCCAAAATTGAAAAATCAATATCTTTGAAACTATGAACCCTAAAATTAGGTGTGTTAGCTTAAAAAGTAGGGGATGATATAGGCTTTTACCTCGATTGGTCATTTTACCCCTAAAACAGTAAATAGTGATTTTACGAAAAAAACACCATGTTAAACACTTAAAAATGATAAATGAACCTAAGATCTTTTGTTTTTGATGAAAAATAGCAGGGGGTGAAAACTACCCCCAAATTGAAAAATCGATACCTTGGAAACTAAGATCCCTAAAATTAGGTGTGTTAGCTTAAAAAATATGCCATGACATACGCTTTTACCTGGATAGGTCATTTCACCCCTAAAACAGACAACAGTGATTTTACAGGGGGTAAAACGGTGTTAAACACCTAAAAATGATAAATGAACCTAAGATCCTTTGTTTTTGATGAGAAATAGCAGGGGGTGAAAACTACCCCCAAATTGAAAAATCAATATCTTGGAAACGAAGAACCCTAAAATTAGGTGTGATGGCTTAAAAATAGGTCATGACATTCGCTTTTACCTCGATAGATTATTTCACTCTTAAAAGAGGGAATAATAATGTTACAGGAAAAAAGGTATTAAACACTTGATTAAACTACTTGTAAAATAATTCCAGTGCCAAATCCTATTAGGAAATATCATATAATAAATATTTTCACACCAAAGAATGACCATTTGAAAATGGTTGATTGTAGAAATATCTTTAATGGAACCTTCAAACCTTCAAGTAAACCATATGTGATATATATTCCACATAGCTACATAACCGACAGTACATCGTGGTACCAATCTCCACCACCGCACGCGCTCATTGTTTGTGTTGGGTTTCTGTCTCATTACTACAACTGTACTGACTGGTCAATAACCAACATAGTGGCCAAAGTGTTTCCCTGGTAGATAACTCATGTTTGGTTTGTCAATTTCTTATTGCAAGGCCAGTCAAGACCTAACAAAAATTAGTCTGAACGTATATATCCATCATCAACACCATATCATTAAACAAATCAAACCATCTTAAGGTATTTATTAAATTTAATTGCATTTTAGCTACCTTCAAGAGGAATGTATAGACAGGAATTGTGAAAAGGAAACCGTTCAATCATTCAATGTCGTTAGTGTTATCAACCTCAACGTAAGAGGTTATTAAAGTCTATGTCAGGGTGTGGTATTTACAGCTGGATGTCTTTTCTGACACCCACCTCAGAGACGAGTTTATGGAAGATGAAACTCAACTATCACGTCCAATGTGGAGGTCCTAGCCTAACAGAAAGTCATGTTCAGGTATTTGTCTGCAGGGAGTGTGGTAAACGAAACAACAACAACAGCAACAACAACAATAAAAGCATACATGTAAAGGCAATATTATGGAATTTTCGAGTACATCTAGTGAATTTACAAAAAAAATGGATAAATTTCATGGTTTGTAGCCCACTTTGAGTAAGTTTGGTAAATTTTAGTGAATTTTCACCTATATTCGTCTAATTTGATATGAATTTGAGGTAGTTTAAACCATTCTTAGGTAAATCAACGGAATTTCAATGAATCTGGTAGTCATTTGTTGAATTTTGCTTGAATTTTGTTTCATTTGGTCAATTTGCGGAAAATTTAGTGGATTTTAGGAAAATTCAAGGTAAATCTGGTGATAGTTAGGTATTTAACAGATAACGTGTCACTATGATGGTTGTATTAGAGTGTGCCTTTCACCACCAAGGGGTAGGATTGGAGAGAGGAGACCGTCATGACCTGAAGTGCATAGTCATTTATATTGACTTTAAGAATGGCTGTTGTGGGGGATCGAACACTCCTCTTGTTGGTTTGGGGGAAGTGTACTCCATTCCATTCCATTTTTAAAAGCCACTAATCAGGTCCTGGCATTGGGCAGTTGCAAACCATTTCACTATTCTTAACATCAAATGTGCATTTGCTTGGAGTAGAAGTGGGAAACCACATCAGTTTGGTGTATAGAAAACTCACCTCACCTCACCCCAACTCATTGGAAAATGAAAATCATTTGTTTTTGTCTTACTTAGGGGCTTGGAAATCATGCTCATCACTCCCATGTATTATAATTAGGGAAAATAATAATGGCCATGCACACTATTATTAGCTGAGTATCTAATACAATTTTGCATAACCTAGGACCAGTATCGCATTATAAAGGCATGGCATGTGTTATCGTCCTTAAAAGCCAGTGATATAAAACAAAAGGGGTCTTTAATTCCACCCCTGGGCGTCATATCTAGTGTCATGTAGGATGACGATCACGGAGTCCCAGCTGAGTCCGTCATTGCTTCCATTAACTTGTGCTAGGCTCCTCTCGGTCTTCTTTCCTGTCGACCACACTTGCTCAACTCTTGTTCTCTACCGACCCCAACATGATTAGGGTATCCGAGGCCTAGGGAGTCTCTTCCCTTTGCAACTTAATTGGGCCTTGTTTATTTATTTTTTCTGATATCCTACTTGTGTGAAGAGGCAGCCTTGTTTTTATTTTCATGTTATTTCCTGTCTTTTGCTCAAGCCCCCTCAAGAAGGTAGGGTGAATATAGCCCCACCACTTGTGATGCACTCTGCATTTGGCTACACCCTCAAGGGGCTTACGGCTGATCAGTTTGAAAGTTGGCGACCCCAGGGGATTTCTCAGCTGAGTCCAGTTTTCCTCCTCTTTATCCATTACCTCTGGGACAGAGCCTCTCCTATTTTATTTTTCTATCTGCCTTTCATGTCTCTCCTTCCTTCCAACTCCCTCAATCCACATTCTTGAGGGTTGAGGGCCATTTTTATATTCCTTCTGTCCTTTATTTGGCCTATTGTCCTTTTTTCCATTTCTTCTTCTAGTATATAAGTGTGTAGTTAGTTTTAGTTATAGCTTAGATTTAATTTTCATCTTTACGGTGACCCAAACCATTGGGGGTCGATAGGACAGCTTGGTGGTTAAGTTTATAGAACGCTTCTCTTTTTGTTCAAAGGACAGCATGTTGAATTCCTCACTGGTTCATGAATTTTATACTTTGTTCACTTATTTCTCATGGCTTTGAAACTGGCTGTCCGTAACGTGATCATTATTCATTTTAACTTCAGTGTACGGTGTAGGATTGGAAAGGAGGCGGCCATGCCTTCTGAATTTCAACTATCTTAGCGTTTGTCTAAAGTATAAAGAAAAGAGTTCAAACATCATGTAGGACATAAACAATTTTTAAATTCAGAATTGTGTTTCGCAGTAAACACAATTTTTCTCCGTTTAAAACAAGCCATACATTTCTATTTCTATCATGATAGCTTATAGGCGGGCATTGCTATAGCTTTCATGTAGTAGGGTCATCAGCTAAGGATTCAATTTCCATTACCTACACCTCTCATGGTATGGCTCTTAGCCAATTCGTTAAACTATAGAAAACGTTTCTATATGTTCTGTTACATTATTATTTGAACACCTCACCGTGTAGTGGTTAACATACTTGGTTGTCAACCCTAAGGTCTTGGCTTCCAACCCCGACTATACCAAGAAATTCATTTCAAGGTTGCAATAAGGTTCACTAAGCCTTTGTCAAACCTTACCTAACAAATATCTAGTCATGTACTGTATGTTAACACGGTGCAGAGCACGTCCACTATCAAGCAGACGAGTAATATGAAACGTGCTGACAAGATCGCCGTGCTGTTATCACCAAGGCTCACTAAACAAACAAATGCCAGTGTCTCTGTGCAGATTCAACCCAGCGGTATTATGCAAGCGTATGTTTCTTTAAAAAGCATCATTAATATAACTCCACTGTCACCCCAGAGAACCCGGCTTCGATTTTTTTTCTAAAGGCTGCAACAGGGTACACTGTGTCTTGACAGGTAAAATTTTTGGGGTCAATTCGTGAACCATGGCAAAGGCTTGGCCATCCTGACTTCTTCAACACCTCAAACAAATGTTTACTATTACTGGTTAGTTGCCTTTTTTTCTTCTTTTTCTTTCTTCGGCCTTTTCCCAATTATTTTGAGTCGCCGGAGCCAACCAGGCTCATTTTGGTTTTGGCCGGGGATTAAAGGCCGAATGCCCTTCCTGACGCCACGTGATTTTTCAGGTGAAAATTCCACCCCGCTGTCACCTGGATTTGAATCCCAGCCGTCCGGGTAAAGACGAGCAGCTAAGCATCTGCGCCATCACGCTCCCCACTGGTTAGTTATCTATACACACATTAATCCATAATTACCTAATAATAATAATACGGTAATAAAAATGATAATAATAACAATAATCCTCCATACACATGTCCATTAAAGCATGGTTTCACAAAACGCTTATGCTTTTATGTGTTTAATACCTTTTTTCCTGTAACATTACGATTCCCTGTTTTGAGAGTGAAATAATCTATAGAGGTAAAAGCGAATGTCATCACCTATTTTTCAACTATCACACCTAATTTTAGGGTTCTTCGTTTGCAAGATATCGATTTTTTTCAATTTGGGGATAGTTTACACTCCCCTACTATATTTCATCAAAAACAAAAGATCTTAGGTTCAATTATCATTTTTTCCCGTTTAACACCTTTTTTAGCCCCTGTAGAATCACTATTTACTGTTTTAGGGGTGAAATGACCTATCCAGGTAAAAGCGTATGTCATGACCTATTTTTTAAGTCATCACACCTAATTTTAGGGATCTTAGTTTCCAAGGTATCGATTTTTCAATTTGGGGATAGTTTTCACCCCCCCCCCCTGCTATTTCTCATCAAAAACAAAAGATCTTTGGTTCATTTATCATTTTTAGGTGTTTAACATCTTTTTACCCCCTGTAAAATCACTGTTTACTGTTTTAGGCGTGAAATTACTTATCCAGGTAAAAGCGTATGTCATGGCTTATTTTTTACGCTATCACACCTAATTTTAGGGTTCTTAATTTCCAAGGTATCGATTTTTCAATTTGGGGGTAGTTTTCACCCCCTGCTATTTATCATCAAAATCAAAAGATCTTAGGTTCATTTATCATTTTTAAGTGTTTAACAGGTTGTTTTCTCGTAAAATCACTATTTACTGTTTTAGGGGTGAAATGACCAATCGAGGTAAAAGCCTATATCATCCCCTATTTTTTAAGCTAACACACCTAATTTTAGGGTTCGTAGTTTCAAAGATATTGATTTCTCAATTTTGGGGGTTAGTTTCACCCCCCAAAGGGGGACGTCGCCCCTAGTGCTAGGACCCCTCATACAAGTCCCTAGCATGATTGGTTCTTGAGATATGAACAAATGTGTAGTTAGGCCCTTTTGACAAAAACCAATCATATTTTCAAAAATGGGGCGTCTCCCCCAGGGCTAGGATACTGCCTATGGCAAAATCCCAACAGGGGTTCAGAAAATATTAACAAACGTGTAGTTAATTTTTTTACAAAAGCTGTCCGTGTGCGCTCATACAAAAAATATTAATTACCCCCCGGGTAAGGGTAGTTTTTATTTTGGGGTGGATATACCCCGTCCATAGAAAAGGGGAGTGCACCACGAGTCCCACGACACCTCATATGTTTAAATCGCATTATTGGTTAGCGAGATACTAAAAAGCAGATGACCTATTTTTTTGGTTCTTAATAAATATTAAAAAAACTCATCTATAAATAATCATTTATAAAGCCAGCTCTCTTACGAAAGCTGTCTAGTTCTTAGTCATAAAAAATTACTATTTCACCCCCCGTGTAAGGGTAGTTTTTATTTTGGGGTGAATATACCCCGTCCATAGGAAAGGGGGTTCACTACGAGTCCTACGACACCCCATATGTTTAAATCTTATTATTGGTTAGCGGGATACTAAAAAGCCGATGACCTATTAGTGTTTGGGTTTATTTAAATAAATATTAAAAACACTCATTTATAAATAATCATTTAAAAAGCCCACACTCTTACAAACCCCCTCAAGTTCGTAGGCATACAAAAAATTACTATTTAACCCCCCGGGGAAGGGTAGTTTTTATTTTGGGGTGAATATACCCCGTCCATAGGAAAGGGGGTTCACTACGAGTCCTACGACACCCCCTATGTTTAAATCCGATTATTGGTTAGCGAGATAGTGAAATGCGAATGACCTATTAGTTTTTATGGTTCTTAGTAAATATTTAAAAAACTCATTTATAAATAATCATTTAAAAAGCCCGCTCTCTTACAAAACCCCTCAAGTGCTCATGCATACAAAAAACACTCATCGCCAAAATGGTAAAACAACATGTTTACCCCAAATGGCGTTTCCAAATGCCATCCATTTTAAAAAATAACCTCACCATTAAATAGAGCCGGAAAAATACCATTTAAACGACCCCTCACTCGACCCTACTCCTCCCCCACCACTTAACCCTTTCCCAACATAGGCATACATAATCAAGCACGAGCGCGACTTGAGAAAACCAACACTACCCCACTACTCGCGAATGACCTTTCAGTTTTGGTCTTTTAATTAAATGAAGAGCCTATAGGAAAGTAGGGGGCATTACTACGAGTTCTGGGACACCCTGTATGTTCAAATCCCATGATTGGTTAGCGAGATATCAGGTTCGGGGGGGATACGAGTAGGGTTCAAAAAGAAGTGCCGCAGCTTCCTCATCATGACACTAATTAAATTATTCTGTAGGCTTTTAACGAACACTTTCGGCAGTATTTAAATTTTCACATACTTGTGCAATCTTCTAACTGCCCTACGAGGGATATTTCTTTGTTTTTCTTAAGCTGAACTAAACTTGCCATCGAAAGTCATGCAAAACCCTAGTTCTTCTTGTACGAAATAAGGGAGATACTTCACTCTCCAGCGTGGGAATTTTGCTAAACTTATAGCTTGAAAATCATGCCTTCTTCTTCGTGGGATTGTTCTACCAAATCTTGAAACTCGACAAAATTATTCTCCAATTTCATCGTGGGATTTTGCTCTGTCCCGTTTTTTATTGCCTTCAACTTGTGAAATTTTAAATTATGCAATGGACTCTGCCCAGTGATAAACTATACCGGCTGCCACCTAAAAAACTCTATCTACGTCAAATTACTGCTAACATTCAACTCAAATTGAACTATAAACTGCAATAGTGATATTTCACTTATGTTCAACAAAACTGTCAGTGCTAAGAAAGGTGTTCGTGTGGCTACCTTCCGCTCCGCGTTCCGTTCGAAACAGTAAAATCGGCCAGACTTTAATTCCCCATTTCCTATATCCCCAATATTCCTATTACTAACAATTTAGTATAATTTAAATAATTGTCTTGCAATCTTTCTATGAGGCCCTGTCTATTAATAGGCTCCCTCCCATTTCTTCATGTATCAGTTCCGTAGCTCTGTATAAATACTCTATGTGGTTATAAATCCACATTTTACTCTGCACTTTCATTTTCCTGCTGCCATCAGGAATTTTGAATTTGTAATTTCCCAATTTTTAAAACGTTTGTATCTTTTCTTATGTAATCGAGGTTTCACTGAAGTGGCCTTACCCTATTGTACTTAACATATACGTATTTCTGCTTCAATAGTAGTGGTTATAATCGACTTTCTAATCGTCTTCCTGCTACGCTCAGGAAAATCTAACTGTAACTATATTTTTTGTCTAAAGCTATTTTCGATTTATTACGAAAGCATCCTACTTCAAAATTTACTTGCTACCCAATTCTTTAACCACCCTTGTAAGGGTTTTTGTTATTCTTATTATAGGTCCCAGACCTCTTAATTGTACAAATTGTTCGAACACCCTTGTAAGGGTTTTTATTACTCTTGTTATAGGTCTCAGACCTCTGGATTGTACAAATTGTTCTAAATTCTAGTATTGTTGAGGCAATTAAAATTGCTAGAATTTCCAGGAGTTCAATTATAGTTACTCGAAGAGCTGTTAGGTATGACCTTCCTTTTCCCATCTTTCCTTGCATTTAAAGAAATAATCACGAGTACTGAATTCCAAGTTTAATACCAGTTTAATCATTTGTTGTGTTTATGGCAAAACTCTTGCTAACACTGCACATAAAGTTTACTTTAGTTATCTCTTGTACATTATTAAAGGCGAGTATAGCTTGCTCAGCCAGCTTCCTACTTGAGGCGAATTTGCCTAGTCCTATAATTTTCTTATGAATTGTAGTTTTGCCTAAAGTTAGGTTTGTTTTTCTTGCCCTTTCTAAACTTTTAGTCGGCACCCTGCTGGATAAAAGTTTAGTCAAACTTAAACGCAACAATTGTTTCTTTCAAGTAACTTCTACTAGTTACTATATTCTCATCAAAAACTTAGAGGGCTTTCTAGCTCTGTCTACATTGAGGGCAATCGGTCTCTTAGGGATCCATCCTCAGCGTGGAATAAAATTATCCCAATTACTTCAAATCTCTCCAGCATTTAAAAATGCTTCCTAAAATATTCACTTTCTGTGAGGAAAAGAAATAATTCAATTTCCTCTTGTCTAAATTTTTGTTCGCCAGTGAACTGCGTTCCCGCATAATACCCGAATTCTGGTTCGGGGGGGAAAGTGCACTTAGCGCTTGCTTGCCGGCAACCTCAGCTAGCTTCTCCCCCATCACTATAGCCTACTTGTTTATAAGCACTGGGTGGTACAGACTCTTGGTTGCTCGATGCGTAAGCAAGACTGTGTTTTCTCTAGTAGTTTCATTCATCATGTTACTAGTAGTTTTTCCCTAATCAAATCCTCTTTGAAAAATGACCTATCAACAATTACAAATCAAGGTTGGTATTTGTTTTCCTGCCTTGCATTCACAAGCCTTAATCTTCCCCAACTATTCTTTCCTGTTATTTTAATATTAAAATACAATTTTTTGGGGGGGTTCGCTTCCTTTTTTTCCAAAAATTCTGTTTCTATTTCCAAGCCCTTTCCTTTTTCATATCATCTTCCCTCCGGTAGTGTTTAAGCCTAGGCCTGACCTACCAGGACAGACATAAAACGATAAGGTGTATGTTTCACGTAACTCAAGCTTTTAAAGCAGAGGGAGTTAGAAGGTGCTGTTTGTACCAAAATCTTCCAAATCGTCTCAATAGTACAAGACAAATCTTGCATTTCTTGAACCGTCAACGGAAATATATTATTTGTTTACATAGGGCGATTGAGGAAATAAACAAGCCGATAGCACCTTCCAGAAATTTCAGGTCGATCCCGCATACAAATAAAGCCGGGCGGGTGGTTTATACACATGCGAGAGGTCCCCCATGGATCCGTTAGTTTGATATAATTTGTCTTACCTTCCTAACCGGTATTGCGTTAACTCTAGGTTGCTATCTCAGTAGTTTAGCATCGAATTAATTTAGAATGGTTTATCAATTTTGATAATAAAGAATTTGTGTTCGACGATGTAGAAATGTACATATTATATGGCAGAAAATTGTATCGTAATGAGGGTCGTTAATGTACTACTTTTCATTATGATCCAGTATCTCCAACCAATCAGAGCTCAAGATTTTCATTCATTGACCAATTAGGTAAGGATAGCTTCGCACATGCGCTTAAAATGCAACATGTCAGACTTCAATTAAGTGATTATTTTGAAAGTTGACAATGTAAAGGATATCGGATCAACCATTGTAGAGTAGTTACAATCCCAAACACAAAGACAAAATCAGCACGAACCTTTATGGTAAGAAGAAAATACTATGAAATATGCCAACAATTTAGGAATCTACGTCCGAATATTTGCAACTGACCATCCTTCTACCCTAGCCTATATAAATTACCGGCATGGAAAGTGTTCACCGACCGTAATGTTTGAATAAACAAAATTTGGAATATTGCAAAGTCAATAGCACTGTACCTTAATATCCGCAGCTCCAAGTTCTACAGAGGGCATTGCATTCGTACGATTTCACCGACAATTTTAGTGGATGCTGCCGTTAATATAAACACACTAGAACTTCATGGACGCAGCAAGCATATGACACTTGATTGACGGAAATTAAAACCCAACTCTCTGTTCAGTAAAGCTATTTCTTATGCGAAACATTTCCTCCAGATGTCATGCCTGTTCTATTTGGGACTCAATTGATTTTCATTCTGTTTACATTCTATACGCATCGAATTTGAAAAATAACTAGTTAATAATACGATACATTTTAATTTTAAAGCGTTTGTAACAGTTTATTTTGTGTTATTTTACCAAGATAACAAAATGATCCAACATAGTACATGTGTGCTATCAGTTGATGCTACTTCGGAATAAGCAATGTTTCAAGGCTTTGGAATTCTTTATTGGGTAGAAAGAAAATGCTGCGCCCACTCAATTCCAAAGAGGAAGAAGTCAACCAACAGAATCTTGACAGATATTTATGAATATTTATGTTAGAACTTAATCAGTCGTATGCAACTCGCCTATAATGGTAATTAGGACACTCGTGTGAAAATTATAAAACTCGCTTCGCTCATTTTATAAACATACTCGTTTCTTAATTATTGCCAATATAAGCTCGTTGCATAATGTACTATTATTTAATAACCTCAATGGTCTGGCCGAATGTTACACCAGGGTCTGCTTCCACAATCGAGTTACGAGAACGTCAAGTAGATCCAGTGTACAATAACGTATCATCCTTATCCACATCTCCCCTCTTATCCATGTTCTCAATGAGAAAAGCGTTAAGAGAAAGAATCAAGCTTTGAATCATGTGTGGGTGTGGACAGCTCCTTTCTTCGCAGACCAAGCGGCACCTCACGAGCCATCGACTCCGAGTGGCATCCGGTCTCCTAACTCATCGACAAACAAACCGGTAAGTTATAAAACACTCAGACAACGTTCCATGTTGCGTTAAAAATTGCTGAATCGAGGCCAAAAGCCGGCTAAAAGATATTCTGAGCCGTACTTCCTGTCTAAAGCAAAACCAGCCGGAAATCGACCTACGAAGCATTTCTATAGAAGCAGATGAAATATGTGCAGCTTTTTTTGACGACGGATAAAACTGTGAAAACTTTCATTGATATAAGAAAAGAAGAGATAGCCTACCTTGACTGGAAGTAAAACAGGCACGTGCATTAGATGGCCAGCAAGGGTGATCGCATATCCACAACAGGACCTGAGCATTACCACTGCTAACTTATGGGCTTGTTTTGAGACAGTGCCAACCCCCAACTCCCAAAGAAACATCTATAGGAGAGTGACGAAAGCATTAGGTTAAGAGGTTCTGTGTGTATTTCGTACTCCCCTTGACTATGTTGTGTTATTGTTAATTCATTTAGGTGCTTTGAAACATTGTAGTCATGTAGCCCCGTATACTTGTGTGTGTTGAATCTGTCTGATAACCTGTGCCATTGTAATGACTGTGGTAGTGTGTGTGTATTTTGTAATTGAGGCTAGGTTTTGGAAGGAGGCGGCCGTGGACTTACGTTAAGAATCATACCGGCATTTCCATGGATAAGAAGTGAGAAACCATCGAAATCCACTTCTACGACAGCTCAGATAGAATCGAACCCATCCCTTCTCAGTTTTGCCTCATAAGGTTGAGTTTACCCAATTCCAACCCTTAGACCAGAAATATATTTCTCGGCAGAGTTGGGAATCGAACCTTCAACCTTTGGATCCAGAGTCTCAATACGCATTCCGAGACAACAGAAGGTGGCTTGCCTATATTTTATTTGAATAAGAGTCTTCAAAAGAAGGCAAGTGAAAAAGTATTTATTTGTTCTTCCAGCAGCATCGGTTCACTGTTTGATGATTTCCAGGTAACCGAACTGTAAAAGAAGGATCAAAATGAAAAAAGCATAATACAACTACCGTATATCGCCACCGTCAACACTTTGTTTTGCGTTCACATAATACAAGATTATAACAATTAAATAAATGTCACGAATAGAAAAAGAGGAGAATAAGGAGGTCTACTGTAATTTGAGACATACTATCACAGACCACACATGAGCAGGCAGAACTACGACGCAAAAGATACCAGAGACAGAGAAGGCCGTACGAAAGCCAGGACGGACAGGTAATCAAAGGAGCCCTTGTCTTTTTCGTCGGGAGAATGATGTTGCCTAAAAGCGCCGATCCAGCCCACGCCCATGTTTAATGCTCTTCACAAACATAATTCAATTTAAATAATGGTAAAAACATTTTTTGGAACAGAAAAACCAATGAAATTTCTTTATACCCCAAAAGCCCTTATAAATCGATTACCTTGAAAATTACGTCGTAACTTTTTAGGACGAATGAACAGGTTATTCACACCTTCCTGGGGAGTGGCTGCACGACTAGTGATGGTGGATCTGTTTAGAATTCAGCCAGCCTCATGGCCTATGACACAACTTATTGGTCTACGGTATAGTACATACATTAGGAAATGGAAATCCTAAAGATTTGGTAAATCAATTAAAGGAACCTTGTGCAAAGACAGTGCAACAACCGTAATAAAAATAAAATTATTATTATTATTATTATTATTACAGAATTGTAGCCTACATAAGTTGTTGCCTTAGGAGAGCTAAAATAACAGTCAGTTTGAATGTAATTATAAAAATGTTATTTGTTTTACATCCGTCCTAAATGCTTCTGCTGGACAGACGATGGCATCTCGGAATTTTTTCACGCAGGATTTCTTTGGCCGGTATTACACTATCAAAGAAATTTTATGAAATATTTTATAAAACTGAACTCTTTTAAAAGTTATTCAAAGCAATCATCACACTATTACAGTACATAAAATATTTTTTCAAAGTTCAGCAAAATGGGTGAAGGATTGTTCCTTCTTCACTTCACTGTATTACGGTTGTTGAAATTCTGTAGGCCTAGTGACAATGCCGGTATATTGAAGAAACGGAAAGATAAAGTAAACGTATATGGATTATACCATGGGTCGCACACGTGACAAGAAAGGTATGTATACGAGTAAAATCTTAGTGAACGAGGCAGAGCGAGGGCTTGAAAGAAAATCATTATTATTTAATTCTTAATAATTAAGATGAAATGAATGATGGTGACGTTCCAAACAACCACTGCCCGAGCAAAGACAATTGAAACATACCAGGCAAAGAAGTAACCATTAGGTGGGATTCGATCACGGTCCTCTCGGACAGCAATCAGGCAATCTACTCATTCTGCCAAATATACACTCTCTTGATGACTTTGGATAAATAAATTATATTACCAACCGGTAAGGATAAAGTGATTAATTACACTATTTTGTAATACCATAAGTGAAATTGACGAATTAATTTTCCTGTGTTATAACACAAATTACACTACCATTCACGTCCTTTTTCATCATATTTAAATATTTAATTTTTCTTTATCACCTGAAATGTGCGTCCTTTATGTACAGCGCTTATAGCCGCTGCTATTTTTACGTACACTTTCTATCTGTTACTCATGTTTTTACATATATTATACCATTTATTATGTAACATTTCGTGCATTTCACACTCTGATATGAGCATTTTGTTGTGGTAATATTCCAGCTGTTACGATTCGCCATTTTAGTTTGAATCTTTCATCAAAGATAGCTCTTACCTTTTATCAAATACATTTTATAAAACCACATTTTATAAAAGACTTCTCGCATTGCCGTATCTCTTATAAAAGATCTTCATAAAAGATCTTCGATAGTGTAATACCAGCCTTTAACGTGCCGCAAGCCAACGACACAGGGATGTTACCTTTACATCACACGTTGAAGGACAATGGCCAGAGCCGTATTGAACCAATGAACTTCGAGTCAGCAAGACAACAACTAACCGTCTGGACCATTAAGGCTTGCAGTCATGTTGATGGATGAGATTAATCCTGTACTAATTAAAAACCCACAGCATTCCGTACGAGTTTGGCCAGATTTCAACAGCTCCGATCTTCCCCTTAGTTATAATTTTATACCTGCTGATGTTGACACGGCATTACTCCGCGACTGGTACCCTGTCGTTCTCCTTCGAGGCAATGATAAATAATTCACTATTGCATGAATTAAATAAACAGGGAAGAACAGAGATCTCTGGCTCCGCCTCCACTTTTACCGGCACAAATTTCAGATGCACTGACCAAGATTTGAACTGGATTGCAGCGTTTGAAGGCCGGTATCTAAACTTCACCAAAATGAGGAGTTTAAGTAATAAAACGAAAACTAACCCTCCGCGTAGTGATGAGCTGCTTTTTTCCCCCCAGTCATTTGCCATTCAAAACTGTGTTCAAATCTCGGCAGGACCAAGTGATATGTATAAAGGACAGAACTTAGGAGACAACGCATTAACATGCGATTTCAAACATCCTTCCCCACCAGGACAGATTATAGTATTTATTTTATCCTTTACAACAACATCAATCAATTAATCACTGACTTCCACACTTACAAAGTAGGCTACACAACATTACCGGTCCAAATATCCTAAGGCATAATGTGAGGTTCAAACAACAGCAACAACACAATTTGCTTACGTAGAGGTTTTACAAGACGAGTACAGCTATCCTCATATCAGCTGATACCCTCCCCTCCTCAACAGGAAGGTCAATGCTGCGATTACGCAACAAGTTCTCACCCCGCCCTAGCCACGCCTCAAACTACCTCGCCCTGCCCCAAGTTCCCGCAAAACTTGGATTGCACCTTCTGCTTGATCAGTTTCTGAAAATCCTGTAAACATTGACTTTTTATTGTTTCATTTTCAATTTAAAGATAGGTGACATATTTATTTTTAACCTAGGAAGCTTAGAATAGTCTTTTCTGTCACCAGTGTAATGGACGTCACTTATATCAAAAACATCCTTTATAAGGAATATATGTGGAGTCGCCGACAGCAGGTAGACTTATGGTAAGTTATGATAAACTTCGATATAAGAAATGGTAAGTGATGTCACGTGAATATGGTGAAATGGTGCCCAGACAATAGTACATGACAAAAATGTGATAAATGGAGGATCCAGGCAAAGTCCCTGGTTCGATTCATCAGATAAATAAGTTCTATGTGCCTCAGGATTGATTCATAACAACTGAATACTGCTTATAGACAATATTAGATTGATTAAATTATTTGAGATGACCAAGAAATAGAATAATAACACCGTAGGGTTAATTATGACATCAAATTATAAGATACGGATCAAGGTTATTAACTACGTTGAATGCCGTAGTATTGCAGACATTTGAATGGTTACCGGATGATGGTAATGTCGGTCATGATGTATGGAATTTGTCGATTTTGAAAAATATTTTGGATTTGAATGGGAACGCATCCGTCGTTAGTACTTCTGAGGAGCTATCCTTGCTTATTGAAATTTTGGACATTGCTTTTAAATAATTTGAAAATACACGGATGGATGAATTCATGGCTTCAATGGGATTTGCACTTGTATAGAATAACAGTATTTATAAAGCGATATAAAATTGATGATGTTGATAAATATGTGTAATAAATGGTTGATTGAAGAAGAACGCTTTTAATTTTTTTCCTGTGTGTAAATGATTGGTCGGAGGTTCTACGTAGTTCTATGTTGTTCTTCGTAGTTCTATGTTGTTATAAGTTTTTTATGTTATTTTGTGAGTACTCGCTGTATGTATTCTTGTATTTTATAATATTTTGAATATGATGATAATGACGATTATGTTTATGATTGTGTTAAGGGGTCATTGGACCAGTATTTTGACATAATTCTATGATTCAGAAGTGTTTAATATTAATATTGTTACAGTAATTAATAGTGACCTAGTTCCTTCCGGTAAATCTTGCAACTATACAAAAGAAATCTAACAATTCTAAAAAATAAGCTAATACCAATGATAAAAATTTGAATACATGAAGAGAGGTGAAAAATGTATAGCAGTAATGAATGTTTCATTATAATCAAGGACTAATCCAACAACTAGAGAGTTCAATATTTTTGGTTGTTGATTTAAATTTCATTAATATAATGGTCAATGATTATTAAAATCATTCATTGTTTTGGTATTTGTATTTTATGGGAAGACCCAGTAATGTCATGTACATGATTATTCTATAGCTATATTAAAACTGTATTTCTCCAGTAATTCAGTATGTGTCGTTTATTGTACTACCTCCAAGCCAACCATATCGATCGTATTACCCACGTGATTAATTTATCGAACCGTTCACAACCATATACGGGAGATATAGACTGAAGTAGGCTTGTTTGGCATAACAAACGGTGTAACGAAACGAAAGCAAATACAACATAAATGTTTACGGGACATGTTTTGCTTGTTGTCAGCTCCTCTATCGAATCCCCGGTGCCCTCCCACATATTCAGTTACACCCTGTCTACAACAGGATCCTTTATTATATCTGGGGATTACATGAAGCAAATAGTGTTCGAATTTCAAGCTTAGACGTGAATTTCTAAGCAATTCCTCTCTAACTCATACCACTGAAGAGTTATTCAATCTGTAACACGTTCATTATCGTGTGATTCTTTCTGAATAAGGAGACTACGGTGGTCCTAACGACGAAACCTGTCAAGCTGTGGGAGACCGTTCCCCATTCCAGGAGCTGAATTTGCAACCCCTGAACTGTTTTAGGCCCTCTTCCTGCCCACATATATTTTAATATCAATGGCTTAATTAGTATGTATTATATGCTTGGATACGAATCTAATGATTTTGAATCTAGTGCTATATAAAGCTGAGTCAACCAAGAACTTGACTCGCATGAGGAGTGCTTGTTAACAGGTCCTGTTCCTGTGTCCTGTTCCAGCTAAAGACACATTTCTCATCCTTCCCGTTCTCTGCTCTTTGCCTCAGTGGAGAATGAAGTCAGTCAGAAACGAGCAACTCGGTCGAAATAACGTGACAGCACTGTGGAAAACCAGATTGAACCCATCGAACATGAGACTTGCGCGCGACAATACACTTAGCTTGCATGAAATGTGCACAGCCGCAGCGTGGACACTTGTTGAGATAAAATATACTCTGTCGTGATATCTCAAACAGCTGTGCCATGTGCTGAAACATGAAGCTTAAAGTTGACGTTCCGGGACATTTTCAGTGACGTGCGATACCACCGTGTACTCTTTTATATAATGTTATACAAAAATTGCATATTTTAATTTAACTGTGAAAACCACTGTAGGATTTATGATCAGATACCGTATACTTTCGTTTGAGAGTATATCTTTGATGCTTTTGATGGAACACTTCACGTCTCTCTAATCGAAATAACATCTTACACTGAGTTTACCGTTTTATAATGGACCACTACTTTTTAATACTATCAGTTAAGGGAAAATGTTTAATTCTAAATAAACGATGGCTGCTATTAAATTTTCTGAATTGGATAATGTACCATACATCATTGCCAAACATCCCTTGCTAGACGCTTGGTGTGCCATGGTGTACTCTACATTTTGTACAGCACTGTAATTAGACTGCTGTATTTCTTGGGTGAGCAATCTCCATCTCTCACACAATTGAATGGCTGAATAGGCCTTGCGAGAGTGTGATAAACAAAGAGAACTTGGAAGTCTGCCTGTTTAAGGATTTCCAATCTGCAAGGAACAGATGTTGGAGACGGAGACTTGAGTTTACTACCAAGCCACGTCCAGTGGGACATGTCGCTACGCGTTCCTGCTCCATATAACTTAGAATATTATCATAATTTGACAACTTGTTTTAAGCCATGTAGGCAGAATTTCTGCTTGAAATGCACATTTACTCTTGTACATGGCACCAGTGTCGTAGAGTACCGTTACTAGTAAAGCCATCACTCATTAATTCCATTATAAGTAACGTGGGAACACAGCACTTATAGTCACCAAGAAGAATATAATGTAGGCCTATACGGTAAGTACCGTAATTTCCTTGGAACAGCGACGGAGTGATAATATCCCACATAAGGTTTAGCAAAGAAAAATTTACTTATTTACTTATTTGCTTACTTCTAGCCTCCGTGGCTTAGGCGGCAGCATGCCAGCCTCTCACCGCTGGGTCCGTGGTTCAAATCCCGGTCAC